>CM077081.1:68972071-70172071 GCA_039513925.1 Platanthera zijinensis
AAACAATCAACGTCATGATTCTGCAGTGAGCAGTGAAAATGAATCATTATTTTATTCTTTAACCAATTGAAATATATATATATATATATATATATATATATATATATATATATATATATATATAGCTAAAAACAATCAACGTTATGATTCTGCAGTGAGCAACCTATTCTCAACTTCATATTCAGTGTCATAAATGAATATTTGCAAGTAACGCGGGCGATTACCGTTTTTTGGGAGGAGAGAGTCAATCTTGTGATATATTGTATCGTGCGTTCAAAAAGTGCAGATACCCTGATTAAATGTCGGCACATTTTCATCAAATGTTACTCTCATGAATGTGAAGGAGTATACGTGGTTGTAAGCACGTATATTTTATCTAAAATTGCGTGCTTTGGTAGTTTGTGCAGTGTAAAAACAATCTCAAGTAACACAAAATATATAGATAGATATATACATACATATAGATATATATACATACATATAGATATATATACATACATATAGATATATATACATAGATATAGATATATATACATACATATAGATATATATACATACATATAGATATATATACATACATATAGATATATATACATACATATAGATATATATACATACATATAGATATATATACATACATATAGATATATATATACATACATATAGATATATATACATACATATAGATATATATACATACATATAGATATATATACATACATATAGATATATATACATACATATAGATATATATACATACATATAGATATATATACATACATATAGATATATATATATACATACATATAGATATATATACATACATATAGATATATATACATACATATAGATATATATATATACATATATATGTATATATATATATATACATATATATATATACATATATATATACATATATATATATATACATATATATGTATATATATATATATATGTACGCATATATCTATACTATATTAAAAAGATATAATAGACCTCATGGCAAGGAAAATAGGTTCTGATGACAAGGTAAAAAAGACACCTACAAAATCACAACTGTCGATCATGAGAACAAACAAATAACCTGCCCCTCTTAAATCACAGATCGCCCAAAAAAAAACCAGTTGCCCCTCTTGTGCCCTAAATCTACCGATCAAAAGCTCTTGCACTGCTGCACGGATCTTCTTCAGCCCCGTGTTTGTCGCCTCCACAATCAACACCGCCCGGTGTCTAAGCCCGCAACAACGCCTCTACTTCTTCCGTCGTGACCAATGATGTTGGCTCCCGTAAAGGATGTTCACGCACCTCGTTGTTGCTCCCTCCTCCCACCGCACACCTCCGCCATCGTCTCTCTCCGATGGCCCACAACTCTCTGACGTCGAAGCCCGCACCCACGCCTCTGCTTCTTTCGTCGTGACCACCGCTGCCGGCTCCCGCAAAGTACGTACATGCATTGTTCCACCTTCTACGTCATTATCTCTTCCCATACCAGTTCCTCTATCTTCGCCTCTATCTTTTGATTCTCCCTTTCCTCTGGAGCCATTGTTGATAGTTCTCGGGTCAGTAATCTCTCTGACGGATGTATCTACTACAGAAGACAAGTCGGATCTTGATCTTCCTATTGCTCTATGAAAGGGAGTTATAACATGCACTGAACATTTCATTCATGATGTTGTGTCCTATGCTCGTCTATCCCTAGCTAGAAGAGGATTTGCTCTTGCTCTCTCAGCAAATGTTGTCCCGGTAAACTATCAAGAAGCTCTTGCTATTCGGCATTGGAAAGCAGCAATGGATGAATAAATGAAGAACTTAACCGAAAGGGGTACTTGGACACTTGTCTCTACTCCTCTAGGTGTGGATGTGGTTAGTTGTCGATGAGTCTTTGTCATCAAGTTTCATTTGGATGGAATTATTGACCGCTATAAGGTTATGCTTGTTGTCAAAGACTTTACTCAAACATATGGTGTGGACTTATTTGATACATTCTCCCTAATTGCTCGTATCAACACTTTGTGTGTTCTTTTCTCTATAACTATTAACATAGGTTAAGATATGTGTTAGTTAGATCTGAAGAATGCATTCTTGTATAGTGATCTACAAGAGGTGGTTTACATGAAACAATCTCCTGGGTATGTTATTCAGGGGAGTCTCATGTGTGTAAGATACGAAATGCCATTTATAGTTCAAAGCGGAGCACACGGGCCTAGTTCGAGAAATTCAGCAAGGTTTTTTCTTTTATTGGCTTCACTCGAAGTTCTGCTGATCACTCTATTTTTATTCGTAAGACTACTAAAGAACTTGGGATTCTTGCTGTCTATGTGGATGATATTCTCCTTAGTGGTTATGATAAGGAAGGAGTTGATCTAGCAAAGAGGCATCTTCAGCAACATTTTGTTACAAATGATATGGGCTCTCCTAAATACTTCATGATAATAGAATTCTTGCGGAAATACAACTCTGTAGTGCTCTCACAATGGAAGTATATGGTAGATCTTTTGAAAGAAACTGGTCTTCTTGGGGCAAGATCTGTCGTTGTCCTATGGCCATTGGTGATAACAAGAGTTAGACGGAAGATTTACCTCTTCTTTCAGATAGTACTATGTACATGAAACTTGTGGGTAAACTCATCTATCTAACTGTTATCAAACATGAAATTTGTTATGAAATAGGGAAGGTTAGCTAGTTTAGATAAGCTCCTTGAGAGTATCATCTTCATTCCGCCTTGAAAATTTAGGAGTATATGAAAGCATTTCCGGGGAAGGGATTATTGTTTCGAAAACATAACCTGTTGAAGCCAAAATTGACCCCAACGAATGTTCACAAACCAAAGTGCAGCCGACGCTTACTTCTCTCAAATCTCGACCCCTGACTAGCTGTAAAGGTCCTAAGACCGACCCAAAGACCCAGCTGGGAGGTCCCACCTCACGCCCGGAAGATCTCTGAGAGCTTCCCCTCCAAAACCAAAAGCTGGACTGGGAGCTCCTCAGAAAGCACTGGAGTTGGAGAATAATTACAGCCTGCCTTCCAAAGAGCCCCTACGGGTCTTTTTATAGTCTCCTCTTGACCTGAAAATACTGAAGTACCCCTGATGGGTCTGCCAATAGCCGAATCCCGCTGTCATCCCCAGGGCACCAGGGTAATTTTACCTGTGAATAATGAAATAATGAAATAACCCTTCTGGACGCGGGACCCTACCATGTGGGCCCACTTGGCGAGTACCCCGGACGAGAAGGCTCTCGCTAAAAACCAACTGGGCTTAGTTCGGCGAGAGCTCCTGTCAAGAAGGTTCTCGCCCTTGATGGTCTTAATACCATTGCGGCTTAAGGCTCACTCAATGCCTTCTCGCCTGCCCCGGGCGGGAGCTACCATAGTCGAGTCACCTGCTTTGGCTAGGTCAACTATCTGCTCTAATAGGTCGTCGATCGGCCTTTGGCTTCACCGGTTCTCGCTTGCTCTTGGGCGGGAGCTCCTTCAAGGCGGAAGCTCATCTGGTCCGGAACCCGAAGCCTGGCGTGGCGCGAACGGTTTTGCCCCACTCCAGGCAGGAGCCCTTAAAGATGAGAACTTTATAAGTTTGTCCTAAGGTTAACCCAAGGCTAGCCTGAGGCTAGCCCCATCCTGACCACTGAACCCTTGGGGTTCCACCCAGTGAATATGGGGTTGGACACAATCCCCGCTCTTTTCGAGCTAGCCCTGCGCTCGACAAGACAAGTCCAACCCCAAAAAATTTGCTGGACACGTGCCCGATAGCCAAGAGAATCTTTTGGCGGGCCCTACTGCGGCTATAAATACACGCTGTCGGGTGACCATAAGTCTTACCTCCGATCTACTGCTTCTTTACTAAGCTCTCGCCTGGGGCTTTCTGTGCGATACCAAGATGTATGCTAAGCGCGCCGGCAAGCCACTTCCGCAGGACCTTCAAGACCGGTTGGCCGCGGCTCAAGCGTGAGCCTTAGCTAACTGCGCTGCGGTAGCGCCCTGACTATCGAGGAAATCTCCAAACGCCGGTCCTTCGGAGCCGAAGAAGAAAAAGGGCAAACGAAAAGCGAAGGTGGTCCGGCGAGACCTTGCTTGCGAGAACAGGGATCCGCCTTCTCCTACTCCCAATCCCGCGGAAGGCCCTCCCCGCAGAAGGTATGCCTTCCGGCCACGCTTACCAAGATGCTTATGCTACAGGCCCGACGGCTAACGTGGCCTCTCGCAGGAATCCCTTCCCAATGACGACGTCGGGTCTTCCCCGATCCCCCCCCGATTTGTCAGCGCCCCTCCCGAGGGTCGAACGAGGGTCTCGGAGGAAATTCCTCCAGCCGGGACCCAGGTGATAGGTACGTTTTCTGCCACTTCTCACTATTTCCATCATGCCTTTCCTTTTCTGAACTGTCTTCTCGCAGAGCCAGCTTCCGCTCTCCCGGGTTTCGTCACCTGGGAAGATGAAGCGAGAACCGGTGCGTCGATTTCTTCTGCGGCAAATCCCACCCTGGCGGCGGGAGGGGTGGCCCTCGAGCCCTTCACTACCCCTAAGGATGCCGATCATCCCCTGGGAGAGGACGACCCTCTTCATGCTTCTGGCCAGGCCGGGACCCCTGTGCGTAAACCTTTCCGCCCAGGGCGGGGTAAGCCTCACCACCTTCTTTATGGTACTGACGGAGGGGTCGGGCCTTCTCATCCGACGCCAGTCAATGGCTCTCGCCTGACTGCAGGTATGCGAGACATTTTTGTCGGCTGATCGTTAAGCCTTAATCATAACCTTGAGCGCACTTTTCGCAGGGGATCCCAGCTCTCGGCCGGGAGCTAACGAGGAGGGAGGAGAAGAAGAAGGAGAAGAAGAAGAAGAAGAAGAAGAAGAAGAAGAGGAGGAAGACGATTCCCTTCCTCCTTCATCCGGCGAGATAGAGGAAACCTTGAACGTTGCCGGGAATGCGAAGGAGCGGAGGAAGAAGATCTCGGCCATTTTGGCCAAGCTCATCCGGCGAGACTGCGCCCATGCTGCCGCGGCAAAAGCATTCCGCGAGTCCGTGGAACAAAGGCTGGAGGCCCTGGAACGGGATTTCTTCTTGGGCGAGACTGATCGACCGGGAGGACCTACCGCCCAGTCTTCGCCAGGGAGATGCATCGCGCAGATCCGGGATCACGCTAGGCGGATCAACCTGGGGTGCACCACGCTGTCCTCTTACTTCAACCCGCTGGCCCCTCCGCGAACCAGGCGGCGAGAACGAGGGCGATGGCGCTGGGAGCCGTATTAGTTCTTCTAGGTCTCGCCCCTTCTTCCTCTTTAGCCTTCCCTTCCGCCATGTACCCTTAAGCCTCTGTAATAACTGCTACTGTTAACTTTATCCAGCTCTCGGCCGCGAGAGCACGCTATTACCCATCTCTCCCTTCATTACGCTGTGAATTTTAAGAATATGCTAGAGTTAGGTCGCTTGCGCCAAAGCTAAGAAGCTTGCGCCAAAACCAAGAGGCTCGCGCCAATGAGAGGCGATTGTTGACTGCTGTCATCCTGAGGGGGAAAACCGAGGCATCGCCGGTTCAGATTGTGACAGCTGTGCTCTGCCGTCATTTTTCTCTCTCTATCGGACGGAGCCGCCACGATCATGGTTCCCTATAAATAGGGAAGCCTACCAACCGCATTTATTTCTCTGATCCGGAACCTCAACCCCCTTTTCTTGCTCTCGCCCTCTCGCTCCTGCTTCTACCTCTCTTAGGCTTCTCGCTAGCACCCATAAACTCAAGATGCCAGCCGAGAATGAGGGTCGCGCCCATTGTGCGGAAGCGTTCCGCAAGCACCTCTTCCCCTCCTGCACGCTTACCCTAGACGAATACAACCTGACCGTCGACCGTTTTATTCCCGCTGGCTTCTCGGCGCGGAACCCGGGCAATCACGACAAGGTGAATGCCCCGGGGGCTGGAGAGCTCGCCATCCCCTATGAACATTTTGAGGTGGGATTCTGCCTTCCCCTCTGGCCGGAGATTCGGCAAGCTCTCCGCTACTATGGGGTGGTTCCCGCCCAGCTGAACCCGAACTCTGTCGCGATCCTTGTAGCGTTTATATGCTACATGCGATCCGAGAGGATCGAGTTCAGTTTGTCGATCTTCCGCAAGCTGTTCAACTTCCGCGCGAAAGGAGGGGTGGTCTTCTTCTCCGGTCAGCTGCTCAAGACCACCGGTCTCGCCAACAAACACCATCATTGGGGCGAGAAGTTCGTCTTCGTCACCGGGGACTTCGGCAACATCCCCCTCCAACCTGTTCAATATGAGAATGCCGCCTACAAGCCGCCTACTCTGGGGTCGCGCGAGAGCGCACTCCTGGAGTTCTTCGGAACCAAGGAGTTTGACGTTCTCTTCCTCTGGCGAGACTTCGACTCCCTTCCTCCCGTCCACCCGGGCGAAGGTACGGTCTCGCCCTAGATTTGATCTCTTGCTAGAATCTCCCTGTGCTGAATAGTGTTAACTTTGCAGGAGAGCGGGAGGTCCCTTTAGGCCAACCTTTCGCTGCCGCTCCGAGCGCCGGGGATCGGGCTGCGAGAGGCTCTCTTGCTCTTGCGGAAGCCAGCGCTCGTGCCTGCAGGGATGAACCCGCTCTGCCCTTGTCGACCGGAGCTAAGAAGCGGAAAGGCCCCGCTCCCGCCCCGCGGCCGCTGAAGAGGCCGAAGCCATCCGCTGCGGACAAGGGCAAGGACTTGGCCGTCTCACCTGCCCGTCATCATGCCATGGGCAAGTCCTTCGAAGGGCAACTCCAGATGGCCAGCGAGATGGGTGCTTCCGCCAGGAGGCGTGCTGAGAATACTGCCGAGAACCCTCCAGCCGCCGACATGGCGGGAGGAGAGGGAGTCGTCGCCGAGACCTCCGCCCGGACCCCGCCAAGGGAAGTGCCGAAAGGGCACAGGAATTATGGCCTCGGCATGAAGCACGTCGACGCGGAAGGGAAGCCTCTGCTTCGATGGGATCTCGAGACCAACAGGGTTTCAGTTTCAATGCTCCTCCCTAGCTGGGCGGAGCGGGATGAGGTTACCGGCGAGGCCTTCCCGCTGGGCTACGGCCTCTATAGCCGAGAGGGCGCCAGTGTCTTCGACCAGACGCCCACCCGGCTCCTGGCCTTCGATGCTACCCGGGCCCTGCTTCGCGGGTTCGAGCTTACGCATATGTGCGCACGCCGAAGCATCAACATCGACAAGAACTTCGCCGACATGTATAAGGCGAGAGAAGAGGCGGTGGCCAGAGCACGCGCTTCGGAGACAGAGCTTGCGATGGCTCGCCAGGAGTTGGTGAAAGCTCAAGAGGCGTTGTCTCTACGCCCCGCCGTCGAGGTAAGCGAGATCTTCCTGGCCCCCCGCTCTTGCTTCTTGAAGTCATATTTGCGTAATATTTACTGAGCTGATTTCTTCTCCACAGGATTCCGCCCAAGCCACGGCGCTTCGCGCGGAGTTGGCTGACATTCGTTACGCGAACGTCCTGCTGAGGGACCAACTCCAGCGTGTGGAAGCGGCGAAAGGCCCGCCTCCGACGCTCGACGAAAGACTAAAGAGCCGCCAGTTCTCCGTGTACGACATCGACAAGCTGCTGCAGGCGAATGCTTAGGCCACCGTCAAGCTGACCGTCGAGACGCTGCGGGTTATGAAGCTGCTTCGGGAGGATGGCGCAACCATCAACGCTCGCCAACTCCTCCCCTGGCTGTTTGACCCAGTGCCGAAGCCTCCGGGCGCGCCGGACTCTCCTCCCTCAGATGTCCCGAAGACTTCCACCGAGGCCAGCGAGACGTCTGAAGCGAGCTCTGGCGAGGACTCTGGAGAGAGCACCAGCGGGGACAACAGCGCATCCCCTTGAAGCGCCTTTTTACTTTTGATATTCTTTTGTAACGAGCGAGAAGCTCCTCACCCTGTAATTATTAAACATAATGCAATGTTTTATTCTCCACTGATGTGCTTGCTTGAATGAATAGGTTAGACGGCCAAGTAGCTTCCGCGTGAGCTTCCGCCGAGACCTTTAGCCTCCTTTGGATCACCTTAGAGACTCGTTAGGCGAGAGCTTTGTGCCATTGATTAAGTCATCTTGCCCAGGTCTGCCGGGAGCCCCCTTTTTTTCAACGAGACCCCCCCAGCCGAGACCTTACGGCCGAGACCTCTACTTGCCGAGGCCCCAACTGGCCGAGACCTTTTCGGGGGCTCTGTCCCTGATCTTGGCCAGGGTCGTGACAAGATGCCTTCCCATAAACTGGATCTATGCTCCACCGGTGAGCCTTCGGACCTGCCAGCCAGAGAGGAGCCTGCGCAGCGGGTCTGCCGGGGGCCGAGCCGAGCTCGGGGTGTTGATGAAGATCAAACCAAACCTCTCCCCCACAGGCGAGCCTTCGGACCTACCAGCTAGATGGGAGCCTGCGCAGCGGGTCTACCTGGGGCCGAGCCGAGCTCGGGGTGTTGATGAAGATCAAACCAAACCTCTCCCCCACAGACGAGCCTTCGGACCTGCCAGCTAGATGAGAGCCTGCGCAGCGGGTCTACCTGGGGCTGAGCCGAGCTCGGGGTGTTGATGAAGATCAAACCAAACCTCTCCCCCACAGGCGAGCCTTCGGACCAGCCAGCTAGATAGGAGCCTGCGCAGCGGGTCTACCTGGGGCCGAGCTGAGCTCGGGGTGTTGATGAAGATCAAACCAAACCTCTCCCCCACAGGCGAGCCTTCGGACCTGCCAGCAAGATGGGAGCCTGCGCAGCGGGTCTACCTGGGGCCGAGCCGAGCTCGGGGTGTTAATGAAGATCAAACCAAACCTCTCCCCCACAGGCGAGCCTTCGGACCTGCCAGCTAGATGGGAGCCTGCGCAGCGGGTCTACCTGGAGCCGAGCAGAGCTCGGGGTGTTGATGAAGATCAAACCAAACCTCTCCCCCACATGCGAGCCTTCGGACCTGCCAGCTAGATGGGAGCCTGCGCAGCGGGTCTACCTGGGGCCGAGCCGAGCTCGGGGTGTTGATGAAGATCAAACCAAACCTCTCTCCCACAGGAGAGCCTTCGGACCTGCCAGCTAGATGGGAGCCTGCGCAGCAGGTCTACCTGGGGCCGAGCCGAGCTCGGGGTGTTGATGAAGATCAAACCAAACCTCTCCCCCACAGGCGAGCCTTCGGACCTGCCAGCTAGATGGGAGCCTGAGCAGCGGGTCTACCTGGGGCCGAGCCGAGCTCGGGGTGTTGATGAAGATCAAACCAAACCTCTCCCCCACAGGCGAGCCTTCGGACCTGCCAGCTAGATGGGAGCTTGCGCAGCGGGTCTACCTGGGGCCGAGCCGAGCTCGGGGTGTTGATGAAGATCAAACCAAACCTCTCCCCCACAGGCGAGCCTTCGGACATGCCAGCTAGATGGAAGCCTGCGCAGCGGGTCTACCTGGGGCCGAGCCAAGCTCGGGGTGTTGATGAAGATCAAACCAAACCTCTCCCCCACAGGAGAGCCTTCGGACCTGCCAGCTAGATGGGAGCCTGCGCAGCGGGTCTACCTGGGGCCGAGCCGAGCTCGGGGTGTTGATGAAGATCAAACCAAACCTCTCCCAAACAGGCGAGCCTTCGGACCTGCCAGCTAGATGGGAGGCTGCGCAGCGGGTCCACCTGGGGCCGAGCCGAGCTCGGGGTGTTGATGAAGATCAAACCAAACCTCTCCCCCACAGGCGAGCCTTCGGACCTGCCAGCTAGATGGGAGCCTGCGCAGCGGGTCTACCTGGGGCCGAGCCGAGCTCGGGGTGTTGATGAAGATCAAACCAAACCTCTCCCCCACAGGCGAGCCTTCGGACCTGCTAGCTAGATGGGAGCCTGCGTAGCGGGTCTACCTGGGGCCGAGCCGAGCTCGGGGTGTTGATGAAGATCAAACCAAACCTCTCCCCCACAGGCGAGCCTTCGGACCTGCCAGCTAGATGGGAGCCTGCGCAGCGGGTCTACCTAGGGCCGAGCCGAGCTCGGGGTGTTGATGAAGATCAAACCAAACCTCTCCCCCACAGGCGAGCCTTCGGACCTGCCAGCTAGATGGGAGCCTGCGCAGCGGGTCTACCTGGGGCCGAGCCGAGCTCGGGGTGTTGATGAAGATTCCTTTAACCAGACCTATTCTATCATCGAGACGAGGCGACATAGTTAGTTAAAGCAAAAACATGGTAGAGTAGAAAAGATCTATTCCTACGATAGCATTCTTTAGAGAGTCGATATTTTGAAAAGTCTATTTGGAAATGATAATATTTATTCATCATATTACACCACCTTCTCTCCCTTCAAGGGTAGAAACGTTTCAAGTCATCACCGTTCCAGGTGTGACTCAAGGTCCTTCCCTCCACATCCTGGAGGTAGTAACCCCCATTAGCCAGAGCCTTCTCTACTATGTAAGGACCTTCCCAACTGGGGTTGAGCTTGCCCACAGGGGCCGACCTTCCCGCTGCGTCGACCTTTTTCAGCACTAGGTCCCCCTCGGCGAATTGCTTAACTCTGATGTGTTCATCGAAGTACCTGGCCATTCGCCTTTTTATCTCTTCTTGTCTGATAGCAGCAACATTCCGTAGCTCTTCAACCATATCCAACGAGAGGCGCAATCCCTCCTCGTTCTCCAACCTCCAAGCTTCGCTTCCCTCACCTACGGCTGAGACCCGTGGGGACCGAACCTCGAACTCCACTGGGAGGACAGCCTCACACCCATGAGAGAGCTTGAAGGGGGTCTCCCCTGTGGCCGTGTTCGGAGTTGTTCGCAAGGCCCACAGGATGGAAGGGAGCTGCTCCACCCAGCTACCCTTCAGGTTCTCCACCTTTTTCTTGAGCAAGTTCACGATGATCTTGTTTGCCACTTCCACCTGGCCGTTGCTCCGGGGGTGATGTACAGAGGCAAACCTGAGGTCAATCCCTAGTTGGGCGCAGAAGCTGATGAATTCCTCGCTGGCAAACTGAGGACCGTTATCCGTTACTATCGCTTGAGGGAGCCCGTGCCTGCATATGATTTCTCTCCAAATGAAGTTCCTGATGACCTGGGAGGTTACCTTGGCCAGAGCTTTGATCTCCAGCCACTTTGAGAAGTAGTCGATCATGACCAGGAGGAACCTCCTCTGTCCGCTGGCCGGAGAAAAGGGTCCCACTAGATCCATTCCCCAGATGGCGAAAGGCCACGGGGCCGTGATACTTTGAAGCCTTTGTGCGGGTAAGAGCTGGAGGGGGGCATGTACTTGACATTTTCGACATCTCTTTGCAAACTCGATTGTGTCCTTCCTCAAGGTCTGCCAGAAGTATCCTTGTCTTATCACCCTAGCCTCCAATGTTCTCCCCCCCCGAGTGACTGCCGCACTCTCCCGAATGTACCTCTTCCAGGATCCTCGAGACCTCCTCCTCAGTCACACATCTCGCGAGGAGCCCCGATAGCATCTTCTTGTGCAAGCCCCCTTTCCACATCAGGTAGTGGGCTGCCTTTCGTTTGAAACTTCTTGCATCCTTAACCCCCTCTGACAGCTCGCCTGTGGTAAGGAAGGTCACCAAAGGGTCTACCCATGAGGATCGTCGGCCTACCTCCATCAACTCCCCCTCTTCAATCGCCGGTCGGAAGAGTTCAGTCAGGGTCCCTCCTCCCCGGGGCCCGAACTTTGCCAACCGATCAGCTGATGCGCTCTCTTCCCTAGGAACATGTTGAATAGAAAAGGAACGGAACTCCCCGATAATGGCCCTTACCTTGGATAGATACTTCACGAGGGTAGGCTCCCGAGCCTCGAACTCCCCTCTGATCTGCGACGCTACCACCATCGAATCAGTGAAGCTCTCCACATCCTGGATCTCCAACTCCCTCGCCAATCGGAGGCCGGCTATCACCGCCTCATATTCTGCCTGATTATTGGTAACAGGGAAGTGGAAAGCCACCGCCTGTTCTATGATAACCCCCTGAGGGCTTACCAACACTACACCCCCTCCCAGAGAGTGTCTCCCCGAGGCCCCGTTACCATCATCTTCCATGCCTCCTGGGGCTTTGGCTCCTCATTCTCAGCTTCAGTGACATAGTCTGCCAGAAAGTCCGCTACGGCCTGAGCTTTGATGGAGAGTCTCGGGACGAACGAGATGTCGAATTCGCTCAGCTCGATAGACCACTTTGCCAGCCTTCCCGAGTGCTCTACCCCCTCGAAGATCTTGCGAAGAGGGTGGTCGGTGACCACCCTAATCGAGTGCGCTTGAAAGTATGGACGAAGCTTCCTTACCGAAACGACCAAGGCGTAAGCCAGCTTCTCCAGGATGGGGTAGCGGAGCTCCGCCTTTTTCAGGATTCGGCTTACATAATAGACGGGTAGCTGCTTCTTCCCCTCTTCCCTAACCAAGACGAAGCTCACCGCTTCCACCCCCACTCCGAGATATAAGGCCAGGTCTTCCCCCTCTTTGGGACTTTGGAGCAACGGAGTCTGGGAGAGTTGCCTCTTCAGCCTTTGGAAAGCCTCTTCGCATTCGGCCGTCCATTCGAACACTTGATTACTACGGAGCACCTTAAAGAAAGAGGAGCACTTATCCCCGGACCGAGAGAGGAACCTGCTCAGTCCGGCCAACTTTCCCGTCAAGCGCTGGACCTCCTTGGCATTGCGAGGTGATTCCAGGTCCAATATGGCCTTTACCTTGTCCGGGTTAGGCTCCACCCTCGCCGGAGTCAAGAGGTGTCCGACAAACTTCCCACGACCGGCCCCGAAGACACACTTCAAGGGGTTCAACCTCATCTTGAATCTCCGCAGGGTGGCAAACGTCTCCTCCAAGTCCCGCAAATGGGAATCCACGCACTTGCTTTTTACCATCAGTTCATCGACGTAGACCTCTAGATTCTTCCCCCTTTGGTCTCGAAAGACTCGATCCATCATGCGTTGGTATGTTGCCCCTGCGTTTTTTAACCCGAAGGGCATCGTCTTATAGCTGAAGCATCCCTCCCTCGTGATGAAGGAGACGTCTTTGACATCAGGAGGGTGCATCCGGATCTGGTGGTAACCTTAAAAAGCATCCAAAAAACTCATAACAGAGAAACCAACGGCTGAGTCAACCAGCGCGTCGATTCGAGGCAGGGGATAGCAATCCTTAGGACATGATTTATTTAACAAGGAAAAATTGATACACATACGCCACTTTCCTCCCCCTTTTTTCACCATCACCACATTGGAGACCCAGCCTGGATACTGGATCTCTGAGACGAAGCCCGCCTCCAGAAGCTTCCTGACCTCCTCTCGGATGGGCTCCTCCAGCTTAGTGGCGATGGCCCTCATCTTCTGGCATATGGGGCGAGTCCTCGGGTCCAGGTTCAAGCGATGGCAAGCCACGTCTGCGTCGATGCCCGGCATATCTGTCGTGCTCCAAGCGAAGATATCGATGTTGCTCTGGATGTAGGCTAGCATCCGCCCCTGGTCCTCGAGGCTTAAACCTCCGCTGATCCGCACCTTCTGTACTTGCCCTGTCCTGGTAAGTACCTCCATCTCCACTACTTCCTCGGCCGGCTCCAGCTTCGGCCGCTCCCATCCTGCCCTTGCCTCCTCCTGCCTAACTTCTTCTTTGTTAACCTCGTCAACCCCCATCGCCTCCACCGGGCCTTCCCCTTGCCTCTGCTCTCCTTCCTTTACCAATCCCAGGCCCATCTCTTTTATCTCATCTTGTCTGATAGCAGCAACATTCCGTAGCTCTTCAACCATATCCAACGAGAGGCGCAATCCCTCCTCGTTCTCCAACCGCCAAGCTTCGCTTCCCTCACCTGCGGCTGAGACCCGTGGGGACCGAACCTCGAACTCCACTGGGAGGACAGCCTCACACCCATGAGAGAGCTTGAAGGGGGTCTCCCCTGTGGCCGTGTTCGGAGTTGTTCGCAAGGCCCACAGGACGGAAGGGAGCTGCTCCACCCAGCTACCCTTCAGGTTCTCCACCTTTTTCTTGAGCAAGTTCACAATGATCTTGTTTGCCGCTTCTACCTAGCCGTTGCTCCGGGGGTGATGTACAGAGGCAAACCTGAGGTCAATCCCCAGTTGGGCGCAGAAGCTGATGAATTCCTCGCTGGCAAACTGAGGACCGTTATCCATTACTATCGCTTGAGGGAGCTCGTGCCTGCATATGATTTCTCCCCAAACGAAGTTCCTGATGACCTGGGAGGTTACCTTGGCCAGAGCTTTGATCTCCAGCCACTTTGAGAAGTAGTCGATCATGACCAGGAGGAACCTCCTCTATCCGCTGGCCGGAGGAAAGGGTCCCACTAGATCCATTCGCCAGATGGCGAAAGGCCACGGGGCCGTGATACTTCGAAGCCTTTGTGCGGGTAAGAGCTGGAGGGGGGCGTGTACTTGACATTTTCGACATCTCTTTGCAAACTCGATTGTGTCCTTCCTCAAGGTCTGCCAGAAGTATCCTTGTCTTATCACCCTAGCCTCCAATGTTCTCCCCCCCCCCCGAGTGACTGCCGCACTCTCCCGAATGTACCTCTTCCAGGATCCTCGGGACCTCCTCCTCAGTCACACATCTCGCGAGGAGCCCCGATAGCATCTTCCTGTGCAAGCCCCCTTTCCACATCAGGTAGTGGGCTGCCTTTCGTTTGAAACTTCTTGCATCCTTAACCCCCTCTGACAGCTCGCCTGTGGTAAGGAAGGTCACCAAAGGGTCTACCCATGAGGATCGTCGGCCTACCTCCATCAACTCCCCCTCTTCAATCGCCTGTCGGAAGAGTTCAGTCAGGGTCCCTCCTCCCCGGGGCCCAAACTTTGCCAACCGATCAGCTGCTGCGCTCTCTTCCCTGGGAACATGTTGAATAGAAAAGGAACGGAACTCCCCGATAATGGCCCTTACCTTGGATAGATACTTCACGAGGGTAGGCTCCCGAGCCTCGAACTCCCCTCTGATCTGCGACGCTACCACCATCGAATCAGTGAAGGTCTCCACATCCTGGATCTCCAACTCCCTCGCCAATCGGAGGCCGGCTATCACCGCCTCATATTCCGCCTGATTATTGGTAACAGGGAAGTGGAAAGCCACCGCTTGTTCTATGATAACCCCCTGAGGGCTTACCAACACTACACCCCCTCCCAGAGAGTGTCTCCCCGAGGCCCCGTCGACCATCATCTTCCATGCCTCCTGGGGCTTTGGCTCCTCATTCTCAGCTTCAGTGACATAGTCTGCCAGAAAGTCCGCCACGGCCTGAGCTTTGATGGAGAGTCTCGGGACGAACGAGATGTCGAATTCGCTCAGCTCGATAGACCACTTTGCCAGCCTTCCCGAGTGCTCTACCCCTTCGAAGATCTTGCGAAGAAGGTGGTCGGTGACCACCCTAATCGAGTGCGCTTGAAAGTATAGACGAAGCTTCCTTGCCGAAACGACCAAGGCGTAAGCCAGCTTCTCCAGGATGGAGTAGCGGAGCTCCGCCTTTATCAGGATTCGGCTTACATAATATACGGGTAGCTGCTTCTTCCCCTCTTCCCTAACCAAGACGGAGCTCACCGCTTCCACCCCCACTCTGAGATACAAGGCCAGGTCTTCCCCCCTCTTTGGGACTTTGGAGCAACGAAGCCTGGGAGAGTTGCCTCTTCAGCCTTTGGAAAGCCTCTTCGCATTCGGCCGTCCATTCGAACACCTGATTACTACAGAGCACCTTAAAGAAAGAGGAGCACTTATCCCCGGACCGAGAGAGGAACCTGCTCAGTCCGGCCAACTTTCCCGTCAAGCGCTGGACCTCCTTGGCGTTGCGAGGTGATTCCAGGTCCAATATGGCCTTTACCTTGTCCGGGTTAGGCTCCACCCCCGCCGGAGTCAAGAAGTGTCCGAGAAACTTCCCACGACCGGCCCCGAAGACACACTTCAAGGGGTTCAACCTCATCTTGAATCTCCGCAGGGTGGCAAACGTCTCCTCCAAGTCCCGCAAATGGGAATCCACGCACTTGCTTTTAACCATCAGGTCATCGACGTAGACCTCTAGATTCTTCCCCCTTTGGTCTCGAAAGACTCGATCCATCATGCGTTGGTATGTTGCACCTACGTTTTTTAACCCGAAGGGCATCATCTTATAGCTGAAGCATCCCTCCCTCGTGATGAAGGAGACGTCTTTGAAATCAGGAGGGTGCATCCGGATCTGGTGGTAACCTGAAAAAGCATCCAAAAAACTCATAACAGAGAAACCAACGGCTGAGTCAACCAGCGCGTCGATTCGAGGCAGGGGATAGCAATCCTTAGGACATGATTTATTTAACAAGGAAAAATCGATACACATACGCCACTTTCCTCCCCCTTTTTTCACCATCACCACATTGGAGACCCAGCCTGGATACTGGATCTCTGAGACGAAGCCCGCCTCCAGAAGCTTCCTGACCTCCTCTCGGATGGGCTCCTCCAGCTTAGTGGCGATGGCCCTCATCTTCTGGCGTATGGGGCGAGTCCTCGGGTCCAGGTTCAAGCGATGGCAAGCCACGTCTGCGTCGATGCCCGGCATATCTGCCGTGCTCCAAGTGAAGATATCGATGTTGCTTTGGATGCAGGCTAGCATCCGCCACTGGTCCTCGAGGCTTAAGCCTCCGCTGATCCGCACCTTCTGTACTTGCCCTGCCCTGGTAAGTACCTCCATCTCTACTACTTCCTCGGCCGGCTCCAGCTTCGGCTGCTCCCATCCTGCCCTTGCCTCCTCCTGCCTAACTTCTTCTTTGTTGACCTCGTCAACCCCCATCGCCTCCACCGGGCCTTCCCCTTGCCTCTGCTCTCCTTCCTTTGCCTTTCCCAGGCCCATCTCTTTTATCTCTTCTTGTCTGATAGCAGCAACATTCCGTAGCTCTTCAACCATATCCAACGAGAGGCGCAATCCCTCCTCGTTCTCCAACCTCCAAGCTTCGCTTCCCTCACCTGCGGGTGAGACCCGTGGGGACCGAACCTCGAACTCCACTGGGAGGACAGCCTCACACCCATGAGAGAGCTTGAAGGGGGTCTCCCCTGTGGCCGTGTTCGGAGTTGTTCGTAAGTCCCACAGGACGGAAGGGAGCTGCTCCACCCAGCTACCCTTCAGGTTCACCTTTTTCTTGAGCAAGTTCACGATGATCTTGTTTTCCGCTTCCACCTGGCCGTTACTCCGGGGGTGATGTACAGAGGCAAACCTGAGGTCAATCCCCAGTTGGGCGCAGAAGCTGATGAATTCCTCGCTGGCAAACTGAGGACCGTTATCCATTACTATCGCTTGAGGGAGCCCGTGCCTGCATATGATTTCTCCCCAAACGAAGTTCCTGATGACCTGGGAGGTTACCTTGGCCAGAGCTTTGATCTCCATCCACTTTGAGAAGTAGTCGATCATGACCAGGAGGAACCTCCTCTGTCCGCTGGCCGGAGGAAAGGGTCCCACTAGATCCATTCCCCAGATGGCGAAAGGACACGGGGTCGTGATACTTCAAATCCTTTGTGCGGGTAAGAGCTGGAGGGGGGCGTGTACTTGACATTTTTGACATCTCTTTGCAAACTCGATTGTGTCCTTCCTCAAGGTCTGCCAGAAGTATCCTTGTCTTATCACCCTAGCCTCCAATGTTCTCCCCCCCCCCGAGTGACTGCCGCACTCTCCCGAATGTACCTCTTCCAGGATCCTCGGGACCTCCTCCTCAGTCACACATCTCGCGAGGAGCCCCGATAGCATCTTCCTGTGCAAGCCCCCTTTCCACATCAGGTAGTGGGCTGCCTTTCGTTTGAAACTTCTTGCATCCTTAACCCCCTCTGACAGCTCGCCTGTGGTAAGGAAGGTCACCAAAGGGTCTACCCATGAGGATCGTCGGCCTACCTCCATCAACTCCCCCTCCTCAATCGCCGGTCGGAAGAGTTCAGTCAGGGTCCCTCCTCCCCGGGGCCCAAACTTTGCCAACCGATCAGCTGCTGCGCTCTCTTCCCTGGGAACATGTTGAATAGAAAAGGAACGGAACTCCCCAATAATGGCCCTTACCTTGGATAGATACTTCACGAGGGTAGGCTCCCGAGCCTCGAACTCCCCTCTGATCTGCGACGCTACCACCATCGAATCAGTGAAGGTCTCCACATCCTGGATCTCCAACTCCCTCGCCAATCGGAGGCCGGCTATCACCGCCTCATATTCCGCCTGATTATTGGTAACAGGGAAGTGGAAAGCCACCGCTTGTTCTATGATAACCCCCTGAGGGCTTACCAACACTACACCCCCTCCCAGAGAGTGTCTCCCCGAGGCCCCGTTGACCATCATCTTCCATGCCTCCTGGGGCTTTGGCTCCTCATTCTCAGCTTCAGTGACATAGTCTGCCAGAAAGTCCGTCACGGCCTGAGCTTTGATGGAGAGTCTCGGGACGAACGAGATGTCGAATTCGCTCAGCTCGATAGACCACTTTGCCAGCCTTCCCGAGTGCTCTACCCCTTCGAAGATCTTGCGAAGAGGGTGGTCGGTGACCACCCTAATCGAGTGCGCTTGAAAGTATGGACGAAGCTTCCTTGCCGAAATGACCAAGGCGTAAGCCAGCTTCTCCAGGATGGGGTAGCGGAGCTCCGCCTTTTACAGGATTCGGCTTACATAATAGACGGGTAGCTGCTTCTTCCCCTCTTCCCTAACCAAGACGGAGCTCACCGCTTCCACCCCCACTCTGAGATACAAGGCCAGGTCTTCCCCCCTCTTTGGGACTTTGGAGCAACGAAGCTTGGGAGAGTTGCCTCTTCAGCCTTTGGAAAGCCTCTTCGCATTCAGCCGTCCATTCGAACACCTGATTACTACGGAGCACCTTAAAGAAAGAGGAGCACTTATCCCCGGACCGAGAGAGGAACCTGCTCAATCCGGCCAACTTTCCCGTCAAGCGCTGGACCTCCTTGGCGTTGTGAGGTGATTCTAGGTCCAATATGGCCTTTACCTTGTCCGGGTTAGGCTCCACCCCCGCCGGAGTCAAGAGGTGTCCGAGAAACTTCCCACGACCGACCCCGAAGACACACTTCAAGGGGTTCAACCTCATCTTGAATCTCCGCAGGGTGGCAAACGTCTCCTCCAAGTCCCGCAAATGGGAATCCACGCACTTGCTTTTAACCATCAGGTCATCGACGTAGACCTCTAGATTCTTCCCCCTTTGGTCTCGAAAGACTCGATCCATCATGCGTTGGTATGTTGCCCCTGCATTTTTTAACCCGAAGGGCATCATCTTATAGCTGAAGCATCCCTCCCTCGTGATGAAGGAGACGTCTTTGACATCAGGAGGGTGCATCCGGATCTGGTGGTAACCTGAAAAAGCATCCAAAAAACTCATAACAGAGAAACCAATGGCTGAGTCAACCAGCGCGTCGATTCGAGGCAGGGGATAGCAATCCTTAGGACATGATTTATTTAACAAGGAAAAATCGATACACATACGCCACTTTCCTCCCCCTTTTTTCACCATCACCACATTGGAGACCCAGCCTGAATACTGGATCTCTGAGACGAAGCCCGCCTCCAGAAGCTTCCTGACCTCCTCTCGGATGGGCTCCTCCAGCTTGGTGGCGATGACCCTCATCTTCTGGCGTATGGGGCGAGTCCTCGGGTCCAGGTTCAAGCGATGGCAAGCCACGTCTGCGTCGATGCCCGACATATCTGCCGTGCTCCAAGCAAAGATATCGATGTTGCTCTGGATGCAGGCTAGCATCCGCCCCTGGTCCTCGAGGCTTAAGCCTCCGCTGATCCGCACCTTCTGTACTTGCCCTGCCCTGGTAAGTACCTCCATCTCCACTACTTCCTCGGTCGGCTCCAGCTTCGGCCGCTCCCATCCTGCCCTTTCCTCCTCCTGCCTAACTTCTTCTTTGTTGACCTCGTCAACCCCCATCGCCTCCACCGGGCCTTCCCCTTGCCTCTGCTCTCCTTCCTTTGCCTTTCCCAGGCCCATCTCTTCTATCTCCGCTGCCTCTTCCACGGCCTTCTTCATGCTCGCTTCCTCATCCTCGACACTCCCTTCTTGGCCAGCCATCTCTTCCTCCAGCTCCTCCGCCTCAGCCATCCACGACACAGTGTTTACCGCCGTCACATAACACTGCCTCGCCACCTTCGGGTCTCCCCTGATCCTAACCTGACCCCTCCATTGCTGAACTTGAGGCATTGATGAAATGAGGAGGGGACACAGCGAAAGGCGCTGATGAGAGGACGCCCAAAGATGGCGTTGTAGCTACTCGGGGCGTCTACAATCACGAACCTACAATTCCGCGAGACGCCCCCAAGCTTCACATGCAGACCCACTCCCCCTTCTACCTCCTTCCTCTCTCCAGAATAACCAAAAAGCGGTCTGTCAGAAGCCAGGACCCTTTTTCCTTCCACCCCCATCCCGTCGAAGGCTTTCTTGAAGATCACGTTCACGGAGCTCCCGTTATCCACAAGTATTCGGGAGACCGTGAAGTTTTCCACCGCTGTCTGGATCACCAGTGCGTCGCAGAACGGGTCTTCGTAATCTGGCATGTCCGCAGATGAGAAGATGATTTTTTCTTCTGGGGGGGGGGAGCTAGGGAGGTCGAGGCGACCCCTCTGCCGAATATGGTTTGAAGGCTCCCTTTGCGGGTTGCCTCGATCCCTACTCCCCCATTGATCACCCCGATCCCCCCTCGGGTCCCCACATCGACCCTGTCTTCACATCTGTCCTCAACCTCTTCTCGCTGCACCTCCACGATCCTTGCAGGCAGATCTTGCCTCCCAGCACCTCTGGCCTCCCTCATCTCCAGAAACTCCGGACAGGTGGCCGTTGCGTGACCCCCCTCCTGATGGAAGTCACAATAGGGCAACGCCACCCCGCCTCCTCTTCCTTCTCCTCCCCTTCTCCCTGCTCCCCGGATTCTTCTACCTCTTCCCCTTCCCACCTCCATGGCCTCCTGCGGTGGTGGGAAGTGACCCCTCGGTCCCTGCCTCCATCCTCCTTGCTCCAACCTTCTTGGTTCCCGGTAGTTGTCTCTTCCTTGAAGACCCCCTTGGCCCTGGGGGCGACCTTCTTGAGGCCTCCAACCCAATCGGTTGTTCAGCTCCCTGGCCCCCCCATGCTGCTGCCCCTGCCTTCGGGGTTCCTCTCTCCTCCCATCTTCCCTTGGTTCCCTCTGCTCCCTCTGCTCTCTCACTTCCCTCGGCCTTCCTGGTGCCGGCTCCTTTACATCATCCTCCGCCAACCTGGCTAGCTTCCTCGCGAACGCAGGGTTTGCCCTCTCGAAGTCTATCTCCTTTGCCGCCCTCTCCATGAGCTCCTCAAAAGAGAGAGGGGCACTCTCTTCAACTCCATGCTAAAAAACCCCGGCCTCAGTCCCAGGGTGAAGGCAAGCATCAGGGCGTACCCCGAGACCTCCTGGACCAGGAGAATCTCCTCTTGGAACCGATCAACATAATGATCCAACGTCTCCTCCGGCTTCTACCTCACTGCAAACAGACTCTCAGCCTCCTTCTTTCGCTTCTTCGAGGTTGAGAACCTCAACAGAAAACCCCTGCGCAGGTCCTTAAAACTGTAGATCGAGCTCGACGGCAACTGGTGGAACCAGTCCCTGGCCTTCTCTTTCAGAGTGATGGCAAAGAGCCTACACTTGAAGGCATCTGACATCTGCCTTATCGACACCACATCCTCAAACCACTGCACATGCTGAACCGGGTCGTCCTTCCCGGTCTAGTAGGTCATATCTGGCTCCCGGAACCCCTCAGGCACAGGAGCCGAGACGATGAGTTCGCTAAATGGGGTCTCGCCTCCCGCCTGGCGAGAGGACACGTCTCGCGACCTCGGCTGGCTGGACCGATCTGCGAGACCATGCCCAGGGAAGAGTTCCCACACTGTCGCCTCCTTCTCGCCAAGATCCGCCGGAACCTCCTTCCCGGGACGCCGGCCTGGGAAAAGCTCCCACGCGGCCACATCCCTCTCGCCTGCCTCCACCGGGACTTCCTTCTCGGCGCGCTGCCCTGGAGCATTCTCGCCTAAAAGCGGAACCACCTCCACAGGAACCTGCGGCGTCTCCCACTCGCTTCTTGCCGAGAAGGCCAAGCTGATCGTCTGCATGACCTCTCGCATGAAATCCTCTAACTTCTTCCTCGTCGCTTCTTCTCCCTGGGTGGGTGATTCTCCTGCGCCAGATGCTTCACCTTCACCTCCCGCCATGGGACTTAACTCAAGATTTTCTTGCACCGACTGCTTCCACGCTCACCGCACCAGAACTGTTGAAGCCAAAATTGACCCCAACGAATGTTCACAAACCAAAGTGCAGCCGACGCTTACTTCTCTCAAATCTCGACCCCTGACTAGCTGCAAAGGTCCTAAGACCGACCCAAAGACCCAGCTGGGAGGTTCCACCTCACGCCCGGAAGATCTCTGAGAGCTTCCCCTCCAAAACCAAAAGCTGGACTGGGAGCTCCTCAGAAAGCACTGGAGTTGGAGAATAATTACAGCCTGCCTTCCAAAGAGCCCCTACGGGTCTTTTTATAGTCTCCTCTTGACCTGAAAATACTGAAGTACCCCTGATGGGTCTGCCAATAGCCGAATCCCGCTGTCATCCCCAGGGCACCAGGGTAATTTTACCTGTGAATAATGAAATAATGAAATAACCCTTCTGGACGCGGGACCCTACCACGTGGGCCCACTTGGCGAGTACCCCGGACGAGAAGGCTCTCGCTAAAAACCAACTGGGCTTACTTCGGCGAGAGCTCCTGTCAAGAAGGTTCTCGCCCTTGATGGTCTTGATACCATTGCGGCTTAAGGCTCACTCAATGCCTTCTCGCCTGCCCCGGGCGGGAGCTACCATAGTCGAGTCACCTGCTTTGGCTAGGTCATCTATCTGCTCTAATAGGTCGTCGATCGGCCTTTGGCTTCACCAGTTCTCGCTTGCTCTTGGGCGGGAGCTCCTTCAAGGCGGAAGCTCATCTGGTCCGGAACCCGAAGCCTGGCGTGGCGCGAACGGTTTTGCCCCACGCCAGGCGGGAGCCCTTAAAGACGAGAACTCTATAAGTTTGTCCTAAGGTTAACCCAAGGCTAGCCTGAGGCTAGCCCCATCCTAACCACTGAACCCTTGGGGTTCCACCCAGCGAATATGGGGTTGTACATAACCATCTGAAGGTTGAAGCATATTCTGATATTAGCTATGCTGACAATAAAGAAGATAGAAAGTCTACTTCTTATTTTTGCACCTTTGTGGAAGAAAATCTTGTCAACTAGAAAAGCAAGAAACAGTCTGTTGTGTCACGGTCAAGCGTTGAAGCTTAGTACCGAAGCATGGCATCAACCGTTTGCGAGTTGAAATGATTGTGTTCCCTTATGCTTGACTTGGCAGAGATATATGACCACCCTTTATTTATGTTTTGTGACAACCAGGCTGCTATACATATATTAAAAAAATCCAGTTTTTCATGAAAGAGCAAAGCACGCTGAAGTTGGCTGTCACTTCGTTAGAGAAGAAATTTTAAAGAATCAAATATGTACTTCATTCATTTTTGACAAGGAGCTTGTAGACATTTTTACCAAACTAGTGTATGCATCTCTTTCAGATGTCTATGACAAGTTGGGCAGAGTTGACATATATGCTCCGACTTAAGGGGGAGTGTTAGATTTTGTGGAACTTGGCGGACTGGAAGTTTGATCAGGCGACCTGGAAGATTTGTGGTTTGGCAGCTTAGTCCAGGCGGATTGGAGGTTTGACAAACCAATAGCTTTGTCCAAGCGATTTGGCGAATAGACAGTGGTGGATTAAGCTTGGCGGTCTGGCTCCAGCTGTGTTGCAGACTGCCTTTGGCGGTCTGGTCAGAGGTCTAACCAGTGGTGTTGTGATCTCGCTCTGATCACGTTATTGCAGGTTTGACAAACAGATAGTTGAAGTCACTGCGGATAGAGACCACGATCTGAGGAGCAATTGAAGCTACGGATAGAGGCAGAGCTAAAGTTGCGGGTAGAGGCTATTGCTGCGGCCTGGTGATCAAGAGAGCTTTCTTGGGTTTTGGCGGATTTGTGCTTCTATCCACTTGTGTGGAGCGGACTGCTGATAGAGTTCGGCGACAATGAACTACCAGTAGAGACCAGCGGATACAAGTGTAGAGCGGACAGTGTCTAACCGCTCAATTAAAGCGATCTGAAAATTTTGTAACCACCTAGACCGCATGTTGTATTTTAGTCTCACGCCATCTATTATATTTTTCTTCTTTCTCTTTTCCCTATAAATACGGGGTCATACTCATGTAACTTAACCTTTTGTGGAATGCAAAGTTTGTTATTTAGATTTTTTTCACACCCTTAACTAAGAAAAAAATCACATGACTGGTTCTGTGCCGATCAAAATCCACTATCTGTTTGTGGTTACAACTTTTTTGAAGAATCGAATGTGGTATGCCGCTCCTCGTTACACTTTTGGGACGAGAGAGATTCTTGAGCTCACGACAAGCAACAGGCTGCTCCGTGTGAGGATAGTTGTTTTGACAATGTGCATGAACGAGCGTTTGTTGTAGTAGGACTTTCCTTTTTGTTGCACACTTGTGGATTTAAGCGAATTTGTGGTGGAGAGGAGGTGGCTCGTAGGAGGAATCTGGCAGAGCTCTAGCCCGAGGAGGAAGAAAGCAGGGGAGAGAAAGATGAGAAAGGAGGAGGCGTGTGACCTTTTTATAGCCACCAGGAGGTGGTTACGGTGGTTATGCAGCTATCCTCATACCGTATCCACCAATATTATAATTCCAAATATAGTGCAATTCGAGTATTATTTGCATGATATTATGCTAAATGCAGACCCACTATTTAGTTAATGGAATCCCCACCACTAACCATGGTGGTTAGTGGGTAGTTGCGCCCGAAATGGACAGCGGCGATCGTGGCAAGACGATCAGATGGAAGGGAAGGAACCCAAAGAGGGCAAGAGAGGCAGTCGGCTACCACCATGAGGGTGGCCGACCCTGGCGATGACGACGGGAGGCCGGGGGCGCGGCCGGGGGTGCGGCCGGGGGCGATGCCAGGGGAGCGACCTCGGCGTCGGCCGCAAGGCGCGACACCGACCAGTAGCAAGGCGCAGCCGGCCTGAGCCGGCCCGAGAGGGAGTGGATGGCCATGTCCACCCGAACAAGGAGCAGGGGCGCAGCCGACCGTTCCCAGCACCCTCCGTGGTGTCCGCGAAAGGATACACTCACCGTCGGCCGAGGCGGCCGGCGGGAGCGCCGCGGCCACGAGGTGCGGCTCCTTGGTCGGTCGGAAACCGGGCTGCTTGAGCAGGCCCGCCGGCGGCGGGAGGGGGGTCGGCCCCGACGGCCGACCCCCGGACGATTCGGGAAAGATGACCATGTGTGTGTGGATTGCGTGCGATTGTGTGCGTCGATCTCGCACACGGCGGTTCCCCCATGATCCCTACATAGATGGTGGGATCATGAGGAAATGAGCTAAACGCACACCTAAATAAATTATAAATAAGCTCGGCCCCATCAAGAATGTTTTATGTATAAAAAATCAAATTATAGTATTCTATAAATATAGGAATGTTCAATCCTTGATTTGCAAAATTTCATTTACTTACATCTATCAAGCAGAAAACTAAGATCTTAATTTGCTTGATATGCATATTTCAGCGAGTTTCAATTGACCTTGCACAAATTTTGCAAAAAAAACGACAGTAGTTTATCTATCTATCCATCTATCAATTTGTAAAAAAATGACATTAGTATTAAGGGGATCAACCCCAATTTACAGGAAACCCGAAAATCATGAGTTACGCAGGTAACCGCCGCGTGCGGAATTTGCGTGCCCGATCCACGTAATAACTATCACGCGCAGATCACGAGCGCGGCCAAACCGCCGCCGGCCCCGGCCCTAGCCGGCCTCCTCCCTACCCCTCCCTATCCTCCCGGAGACGGGCGGTCCCTCCGCGGCCAGCATCCGCGAAGACCGGCCAAGGCCTCCCATCCTCAGGCGGCCTCGCAAGGGCCGGCCAAGGCCGCCCGGATCTGGGCGGCCTCACCGCGGCCGGCCCCGCAAAGGGTCGGCCAAGGCCGTCCGATCCCAGGCGTCCACTCCGCAGCCGGCCCTCGGCCAAGGCCACTCGGATCTGGGCGGCCTCGCCCGATCTCGGGAGGCCTTGCCGCGGCAGGCCCTCGCAAGGGCCGGCCAAGGCCGCCCGGATCTGGGCGGCCTCGCTGCGGTCGACCCCGCGAAGGGCCGTCCAAGGCCTGCCCCGCAAAGGGCCGGCCGAGGCCACCCGATCCCGGGAGGCCTCCACGCGGCCGGCCCTCGCAAGGGCAGGCCAAGGCCGCCCGGATCCGAGCGGCTTCGCCGTGACCGACCCCCTGTGAGGGCCGCCCGAGCCCCCCCCCCCCCCCCCCCCCCCAGGGCAGCCGCTCCTCTGTGTGGAGGGGCAGCGGTCGGTCGGCCGGCCGCGCCGTCGTCGGGCCGCCATTCTTTGCGGATGGGCCTTCCTTCGGCCCTGGAGCAAGGTCATCATTTCCCAAAAGTGACGATTTGTGTGATCATTTCTGAGTGATCCTATTTGTCGGTCCGGTAGTTATTAGGCAAAATTACCGACCGCCCTCATTAAAATTTATAAATAGGCTCAGTTCTACTTAAAAGGGGTCTTTTCCCCGGTTCACTTCATTTCCACTCCTTTCTCTCTTCCCCTTTTCTCTACAGGATCAATGTCCAAGACCGTCACCGCAAAGCGTGGCGAAGGCCGTAAAGACATGACAAGGCTCGCGAGAGAGCAAGTCAAGAGGGAGACGAGCGAAGCCGCTTCCTCCGTCACGTCAAGACAACTCTGAGAGAAGCAAACACACGCATCTCCTGTGAACAAGCGTCGGAAGACCGCCAAAGTAGCACGACGGTCAGTGGCACCAGTCGCTCATTCTCCTCCCCTCTCATAAGTTGTAACGAGGTAAGGCATGTCGCCCTCGCTCTCCTCCAAGAAGCTCTGTAAAAACGCTCATTTAGTGGAAGTTAGGTCGGCACCGAACCGACCGCGTGATTTTTCACCCCGATTGCGGGTTTTCCACTCATCAAGTATCCGTCCCATCATCTAGTTTATCTTTGATTGTTGGCACGCTCGGCCGCTCACGGGCTAAGACGGTTCAGTAGACCCGGTCTTCCAAGAGCGTCGCGCGATTCCCCAACAAGTATATCTAAATATCTATCTAAGGGTGATGTTATATATATAGGGTGCTGTTATTAGCAAACCCTATTTGATTTCTAGCAAACCATTACTATTAGCAAACCCTCATTTTTCAAAATGGCTATTTGAAAACCATTTTGTTACTAGCAAACCAACATAATTTTTTTTAAAAAAATTTAATTTTGTTTAAAACATTCATTCTTTCAAAATAACTCATTATGTATAATGACATTATAAATGATTTCAAAAATATTCATTCAACCACTTATGTTAGCATTAGAAATGAGTCAAAATGCCGAAAAATTTTATTTAGTATGTCCAAAACTCCTTTTTCTGTATCAAAATCTTTAAACAAAATATTGCCCGGTTTAGAAATATATTTGATTTCCAATTCATATAAGGATGTGTTGTGCTATATATACGAGTTAAGTGCATATAAGAATATGCACGTCTTTTTAAACTGTGTTTTATACGTACGTTTTCATAGGAAGTGTTCAACATGAAAGTTGTAGATCTCGGCGAGATCTACAACTTTCATGTTGAACACTTTTTGATTTGAAGCAGTTTAAACTCTCGATTTGGGCTCCGAAAAAAGCCACGCCGAAAATCTGTACGGACTGACTCGTTCCGTGAGTGTCTTATTTCGGGTCCAAATTGGAGGTCTAAACGGCTTCAAATCAAAAAATGATCAACATGAAAGTTGTAGATCACATCAAGATCTACAACTTTCATGTTGATCACTTTTTCAAATGAGAAACATTTGAGACTCAAAATTCAAAAATGCAAAAAATGCAAAAAAAAAATAAGATTGGTTTGCTAATAGTATTTTTTGGGAAGAGATAAAAATGCAAAAAATGGCTGAATCTGTTTTTTTCTGGTTTGCTAGTAACCAAAGTGGGTTTGCTAATAACACCACCCTATATAAACCAACTATATATGGCTATATATAAACCAATTTTTAATCAATTTTAGATCTATTTTAAACACTATACACAAATTAAATAATAACTTTACAAATCTGTGTTCTATTCATTTGCGCCTCTCCCGATTTCCGCCCCTTGTTGTGTGAAACCTGACCTCCTCTTGTCCTTTCTCGCATGCTCAGTCATGATCTCCACGTTCCTCGCCGTGGAGCCATTGCCGCCTCTCCTCTCCATGGCCAACAGTGAAGCCATGGTCGGCGACCTCTCCCCTTCCAGCGTTTCCTCTTTTGGTTATGGAAGCAAGGTATTTTCCTAACCCTAAGCTTGTCATTCTTCCTTTTGTCCCTGTGGAGACCCTAAATCTTATGGAAATAATATTTGTTCTTACTTTTAGTTGAGTTGTGAGCATTCCTCATCTGGAGAGCCAATTTTCATTCATTCGGCTAGGTTGCATGATCCAATCTCTCATCAATCGCTGGATTTCCAGTGAATTCGCCACCGCCAACTTCACAACGGCTTGTTGCATAACAATATTTTTGAGTTCAAGACAACTATGTTTTATATTTTTTTGTAATATTTACCAACCTTTTTGATGCACTAATATGATACTTAGTTGATAAAAAAATTTAATTTTTTTTTATTTTGGAACTGATTTGTAGAAAATCATTATGTTTGTGTACAATAAAAATCTATTTGTACAGGTTTGCATATAATAATAATTTGTATATAGTCAAAAATGATTTATATATAGCATCACTCAAATTTTATTGAGCCTGTCCTTTCTAACTCCCAACCTCGCTGAAAAAATTTAAATTCCTGAATTCCTCCACTTCTGATTCTTACTCTGCTCGACGTCTCATATCTGTATAATCCTTCTCACCCCGACATCCTCATGCACTCCTCATGCCATCTCCTCAATCCGCCTCCAGATGACATCGTCAGCTCCTCCTCAGGGAGATCCCGTGCCATGATCCCCCTCTACTATATCCACTTTATTCCCGACCGTGAAGCTCCACCGGCAGAGCATTCTCCTGATCACGAAGCCCCACCAAAGAAGTTTTTTCCTTATCGCAAAACCCAACATTCCCTCGAGGCTCTGCATCGGTCCGGTGAGGATCTAGTGTTGAATTTTTTGAAGTGAAAGTGGCGGTCTGGGCGGACTGTCTGTGCGGACAGAGACGGCGGTTAGTCAGGTCGGCAAAAGTGTTGCAGTTAGTTTGTTCCCTGGAGGTAACCGGGCGAATAGTTTTCAACATTGGAATAACGGGTTGTCAGCAGGGCTAGGTTGCGGTCTGGCAACTTGGCGACTTCAGCAGACTCTATAGGCAGCTTGACAGAGTCGGTGGCTTCTCATTGAGACCGCGCGACTAGTTTTGTATTTCTTGTTTTTCTTCCATCGGGTACATCGACGAATCATGTCTCGCCATGTATACCTCGTCATGTAAAGATTATTGATAGTTCAAGGTTTCTTGCTCTTCTAGTGCATCTGGTTTATTTGATTTCAGATTGGTTGAGTGTTCCTGCGTCTGGTTTCCCATTTTCCACGTTTACAAATTTTTATATGGTATCAGAGGGAACAGAGGCTTGAGCAGCGATCAACCGGCAGTTTGCTTTATTGCTTCTAGAAGTCTAAGTGAACCAGGGATAGTGCAATGGAATCTTCTGGGTGAGAGCCTGTAGGAGGTCGTCTGCGGAGACGACATACAAGAAGTTACTGTTGCTGGAAATGCTAAAGCGGTGAGAGCTTCGAGGAAGACAAATGTGAAAGCAGAGTTTACTCTCAAGCGGGCTATCTCACCAGAACTCTTCGACCACATCATCGGATGTCGGTCAGCTATGGAGATTTGGACTTCCCTCTATGTGTTGTTCAATAGGAAGAATGTAGCTAGGCTACAATTCCTGGAGAATGAGTTGGCGAGGGCCACTCAAGGAGATCTGTCCATCTAAACGTTCTTCCTGGAGATGAAGAACTTATGTGTTGAGATTTCAGCATTGGACTCTGATGAGCCTATTTCGGAAGCGAAGCTGAAGAGACACATAATCTGAGGTTTGCACAAGGAGTATGTGGCTTTTGTTACTTCTATTCAAGGATGGGTCACTCAGCCGTCTTTGTTGTAGTTGGAGAACCTGCTGGCTTTAAAGAAGAGCTTAGCTAGACAGATGACTGGAGTCACTATCTCTGAAGGAGTTAGTGAGGCGCTCTTCTCCGAGAAGAAGAAGAGATGGGAGAAGAAGAAGAAGCATGTTGTTGGTGATGGCCTTTCAGCTTCATATCAGCAAGAGAGGAGTTATGCTCCTAAGCGTTATTGGAAGAACAAGGGATGAGGTGCTACAAGTGCGACCAGCCGGGTCACTTCACGAAGGACTGCAAGGTCAAGCTGCAACCGGGGAACATTGTAGATAAATAGGAAGCTAGTTCTAGTGTTGAGGAAGCCTAATGGGGGAATGCGTTCATGACGAGCACGTATGTCCGTGCCTTGTTCACCATTAACTACAAAGATGACTAGATAGTAGACTCGGTGTGTGGTCACCACCTCATCGGGGACGAGTCGAAGTCCTCCACTCCGCGGATGTTCTCAGATAACGAAGCTATCATAGCTGCTGATGATACTGTTCATGCAGTCGAGAAGGAGGGTGTCGTTTCTTTAGGTAGTGATAATGGTCCACTCAACTTGAGGAGTGTCTATCACGTACCGGGCATGAAGAAGAATCTCATCTCAGTGACCAATGCGGTGGACGCGGGCTATCACGTTCTGTTCGGTCCGACAGAAGTGAATTTTCTCCGCAACGTGTCAGCGGTAAAGGCTGACATTTCTCATGTAGAGAAAAGGGTAAGGACCTTGTTTGTGCTATCAACAAGTTCCTATGTTGATCGGATGAGGGTCAATGATAGTGCAGCTATCTGGCATGAGCGACTGAGACATGTTGAGATGGACAAGTTGAAAGTTATGCAGTGAAGAGCCTTGTGAATGACTTGCCTAAGTTGTCATCCTTCGGCGACGGTCATGCCTGCGTGGAGTGTCAATATGGAAAGGCTCATCGCCTTTTGTTTGACAATTCACAGATCAGGAGTAAAACACCATTGGAGTGTATCTATGGTGCTTTGATGGAGCCGACCATCACCGCCAGTCTTGGAGGCAGCAGGTACATGCTAGTGTTGATTGATGACTACTCGAGGTACTCCTGGGTGTACTTCATGAAGGAGAAGTCGGACGCGTTCCGTTTGTTTGTGGAGTTCAAAGAGCTGGTGGAGGGCCGTATTGGCCTCCGGATTAAGAAGTTGAGAATAGACAATGGAGGTGACTTCATTTCAAGTGAGTTCTCTAACTTCTGCAGGAAGCACGGGATCCGGAGAGCTCACTTGTGTTTATACTCTATAACAAAATGAAGTAGCAGAGCGGAAAATCCGTCATCTGACGGAGACCTGCAAATGTTCGATTCATGCCAAAGGTATTCCAATGTCCTTTTGGGCAAAAGGGATGGTCTGCGCAACTTATGTCATCAATCAGATGCCTCTGAGTACGATCAATACGAAGTCTCCTCATGAGATGATGTTTAAGGAGAAGCCTGGAGTTGGACACCTTCAGGTGTTCGGATCGACCTGCTACATACACGTATCGAATGCTCAGGACAAAGTTGGATGCAAAGATGAGGAAGCTTGTCTTCATGGGCTATGACGAGCGGAAGAAGGGATGGAAGTATATGGATCCAGTGACGAAGAAGTTCGTCGTCTTGAGAGATGTGGTCTTCGATGAATTGACTTCATATGGAGGTGGCTCTTCTGTGGAGCTGCAGGAAAGCAGGTCGGACGGCGGGCAGGAGGAGGCTGCTAAGGATCTTCTAGATGAGCCGCCTATGTCACCAGGAGCTCCAGGTGTTTCTAGCTCCGGGGCGGAGGCTTCTGGTTCAGGAAGCAGGGGGAGCAATGCTCTAAGTTTTCCCATGAGCGGAGCTGGTTTAGAAGAAGCATCAGAGGTGGTCAGCAAGGGCCAGACTCTTCGGAGATTGAAGAGGACCATCAGACCACGAGCTCGTTATAGCGAAGGAAATGTGATGAGCTTCGTCTCTTGTTTCTTCACAGGACCTCTGGAAGAGCGAGAGCCATCTAGGTTTGAAGACGTCACTGGAGTCAAAAGAGTGGAATAACGCCATGGATGAGGAGATCGTTTCCCTCAGGAAAAACGAGACGTGGGACCTTGTGCCCAAGGTCGAAGGCTACTCATGTGATATGCAAGTGGGTGTATAAGCTGAAGAAGAAGGCGGATGGGAGCATCAAGCGATACATGGCTCGCCTTGTAGCTCGAGGGTTCTCTCAACAGTACGGAGAAGATTACGAAGAGATTTTTAGTCCTGTGGCAAAAATGACTTCAGTACGAGTGGTGATGGCCTTGACGGCTTGTCAAGGTTGGAAGATGTTGCAGCTGGATGTAAAGAATGTATTTTTACGGGGAAATTGATAAGTACATATTCATGATTCAGCCACCGGGATACGTGTCTGAAGATTATCTAGGATACGTCTACAAGCTCTGAAGGGCTCTTTATGGATTGAAGCAGGCTCCACGGACATGGTTTGGGAAGATCGTAGAATACCTCCAATTTTGCGGTTATTTTATCTCTGATTCAGATTAGGGCATGTTCATCAAGAAGGGGGGAGCTTCATGTCTTTGTGTTGTTGTACATGGACGACATGATCGTCACGGGAAACTCCGAGGAGGAGGTAGCTAGGCTCAGGGCAGAGTTAGCTATTCGGTTCTAGATTGACTTAGGTGAGTTCCACCACTTCCTTGGACTCGAGGTGGAGAGGAAAGAGAGAGGTATACTTGTTTCCCAAAGGGACTATGCGGAACAGATTGTTCAGCGATTCGGCATACGAGAGGGGAAGAGTATCTCTACTCCACTTGATGTTGGCATCAAGTTTCGACGAGATGAGGGGAGGATACTTCCAGATCCTTTAGTGTTTCGGGCTCTGGTTGAGAACCTTATTTACTTGACGATTACGAGCCCATACATTGTTTATGTTGTAGGTCGAGTAATTCAGTATATGGAGGAACCTCAGAAGCCTCATCTGGTGACGGCAAATAGAATCCTGAAGTACGTGAAGTCCACTTCGGATATGGGTCTCCTTAATGGGAGAGACGAGCTTCAACCTGCACGGTTTCACAGATACTTATTATGGGGAAGATTCAGACAACCGGAAGTCGACATCTGGTTATGTCTTCACATGTGTATCTGCGGGTATCTCGTGGTGCATCAAGAAACAGGATTTTGTGTCCGTCTCTACTATGGAAGCGGAGTACAAGGCTTTGTCCTTGGCAGCTCGGGAAGCCATCTGGCTTAGGAGGCTAGTAGAGGAAATCCATGTAAAAGTGTGGGGTCCCACTCTGCTACGCGGTGACAACGAAAGTGCCCTTAAACTGGTTAATAATTAAGTTTGTCACGCGCGGACCAAGCACATTGAGATTAAGCATCATTTCATTCGGGAGAATGCGTTGGAGGGGTCTCCTATGGTTGGACATGTGCGGAACGAGGACAACACCACAGACATCTTCACGAAGCCGCTGTTGAAGGGGTCATTTACACGGTTACGGGGACTGCTGGGGTTGGTTTCCGCTTCTCACTTCAAGGGGGAGTGTTGAATTTTTTGAAGTGAAAGTGGAGGCCTGTGCGGACTGTCTGGCAGACTGTGCGGATAGATGTGGCAGTTAGTCAGGTCGGCAAGAGTGTTTCAGTCAGTTTGTTCCCTGGAGGTAATCGGGCGGATAGTATGGTTATCCGCACAGTTCGTCTGTTTGTGCAGACAGGTTCTGGTGTCTGCCAATTTTGTATGGTTTGGTCTGTGTATCTGCTGGTGCTGTGTTCGCACAAGGGATGGCTGGTGGTGTGGACTTGGTCTGGTTCTATACCAAGTCCAGGTGTGCTCAGTCCGGGAGATCGCGCGGTTAGCACAGACTGCTTTCTTTGTTTGTCGAGTTCGGCAATTGTCAGCCTTGTGTGCGTTGGTTGCGAGCTCGGAGTGTGCAAACTGGAGTAGTGTCTGTAGGTGCGTGCATACTAGAGCTGTGTTCGCTAGTGTGCGGACTGGTGGTGTATCTGTAGGGTCTGCTGGTGTGGCGGACAAGTCCTGGCTTGGATTTTTGGCGACAAGGAGGATAGGATTTCTATCCGGCCTTGGTGGTGCGATCTTGGCAAACTAGCTGTCTAACTAGTCGTGGCGGCAATACGAACTACCATTGTGTCCGCGGTTTGGCGGATATTCTCAGTGCTCGCCGCAAGATAGGGTGGTGATCCTAACGGCTAGAGCGGTGATCACACTCCTCTCCGCGCCTATAAATAGGACCCTCTGTCACATCAACATTACATCTGAATGAACAGTAAGTGAGATCGGGCGGTTGTTGCGGACAGGTTTTTGTGTTCACGCGGTTTGAAGAAGTTGACCGGTGTTTGCTGTGCAGGTTATGCGAACATCGCTGAGAAGTCATGATCTTGGTTCTGACTTCGATTAGCGATTAGTGCGGACTTTGCGGTTAGCAATCGGCGGTTAGCAGCAGGTCGCGGCTTACGACCAGGCGATCTTCTTTCTTCAGCAACTTTTTTCTAGTTCAATAAGTTGTCCGCTTTTGGCAGCTTGTTCAGTTCGGCAGCAGTTGTTTGCAGTGATCTAGCAGCTAGTCGACCTTGCGGTAAGGAGGTTTGCAGATTAGCGGACAGAGTTCTCAGCATTTGAATAACGGGTTATCCGCGCGGTTAGGTTGCGGTCTGCCAACTTGGCGGCTTCAGCAGACTCCGTAGGCAGCTCGGTAGAGTCAGTGGCTTCTCATTGAGACCGCGCGACTAGTTTTGTATTTCTTGTTTTTCTTCCATCGGGTACATCGGTGAATCATGTCTCGCCATGTATATCTCGTCTTGTAAATATTGTTGATAGTACAAGGTTTCTTGCTCTTCTAGTGCATCTGGTTTATTTAGCTTCAGATTGGTTGAGTGTTTCTGCGCATAATTTCCCGTTATCCACGATTTACAAATTTTTACATCTAGTGCATCTGATTTTGTCCTTCCAATATGTGATTTCTGTCATTGTGCTCCTCATTTCTGCACTCAATCCAGCTCCATCACGATCCACAACGAACATAAGCTCTACTCTCTCTCCTTCGCCTTCTTCATTGTTCTTAAATCATTGTCGCATGCGGCCATGAGTTTTTATTAGGCCTTGATTCTCATACTGTATTTGTTCATTCTCCTGTTTTCCTCAAATATCCTCAGCAAAGGCCAGCTCTGTCATTCATGTTAAAATACTATCTGTACAGCTAAGCTCAAGAAGAGAAGAGGCAACTGCAAGCTCAACAGCTCATGGTCGTCAGAATTCTGATGGAAGCCAAGCACCTCTTTGGAAAGGTGTACACGTGGAAGAAACCTCATCTGAAAAGAAGCGGCGTACCTGCAAAGAGAAGTTTCGTGGATCAGAAGAAAAGGGAGAGGCGCTATGAAGCAGAACGGCGCAAGGAAAAGGCACAGCGCAGAAGAGGCGCATTTGGAAAGTCCCGTTTAGGGCATTTGTTTTTTACTTTTACATTGAAAAAGAAACTATATATATTGGAGTGTGTGCCGTGTAATTATATCATGCAGCTACTTTTAATATTTCCCAAAAACTATTCTGCCATTCTGTGTTGTCACTTTCTACTTTATTCATTGTTAATTCCAATAGTTTGGTATCAGAGCTATATGGGTTCCAAAGGAAGAATGTCGTCCTCAAACATTCCAGTATTCAATGGGGAATTCTATGAATACTGGGCTATACAAATGAGGACCTTGTTTAAATCACATGGGCTTTGGGAAATTGTCTAAAATGGACCACCAGAGGTCACAACTACATCTACCACACCTGCCACGACAGAAGAATTAAAAGCACAGGCAGACAACTTAAAAAGAGATGCTAGAGCATTGGTTCAAATTCAACAAGGAGTAACCAATGTTATCTTTCCAAGAATAATGGCTGCCACCTCAGCCCAAGAAGCATGACAACATTGCAACTTGAGTATAAAGGGTCCTCTCAGGTAATAACCATTAAACTACAATCTGCTTGGAAATCTTTTGACACATTAATGATGAAAGAAGGAAAAAGAGTACAAGATTTTATTGCACGTTCAACTACTGCAATAAATCAAATAAAACTGCTAGGGGATACCATAGAAGATAAACGGATAGTACCAAAGTTACTAAGGAGTTTATCTTCACAATATAATCATATTATAGCAGCATTTGAGGAGTCAAAAGATCTTTCAAATCTCAGTATATCTGAGTTATTAGGATCACTACAAGCACATTAGGACAGACTAAATCTTTAGTCTGTGCCCTCAGAGCATGCCCTGTATTTGAACACCACTCCCACTCACACAAAGAAAACATTTCAGAATAACAAAACAGAAAATATGCCAGGAAACAGAGCTAGTCATAGTTTTGGAAATAGAGGTCGTGGTAGAGGAAGAACCTCACCACAAGGAAGAAACTCTAATAGCAAAAATGGTTCTTTTCATTGTACCCTATGTAATAAGACAAATCATGAAGCTCATGACTGCTATTACAAGTGTAAAAGATGTAAAAGACCAACACACATGGACAAAGACTGTTGGTTTAAAGATAAAAATAAAACTAAACTGACAAATGAAGAAACCAAGAAGTCCATGTTTTTTCTAAATGATAATAGCACCCACCAAAATACAACTTGGTACATAGATAGTGGTTGTTCAAGCCATATGACTGGTAATAAAAATCTGTTTGTCTACCTGGATGAAAAATCAACTGCATAAGTAGTGATGGGAGATGGGAACATACAACAGATAGTTGGGGTGGGAACTATTAAAGTTAAGACAGCAATGAATGAAGTAAAATACATATATGATGTAAGCTATGTTCCCACTTTATAAACCAACTTACTAAGTGTTGGTCAGTTAATCCAGAAGGGATATAAAGTTCATTTCACTGAAAATTCCTGCACAATCATAAGTCAAGAGGGCATAACAGAGGTAGTAGCAAGAATGGCACACAATAGGATATTTTCCCTAATCTTAAATCCTGTATCTTACATTGTGTTAACAAGTCAAACTCAAATTCTGCAAAGAACTAGGCTTTGACATCAAAGATATGGACATTTGAATGCCCAAGACCTAAAGAAGTTAAAAACTCATCAAATGGTGATTGGGTTACCAGAGTTAACTATTGATAATAACATATGTGAGAACTGTGTTGAAGGAAAACAACATAGGCTACCTTTTCCCAAATTGTCTTACCAGAGAAGATTGTTACCTCTTGAACTTGTTCATACAGACCTTTGGGGTCCTTCTCCCACACCCTCATTTAGTGATAAGAGGTATTACCTATTGTTTGTTGATGACTGTAGTAGACATATGTGGATCTACTTTCTTAAAAACAAATATGAAACCTTTGAAACTTTTCAATGTTTTAAAGCAATGGAAGAAAAACAGTTGGAAAGGCCAATTAAAACACTAAGATCTGATAGAGGTGGAGAATTCACCTCAAATGAATTCAATAATTTCTGTATTAAAGAAGGTATAAGGAGAGAGTTAACTGTCAGCAGATCACCTCAGCAAAACGGTGTGGTAGAGAGGAGAAACCGCACGATTATAGAAATGGTAAGAACAATGTTGCTAAGTAAAGGTCTTGGAAAAGAATTTTGGGCTGAAGCAGCACATACAGCTATGTATATCCTAAATAGATCACCCACTAAAGTCCTAATACAGCAAACTCCATTTGATGTGTTGTATAAGAGGAAGGAAGTTGTGAGTCACCTTAGAGTGTTTGGCTGCATAGCTCATGCTCTCATTCAAAGAGAAGACAGAGGAAAGTTGGATAGAAAAAGTGAGAGATGTATTTTTATTGGGTATAATAATGAGTCTAAAGCTTATAGACTTTTTAAACCCATCAAACACCAGCTTATAATATCTCGGGATGTACTCTTTGATGATGATAAGTGTCGGGGCTCAGATTCTGGACAGTCTTCACAATCCTGGAGGAATGTTGAAGGTAGTGATCCCTTCCATATCAATGAAACACAGAATAATGAATCTCAAATAGAAGACATTCAAACCTGTGAGCCATTGATGGTTGAAGCACAAGACCAACAAACTTCAGAAAATGAACACCCTGATGAACATTCTCCCAGATCCTCATGTTCATCACATTGTCCAAGTTCGTCATCACCCCCAAGAAAAACAAGAACATTAGAAGATATATATACACAAGGAGAGTTAGCCTTCACTGTCTCCACTCCAGCCTGCTTTGAAGAAGCTTACAAAATACCAGCATGGAAACAAGCAATGGATGAAGAAATGAGAATGGTAATTAAAAATAAAACCTAGACCTTTATAAACAAGCCACCACAAACTGAGATAATTGGCTTAAAATGGGTGTACAAACTAAAAGAAAAAGAGGATGGCTCAGTTTTAAAACATAAAGCTAGAATTGTAGCTAAAGGGTACTCTCAGATACCTGGTGTAGACTTTAATGAAACCTATGCTCCAGTTGTCAGGATGGAAACAATAAGAACACTTCTAGCTTATGCAGTACAAAATAATTTTACTGTTTTCTAGCTAGATGTTAAATCTTCCTTTCTTAATGGTGAGATAGAAGAGGATATATATGTAGAACAGCCTAGAGGTTATGAAATAGCAGGAGAAGAAGAGAAAGTGTACAAATTAGTAAAAGCCCTCTACGGTTTAAAACAGGCTCCAAGGGCGTGGAATGCAAACATTGATAAGTACCTAATTTCAAAGCAATTTCACAAAAGCAGTTCAGATCCATCATTGTACTCAAAAGATCTCAATGACAGTAAAATTCTTGTGTGTATATATGTAGACGATCTCATTTTTACTAGAAATGATATTGGACTTATCAATGCATTCAAAAAGGATATGGAAAACAAATATGAAATGACGGATATGGGACAGTTGCATTACGTCCATGGTATGTAAATTCAACAGATCCCAAATACCATAATACTTTCTCAAACTAAATATGCAATGGTTCTACTAAAGAAATTTAAGATGCAAGATTGTAATCCAGCCTTACTTCCAATGTCTCCAAACGACATTTTATTTCCTGCAGAAGACAAAGAACCAATGGCAAATCCACAGTTATTTATAAGCCTAGTTGGATCGTTGATATACCTGACAAATACAAGACCTGATATAGAATACTCAGTAAATTCTATTTCCCGGTTTATGAACAATCCAACAAAGGCTCACTATGAAGCTGCCAAAAGAATCTTACGGTATGTACAAGGAACAAAACACTATGGAGTAATCTATCGAAGGCATCATCACAGTCAACTCACTGGGTATACCGATTCAGATTGGGGGAGAAGCAAAGAAGACAGAAGAAGTGTTAGTGGGTATATATTTTTCTTAGGCCAAAATGTCATCAGCTGGTCTTCCAGAAAACAACAGTCAGTGGCCTTAAGCTCAGCAGAGGCTGAATATATGGCATTAAGTAAGGCTACCAGTGAAGTTATTTGGCTCAAAAGACTTATTGAAGAAATCTTCAAAGAAAAGAAATCAGAAACACTTATCTATTCTGATAGCTATTCCGCCATAGCATTAGCGAAAAATCCGGTGTTTCACATCCGCAGTAAACACATAGACATAAGATATCATCATGTAAGAGAGAATATAGAGAAGAGAGAAATTTATTTGAAACATTTACCCTCCGAACAGCAACTTGCTGATATACTTACTAAGCCTTTGGCAAGACAGCGTTTTGAATATTTACGCATGAAGATTGGAGTAGAAGACCTCTCGAGCTTAAGGGGGGGGGTGTTAAAATACTATCTGTACAGCTAAGCTCAAGAAGAGAAGAGGCAACTGCAAGCTCAATAGCTCATGGTCGTCAGAACTCTGATGGAAGCCAAGCACCTCTTTGGAAAGGTGTACACGTGGAAGAAACCTCATCTGAAAAGAAGCGGCGTACCTACAAAGAGAAGTTGCGTGGATCAGAAGAAAAGGGAGAGGCGCTCTGAAGCAGAACGGCGCAAAGAAAAGGCACAGCGCAGAAGAGGCGCATTTGGAAAGTCCCGTTTAGGGCATTTGTTTTTTACTTTTACATTGAAAAAGAAACTCTATATATTGGAGTGTGCCGTGTAATTATATCATGCATCTACTTTTAATATTTCCCAAAAGCTATTCTGCCATTCTGTGTTGTCACTTTCTACTTTATTCATTGCCAATTCCAATAGTTCATTCATTTTACCGCTTCTGCACAGTTTTTAGTTATTTTACTGTATGAAAATTATTTATTTTTAACCTATTTTAGTCTATGATTTTTTGTATGTTGTTGGATTTTCTGAAGCTTTCTTATTTCTCATGTATTTCATTTTATGATTTTCTGATTAGTATTGGATTTTCCTCAAGATTGGAATCTGCTGTCTTCATCCAACCATGCTTTGTCGAGGTCAGTACCTTCAGTTCCCCATTGTACTCTATTTATTCAATTGGGTTTTACTTAGCAGAGCTAGGAAAGCTTTTCATCATGTAGTTCTCTTTAAGTCACCTCATTCCTCCATGATGGATAGAAATTTAGTTTCACACTTTGAATTTCTAAACTTCAATACTTGGGTGGACATACACACCATTAATTTATCATCTTATATGTCTTAATCATCTACTAATAATGTTTTTCAACAGATTTATTGTATTTATCGCTGGTTTGGACGACCGAGTAATCTTGATCTCCAACTTTGTCATGTCACGTTCGCTGCTTCATCCCCTCTTTCGATCCCCGACTCTAATGTGAGTTTTTGCTTAGCAGAAAAACGTGAGAATGTAAAAAAGTAGAGGAAGGCCAAGCAAAGAAAAAATGTATTTGGTGATGCTTGAAGGCTATGTTAAAGTAGGGAATGGGAGAGAGGAGGATGGCGGCAGCCAAGTTGTTGGGTATGCTTTTATTACGTTGAATTTTTTTTTTCATCCCAGCACTTCTGATAGTTTTACTTTCAAGACAACCTAAACACCTAGAGGGGGTGAATAGGTTCTAATTTCTTATTTATACTTCTAGGCAGAATTCAATTACAAGTTAAAACATCTAGCACAGCATTCACAGACAACTAAGCATCACAGATTGCACAATGTTTTATAGTGGTTCCCCAAGGTCTGGGTACATCCACTTTCCCCCTTCACCTATCTAGCAGTAATCTAGATTCGGCCAAACTTCCACTATTCTCAGATCCTCAGATCCTATAGCTCAGAACCTGGATAGGTTCCTATAACTCAGGCTCAACATCCCTACCTCAGCCTTGCCTCAAGGCCTACCACTCAGAGAATAACCTTCTCCTACACTCAGGCAAATAGCCCTACCACTCAGAGATCACCTCTCCTACACTCAGCCTTTATAACGCAGGCTTACAACTCAGATCTGTGTAAACAGATCCTACAGAAATTTAGAAAAGATATTTTAATGTCTTGCCTTTGTTGAGAGAGAAGAGGACAAGACACTTCTTGATCAGCTGATGAAATCAACTGAATCTGAGCTTTCTTCAAAGCTTCTTGAATCTGAACTTAGCTGAGTTGATTTCCAAACAGCTTCTTGAGAAACCACTGATGGCTTCCTTCTTCTTCTTCAAGATGACTGGATCCCTCTCTATCCAACACCTTTTCTGATACTTCAGACTTCTTCTTCTTCTTCTTAAATCTACTGATGAAGATCTTCTTTAGAGCTTAGCACTTTCTTGAATTGAAACTACAACAGGATCGTAATCCTTCTGTTTCTTCTTCTTAGATCTTCTTCAGTTATTTTTCTTAGCTTTAATTTCCTTCTGAATGTGTCTATTTATAGACTTTCTTCATGGTAACCGGCTGATCCGGTTTCTAACTGTTTTCTGACAGGTCTGACAGCTTCAGTTAAACGGTGGCAACCCACAGCTGTCAAGTCTTCAAACAGTTCCTGTACCTTAGCCTTGGACAGCAAAATGTCGAGACAGTCTATTAGAAAGTGTTGAGACCAATCTGTCTATCTGTGTCGACACAAGTGACTTTGGTGTTGACACAGTCTTTGATGATGTCGACTAAGTTGCCTTTAAGTCGACACAGCTTCTTCAGAAAATAACTTGGTCTAGACTCTGCAGTGTGTCGACACAAGTCCTGTGTGTCGACACAGTTATTGTAGATTCAGAACTCAGTATGTGTCGACTCAGCCTTCAAGTGTCGACACAGCAATCTTCAATTCTGCCAAAATGTGTCGACTCAGTCTTCTGGTGTCGACACAAGCATAGTCGACTTCTGCCAATATGTGTCGACTCAATCTCAAGGTGTCGACACATCCACCCAGTGTCGACACAGTTGAGGTCGACTATCTTCTTCTGTGAGTCGACTATCTTTCTCTGGTCGACTATCTTTCACTAGTCGACTATCTTCCACTAGTCGACTATTTTTCTCTGGTCGACTATCTTTCACTAGTCGACTAACTTTCTCTGGGTGTCGACTATCTTTCACTGTGTCGACACTACTTCCCAGTGCTGAGGTCGACGATTTTCTTTATGTGTCGACACTGCTTCCCAGTGTCGACATAAATGTGGTCGACTATCTTTCTCTGTGTCGACACTGATATTCTGAAGTGTCGACACAAATATTCTGAAGTGTCGACACAATTTCTTCAGGTGTCGACATGTGGACTTAGAATATTTTTCTGCATTCTTTAATACTTCTTCACCTGCACATGCCAACTCAAAACAACATCAAATACACCTTGATGTATATCATTGAGCTAAGTTGGGCTTCTTCAAATCAGGTACATATTTTCCAATGTACCCAACAATCTCCCCCTATTTGGAGAAGTCATAACCCTATAGCCAATGATATACACCATTTATAAAAAGTATAAACTGATGATATATGACATAACAAGAATACTTAATATAAACAAAATAAAAACAATCCATCACAGAATGAATATTATATGATACCAAACAACATTTTGTTTATAACTTGATAATGTTTGAATACAGAGATTTACATTTAATGATTTAATCAAAACATTACAAAATACTTTGAAAGAACTAAAAATTAAGACTGATCAGGCTCTTTTATGACAATCCCTTTGCCAGATAGAATTTGAGCCTTCACAGGAGCTTCAGAATCTTCAGCTGGCTTCTTGCCTTTTAGATCAGCCTTCTTCTTTGCTTCTTCCTTGAGCCTTTGCCTTTCAAAATAATGAAAGGGCTTTGGAAAGTACTTGCTCGGCTCCTGAGCATCTGGAGGCAGCCTACCCAGCTTGGCTTTTCTTCTAAACTGTACTATGGCTTCTTGCCTGGCTTCATACTTCCGCCATTCCATCTCATTGAACCACTTGCCTCTTTCATGCACTTGGTCTTTGACAGCCTTCCATGCAGTGAGTATAATATTTCTGGAAGTAGGACTCCACTACTCAAAGTCTGGCTTAAGTTCAGCCTGCTCTCTAAATCTTTTCTTAGATAGTAGAGCATCTTGCTGGTCTTTCAAAGTAGCCTCAGGCTTATCAACCTTCCCAATAACAACATTAGTAACCTCCTTTGGAGGACTATACAGTCCTTGAACTTGCTGATCAATCATATCATAATCTGGAGGAGGGTAAATGACTTGGGCAATCTCAGGTTGATTGCCTTCAAGTAGACTTGTTTGTATTCCTGACTCAGCCACCATAGCATCATCACACAAAGGTGGATATCCCAATGTGGCTCGAATACTATTGGTCACCCATTTGGTGTGCTCTGAGCCTGCATGAACTAACATCCTCTCCCCCTTTTTGGCTTCTCTAGTAACATGATCTCTTAGATCTTCCTTCTGAAATCTGATTTGGCCATCTAGATAATTCACACCCTCTTTAAAAAATGGTTTTAACTTTAGAAGCTTGTCAGATATTTCCTTTTGAGAGGTAGTGATAGCAGTTTTAACAGAATCAATAGCAGCTTGAAAGTTCTTATCAAATTCTTCCATTTCCTTTGCTCTAGCTGCAGGCAGACCTGGAACAATCTTTTTCAATTCATTAATGATCTCATGATGAGATTCAGTTAAATTCTCATTCATCCTTATCTGATTTTCCAAGACATAGCTTTGCTTTAAAGCAATATCATCCACCTTAGGGATGATAGACTGCTGTTGTTTTGCCAAATATACCACAGCATTACCTCCCTTATGGAAGCAATCTGTCATCTCCTTCTTATGCATATTGACCTCAAACCTAATAGATTTTATATCTTGAGCTAAGTCAAATTGCAGGGACTTATTGTTCTCATCAACATATTTTTCAATAGCCACTCTGTGTTCATCCAATTTCACTTGTAAATCGACCAAAAACTTGTTATAATCAAAGTCAGAAGGAGTGTGATGTGCTGTAGACTGTAGAGCCTGCTTATAGCTCTTGCTCCTTCTCTGGAAGACCATAAGTTTTCTCTTCTTAGCCACCCTGGCTTCTTCATTCTCAGAATCAGAAGTACTATCAATTTGAACTCTTTCTTTGGGAGGAGGAGGAACAGCTGCTTCAGTGCCATGTTGTACAGTCTCCACATGCACAGGCTCCCCCTCAATTTCTTGCTCCACTTCCATTCTATCAGTAATTATTTCATTATCTGGAAATAACTCTTCTAGAGTATATTCCTTCTGGGCTGGAACATCTACAGTATTCAAATTTTGAGATATATCAATTTGAGCATCTTCTTGCACTTGCTCAGACAGCTTCTCCCCCTGTACTTGTTCAGTATTGGGGATGTCCTGGGCAGGTGAGGACACTTGCTTTCCCTGGACCTGTGCAGAAATAGAAATATTAGAAATGTCTTTTGTAGGAAAATACACCAGCTCCCCCTGCACCTGTACCTGGTCATGAGTAGATACAGTCTGTGTAGATGAATAAACTTGCTGAGCTGGTATTCTTACTTCTTCTTCTTGAATCGCAGGTATTGTGGCATCCTGAACTTGTGTAGAAGCAGGCTGATCTTCAACCTCTTGTCTTACTTGCTCTTCTTGTGGGTGCTCAGTACTGGTAGCATGACCTGGGGATTTCTCAGGTGAATCCTGCCTTTCCACTTCAGGCATCTCTTTGGTCAGCACCCTATCCCATCTGGAGAACAATCTCATGTCCATCCTTCTCATGTGATTAATTTTTGTTCTAGGTTGTTGTTGCATAACATCAGGAATCTCCTTACTTAGGTATATACTCATTATTCTAGCCAGATTTGGCTTCTTGATTCCTTCCTTAATCTTTTCAAAGATTACAGTTGACCAATCCGTTGGAATTGTAAACACAATCCTGGTCATTAGGCTGAACATATAGGCGGAAATCCTATCATGTCCACCTGGCTTGCACAGAATAACTTTTCCAACCACTTTAGACAGAAACTTGCCCTGTTGATTCATTCCTTTCCTATTGAAAGCAGCTCCAATTTTCATGGTGGAATCCAATCCACACCATTGAAGAGCCTCCCTTGATTTAGAAGCAGGGACATCCTCTTCATTCTCAATTATAGGTAAGTGTAGAATTGTTCTTAACTTACTTGGTGTAATTTCCACTGGTGACCCATGAACTGTTGATTTTATCTCATGACTTTCAGAGACTACAGATGCAGAAGTAAAGAACTCATGCACCTCCTTCTTCCATATCTTAGATGGTTCGGAGACCAGAAATTCTAATCCTGAGTTAGAGAGGAGAGAGATTACCCCGAGAACATCTTGAGGGGCAGCAGCAAAGGCCTGGCGCACCAACTCATATCCTTCATTCACATTATCTTCAATCTTTCGCGCCATTGATCAGTCGAGAAAGCTTGAAAGATGAGAGAGAGAGAGAGGGAGAATGTCGATACAGGGTTTCGTAAACCTTGTAAGCGTGTCGACAGAATGAGTTTTTGACCTATTTATACCTTCTGTTTAAAGAAGATCAAAAGTCGCCAAAAACAGACTATAAGTGTCGACACAGATGGAATGTGTCGACACAAGCTTCTATTGTCTCGACTTCAAGTCCGTCTATTATGTGTCGACACCAATTTGCAGTTATGTCGACACCAGAGATATATAGTAGAGCATCAGAAATTCTGTGTCGACTCTTAGTATAAGTGTCGACACAAAATCTGTAAGTGTCGACACCACTATCCTGGTGAAGTCGACACTACATTCCTGGATAAGTCGACAATAAGATTCTTAAGTGTCGACACATATTTTCTGTGTCGACACAATATCTCTGACTTGTCGACATTACTACTCTGAGTCGACACAATATTACTGAATGTGTCGACACCATCTTACTTAGCCAATTTCTGTTTGTTCATCACAACTTATAAGTACTACAGAGTACTTGATACTACTTCAATGTGTCTTTATATCACTTGAATGTCTTGTTACCACTTCAACTTCATTGTTGATGATATTGTGATTACACTAATCAATGGTTAACATACCTAATTCAATTTTGAATTTATTGAATTTGGTCTCATCTAGGGGCTTAGTAAACACATCTGCTATTTGATAATCTGTTTTCACAAATTCCAATGAAATGTCTTCTTTTTCTACATGTTCTCTAAGAAAATGGTATTTTATTTCTATATGCTTAGTTCTACTATGAGAAACAGGATTATTAACAATAGAAATTGCACTCTTAGAATCACACAAAAGAGGTGTTCTACTTACTTGAATACCATAATCCTTAAGCTGATGCTGCATCCATAATAGCTGTGCACAGCAGCTTCCAGCAGCAACATACTCAGACTCAGCTGTGGAAATTGCCACACTGGTCTGCTTCTTACTACTCCATGATATTAGTCTTCCTCCCAGGAATTGACAAGTACCTGTAGTACTCTTCCTATCCTCTCTACATCCTGCAAAATCTGCATCTGAATAGCCTGTTAGTTGAAAATCTCTATTCCTAGGGTACCAAAGACCTAGATTAGGTGTGCCCTTAAGATATCTCAGAATCCTTTTGACTGCAGTATAATGAGATTCTTTAGGGCAGGCTTGGTACCTAGCACAGACACATGTAGCATACATAATATCTGGTCTACTAGTAGTGAGATATAGTAGTGAGCCAACTATTCCTCTATACAAAGTCTCATCAACAGGTTTACCTGCATCATCTTTGCATATATGCATACTTGTTCCCATAGGAGTTCTCATGGTGGAGGATGACTCCATACCATATTTCTTAATCAATTCTTTGGTGAACTTAGACTGGGATATGGACAAGCCATCATCAGTCTGTCTTACTTGGAGTCCCAAGAAGAACTTCAGTTCCCCCATACTGCTCATCTCAAACTTCTCTTGCATAAGTTTGGCAAACTTTTTACAAATGTTGTTTTCAGTAGATCCAAAGATTATGTCATCAACATAGATCTGAACTAAGATGATCTTGCCTTTGGATTCCCTAAGGAATGGAGTTTTGTCAATTTTTCCTCTTGAGAATTTATTCTCAATAAGGAAAGTAGACAGGGTTTCATACCAAGCCCTTGGAGCTTGCTTTAACCCATACAGAGCTTTCCTAAGCTTATAAACAAAATCAGGTTTAAGAGGATCTACAAAACCTGATGGCTGCTCTACATATACTTCTTCTTTAAGATCACCATTCAGAAATGCTGACTTCACATCCATCTGGTATACTTTGAAGTCTTGATAGGCTGCATAGGCAAGGAATATTCTGATTGCCTCTAGCCTTGCTACTGGAGCAAAGGTTTGATCAAAGTCAATCCCTTCTTCCTGCCTGTATCCTTTTGCAACCAATCTTGCTTTATTCTTTACTATTATTCCACTTTCATCTAGCTTGTTCCTATAGATCCATTTTGTGTCAATTATGTTGTGGCCTCTTGGTTTAGGAACAAGCTCCCAGACATTGCACCTTCTGAATTGATTCAGCTCCTCTTGCATAACATCAATCCAGTGCTGGTCTTGGATAGCTTCTTCAAACTTCTTAGGCTCCATTTGTGACAGGAAACTTGAATGTAGAACTGTGTTTTGATTTCTGCTTCTAGTTTGTACCCCCTGTCTTGGATCACCTATTATTTGATCAGCTGGATGATCTCTTAAATGTCTTGTAGCTGGAGGAAGATTTCCTTCTGGTTGAACATCTCCAGCTCCTTCATTTAGCTGAATCTCTTGGTTTTCATCAGCTTCTATAGTGTCTTGTTCTCCCCCTGGACAGAAGCCTTCATTTTCCTTTGATACTTCAGTAATGGAGAGCTTGTCCATACTTTTGCTTATACTTGTTGAGTCATTTGATCTACAAGACAACTCACAGTTGATTAATCTTGTTTCATCAAACACAACATGCACAGATTCTTCAACAACTTGAGTAATCAAGTTGAAGACTCTATAGGCCTTACTATTTGTGCTGTAACCAACAAATATCCCATCCTGGGATTTGGCAGCAAACTTAGTCAAATATGACTTGCCATTGTTAAGTATATAACACTTGCAACCAAAGATCCTAAAGTAAGATAGATTTGGTTTTCTGCCTTTCACAATCTCATAGGGAGTCATTTTGTGGCTTTTGGTGATAGTAGCCCTATTGATTACATGACAAGCAGTGTTAACTGCCTCAGCCCAAATATATTCTGGGAGAGAGGTGTCACTCAACAGAGTTCTGCCTGCTTCAATTAATGTTCTATTCTTTCTTTCAGCAATTCCATTTTGCTGAGGTATTCTAGGTGAGGAGAACTCTTGGAAAATCCCAAAGTCCTTACACAATTTTATTATGCTTTCAGATTGAAACTCAGTACCATGGTCACTTCTGATTTTGACCACTGTACTATTTAGTTCATTCTGAATTTGCTTTACAAAATTAAGTAATACACTTGGGGTTTCAGATTTTTGTCTCAGAAAGAACACCCATGTAAATCTTGAATAGTCATCAACAACCACAAAAGTATAGACTTTCCTACCTAGACTGTGAACTGGCATAGGACCAAAAAGATCCATATGCAAGAGGTATAAGCACCTCACAAAATCCTTGTTTTCAAGGCTTTGAAAGGAGGATTTTGTCTGCTTGCCCTTTTGACAAGCTGAGCATATCCCTTCCTTTATACACTTAACTTGAGGTCCATTCCTCACTAACTCTTTGCTAAAGAGTTGGTCAATTGTCTTATAGTTTAGATGAGCCAATCTCTTGTGCCACTTAACACAATGAGAAGCATTGTCATCAGCTACAAGACAGATGGGAGAAGCCTTATTCTCACATTCAAAATTAAGACAATATACATTTCTCTTCCTATACCCAGTCAATATGATCTTTTGATCACTTGACCTTTTGATATGACATCCATCTTTAACAAAAGAAATGTCATATCCTAAACCACTTAGCTGGCTTATGCTTATTAGATTATGTTTCAAACCTTTTACATAAGCCACTTGAGTGATAGTAATTAGGTTAGAAGAAATGTTACCAAACCCTTTGATGACTCCTTTTTCAGATCCACCAAAGATCACTTTAGGTCCATCTTTGACAGATGAATACTCCTTCAGCAGCCCCTTTGTTCTAGTCATGTGCCTGGAACAACCACTATCCAAATACCATATAGGGGCATGGTTACTTGGATTCACCTGTAACACAGAATTACTTACCCTTAGAACCCAAGTAAGTCTTGGGTCCTTGGTTCAGGTTAGCATTAATAAAGCTACCATAACCTCTTCTAACAGGTAGACTATTGTTCTTTATAACACTTGGGTTATACCAGCAGTCTAGTGCAAAATGGCCTCTCTTGCCACAGCACCAATATTCAAACTTATTGTATCTAGATCTAGATACATCCTTGTCAGAAGAATTTCTGTTCATTGCTGGTGCTGCAGCAACTTCACCTACTAATTTCTTAAAACCATTGGGTTTATGACCATGGGTAGGCCTGCTTGCATTTACACCCTTGTTCTTCAGAACATTAGTCTTAATATGACCTTGAATATCTTCATGATCATATTTATTAGAAGGCACTTCCACCTTACTAAACTTTATGGGGACTGAAAGGTTTAGTGGCTGAACAGGAGCTTTGTCTTTCCTCTTGAATCTGCCAGCCCTGGAGTTACCTTTAAATCCTAATCCAGCCTTACCCTTTTGAGTGACAAATTCATCTATCAAGGGTAAGACAGATTTTGGCTTAGAGTAACTAGCCACTAAATCCCTTTCAATTCTAAGTCTGGCCTCCAGACTCTTCACTTGATCATTAGTATAGTTAATCGTGCCCATCTGAATAATAGTTATATTCTTCAGCTTGGCAATTTCATTTAATTTTTGATCAATAACTTTCTCTAACTCAGTTGTAGCAACCCTTAGTTCAGCAATTTCCTGAGCTTGAGATTTAACCAGGTTCTTGCTTTTCTTAAGGGCCTGCAACAAGTCCCCATACTTGTCTATCAATTGATAGACATCTCCTTCAGATTCAGATGCATCTACATCACTTGATGCAGATGTAGCTGATTCTTCACTTGTACAACAAACAGATGTAATAGAAGGACATTGTACCTTATTAGGACCAGACTGATTCTGGCATATGTCCTCTTCTGATCCTTCCATCAGCCCCATACACTGATGATCCTTTTGTTCATTGATGGAGTCTAGCAACTGTAGAAACTCCTCTTCTTCAGATGCAGCATATAGTCCAATATATGCTACAGCTTCAGATTCTGACTCTGAAGTTGACTGGTCTGTTAGACTCTTATCTTTCTTTGCAACAAAGGATTTCTCCTTCTTGGCTTTCTGATGAGTCTTCTTCTTGTCTGAAGACTCCTTTCTCTTATCAGGACAGTCAGCCACTACATGTCCAGGCCTATTGCAACAATAGCAGACAATCTTTGAAGTAGTGGCTTTGCTGGGCTTTGATCTGCTCTTCTCTTTCCTTGATGATCTTTTCTTCTGATAATAGTCATCAACTTGCTGTGATGTGGAAGGCCTAGACTTCCATTGCTTCTTTTTCAAGAACCTCTGGAATTGCCTTGTGAATGCAGCAAAGTCTGCATCTGAATCACAGCTTTCTGAACCCTTATCTGAATTTTCAGAACTATCTTCTGTAACTTCCTTAGGAGGAGATGGTGATTTCCTCCTATTCTTTCTAGTGGCTTCTGCATTGAATGTCACAGTCTTTTCTCTATGCTCTCCTCTTGAATTCTTTTCCTCCTCCTTCCTCACCATAAGTTGCATTTCATAGGATAGCAACTTTCCAAACAAGGTGGGAGGAGATATCTCTGCCAATTTAGCCACTTCTCTTATGGCACAGATCTTTGTGTCCCAATCCTTTGTTAAGGATCTCAAGAATTTGTCATTCAGTTCATAAGTACTGAAGACTCTTCCATAGGACATAAGCTCATTCATAATTCTATAGAATTTCTTGTAGCACTCAGTTATGCTATCAGATTTTCCTTGTCTAAAACTTTCATACTCCTGATTGAGCATAGATTTCCTGTCCTGCCTTACTTCTTCAGATCCCTCCATGTAGACAATCAATGTGTCCCACATCTCTTTGGAGGTCTTGTAGTGAATCAGATTCTGAAATGTTGAATCATCTATGGCACTAACAATAATGTTCTGAGCTCTTTTATCCATGGTTGCCAAGATGATTTCATCCTTGGTCATTTCTGAATAACTCTTTGGAGTTTGGATATTTGCATCAAGAACTGATACCTTCATTGGAATGAAGGGGCCTTCCTATACTGTGATGTAAATCCTTGGGTCAGATGCCTCCATAAACAGTCTGACTCTTTCTTTCCAAATTCCACAAATTTCTTTCTTGCATATGGGTAATTTCATAGACCCTAGCTCCTTATGATTCTCACCAGAACCCATCTTTTTGAATCTTGATTCTGCCTTTCAGATCTACCTCAGACTGTTAAGTCCTTTCTGAGGAACCTGCCTCTGATACCACTTGACAGTTTTACTTTCAAGACAACCTAAACACCTAGAGGGGGGGTGAATAGGTTCTAATTTCTTATTTATACTTCTAGGCAGAATTCAATTACAAATTAAAACATCTAGCACAGCATTCACAGACAACTAAGCATCACAGATTGCACAATGTTTTATAGTGGTTCCCCAAGGTCTGGGTACATCCACTTTCCCCCTTCACCTATCTAGCAGTATGCTAGATTCGGCCAAACTTCCACTATTCTCAGATCCTCAGATCCTACAGCTCAGAACCTGGATAGGTTCCTATAACTCAGGCTCAACAGCCCTACCTCAGCCTTGCCTCAAGGCCTACCACTCAGAGAATAACCTTCTCCTACACTCAGGCAAATAGCCCTACCACTCAGAGATCACCTCTCCTACACTCAGCCTTTATAACACAGGCTTACAACTCAGATCTGTGTAAACAGATCCTACAGAAATTTAGAAAAGATATTTTAATGTCTTGCCTTTGTTGAGAGAGAAGAGGACAAGACACTTCTTGATCAGCTGATGAAATCAACTGAATCTGAGCTTTCTTCAAAACTTCTTGAATCTGAACTTAGCTGAGTTGATTTCCAAACAGCTTCTTGAGAAACCACTGATGGCTTCCTTCTTCTTCTTCAAGATGACTGGATCCCTCTCTATCCAACACCTTTTCTGATACTTCAGACTTCTTCTTCTTCTTCTTAAATCTACTGATGAAGATCTTCTTTAGAGCTTAGCACTTTCTTGAATTGAAACTACAACAGGATCGTAATCCTTCTGTTTCTTCTTCTTAGATCTTCTTCAGTTATTTTTCTTAGCTTTAATTTCCTTCTGAATGTGTCTATTTATAGACTTTCTTCATGGTAACCGGCTGATCCGGTTTCTAACTGTTTTCTGACAGGTCTGACAGCTTCAGTTAAACGGTGGCAACCCACAGCTGTCAAGTCTTCAAACAGTTCCTGTACCTTAGCCTTGGACAGCCAAATATCGAGACAGTCTGTTAGAAAGTGTCGAGACCAATCTGTCTATCTGTGTCGACACAAGTGACTTTGGTGTTGACACAGTCTTTGATGATGTCGACTAAGTTGCCTTTAAGTCGACACAGCTTCTTCAGAAAATTACTTGGTCTAGACTCTGCAGTGTGTCGACACAAGTCCTGTGTGTCGACACAGTTGTTGTAGATTCAGAACTCAGTATGTGTCGACTCAGCCTTCAGGTGTCGACACAGCAATCTTCAATTCTGCCAAAAATGTGTCGACTCAGTCTTCTGGTGTCGACACAAGCATAGTCGACTTCTGCTAATATGTGTCGACTCAATCTCAAGGTGTCGACACATCCACCCAGTGTTGACACAGTTGAGGTCGACTATCTTCTTCTGTGAGTCGACTATCTTTCTCTGGTCGACTATCTTTCACTAGTCGACTATCTTCCACTAGTCGACTATTTTTCTCTGGTCGACTATCTTTCACTAGTCGACTAACTTTCTCTGGGTGTCGACTATCTTTCACTGTGTCGACACTGCTTCCCAGTGCTGAGGTCGACGATTTTCTTTATGTGTCGACACTGCTTCCCAGTGTCGACATAAATGTGGTCGACTATCTTTCTCTGTGTCGACACTGATATTCTGAAGTGTCGACACAAATATTCTGAAGTGTCGACACAATTTCTTCAGGTGTCGACATGTGGACTTAGAATATTTTTCTGCATTCTTTAATACTTCTTCACCTGCACATGTCAACTCAAAACAACATCAAATACACCTTGATGTATATCATTGAGCTAAGTTGGGCTTCTTCAAATCAGGTACACATTTTCCAATGTACCCAACAACTTCTCTGTTGGTTGCTGAGTTGGAAATGCTTTAATTTTTTAATGATTACGCTAAAATTTCACTTTATCACATTTTTGGATATAACAAGGTAACAAAATACCTTCTATGCATAAAATGATAACTACCCTGAGAATTTGGCATTACTCAGGATCATTATTATTAAAGCCGGGAAAATTTCTACTCCAAAATTCGGATCAAGACAGCTTAAAGTTACTGATTCTACGGTCCGACGTCATAATTCAAATGACTAGCGCGAGAGAGGAAACTATCTATAAGCACACCACAAGTTCTCCAGCAGAGAGGTCTCACCACGTAGCCGGAAGTTTGGGAGAAACTTCCCCTCTGTAACAAAAAGCTGGGTGAGGTACTAGGCAGACATGGAATTGGCGAGTATCCACTTGGGGGGACCTCAACCTCTTCCAAAAGTCCTTTTCTAGTACCCATGAGGGGCTATTTATAGAGAAATCCTAGGGGGATAGGCGAGTATCCAGCTTCTGTCAGCGAGTTCCAAGGGTCTACTCGCCCATACTCGGGAGTTACTCGCCCAAGCTCGCATCTGCTCGCATTTGCTCGTCCAAGCTCGTTTTTGTTCTCCCAAGCTCGTCTCTGCTCGCCCAAACTCGTCTCTGCTCTCCCAAACTCGTCTCTGCTCGCCCAAACTCATCTCTGCTTGCTCAATGGTTTGCGAATAACCATCTGTTTGGATACTTCTGATCTCGACGAATTACAGGTTATACACAATCCCCGTTTTTTCGAGCTCAACACGAGTTTGGAAAAACAATGTTGAACCCGTAGTTCGGAGAGATAGCGCTAGACGATGCGCCGCACGAGATCCTTCCTAGGAGTGGAGCTCAATAGAATGTGGAGAGAAGGTTGATACCTCATAGGAACCGAGTTCAACTGAATTGGAGAAGATGTCGACATCTCGCAGGAGCCGAGCTCAACTAGAGATGGAGAGGAGAGTCGACAACTCACAGGAGAGGAGCTAAACCAGAGGTGGAGAATATAGTCAACACCTAGCAGGAGCCGAGCTCAACTAGTGGTGGAAAAAGAGGTCGACACCTAACAAAAGGAAGCTCAACTGGAGGTGGAGAAGAGGTCGACACCTCGCAGGAGCCAAGCTCAACTAGTGGTGGAAAAAGAGGTCGACATCTAGCAGGAGGAAGGTCAACTAGAGATGGAGAAGTGGTCGACACCTCGCAAGAGCCGCGCTCAACTAATGGTGGAAAAGAGGTTAACACCTAACAGGAGGAAGCTCAACTGGAGGTGGAGAAAATGTTGACACCTAGCAGAAGAAAGCTCAAGTGGAGGTGGAGAAGAGGTCGACACCTCGCCGGAGCCGAGCTCAACTAGAGGTGGAGAGGAGAGTCGACAGCTCACAGGAGAGGAGCTCAACTGGAGGTGGAGAATATAGTCGGCACCTAACAGGAGCCGAGCTCAACTAGTGGTGGAAAAAGAGCTCGACACCTAGCAGGAGGAAGCTCAACTGGAAGTGGAGAAGAGGTCGACACCTCGCAGGAGCCGAGCTCAACTGGTGGTGGAAAAAAAGGTCGACAGCAGCAGGAGGAAGCTCAACTGGAGGTGGAGAAGAGGTCGGCACCTCATAGGAGTCAAGCTCAACTGTAGGTGGAAGCTACATCTTGCAGGAGCTGAGCTCAACTAGAGATGGAGTCGATAGCTCTCAGGATCCGAGCTCAACTGGAGGTTGAGTCGACAGCACTTACGAGCCGAGCTCAACTAGAGGTGGAGTCGACAACTCTCAGGAGCCGAGCTCAACTGGAGGTGGAGTCATCTCGTGTTGAGCTCGTAGTCAGTATGTAGTAGGTACGCTCGTACAGGGGGCTCGGACTACGACAACAACACACACGAGGAATCAACATCTTACATGAGCCGAGCTCAACTGGAGATGGAGTCGGCAGCTCTCAGTAGTCACGCTCAACTGGAGGTGGAGGCAACATCTTGTATGAGCCGAGCTCAACTAGAGATGGGTCGACTCGAGTTGATCTCGTAGTCGGCCTGCAAGAGGGAAGCTAGTACAAGGGGCTCTGACTATGATAACTCCATAACTCGAGAACTTCTATCGGTGCTGAGGTCATTCACCCAGTTGCTTAAGAGATAGCCAAAGAATTAGATGCATCAATTTCTTTTGATGACAAAGGAATCTTCTAAAGAGACGACGATCTTCCCTCTATCAAGTTGGGAGGTTGGCGTCCAGACTTGTTCCTGATAGTTCCTCCAGTCGGAGGAGAGAAGCAATCGGGGGTAGCTAGGACGACATGCAAGGGGGGAACTGATCTCGACCGTCAATGTAGGGGCTCGGCCTTACAAAGACGCTTAAATCCTGAAGTATCATCGGCCCTGGTCTTTTTAGGAGAATCAGGTCAAAGGCTCATTTCTCAACTCAATCATGGAGATCGTTTCTAGCTTTGCCACCTGGATACGAAGGCCAGCGTACAAGAGAAGGGAAATGGTCCTCGGGGGGATCCTATAGGACACACACTCGAGTCCACCATCCTTCTATGAACTCGTACCTTCCAGAGGTTAGTTGCCCAACTGCTTCTAAAAGCATGGCTGGTTATCCCACCTTGGCAACAACAGAGACGCGTCCTGCCTTGCAAGATCAACAACCGTTAAGAGCGAACCTTTTAGTCTTCTCAAAAAACCGATGATGCCTTTGTATAAGGCATCACTTTGTGAGGCTGATCCTTTATCAGGTTTAGGAGGTTAGCGTTCAGACCTGTTCCTGATAGTTCCTCCAGTCGGAGGAGAGATGTAATCGGGGGTAGCTAGGCCGACATACAATTGGGGAGCTGATCTCAACCGTCAATGCAAGGAATCGGTCTTACAAGAATGCTTAAATCCTAAAACATCATCTCATCATCCGCCCTGGGCTTTTTAGGAGAATCAGGTTGGATGCTGGTTTCCCAAACCAATCGAGGAGATAAACTTCACTGCTTCTAGATGACTTGCGACGATCAACACAAAGAAGACAACTCACAACCACTCATGCCTCCGGGTGAGAGGAAATGTATAAATAACATAGAAATAGCATTACAGATAACCAATACATGTTACCGCTAAGGGTAGAACCTTTTCAGGTCATCCCCGCTCCAGGTATTTGAGGAAGTGAATAACATAGCAGTCTGGTTGCTGAAGATAGCCTCACACATATAAACTCGCAGAATTCGAACACCATAGTTGCTGAAGTAGTGATCTCGCGAGTATGGACTCACAAAATTAAAGGAGAGCAATATAGCTGTTGAAGAGATGACCTCACGAGTATGAAATGTAGGTTGTCGAAGGAGATCATCGCAAGTAGGAGCTCGTAGATCACCTTGTATGTTTTTTCCTAGTGGCGAATTTGTCGTGATTCGCCTTGTTTGTTAGTCATGAAAAAAGAACTCACGGGCCTTACCCAAACGCCTGTAAGTATGAACATATATGAAAAGAACTACTATTGAAAAAGGAGACGAACTAGGCGGAGGGTAAGTGTCACTTCTGACATTAGAACCCCTACGCAGAGTTTTCGGGGGTTCCGCTGCCCGGTCAGTAGATGGGGTCCAGGGGGCAGCGCCCCCTACAGGGTCCGGGAGCAGCACCCCCGAAATGTTTTTCATTTTCTACTCCCAACTCGCCCAGATTCTGAGCTCTCCCGGCCTTGCAAGTAAGTCACCTGCAGAACTTGCCTATGGGCGAGTAACAAAGATACTTGCCTCTTCAACTCGCCTATGAGCAAGTAAAAAAGATACCCGCATCTTCAACTCGCCTATGTGCAGGTAATACAGATACTCACCTATGGACGGGTAATAAAGATACTCGTCAATCCTGCCTGTACTCGTCGGTATATTGCTGTCTGCAACTCGCCTCCATGAACTCTTATGCATATTCTCGCAAATGGTTGTCTTCAAATTGAACTCGCCTATTGGCGAGCAACAAGGGAACTTGCTAACCTCTATGAAATCGCCTGCATATACTGGCCAACTAAAGTCGTCATCTGGAGCCCATATAAGGAGGTCACAATCTGGAACTCGTTTTTGAGCGAGTAATAGTGAAGCTCGCCTCACGAAGGCGTCAAGATTGAAAGTCGCCATCGCGAAGTCTCCTATGGGCGAGTAACCAAAAAACTCGCCTACCTTGTCGAGAACTCGCCCACTTTGTCGAATGCTCGCGAGTTGTTGCCTTTGGTCTCAAGCTCGTCATCTTAAGCTATGAAGTCTTCTCACAAAAATTTCTTCCTCGACTACAATCCACGCTCACCGCACCAAAGTGGTTAAGCCGGGAAAATCCCTACTCCAAAATTCAGATCAAGAAGTCTAAGTTTATTTATTCTACGGACCATCTGACGTCACAATTCAAATGGCTAGTGTGAGAGAGAGGAAACTATCTATAAGCACACCCCAAGTGCTCTAGTAGGGAGGTCCCACCACGTACCCAGAAGTTTGGAATAAACTTCCCCTATGCAACCAAAAGTTGGACGGGGTACTAGGCAGGTATGGACTTGACGAGTATCCACTTGGGGGGACCTCAACCTCTTCCAAAAGTCCTTTTCTAGTACCCATGGGGGCTATTTATAGAAAAATCCTATGGGGGATAGACGAGTATCCAGCTTCTACCAGCGAGTTCCAAGGGTCTACTCGCCCATACTCGCGAGTTTCTCGCCCATACTCGCGAGTTACTCGCCCAAGCTTGCATCTGCTCACCCAAGCTCGCCTCCGCTCGCCTCTACTCGCCCAATGGTCTGTGAATAGCCATCGGCTTGGATACTTCTGATCTCGATGAATAACGGGTTATACAACTATGTGTATAAGATTAATTTGCTAATCGATAAAGAACAGTACTAGACTGGGATTTGGCACTTGCCAGGTTTATTAGATGTTTCAACAACAACAACACTCAAGCCTTTATTTCACTATAGTGGGGTTAGCTATATGGATCCTTTGTCGTCATTGTGCCTAATCTTTTGTCATAACCTCATTAATGCCTAAGTACATCATATCTTTCCATATAGTTTCATTCTAAGTCTTTATTGATCTACCCTCCCTTGTTTAACATGCCTAGTGACTAGACTTTTACAACGCCTAACAGGTGCCTCTAATGGTTTCCTTTATGCATGTCTAAACCATCTTAGTCAAGATTCTCGCATCTTATCTGCAATTAGTGCTACTCCTGTCTTACTGAGCGGAGCGGAGACAAGGATCTGTAGTGGATGACGGGTTTTGGGCCCGTTCGGAGCTGATTGGTGACTTTCCATATATTGTGTGCCCGGATCGACGATTGGACTCCGCTGATGTGCCCGGATTTGTGTTGCGAATCGATTTGATATATAACTTCATTATTTTGCATTGTATTTTGATGTATTTAAGTGGCCCCACTTCCGGCTAATTATAGTCGTTGATGGTGGGATGCTCTAATCCTCCTTTTATTATAAATAAATGGTTTCTGAACTGATTTGTGGCATTGCATAATTTAGAGAAGAGATTTCTCGGATTTCCGCGATCATCCCACGGTGCCGACTCCGTGAAATCCTAAGTGACGACTCCTAGGTTTGTATCTTCCTCCCTGAGATTCCCCATAGCCCTAGGCTTCATTTTCCCCTCCCAAACTCCCTCCTACAGCCTCATGCAGCCCCCCCAAATTAGCCACCCAGTTCCTATCCAGGAAAAGCTTTTATTAAATCGCACCATGGAAAAATTAAATTTACTGTTAACAAATATAGTTTAGTGAACAATGAAACCTCCTATTCCAGTCATCGGCCTACTGCTTCCCCTTCCCTGCACTGCTGGCCTTCAAGCCCCATCCAGCAAGCCTCCAGCCACTCCCCCTTCCCCTCCTACCATACAGCCGTCACTTCCCCTTCCAGATCTACAACTGCAACCTCCCTCTACAGCCTTCATCTCAAGCTGCCAGTCCTCCCCCTCCCGTGGACCCACACGTGCAGCCCTTCCCGCACCCTAGCAGCCCAGATCTAGGCAAATCCATCCCGAATCCGGCTTTCTCCCCATCCATCTGTCATCCCCTAGCCCGGACTCGTTACCACATCATCGGATCTACCAACCCCAGTCCGGATCTCTACCCACGTGGCTGGATCTATGCATTTCCGATCTGATTCAACCACCCACTGCCGAGGGCAGCCACCGCCAGTATTTCCATGTCGTCAGTGCCACATTGGATCGCCCTCCAAATGCATCCGGCTCTGAAATCTTCATTGTCTTGGTCCAGCCCACTACTTGGTGAATACTTGTTGTATCGGATTATTATTTTCAGTCTATTTATATTGGATTGGATCATGTACTTGTTTTGAATATCTTGCATGATAATTGTTTGTTAGATTTTTATTGTGATTTGTACGGTTTATTCGTCGCTCACTCTTGCTTCGGCCCTCCACGCAGAAGAAAGTCTAAGCTTGTTTCGCCCAAATTAATTATTGTGTCTTGCTATGAATATTCGGCGTGGGATGATATTATTTATTATCTAATTGTGTCTTAGCCGTCGGGTTTGCATAACATGTAGGGTTAGGTCATCAATTATTCCACCGCCTATAGATCTGTCCTGCGTCACTTATCCCTGATACATTCATTCTTAATTTTATCCAGTCTCGTGTGTCCACACATCCACCTAAGCATTCTCATCTCCGCAACTCCCATTTTTTGCTCATGTATATAATTTACTACTGAACACTCAGAACCATAGAACATTACTAGTCTAATTGCAGTACCATAAAACTTGCCCTTAAGTTTATTAGATATTTATAGTTGAAAATTTAGAAACGTAAAAAATATGAAAGCGGGGCATTCATTCGCTGTTTTTAGATTACGAATTCTGCAGCAAACATTCAAATGTTTTTTTAGATCAGGGATCTTGCAACAAGAAGATGCTCCAACAAATGAAAATAGGATTAGAAGCAAAATTAATGTCCCAATCAGAGGAGATTGGCAAGTATCAGTTGGGATAAAATGTGCCCATGGAAACTCCAATCATCCCATCAATGTGATGTCTCTCATTCAGGAAAAATTGTTAGGTACAGGTAGCATTCTTAGAGGAAGGAGCAAGTGAGATCCAAGCTGTTCAGGTTTAAATCCAACGTTTGTCGTCAGCCGAAATAAAAAATTAAAAGAAAAAGCAAGCAATGCACTCTTTTTAAAGGCTCATCGGACGGCTGATTTTTTGTCCGCGCTCCTTCCTGTAGGAATTAGGCTTGCCCATAAAAACCAGGCCCGGCCCGGTAAAAGCCCGGCTAGGCACGGGCCCGGGCTAGGCCTGCCTCTGGCCCAGGTCGGGCCATGGGGCCTAACAAGGCCCCATATCCTGGCATTTGCCCGGCCCGGTACCCGGCCTAGGCCGGGCAGAGCCCGGTTTCTAGGCCCGGGCCCAGCCCGTATCCGGGCCGGGCAAAGCCCGGTTTTTGGGCCCGGGCTAAGCCCGGGGCCAGGCCGGGAAAAGCCCGAGCCCCTTATTTCATTAAGCAAACCAACGACTCTTCTAGCCGTTGGCTAAGCATGCTGCCAGCCCTATAATAGGGCTGGCAGCATGCTACTAATATATATTAATATATATAATAATATATTATATATTATATAATATAATATTATATATTATATAATTTAATTTATTAAATTAATAAAATAAAAAAAATTTAATTTTTTTTTAAAATCCTAAAAAACCCACCCCCACTCCCCCCACCCACTCCCAACTACAAGTCCCACCCCTCCCACTCTAATTTTTTTTACGTCGACAATTCGACATCAACGATGGCGTCTTCATCATCACGGTCGCGCACGAAGTGGTGGAGCACAAGCATACAGCGCCGGTTTGGACATATTTCGACAAAGTGAAAGTCGGCTCCGAGCATAAGACGAAGTGCAAACAGTGCTCAAAATTGTTTACACTAGGTGGTAACTCGACACTCGCAAGACACATTAAGTCTTGCACTGCCAAACAAGCTCCTCCTGAGTCAAGTCAGACGCAATTATCTGCATCTGGACAAATATGGAAGTACGGTCAAGGTCGACAGCGGGAGCTGCAGGTGAATAACGTCATCAGACGTGGGTTGTCGTCCAGCCGCTACGATGATGAACAAGAAACCGAGTACATCCACTAAGAGCTACAACCAAAATATCATCAAGTAAGTCGATCTTTCATTAGACGCGACGCACTTAAATATTATTTAGAAGCTAAACAATCTTTAATTAATTATTTCGAAAAATTTGAGGGTCGAGTGAGTTTAACGAGCGACGTTTGGACAAGTAGTATTAAATTATGATTATCATATATTTCCATCACTTATCACTGGGTCGATCCAGTTTCCTAAGATCTAAATAAGCGTATAATATGTTTTGAAAGTTTCGAAGTTCCGCACACTAGTGTTGCGATTTATCAAATTATTTTAAAATGTTTGCGAGAATTTAAAATAAAAGATAAAATTATGAGTATTTTTTTCGACAACGCCACAAATAATTTCACCGCAATTGAGTGGTTAAAACGTGATTTAAAACCTTTGTTAAACGGTATTTGTTTTCATACTTATTATGCATGTCACGTTTTAAATTTGGTCGTACAAGATAGTTTAACATATATGGAACCGTACATTAATAAAATACGTTTAATGTTACAATTTATTTATAGTTCAAAACAACGACGACAAGATTTTAAAAAATTTGTAAACGCTCAAGGTCAAAAATTTTTGAAACATTTATTTGACATGCCAATTAGATGGAACTCGACATTTACAATGCTAAAATAAGCGATTCGTCAAAAAATACTACAAATGGAATTTATACTATGTTAAATCAACATGAATTAAGCGAGTCTGATTGGGCTGTTTAAGAAAATTATATATATTTATTAGAAGTTTTTTATACGGCAACAAATTCTCCATCTGGCGTATATTATCTTACTAACCCGCTAGTTATTGAAAATATTGTTAATATTTCTCAAAAATTAAACTATTTTAAGCAACACGCTGGATGGAACCAATTAATAGAAATAATGGAAAACAAAATTTTAAAATATTATAGAGATATCCCAGTAATGTTTTCATGCGCCGCTGCTTTGAATCCTCTTTTTGACGTAGACGGCGTAGAAAATTTTATAGAAGAAATAAATAATAATTTAGGCGTAAATCTTAGTGATTCGGATTTGAATAATCTTATTATTTTAAATTTTAATACTGTTTTTACTTAATGTTATAATTATTATGATAATTTATACGGATCGTGGCCCCGAGAGGATGTGTCGCAAACAAAAACACGCGATAGTTTTAAAAATAAAATGTTAGAGTTAGCTTCTCCGAAAAAAGCGCGCACCACATCTAGTAGTTTAAATGAATTAGACTTGTACACAAAAACCAAATTTTGTGATTTTATGAGTACGGACGAACTAGAAAATTTCGATATTTTAAATGGTGGAAAGGTAAAGTAAATACATATCCTATTATGGCCTACATGGCCCGAGATTTATTAACGATCCAAGCTAGCACAGTAGCTTCGGAGTCTGTTTTTTCCTTTAGTGACAGGGTGTGAACGAGCGAAGATGTCGCCTAAGCGAAGAATCGCTCGAAATCTGCATGTGCTACAAGGATCATTTGGATGCGATCAAGAGGAAGCAACATATTTCATCGATCGAGGATAGCTCGTCGGACATGGAAGATGAGATGCACGCGATCAATCTAAATTAAAGCTTAAACTCAAGATGACGAGACGAATTTTTAAAATTTTGTAATTTTTATACTTTTGTAGTACTTTAAATTTTATAATTTTGTAAATTTTGTAATTTTGGATTTTTCAATCAAATGTATTTTTTTCAGTGTATTTATAATTTTGTATACTTTCGTTCAAGTGTTCAACATTAATAAAATTATTATTTTTTCTTTCAAAATAATATTTATTTTTCAGTGTATTTTTTTCAGTATTTTTTTTTTTATTTTTTATTTTAAAAATTAAATTTTTTTTTTAAAAACCGGGCCCGGCCCGGGCCCGGCCCGGGCCCGGTTACAGGGACCTACCAGGCCCCCTCCCGGAGCCAGATGCCCGGCCCGGCCCGACCTGGCTATAGTCAGGGCCCGGGCCCGGTTCAGGAAAGCCCGGGCCCGAGAGGCCCGGTTTAGGTCCGGGCCCGGTGGGCTTTTTGACACCACTAGTAGGAATGCTAGGCGCAGGAAATTTTTTTTACCCATTCAGGTCATATCTTAAAATTTATGTTTTTTTTATTTCCCTTTCATTTATTTTAATGTCATCAATTGAAATTTTGTTGGAAATACTTTGCATTCTTTCATAATTAACTCATTGAATTATGATAATATATTTATTTTGTTAACTATATGTTGTAACTGGGAGATGTAAGAATTTTATTTATTTTGTTAACTATGATGTAGCTAGGAGATGTAAGAAATTTAAATATAGGGGCGGATCAACATGCTGTCCCACCTTGACAAAATATTTAATGAAAATTATGCTTACTAAATCATGTAGGAAAAACAATGACCCTTATAGGAATTCGGGGCTGTGAATGACTGGAATTTCTACATTCCCCATTAATTTAGTGGAGGTTATGGGGGGGGGGGGGGGGGGGTGGGCTAAAGTAAAGTCAACCTCACTAACCCCATTATGGAACAACCGCTCCAAACCGCTGCGCGCGCACCACGCACGGAAGAACCGCAGCGCCGCTACTCGGTTGCGCGACTGCACAACAGCGCACACAGCCGCGACGCCAAGCGGCCTCCCGGCATCGTCGTGTGACCACTTGGTTGCACGGCCACGCGCTCCAAGTGCGCAATCGCGAAGCCAAGCTGTCGGCTGGCCGCCGCCGCACAGCCACACGGTCGCGCGCACCGCGAGGCCAGGCGGCCTGCTGTCCGGCTGCTTGGTCGGTCGACGCCACGTTCCGCCGCGTAACCAAGCAAGCGGCCTCCTGGTTGGTCGTATGGCTACGCTCGGCCGGCCGGCCCGCCGGCCGCTCCACCGTTCAGCCAACGTCGGTCGGGTCCCGTCGTCCACCGCCACCGGCCAGGTCCCATCGCCAACCGCCATCGGACGGGTCCCGTCGCCAACCGCCATCGGCCAGCCTCTGCCCGCCGGTCCCTTGGCCGCCGCCTAATTGTTGTTGTTCGATCGTCGCGTAACCACCTTGGGGGGTGCGCATAACTGAATTTAATAATTGGTATGTGTATAACAAATCCCCTAAAAATATGTATTATAAAATATAATGACCGGTGTGCACATAGCACATAAATCGGTTGTGGTGTGCGGATAACCGCATAACCACCATAACCACCCTCAAAACTATAAATAGGGTCATGGGCCCTCCTTCCAATCCATCTTTTTCCTCCTCCCACTTCTCCCCCTACGCACAAGTGAGCTCTGAGAAAACCTTCAAAGTTCTCCCCTTGCGTCTTCAAAGAATCCATTGAAGATCTTCGATCACTTTTGAAGATCTTCGATCGCCTTCAAACGCACCTTGGAAGTTCCGTCACGCACGATCGACCTTGCGCACGGGTCACCCCATGCGCACTTCGTTACAAACATAGCATGCTCCGCGCACCTTGCGCCCACTACTCAGCAGCAAGCCCTCCACTCAGCAGCCAGTCCTCCGCACCAGACTCCTCCGCAAGTAACAGGAGACAAGTCGCAGACCCCGGGACGTGCTGAACACGTTGTTGGGTATTGTATCCACAATTACCTGGATTTGAAGAAGCCTCCTGTTTAGCTAAGATGAATCCACAATGTATTTGATGATATGTTTCAAGTTGTGCTTGCAGTTATTCCACGCTAAGTACACACTAATGCTAGGGTGTAGTGAGTCAATATACACGGGTCTGCGCAACGTAATCCCTCGTTGAGCAGATCAGTGTGTTGGCCTATATGTACTCTCTCTATTGGAGTGTACTTACTTTCAAGTACATGGCTGAGAAAGATCAATAGCAGACAAGGAGCAAGGATGGGCCAAAGAGCAGCTCACGGGTGGAAAGACGAAAAATCGTCTAAGTAGAAATCGTCGATTCTCGCCGATTCTTGCCGATTGCAGCCGGCTGTCTCAACGCCGTCTTGATTTCTGCTTAAGGCAGAATCGTCGAGAATCACTAGTTGATTCTCGCCGAATCGACGAGAATGACTTTGCATTCTCGCCGATCCGTCGAGAATGAATATTGATTCTTGCCGGTTCTCTCCGGATGACAAGATCTTCAGCCAGAATTCTTCTAAGTAGAATTCGGCGAGAATCATAAGTGATTCTCGCCGATTCGTCGAGTATCACCTTTGATTCTTGCCGAATTTGCCTTGGGCGAAATTCTGGTGCACGCTGGACCGGACCAAGTTCCAGGCGCTGTTTTGAAACCGGAGCTAAGGTTTCTTTTGGTGGGGCCCACAACGGTCATAATGTATGACCTACAGTATAAATACTGTTGTATTTCGATCTTTACAGATACCGAATACAACGAATATAGAAACAAGAAAACCGAGCCGCCGACGTGACCTAGATTGTGGATCTCTCTTCCGCCGTCGCCGTCGCCGCTCGGGAAGTTAGTCGTCGCCATTGATCGTGGATACCTCCTGATCTTCCGGCGACAGAAGCTTTGCCAAGCAACGCGTCTCACGTGTCCTTCTTGAGATCCTTTGTCTCTTGGTTTGTAGATCGGGAATACCTTCCCTTTCCGAATCGATCGAGACGATTGATCCAAGGAAGACCGTTGGTAGATCTTGCCAGCATAGCTACGAGGGTTGGATCTCTAAAGCCAAGCCGCCGCTCTTCTTGCCGCCGCCGGTTTTGTGGAGATTCATTCTAAGTGAGAGCTAAGGTCGTGGACTCTTCGTCTTCGTCAAGAACGCGTCATCTAACGAAGAGGGACACCTAGCACTCCATAAGTAGTTTGTATATTATATACATTCCATTTTATTTTTGTTATAAAGGAACGTAGGTTCCTCGTTGTAAGGGTTGGGTGCAACCCGTGGTGGAGGAGTGGTGACTCCTTCGTTTGGAAGGGTTCCTTCCGTAAGTGTGAGGATTGGATTTCAATCCGGTTGGTGAAGTGACCGAGTCGTCCCTTGTTGGGAGATAGGTCGTAGGGGGAAAGTGGACGTACCCAAATCGGGGAACCACTATAACTGCTTGTGTTTGTTTGTGCTGTGTTGTTTTGCTTACTTGTGCAGGTAGAATTTTAATTCCGCTAAAATCGCTGCAAGATACCTATTCCCCCCTCATAGGTGAAGGTAGTTGGCACTAGGTGGACTTTCAAGTGGTATCAAAGCGAGGTTACTCATCAAAGGGGTTAACACCTCGAGTAAGTTCTTGCCTCTAGTGTCAACAAGAAGATCAGACTCAAGCATGGAGTTGGATTATGATGTCCCTCCTCTAAGACTCCCCTCATGTACAAAGGAGTACTACCCCATCTGGAAGATGAGAGTTATATTTCATCTGGAGGCCATTGACCCTCGGGCGTCACTCATCTTGGAAGAGGGTCCCTTCATTCCCATGAAGGCTTTCGGTTCAGGAAAGGATATCCAAATCCCCAAGTGTCCCGAAGAGATGTCTGAGACCGAGCTCTCACTGTTCAACTTGGACAAGTTAATACGTCAGATCATCACTGACGTCTGGTATGGTGTATCTCGTTCAAGAGTGGACAAGTGTAGGATGGCCAAGTCCATGTGGCAAACCATCTCAGACCTCATGATGGGATCAGAGAAAGCAGGGACCAGTTATCAGCAAGAAGATGAAGCCTATGTGGGGGTCCTCATTTCTGAAGATGAAGGGCATGATCAATCTGTCAGTATCAGGGCTCCTGTGTCCTTGTCAGAGACTGAAGAAGAAGTTGAGGAAAGCAGTTTTGATGAAGCTGACTCAACAGTCTCTGCCGATCTTGACGGTAACCCTGAACAGCAAAGCCAGGAGCAGGTAACTTCTTCATCATGCCCCTCTCCTCTTGCAGTTCCTGAAGACAGGAATAGTTCATAGGATTGTCCCTCTAGTGATGCAAGGGATATGGATAGCTCCAATCAGATGATTGAAAATCTTGAATCCCTTCAGTGTGCTCTTCAGAAGAGCAACTTACTTGTTGAGGAGCAAGCTAAGGAGATTGCTCAGCTGAAGACCTTGATGAATATCCAAGTGGAATTCATAAGGGTCAAGGACCCAAAGATCTCGGATCTAGAAAGTCGTTTAGAGACCGAGAAGAGAATATGTTGGAACACCCTATTACTAATTTGGGCAAGGATCACTATGTTTGTCTTAGGAATCCAGTTTGACCTAGATGTATAGTTAAAAAGGTCAACATTAGAATGAGTCTAGGGCTTAGAATTTAGGTTTGAAGCTGCCCCCAGGACCATTCAAGGAATCAGACTTAAAGTTGAGGCAAAGACAATTATCGTCGAGCTCAGATCGACGTTTTTTTCTGAGAGATCGACGTTTTTATGGATTCAAATTCAGTCAGACTTTGGAATATTTTTCAAATTCTCTCAGCATTTATGTCAAGAGATCTGCCAGCCGTTTTCATTTATTCTGGAGCAAGTTTCAAGGAATTCTTTTTGAGAATGTTTTATTGGACTTTCCTCTAGAAGACAAAACTTTATGGAAGGCATTTAATGTCTGTTAACGGCTATCTTGTACATAGGATCTTCAGAGAATTAAAGCTGCTTCTCTTGTTTTCTCTAATACACAGATTTAGATACACATACATAGACAGAGACAGAGATAGTGATATACACAGATAAGAAAGAAAAAGAACAAGTGATTCTCAGGACAGTCTGATCAACACAAGAAAACTCAAGTAATCAACCCTGGAGAATCAGTTGAACATTTTGGCATTCTGAAAAAGTGATCTTAGCTTCATCTCAAGGACTCCAGACTACTCATCTTTCAGCATCTGCTGAAACCATCTTCTGCTGGAGATCTGAAGCTTCTGAAGACCTATCACCCTGAAGCAAAGCTTCCACTCCTGATCTAGTCAACATCTCAGGGGGAGCTTTGACAACACAAATCCACTTGTGCTTCTCTCTTTGATTGAGACAGAGAAGAAATCTTCACTCTTTTTCTTTTCCCTTTCCCTCTGTAAAAGGGTTTTCAAAACTCCCTTCAAAAGCTTTGATTCTGGTTTTGAGAACCTTGTCAAAACTCAGTGGTGGCAAGACACCTGATCAAAAAATCTAGTTTGATTTTTGAGCACCTTATCAAAAGCTCATTGGTGCCAGGACACCTGATCAACTCTTCTTGCAGTGGATTCCTACTAAGGGTGGTAGAAGAGTGGATGTACCCAGGTTTTTGGGGAACCACTATAGCTCCTTGTGTTTTCTGGTTTGCCTGTGTGTTTTCTTTGCTGTGTGCTGTGCTCTTCTTTTTACTGTCTTGTTAATTCTATAGCAGGCACCTTACATCTATATATAAGTTAAATCTTAAAAGTCTTGCTAGTTTAAAATTGTGAATTTAATTTAAATAAACTCTATTCACCCCCCTCTAGAGTTGAGATAGATCTTGTTCCCACTTTCAATTGGTATCAGAGGGAGATTGGTTGTTCATACAGGCTAACACCTGAACCAAAAGATCCTTGACAAGATCAATCTTTTAAGAGGGTTATTTTCATTATATTTAATTTTATATAAAGACATGGCACAGAACAAAGATTATGCAAGCACCAGGCCTCCAGTGTGCAATCTATCCAAGTTTGTACTTTGGAAAACGAGGATTAGACTTTACATAAACTCTATTGATGAAGACATATTTAATTATGTTTTGACAGTGTGCACAAGTCCACCAGCAAGCTCAAGTACAAATGCTGTTCCACCTCTTTCAGGAACAGATGCTGAAATAAAGAAGTGGAAGACTGCAGATGCTAAGGCCATGAACATCTTAGCTCAGACAATGTCTGATGAGATATTTCAGAAGGTAGCTGAATACAACTCAAGCAAAGGAATTTGGGACAAGCTCTCTGAAATTGTCTCAGGATCTGCTGATGAATGGAAAGACAGGAGATCCCATCTTATAAGCCAATATGAGAATTTCAAAAAGGGAGAAGCTGAATCAGTGGCTGACATGTACAATAGACTAAGTCTGATTGTCAATGAGTTAAAGACTCTGGATAAAGAAATCTCATTGACTGAGCTGAATGACAAAATCTTAATGTGCTTCCCCAGTACTTGGGATTCAAGAATCTGGCCAATCAAAGATGCGAGAAGTCTAAATGAGATTACCACTGAAGCTCTCCTGGGCAAGCTCAAATCTTATGAGCTGCTCATTAAAAATAGAGAAGAAGAACAAAAGGCTACTTCTCCAGTCACAAGGAAAGAGAAGACCATAGCCTTCAAAGCTGCAGAAGAGGAGTCTGAAGATAAAGCTACAGGAAATGATGAGCTCCTAAGTCTACTGGCCAAAAGATTCTACAAGATGGCCAAAAAAGACTTCAGAAAGAGATCATACAAGGGACATGATAAACCAAGGTATGATAAATCAAATAACAATAAAGAAATTATATATTTTGGTTGCAGGAAACCAGGCCATATTGTGCCTGACTGTCCAGAAAACAAGAACAAGGACAAGAAAGATAGAAGAGAAAGAAGAAAGGATAAAGACTTCAGAAAGAACAACTCAGACAAACCCTCCTCCAGCAAGAACAAACATACAAGGAAGGGATTTGTTGCTGAGACATGGAGTGAAACTGAAGAGGACTCTGAAGCCTCATCCAACTCTAGTGATGATGAGGATGATGCTGATGAAAAGGAATTTTGCATGATGGCTATCAATGCCTCTCAAATAGATTTAAAAGCAGAAGAGTCAGAATCAGATTCAGAAGCTCAACTAGAAGAAGATCAGGTGAAGACCTATCCAACATCAAACCAACTATGGTATCTGGATAGTGGGTGCTCAAAGCACATGACAGGGAATAAGGACAACTTCACATCCTTTAAAGCCAAGCTTGGACCCAAAGTAATTTTTGGTGATTCAAACTTTGGAACTACAAAAGGATATGGTGCAGTCCAAATTGGGACAGTCACCTTCAAGAAAGTAGCCTATGTTGAAGGACTCAAGCACAACCTGATAAGCATTAGTCAGCTGTGTGATGAAGGATATCAAGTGACTTTCAACAAAGAAATATGCAAGATCAAGTCAGAAGACAACACAACTGTATTAACAGGTAACATGAAAGGTAATATTTACTTAGTAGACTTTCATTCATCTAAGGTAGATATTTGCCTGTTTAATTCCATATCTAGACCTAATATTCTATGGCATAAGAGACTAGGACATGTTAACCTTAGAACCATTACTAGGCTATCCAAGGACAACCTTGTCAGAGGACTGCCTTCTGGCCCCTACAAGAAGGAAGGACTCTGCAAGGCTTGTCAATTAGGCAAGCAAACTAAAAATAGCTTTAAATCAATTAACAAGAGTGATTCACCTAGGATTTTGTATTTGTTACACATGGATCTCTTTGGACCCATTACAGTACAAAGCTTAGGAGGGAAATCCTATACTTTAGTGATTGTAGATGACTTTTCAAGATTCACATGGGTATTCTTTCTGAGGAAGAAGTCTGATAACTTTAAGTGTTTGACAGAGTTTCTCAAATGCATTCAGATTGAGTTCAACACTCACATTGCCCTGATCAGAAGTGATCATGGTAAAGAGTTTGATTCTCTTCTCATGCAAGAGTTCTGTCAAAGTGAAGGGATCAAACATACTTTCTCAGCTCCTAGAACCCCTCAACAAAATGGGCTAGCTGAAAGGAAAAATAGAACCCTTATTGAATCTGCAACTACATTATTGACAGATGCTCACCTACCTCTATCCTTTTGGGCTGAGGTAGTGAACACCTCCAATTATGTGTTGAATAGAAGTCTAATACATAAACTGAAGGGCAAGACTCCCTATGAATTGCTCAAAGGGAAGAAACCTAAAGTAGACTATTTTAAAGTTTTTGGTTGCACTTGTTATATTCACAATAATGACAAGAAATATTTAGCAAAATTTCAAGCAAAAACTGATGAAGGAGTGTTTCTGGGATACTCCATGATCAGTAAAGCTTATAGGGTTTATAATAAAACTACTCTAAAAATAGAAGAATCTGTCAACATTTCCTTTGATGAAACTAATATGTCTTTCAAGGAGAAGAATACTTCTACCATAGAACATTTGCAGGTGCACTCTCTAGCTGAAGAATTGGATAGATTACAAGTCACTCAAAAGGATGAAAGTAGTGAAGATGAAGAAGCTGCTTCACATCTGGAAGAAAATCTTCTTGAAGAGTCAGTTGTTGTCCCACAAGAGGAAACAACAACACAGGTTGGTGAACAATCAACACCCCCTGTTGATCTAGTTACACCAAGAGATCATCCAATCTCCCAAGTGATTGGAGACATCTCAGCTTGTGTGTAAACCAGAAATCAGGTCAATCAAAACCTGATGCACACTTGCTTTTTCTCTCAAATTGAACCTCAAACCATTCAAGATGCAGAGCAAGATCCACACTGGATCATTGCAATGCAAGAGGAGTTGCATCAATTTGAAAGAAACAAAGTTTGGGAACTAGTGCCTAAGCCAAAAGATCATTCAATTATTGGAACAAAATGGGTATTCAGAAATAAGCTGGATGATCAAGGAATTATTGTAAGGAACAAGGCAAGGCTAGTTGCTCAAGGATATTCTCAAGAAGAGGGGATAGACTATGACCAGACCTTTGCACTTATTGCAAGGTTAGAGGCCATAAGAATCTTCCTGGCTTATGCTGCTCACAAGGGATTCAAAGTCAATCAAATGGATGTGAAGAGTGCTTTTCTCAATGGGGAGATCAAAGAAGAAGTCTATGTTAGACAACCTCCAGGTTTTTTCTCTCTAACCCATCCTGATTATGTTTTTAAACTTCACAAAGCATTATATGGTCTCAAGCAAGCTCCTAGAGCATGGTATGAGACTCTAGCATGCTTTCTGCTGAAAAATGATTTTGTTAGGGGGAGAGTAGACCAAACTCTTTTTATTAGAACCCATAAGTCTCATACCCTACTATTACAAATTTATATAGATGATATTATATTTGGGTCTACTGATTCAAATTTGTGCAAAAAGTTTTCCAAGCTTATGCACTCTAAATTTGAAATGAGTAACATGGGTGAGCTATCCTTCTTCTTAGGATTGCAAGTCAAACAATATACTGAAGGCATGTTTATTTCTCAAACTAAGTATGTAAAAGAATTGGTTAAGAAATTTGGGATGTCTGATGCATCATGTATGAAAACACCCATGCCTACCAATGCTGTATTGGATGCTGATGAACATGGGAAACCAGTTGATCAGACAACATATATAGCAATGATTGGCTCTCTACTGTACCTTACAGCCAGTAGGCCTGACATAATGTTTGCTACATGTATATGTGCTAGATTCCAAGTCAGCCCTAGAGAGTCACACTTAACTTTAGTAAAGAGGATTCTTAGGTATGTTAAAAGCTGTCCAAATCTAGGACTCTGGTATCCAAAAGATTCAGCATTTGACTTAACTGGATTTTCAGATGCTGATTATGCTGGATGTAGAATAGACAGGAAAAGCACCAGTGGAACTTGTCAGTTTCTTGGTGATAGACTTGTCTCTTGGTATTGTAAGAAACAAACATCTGTGTCAACCTCAACTGCTGAAGCTGAATACATGGCTGCAGGCAGTTTTTGTTCACAAATATTGTGGATACAAAACCAAATCCTAGACTATGGTTATAACTTAGAGAAGTCTAAAATATTTTGTGATAACACCAGTGCCATTTCCATTGCACAAAATCCAGTCCTCCACAGTAGGACAAAACACATAGAAATTAGGCATCATTTTCTAAGGGACAATGTTGAGAAAAATAAAATTGAACTTCAATATATCCCAACTGATTTGCAAAGGGGTGATATTTTCACCAAGCCCTTGGATGAAAAGAAACACATCTTCTTCCTCAATCAGTTAGGCATGTTAGATGGAGGAAGCCTAAAATAAATTACAAGATTTTCAAAAGCTAAAAACAGACCAAGATTAGGCTAAAAACTCACCCTTTTTGTGTCTGTAGGATAGTTTCTGACTCTGAACTGCGCTCGACGTTTTCCCCAGAAAGCGTCGAACGGAGATCGACGTTTTCCCGAGAAACGTCAAACGGAGATTGACGTTTTCTCAAAACGTCGACCTGAGTTCAGAGCGTGTCAGATAGTTGTATACTATCTCTTTCAGGCCTTCGATCGTCGACCTGAGCTCGACGTTCTCCCTAGATCGTCGAACTGACATCTATGATATTGAAGCCCTTTCAGCTTCCATCAGGAGTCCTGATCGTCGAACGGAGATCGACGATCCTTCTTTTTTCGCGTCGAACCCTAATATAAAATCATTTTTCGGCCACCGCTCGTCGTTTACGCTTTCATACTCTCTGCAACTTTCTCTCTTTCCCTCCAAACCTTCTACACTTGGTCGTGTTTGTTTTATCTTTGCAGGTACAGATGGCTGTGTCAAGTGCTGTTATTTCAAAGATGAAATTTGATACAGGTTTTGACATTGATATGAATTCTTTCGATGGAAGTGATCAAAGATTCAAGGATATTCTCAACCTTTTTCGAGAACAGCAACTGTTTCAAATCATGTCCACCCGAATGAAGATTGCAGCAGAAGAGATAAAGCAATGGTGTTTTACCGCCATGAATGAGAATGAGAATTCTGTAATCGGCTCAATCAAAGGGACTCCGGTACCTTTGTCCGCCGCCCTTCTAACAGAGGTTTTTCTTCTTAGTACTGGAGATGACTCCATAGATTTGTCTGGAGAAGAGTATGATTCTATGCTGGATAGAATGGGTCACACTGCTGTGAACCCTAACAAACTGCTGAAAAAGAACCTCTCCATTGAATTCCAATTTCTGGCTGATGTGGTTGGTAAAGTGCTTCTGGCAAAGCACTCAGCCCATGATACAATATCAAGATACCAATTCTGTTTAATGGGAGCTTTGGTTGACAAGAAACATTTAGATTGGGGATCCATCTTTTTCAATCTGATCAAGAAGAAGCTGAACAAAAGCTGTGTAAGCTATGGGAGGATATTAGGGGTTTACCTGCACTCCAGGTGCCATGAGTTGCTGACCTCTAGTGGGATGTACATCAATGCATCCAAGAGGTTAACCTGTGCCCTCTTCAGCAAATGGGACAGGCAGATCATCAACCCCAGCAGGGCTGCTGCTGCACCACTTGCTTCAGGCACCAGGACTGTTACGGTCACTCCTCAGATCTCTGCCCCAGCAGAAGGATTGCCTGCTTCTTCCTCTCCTCCTTCAGCTGTTTCTATCCCAGTCACCACCTCAACCTCTTCACCAATCTCAATCTCTATCATCTCATCCCCCATTATAATCTCTTCACTAATTTCACCTCCTCCAGCCTCTACCTCAGAACAGTTCCACCCTTTGTTCTCTTATCCATCTTTCACCACTCCATCATTTTCTCTTACAGATGACTCTTTCATGGATGATTCTCCTCCAACTCCTCCTGAGCTTCCCTCTACCTCCTCTTACCAACAACTCCTTCAAGACATCCTTTCTCAACCATCATTCACCCCATCCTTTGCCTCTTCCATCTCATCCATCTCCTCCTCAGTAATATCTATCTCCACTATTCCTCCTTCAGAGCCATCCATCCCAACACCTCCAATCTCCACACTCTCCTCTACATCAGCTCCAGCCACCCTCATCCCAGTCTCTTCAACTCCTACCTCTGCTCAAGCAAATCTTGAGCATGTAGATCTCTCAGCCCTAACAGACAAGCTCAATGTGTTGCTAGCCCCTAAGCTAACCTCACTGTTGGAGACCTCCTTGGCTCCACTCCTGAAACATGTTCAGGAGCTGTCTACCAAGTTCTCTTCCTTCCTCTCCTCCCAGGCAATCCCTTCATCTGGGCGCCTTGATTCAGTCTCCACTGAACCCAGGCAGGGGGAGATGCCTTATGAAGCATTGGATGTGCCTGAGGCTGCTGAAGGTTCAAGTCCTGTTCCTGTGTTTGCAGTGGACCTTCAGAGTCTGCTTTTTATATTTGATTCTGTTTATTTCAGCTCTCTGCCAGTGCATCAAGCTGAAGACCTCACTAAGGCCATTGTGCCTATCTCTGTATGTGATCCCAGCCTAATTGCCTCATATATCAACTCTTTCAAGGCTGTGGATGTTGTTGCTTCCATCTCTGCTGCTGCTATTTCTACAATTGTATCAGAAGATATTGACATGATTTCTGTTGTTGAGGATACTGCTGCTCCAACTTTTGTTTCTGTTGTTGCTCAAATTTCTACTGCTGCTGCTGCTCCTGCTCTGACCCCTGATCAAGTAAAACAACAAGAAAAGTATATAAAGAGTATTGATGACTTATATGATAGACCTCAAAGTTCAGACAGTGATCAGTTTCAAACTGAATATGATGATTCTTCTAATACTATTGCCAAGAAAAGGAAGGCCAGAAGCAAGGCCTTGATGAAGGTTCCTCCTGCCCAAGCTAAAGATTCAAATGACATTCCATACTATATTTTGCATAACTGTCCTATCTCTGAGCCCTGGATGCAGTATTCCAAAAATCAAGTGAAAGCTATGAAGAAAAGAAGAAAATTGGATAAATATGAAAAAGGATCTTCTAGGTTTCAGCCTCCTCCTCCTCCTCCAGATTCAGGATCAGGTGGAGGCTCAGCTTCTCAAACCCCAGCTTCTAAGCAAAGTTCCTCCCAGTCCTCTCAAAGATACCATCCTAAGGGGCAATATCAAAGGGGTTATCAGTCCAGAGGGGGACAGTACAGAGGAAGTCAAAGAGGACATAGATTTCATGCAAGGGAAGGACAAAGACTCATGGACTCTGCTCAAGGTCCTTTCCCTTATAAACTCAGAGAAAAAGTTGAGACTAGAACTACTATTGCATCAGAAACTATCAATAGATATGAGCCTGCAGTGTCTTTTGAAGACCCAGAGAACAATCCATTGTCATGGACTGCAAGGATGAAATAACTGGCTGCCTTAGATCAGTTGAAGAAAGCTAGAGAATAAGGGAAAGACACCTCCAATATTACTACTCTATCAGATCAAAGGAAAGCTGAACTGGAAAGGTATTCTTCAAGAAAATTCTTTGACCCAGTGGACTACATAAAGTTGCATCCTGAGGCTGTGGTTCCCAGGCCAAGAGCTCAAACCTCCTTAGGTGCAGATGATGATAGAAGGTCAAAGAAGGAAGCCCTTAATCCTAACAGAGAAATTATATTTAAGAAAGGAAGTGAAAATAAGTAATTTCTGTAAGCAGACAGCACAATCTCTCTGAATATTTGCTGAAATTCCATTTGATTTCTGCTATGATTTCTTGCTCTGCTAATTTGTTTTAGTGTATTGCTCTTCAGTATGATGTTGTTTTTATTTCTGAGATTTGTAAATAGTAATCCTAACCCAAATAGGGGTAGATTGTTGGAACACCATATTACTAATTTGGGCAAGGATCACTATGTTTGTCTTAGGAATCCAGTTTGACCTAGATGTATAGTTAAAAAGGTCAACATTAGAATGAGTCTAGGGCTTAGAATTTAGGTTTGAAGCTGCCCCCAGGACCATTCAAGGAATCAGACTTAAAGCTGAGGCAAAGACAATTATCGTCGAGCTCAAATCGATGTTTTTTTTCTGAGAGATCGACGTTTTTAAGGATTCAAATTCAGTCAGACTTTGGAATGTTTTTCAAATTCTCTCAGCATTTATGTCAAGAGATCTGCCAGCCGTTTTCATTTATTCTGGAGCAAGTTTCAAGGAATTCTTTTTGAGAATGTTTTATTGGACTTTCCTCTAGAAGACAAAACTTTATGGAAGGCATTTAATGTCTGTTAACGGCTATCTTGTACATAGGATCTTCAGAGAATTAAAGCTGCTTCTCTTGTTTTCTCTAATACACAGATTTAGATACACATACATAGACAGAGACAGAGATAGTGATATACACAGATAAGAAAGAAAAAGAACAAGTGATTCTCAGGACAGTCTGATCAACACAAGAAAACTCAAGTAATCAACCCTGGAGAATCAGTTGAACATTTTGGCATTCTAAAAAAGTGATCTTAGCTTCATCTCAAGGACTCCAGACTACTCATCTTTCAGCATCTGCTGAAACCATCTTCTGCTAGAGATCTGAAGCTTCTGAAGACCTATCACCCTGAAGCAAAGCTTCCACTCCTGATCTAGTCAACATCTCAGGGGGAGCTTTGACAACACAAATCCACTTGTGCTTCTCTCTTTGATTGAGACAGAGAAGAAATCTTCACTCTTTTTCTTTCCCTTTCCCTCTGTAAAAGGGTTTTCAAAACTCCCTTCAAAAGCTTTGATTCTGGTTTTGAGAACCTTGTCAAAACTCAGTGGTGGCAAGACACCTGATCAAAAAATCTAGTTTGGTTTTTGAGCACCTTATCAAAAGCTCATTGGTGCCAGGACACCTGATCAACTCTTCTTGCAGTGGATTCCTACTAAGGGTGGTAGAAGAGTGGATGTACCCAGGTTTTTGGGGAACCACTATAGCTCCTTGTGTTTTCTGGTTTGCCTGTGTGTTTTCTTTGCTGTGTGCTGTGCTCTTCTTTTTACTGTCTTGTTAATTCTATAGCAGGCACCTTACATCTATATATAAGTTAAATCTTAAAAGTCTTGCTAGTTTAAAATTGTGAATTTAAAACTCTTCAAAGTTCTCCCCCTACGCACAAGTGAGCTCTGAGAAAACCTTCAAAGTTCTCCCCTTGCGTCTTCAAAGAATCCATTGAAGATCTTCGATCACTTTTGAAGATCTTCGATCGCCTTCAAACGCACCTTGGAAATTCCATCGCGCACGATCGACCTTGCGCACGGGTCACCCCATGCGCACTTCGTTACAAACATAGCATGCTCTGCGCACCTTGCGCCCACTACTCAGCAGCAAGCCCTCCACTCAGCAGCCAGTCCTCCGCACCAGACTCCTCCGCAAGTAACAGGAGACAAGTCGCAGACCCCGGGACGTGCTGAACACGTTGTTGGGTATTGTATCCACAATTACCTGGATTTGAAGAAGCCTCCTGTTTAGCTAAGATGAATCCACAATGTATTTGATGATATGTTTCAAGTTGTGCTTGCAGTTATTCCACGCTAAGTACACACCAATGCTAGGGTGTAGTGAGTCAATATATACGGGTCTGCGCAACGTAATCCCTCGTTGAGCAGATCAGTGTGTTGGCCTATGTGTACTCTCTCTATTGGAGTGTACTTACTTTCAAGTACATGGCTGAGAAAGATCAAGAGCAGACAAGGAGCAAGGATGGGCCAAAGAGCAGCTCACGGGTGGAAAGACGAAAAATCGTCTAAGTAGAAATCGTCGAGAATCACGAAGTGATTCTCGCCGATTCTTGCCGATTGCAGCCGGCTGTCTCAACGCCGTCTTGATTTCTGCTTAAGGCAGAATCGTCGAGAATCACTAGTTGATTCTCGCCGAATCGACGAGAATGACTTTGCATTCTCGCCGATCCGTCGAGAATGAATATTGATTCTTGCCGGTTCTCTCCGGATGACAAGATCTTCAGCCAGAATTCTTCTAAGTAGAATTCGGCGAGAATCATAAGTGATTCTCGCCGATTCGTCGAGTATCACCTTTGATTCTTGCCGAATTTGCCTTGGGCGAAATTCTGGTGCACGCTGGACCGGACCAAGTTCCAGGCGCTGTTTTGAAATCGGAGCTAAGGTTTCTTTTGGTGGGGCCCACAACGGTCATAATGTATGACCTACAGTATAAATACTGTTGTATTTCGATCTTTACAGATACCGAATACAACGAATATAGAAACAAGAAAACCGAGCCGCCGACGTGACCTAGATTGTGGATCTCTCTTCCGCCGCCGCCGTCGCCGCTCGGGAAGTTAGTCGTCGCCATTGATCGTGGATACCTCCTGATCTTCCGGCGACAGAAGCTTTGCCAAGCAACGCGTCTCACATGTCCTTCTTGAGATCCTTTGTCTCTTGGTTTGTAGATCGGGAATACCTTCCCTTTCCGAATCGATCGAGAAGATTGATCCAAGGAAGACCGTTAGTAGACCTTGCCAGCATAGCTACGAGGGTTGGATCTCTAAAGCCAAGCCGCCGCTCTTCTTGCCGCCGCCGGTTTTGTGGAGATTCATTCTAAGTGAGAGCTAAGGTCGTGGACTCTTCGTCTTCGTCAAGAACGCGTCATCTAACGAAGAGGGACACCTAGCACTCCATAAGTAGTTTGTATATTTTATACATTCCATTTTATTTTTGTTATAAAGGAACGTAGGTTCCTCGTTGTAAGGGTTGGGTGCAACCCGTGGTGGAGGAGTGGTGACTCCTTCGTTTGGAAGGGTTCCTTCCGTAAGTGTGAGTATTGGATTTCAATCCGGTTGGTGAAGTGACCGAGTCATCCCTTGTTGGGAGATAGGTCGTAGGGGGAAAGTGGACATACCCAAATCGGGGAACCACTATAACTGCTTGTGTTTGTTTGTGCTGTGTTGTTTTGCTTACTTGTGCAGGTAGAATTTTAATTCCGCTAAAATCGCTGCAAGATACCTATTCCCCCTCATAGGTGAAGGTAGTTGGCACTAGGTGGACTTTCAAGTGGTATCAAAGCGAGGTTACTCATCAAAGGGGTTAACACCTCGAGTAAGTTCTTGCCTCTAGTGTCAACAAGAAGATCAGACTCAAGCATGGAGTTGGATTATGATGTCCCTCCTCTAAGACTCCCCTCATGTACAAAGGAGTACTACCCCATCTGGAAGATGAGAGTTATATTTCATCTGGAGGCCATTGACCCTCGGGCGTCACTCATCTTGGAAGAGGGTCCCTTCATTCCCATGAAGGCTTCCGGTTCAGGAAAGGATATCCAAATCCCCAAGTGTCCCGAAGAGATGTCTGAGACCGAGCTCTCACTGTTCAACTTGGACAAGTTAATACGTCAGATCATCACTGACGTCTGGTATGGTGTATCTCGTTCAAGAGTGGACAAGTGTAGGATGGCCAAGTCCATGTGGCAAACCATCTCAGACCTCATGATGGGATCAGAGAAAGCAGGGACCAGTTATCAGCAAGAAGATGTGTTGGGTACTGTATCCACAATTACCTGGATTTGAGGAAGCCACCTGTCAAGCTAAGATGAATCCACAATGTATTTGATGAATTATTCTCTAGTTGTACTTGCAGATATTCCATGCTAAGTACACACCAATGTCAGGGTGCAGTGGGTCAATATATACGGGTCTGTGCAACGTAATCCCTCGTTGAGCAGATCAGTGTGTTGGCCTACGTGTACTCTCTCTATTGGAGTGTAGTTAATTTCAAGTACATGGCTATGATAAAGCAAGAGCAGACAAGGAGCAAGGATGGGCCAAAGACCAGCTCAAGGGGAGAAAGAGGAGAAACAGCCTAAGTACAAATCGACGAGAATCACTAAGTGATTCTCGCCGATTCGGCGAGAATCACTAGTGATTCTCGCCGAGTCATCGAGAATCACTAGCTGATTCTCGCCGGTTAAAGCCGGCAGCTTCGATACAGACAGGGAAATTTTCTAAGGCAGAATCGTCGAGAATTACTTATGATTCTCGCCGATTCGTCGAGAATGACCTTGCATTCTCGACGATTCGGTGAGAATCAAAAGTGACTCCCGCCGATTCTCCCCAGCTTCTGTATCTGTGCAGTCAGATTTCGGCTAAGTAGAAGTCGGCGAGAATCATAAGTGATTCTCGCCGATTCGGCGAGAATCACCTATGATTCTCGCCGAATTTGACTTGGGAATTTTTCTGAAAGTTCTGGACCGGTCCAAGTTATCTGCAGCTGTTTGAACCGGACCTTGGTCCTTACTTTGGTGGGACCCACAACGGTCATCTTCTTGACCTAAGGTATATATACACTGTATTTGTGAACAGTAAACAACACACACGGGATTTCAAAAAGGACAGCCGCCGTCTTGACCTAGCGGATCGCAGATTGTCGTCCGCCGCCGTCGCCGCTCGTGAAGGTGGTCACCGCCGCTGATCGTGGATTCTTCCTGATCTCCCGGTGACAGAAGCTTAGGCTAGCATAGCGTCTCACGCGTCTAACGAGAGATCCCTTGTCTCTTGATTCGTTGATCGGGAAAATCTTTCCCCTTCCGAATCGATCGAGACGATCGATCCTTGTGTGACCGTTGGAAGATCTTGCTTCCTTCGCTACGAAGTTTGAATCAAGTTGGCACTGCTGCTGCTCTCCGTCGCCGCTGCTGATTCCGAGAACCTTGCCGCCGCCTCAAGCCACAGCCGGTCTCGGGAAAGATTTACTCCAAGTGAGATCTAGGGCTGTGCACTCTTCGTTGACTTCAAGAGCACGTCGTCAAACGAAGAGGGTCACCTTCTCTCCGAACGTCGTTTGTATTTCTTACAAGCTAGTTTTTAATTTCCTTGTAACGGACCGATTGGTCCCTAGTTGTAAGGGTTGGGTGCAACCCGGATTGTGGGAGTGTTGACTCCTACGTGTGGAAGGGTTCCTTCCGTGAGTGCAAGGTTTGGATTTCAATCCTGTTGGTGAAGTGACCGAGTCGTCCCGTGTTGGGAGATAGGTCGAAGGGGGAAAGTGGACGTACCCAAATCGGGGAACCACTATAATTTGCCTGTGTACTGTGTGTGCTTGGTTGTTTTGTTTTATTGTGCAGGTAAATTTCTAATTCCGCAAGTACGCTGCAAAGACACCTATTCCCCCCCCCCATAGGTGAACATAGTTGACACTAGGTGGACTTTCAAGTGGTATCAGAGGGAGGTTGCTCATCAAAGGGGTTAACACCTCGAGTAAGCTCCTGCATCTAGTGTCAACTAGAAGATTAGACTCACGCATGGAGTTGGACTATGATGTCCATCCTCTAAGACTCCCCTCATGTACAAAGGAGTATTATCCTATCTGGAAAATGAGAGTTATGTTTCATCTGGAGGCAATCGACCCTCGGGTGTCAATCATCTTGGAAGAGGGTCCCTTCATTCCCATGAAGGCTTCTGAGTCTGGAGAGGATATCCTTATCCCCAAGAGTCCCGAAGAGATGTCTGAGACCGAGCTCTCACTGTACAACTTGGATAAGTTAATACATCAGATCATCACTGACGTCTGGTCTGGTGTATCTCGTTCAAGAGTGGACAAGTGTAGGACAGCCAAGTCCATGTGGCAAACCATCTCAGACCTCATGGAGGGATCAGAGAAAGCTGGTATCGGTTGTCAGCAAGAGGATGAAGCCTATGTAGGAGTCCTTATTTCTGAAGATGAAGGGCATGATCAATATGTCAATATCAGGGCTCCTGTGTCCTTGTCAGAGACTGAAGATGAAGCTGAGGAAAGCAGTTCTGATGAAGCTAACACAACAGTTTCTGCCAATCTGGATGGTAACCTTGAACAACAAAGTCTGACGCAGGTAACTTCTTCCTCATGCCCCTCTCCTCTTGAAGTTCCTGAAGACAGGAATAGTTTTGAGAGTAGTCCTTCCAATGATGCATGGGATACACATAGCTTCACTCAACCGATTGATAATCGTGATTCCCTTGAGAGTGCCCTTCAGACGAGCAACTTACTTGTTGAGGAACAAGCTAAGGAGATTGCTCAGCTGAAGATTTTGATGAATCTCCAATTGGAATCCATCAAAGTAAAGGACTCTCAGATCTCGGATCTAGAAAATCGTCTAGAGACCGAGAAGAGGATAGTCTCCAATTTTTCCAAGATTGATGCTATCAAGAGGAAGGCAGAAAATGGGTGGATCTCCCAAATCATTAAGTCATGGAGAAATGGGGAAACGGTGTTCAGACCCCCCACCCCGAGTAGGAAGGACACTCACCATGCCTTCAGGTATGACCATAGGGATAACCATGGTCACTGCAAGAATGATCAGTCCTCTTGTGGGAGCACTCAGAATGCAAGGGTTGTCATGGCCACCCAGAAGAGAATACCTCCGGCTTCCACCAAGCCCTTTGTATTCTCGGCCACAGCCCCTACTCGTCATGAATCTGCCTGCATCAGCTCACAATGCGCCTCTCACCTCCCTAGGACTCTGGAAAGGAGGGATAGAAATCATGTTGTTAGGACTCATGAGGTCCTTGGAAGGGGGCTGACTGAAAAGAAGGCACCACCTCCCAGGCCTCATGACGCCTGCCATATGCATTCTTTCCACCCCTCCAATAGTCACGGTGGAAGAGACAATTCTGTGAGCATATCTGGCTCTAGTCCGTTTAGACCCAGAACTATGACTATCTCTATCATCGGTTCAGGTCACAAGCGGCGATACAACATTCATAAGTGTTGGTGTTGTGGCAAAGTGGGTCATTTTGCCATAGACTGTTGGCACAACCAATCTGCATCAATGGCAAGGGGACTTCCACGTCCTCGGGGCAATGTTAGTCTTCCCACCAGGATTCCTGAGGGGAGGCACTCAAATTATTATGCTAACAGGAACCTAGGACCCAATACATATTGGGCTCCTAAGGTAAGGTAATATTCTTTGGTGCAGGGTAGTCTAGACTTCCGAGTCATGATGGGAGCTAGACAGAAGATGTTCCTAGAATAATCTGGAACAAGCATCTGGAACGCAAGAAGTACTATCCTCAAAATTGAACACCTGGTATGCTCTTCAAAGGATCTCAATGATGAATCTTACAATCTCAGGTATCATTGATCAGCCTAAATAATTGAGTCATATTGTGACATCATATACATATATATATATATATATATATATATATATATACAAATATACTTTTACACATCTATGTATGTTCTCCTAAGGGCAGATCAAAGCTGTATAATTAAACCTTAGATATATTACTAACAATGTGTCAGTAAATCTCTGAAAAATTCGAGAAGGCACATCAATAAGCATATATTACAAGTTGAAAATTAAAGTCGACACGTCATTAGGAGTCACTTAGAATGACAACTAACTTCATGAATATCGCATGTATCGATCTCGACTCAAGTTATGAAATCTGCCAGCCTATGTTAGTAAGTTAGAAATGTCAAAGTTGCTATGACTCCTAAGCTGTGTGGTATGGTAAAACACACCTGGAGTAATAAATGATCTTCTCGATTTCATTACAACCTGTGACAAAAACGTTATGGTGGAATATAGGTGGTTTTTCAAGTGGTATCCTTGACAACCCCGGACAAATAAAATTGAAATTCCGGCAATTCTCATCGAACTGAAGCTCTTAAACCCGGTTATAGCTCAATTCCCGCCTACCCAGCGAATCTCGCCGACCCAGTAAATCCCGCCGACCCTTCGACTTCCCGTCATCCCGCCGACCTGGTTTCAAAGCTCTCCCGAAGCAGTGTCCCAGCACCTCCCAATACTCGCCGAAGCTCATCACTTCCCATTTCCAAGTTCCTTTCCGACTCTTCGTTTCCCGAAGCTCTCCCGCTACTAGGTTCTTCGACTTCGGCTTCATCGTGACCTAACAACCCTCCGGAAGACCTCTTGCAGCCGGAGTCACGCCCTCGCTTGGCCTCAACTCGGCTCGCCGCATCTTACGCAACGTGGTGCCGGAACCCTCACTGCATCTCCTCCTAAGGTAATGCCTCTCTTATCCCAACCGTGCCTTGCGCATTAGTATAGACATTACTCTCAACCTCTTAGTTTCGCCGATCCTTAGAATTGGAACTTGATATTCCCCTTCTTCCTAGTTTGCTATGGCTCCAAGGACCACCGCTGGGCTGGTCACTGGCTGTGAATTAGTTCGAACCGGGTTCTCACACGCCTCGGATGAGTTCAGAAACATCATCATCATGCTGGAAGAGGCTGGACTCACGTTTGTACTGGAGCATCCCTGCAAAATTCTGGATAAAGAAGTGATGGAGTTCTTTGCAACCGCCAAACTTCGGAACGAAGACTCTATCATCAAGAGTAAGGTTGCCGGTGCACGGATCAAGATGTCTGCTAGGACACTGACTCAAGGCTTGCAGCTTTCCAGTTCTGAGCACGAGGATTATATGGAGGAACATGATAGAGCCAGGACCCTATTATTCTGTGGGCTAGCAAGGGGCACCAGATCTATAAAGAGAAAAGAAATGAATGAGGAGGGGAAACTCTTGTCCGACATCATTGGGAAGGTACTGATATGCAAACCAGGCTTGCACGACCACATTTCAGCCGACATGTTCAAGATTCTTGTGGTGATTGTCTGCCGAAAGAGATTCAACTGGGGGGCCATGCTCTTCGAGAAGATCAAGGACACCCTCAGATCACCAAGCTTTGGACGAATCATCAGTCTATTTCTCAATCAGTTGGACGGAGATAGGTTCGACATGAGCAAAGGAGTTCCCTTGCATTATTTGAAGAAAATGAACTCCAGCGTCTTTGACAGATGGGAGCGAATCATAGGGCAAGCTGCAGTGGCAGTTGAACAAGAAGAATCTCCTGCCGAGGACAACAGAACTTCAGCAGATTTCTTGGCTGCCCCCAGTGAAGTTCATGATGCATTGATCACAGGAACTGAGGGGGAGCCTGTACTCTTTTCTGCGAACACCATATCTGATATTTCTCAGATAGCAAAAGATGCTGTGGAGGCCGTGCAAGAAGACCGTGAGGAGGAAGTGGCAAATGTGGAAGAGGAAGAGGACGGTGAGGAAGATATAAATTACCTGGGTGATCAGGTGTCTGATGAAGAGGAGGTGGATGCAGTGGAAGAAGACACGCATAATTCTGCTGATCAAGCTGAGCACATGGAGACTGAGGAGGAGGAAGAAGTAATTGAGCAGAGGAAAGTGGTGGACCCTCAGGAGGATGCTGCTGGTTCATCAGAGGAACAAGCTCCTGAGAGGTCGGTTCCAGGAATACAGGGGGAGCCCTCTCAGCAACCCGCTGTCCCCCCGGTAGACTCTATTCTAGTGTCTAGCTCTCCCAGTACTTCTGCTGGGGAGCCCGACCAGGATCTGCCTACAGCTCCTTCCCTCCAAGCAAATCTGGCAAATCTCACTGTTAATGTTGTCCAAGGTATACTGGATGAGCTCAAGAGTACGTTTAAGAAATCCCACAAAATGGTGCTAAAGAGGCTGAAGGAATCTGAGGATCTCATGCTGAAGAATGTGGTTCAGATCAACCACAAACTGGATTTGATGGAAAAGAAATTTGATGAGAAATATACAGAGGCAGGGACAGCTGTAACTCTTCTCATGCAAGGCCTCAAAAAGAATACTGATGACCTGGGAGTGGTCAATAGTAATGCACATGTTGTGGCGAATAGCATACAGAAATTTGATGCCAACATGGTGCTCCTCAATCAAAATCAACAAGCCCTGCTGACTGAATTCTCCAAATCTCTGAAGCATATAGATGAGTCCCTGCATTCCTATGCAAACTCCATAGCACTCGAAGCCAAAAAGGGGGAGAAGGAATATACTACTAAGATGGAAGGGCTTCAGCACATCATCATTGAAAACTTCGATCAGTCCAATGTTTTTGTATATGACAGTTGCCAGTGGATGCTTAACCAAGCATTAGGCAAAAATATACCTGAGGTTCATCCTGTACATGAAACCACTGAGCACAATACTGTGGATGACGAAGGGGCAAGTGCAGAGGCTGTTCTGTTAAGCGAGGCTGAGATGAAGAAAGCTGCTGAAAGGGCTGAACGCAGAACTTGGTTTGATCAAGATGCCTTAGCTAAAGCCAAAGGAAAAAGGCAAATCCAAGAGGGAACCTCAAGGGAAACACCAGCTGAAAAGAAGATCCGATTGACGGAGGAGGATGTGAGAAATGAAAAATGGAGTCCTGTATCAAAAAGTATCATCTTGGGCACATTCCTGTTACAGCAGAAGGGGCACATAAAACGAAGTGAGGTATACAGTCAATACGAATGGGAGAGGCACAAAGAATTTGAAGCCAAACGCAAATTATTTTTCAGAAATAATACAGTGACAGATAAAGTTCCTCCTCCCAGATATCATCCTAAACCAAAGGAATATTTCGAAAGACAGAGCAAGAAATTCCTGGCTCAGAAGCTCAAGGATGATCTAGCTAAGGAAAAATAGACCTAGGACCTTTTTGTTCCTCACTGCACTTCTATGTTTTTATATTGTCTTACGAACAAGTATTGTGGTTTTATATAAATATATATATGTGATGACATGTTGTGACTCAAGTATTATTTTGTCTGTTCTTATTGTCTTAAAGTTTTAATTATTCTGTGGGTGGTGGTATTCATCTTAGCTAGTAGGATTTTGGCTTCGTCAAATAGGGGGAGATTGTTGGGTACTGTATCCACAATTACCTGGATTTGAGGAAACCACCTGTCAAGCTAAGATGAATCCACAATGTATTTGATGAATTATTCTCTAGTTGTACTTGCAGATATTCCATGCTAAGTACACACCAATGTCAGGGTGCAGTGGGTCAATATACACGGGTCTGTGCAACGTAATCCCTCGTTAAGCAGATCAGTGTGTTGGCCTACGTGTACTCTCTCTATTGGGGTGTACTTAATTTCAAGTACAGGGCTATGATAAAGCAAGAGCAGACAAGGAGCAGGATGGGCCAAAGACCAGCTCAAGGGGAGAAAGAGGAGAAACAGCCTAAGTACAAATCGACGAGAATCACTAAGTGATTCTCGCCGATTCGGCGAGAATCACTAGTGATTCTCGCCGAGTCGTCGAAAATCACTAGCTGATTCTCGCCGGTTGAAGCCGGCAGCTTCGACACAGACAGGGAAATTTTCTAAGGCAGAATCGTCGAGAATTACTTATGATTCTCACCGATTCGTTGAGAATGACCTTGCATTCTCGACGATTCGGTGAGAATCAAAAGTGACTCCCGCCGATTCTCCCCGGCTTCTGTATCTGTGCAGTCAGATTTCGGCTAAGTAGAAGTCGGCGAGAATCATAAGTGATTCTTGCCGATTCGGCGAGAATCACCTATGATTCTCGCCGAATTTGACTTGGCAATTTTTCTGAAAGTTCTGGACCGGTCCAAGTTATCTGCAGCTGTTTGAACCGGACCTTGGTCCTTACTTTGGTGGGACCCACAACGGTCATCTTCTTGACCTAAGGTATATATACACTGTATTTGTGAACAGTAAACAACACACACGGGATTTCAAAAAGGACAGCCGCCGTCTTGACCTAGCGGATCGCAGATTGTCGTCCGCCGCCGTCGCCGCTCGTGAAGGTGGTCACCGCCGCTGATCGTGGATTCTTCCTGATCTCTTGGTGACAGAAGCTTAGGCTAGCATAGCGTCTCACGCGTCTAACGAGAGATCCCTTGTCTCTTGATTCGTTGATCGGGAAAATCTTTCCCCTTCCGAATCGATCGAGACGATCGATCCTTGTGTGACCGTTGGAAGATCTTGCTTCCTTCGCTATGAAGTTTGAATCAAGTTGGCACTGCAGCTGCTCTCCGTCGCCGCTGCTGATTCCGAGAACCTTGCCGCCGCCTCAAGCCGCAGCCGGTCTCGGGAAAGATTAACTCCAAGTGAGATCTAGGGCTGTGCACTCTTCGTTGACTTCAAGAGCACGTCGTCAAACGAAGAGGGTCACCTTCTCTCCGAACGTCGTTTGTATTTCTTACAAGCTAGTTTTTAATTTCCTTGTAACGGACCGATTGGTCCCTAGTTGTAAGGGTTGGGTGCAACCCGGATTGTGGGAGTGTTGACTCCTACGTGTGGAAGGGTTCCTTCCGTGAGTGCAAGGATTGGATTTCAATCCTGTTGGTGAAGTGACCGAGTCGTCCCGTGTTGGGAGATAGGTCGAAGGGGGAAAGTGGACGTACCCAAATCGGGGAACCACTATAATTTGCCTGTGTACTGTGTGTGCTTGGTTGTTTTGTTTTATTGTGCAGGTAAATTTCTAATTCCGCAAGTACGCTGCAAAGACACCTATTCCCCCCCCCCCCACCATAGGTGAACATAGTTGACACTAGGTGGACTTTCAAGATGAAGCCTATGTGGGGGTCCTCATTTCTGAAGATGAAGGGCATGATCAATCTGTCAGTATCAGGGCTCCTGTGTCCTTGTCAGAGACTGAAGAAGAAGTTGAGGAAAGCAGTTTTGATGAAGCTGACTCAACAGTCTCTGCCGATCTTGACGGTAACCCTGAACAGCAAAGCCAGGAGCAGGTAACTTCTTCATCATGCCCCTCTCCTCTTGCAGTTCCTGAAGACAGGAATAGTTCATAGGATTGTCCCTCTAGTGATGCAAGGGATATGGATAGCTCCAATCAGATGATTGAAAATCTTGAATCCCTTCAGTGTGCTCTTCAGAAGAGCAACTTACTTGTTAAGGAGCAAGCTAAGGAGATTGCTCAGCTGAAGACCTTGATGAATATCCAAGTGGAATTCATAAGGGTCAAGGACCCAAAGATCTCGGATCTAGAAAGTCGTTTTGAGACCGAGAAGAGAATATGTTGGAACACCCTATTACTAATTTGGGCAAGGATCACTATGTTTGTCTTAGGAATCCAGTTTGACCTAGATGTATAGTTAAAAAGGTCAACATTAGAATGAGTCTAGGGCTTAGAATTTAGGTTTGAAGCTGCCCCCAGGACCATTCAAGGAATCAGACTTAAAGTTGAGGCAAAGACAATTATCGTCGAGCTCAGATCGACGTTTTTTTCTGAGAGATCGACGTTTTTATGGATTCAAATTCAGCCAGACTTTGGAATATTTTTCAAATTCTCTCAGCATTTATGTCAAGAGATCTGCCAGCCGTTTTCATTTATTCTGGAGCAAGTTTCAAGGAATTCTTTTTGAGAATGTTTTATTGGACTTTCCTCTAGAAGACAAAACTTTATGGAAGGCATTTAATGTCTGTTAACGGCTATCTTGGACATAGGATCTTCAGAGAATAAAAGCTGCTTCTCTTGTTTTCTCTAATACACAGATTTAGATACACATACATAGACAGAGACAGAGATAGTGATATACACAGATAAGAAAGAAAAAGAACAAGTGATTCTCAGGACAGTCTAATCAACACAAGAAAACTCAAGTAATCAACCCTGGAGAATCAGTTGAACATTTTGGCATTCTGAAAAAGTGATCTTAGCTTCATCTCAAGGACTCCAGACTACTCATCTTTCAGCATCTGCTGAAACCATCTTCTGCTGGAGATCTGAAGCTTTTGAAGACCTATCATCCTGAAGCAAAGCTTCCACTTCTGATCTAGTCAACATCTCAGGGGGAGCTTTGACAACACAAATCCACTTGTGCTTCTCTCTTTGATTGAGACAGAGAAGACATCTTCACTCTTTTTCTTTTCCCTTTCCCTCTGTAAAAGGGTTTTCAAAACTCCCTTCAAAAGCTTTGATTCTAGTTCTGAGAACCTTGTCAAAACTCAGTGGTGGCAAGACACCTGATCAAAAAATCTAGTTTGGTTTTTGAGCACCTTATCAAAAGCTCATTGGTGCCAGGACACCTGATCAACTCTTCCTGCAGTGGATTCCTACCAAGGGTGGTAGAAGAGTGGATGTACCCAGGTTTTTGGGGAACCACTATAGCTTCTTGTGTTTTCTGGTTTGCCTGTGTGTTTTCTTTGCTGTGTGCTGTGCTCTTCTTTTTACTGTCTTGTTAATTCTATAGCAGGCACCTTACACCTATATATAAGTTAAATCTTAATAGTCTTGCTAGTTTAAAATTGTGAATTTACTTTAAATAAACTCTATTCACCCCCCTCTAGAGTTGAGATAGATCTTGTTCCCACTTTCAGAATAGTTTCTAACTTTTCAACGTCAGATGCTATCAAGAGAAAAGAAGAAAATGGGTGGATCTCCCGAATTATTAATTCGTGGAGAAATGGGGAAACTGTGTTCAGACCCCCCACCCGAGTAGGAAGGGCACTCATCATGCCTTCAGGTATGACCACAGAAATAACGTTGGTCACTGCAAGAATGATCAGCCCTCAGGTGGAAATACCCACAGTGTCAGAGCCGTTATGGCTACCCATGAGAGAATACCCAAGGCTCATTCTGAACCCTTTGTATTCTCAGCCTCAGCCCCAACTCATCATGAATATGCAGGAACAAGCTCTCACTACAGTACTTTCCACCCTGGGACACAGGAAAGGGGGGGTCAGGAAACAAGTGGTAAGTACCCATGGGGCCTCTGGAAGTGTGCTGACTGAAAGGAAGGCACCACCTCCCAGGCCTCATGACACTCACCACATGCATTCTTTCCACCCTCTCACGTGTCACGGTGGAAAAGGCAATTTTGTGAGAAGAACCGGCTCTATCCCGTTTAGACCTGAGATCATGACTACCTCAGTCAGTAGGTCAGATCTGAAATGACGATACAACATTCACGAGTGTTGGTGTTGTGGAAAGGTGGGTCACTTTGCCATAGATTATTGGCACAACCCCTCTGTGTCAAGGGAAAGGGCATATCCACCTCCTCTGGGCAGAGTTAGCCTTCCTAATAGGATTCTTGTGGGAAGGCATTCGAGTTTTTATGCTGATAAGAACCTAGGAACCAATACATATTGGGTTCCTAAGGTAGTGTAATTCCTTTTTGCAGGGTAGTCTAGGTTCCTGTAAACATGATGGGAACTAGACAGGAGACATTCCAAGAATGGCTTGGAACAAGTATCTGGAATAAGAGCAGTGCTATCTACAATGGCATACTCAAATTGAACACCTGGTGTGCCTTAAACAGAATATCTAAATGATAAATCTTATGATCCCAGGTACCTGCATTCGGATTCAATATTTGAGCCAAATTATATTGATATTCACATATATATATACTTATATATTCACACAAATTTGTGAATTCCTTCTCTAAGGTAAATGGTTATGTGTATATATACACATATATGCCTTTACACCTAAGGACAAATTAAAATTGTAAAATGATCTTTAGATACAATTTTACAGAATTCCTGGTAGTTACACATTGATATATTTGAAAATGAACCTCAATAGGCTCATGTCAGCCCATTTAAAATTAAGGAAGGTACGTCAATGGGTGTTACAAAAGATTACAATTGATATCAGAATATTGTGTTCATCTCGATCAAGAAATAACTTGAAGGCAAATTTGCATGCCTCGGTTATTGACTAGGGTATAACAAAATTAATATATCACTTAAAGTTGTTTAGAAAATTCCGTCGAAATCCACGGTTAGAAAACTTTTAGAAAATCCAGTCAAAACCGCCTGGCTCGGAACATTACATATCGCGCCTATTCCGCCGACCCTTCATATCCCATCGATCAGCCTCTTTCTCTCATCCCTTCGACTTCCCGTAATAGCAAGAAGGTTGACTCCGTGTCCCGCCAATTGAGTTCCAGAGTTCCGTCGTCCAAGCCTAGGGTTCTCGCCGATTGACTTCCGACGACTCCTTCCCGAGCGCATCCAGGATTCCCCGTCGACATAGTCACAAGGACGCAAGAGATTCAGGCAATCCGGTCGATTCCCATCAATCTCTTCGACTCTGTCGCCTTTGTCCCATCAGATCCTCGGCATTAGGGTAACGGCTTCTTCCTCCTTGCAATGGCTTGTTGTTAGTGTAGCTTCCTACGAGAGTTACTGACAAGGCTTAGACTTGGGTATTTCCTCCTTAGGTTTAAAATGGCTCCAAGAACCACCGCCGGCCTGGTCACTGGATGCGAACTGGTTCGAACCGGCTTTTCTCATGCATCAGATGAGTTCAGGAACATCATTCTTATGCTTGAAGAGGCTGGACTCACATTCATCCTGGAGCACCCTTGCAAAATATTGGATAAGGAGGTGATGGAATTCTTTGAAACTGCAAAACTTCGGCGTGAAGATACTGTAATCAAGTGTAAGATTGCCGGTGCAAGGATCAAAATGTCTACAGGGAAACTGACACATTACTTGCAGCTCTCCAACTCTGATCAAGAGGATTATCTGGAAGAATAGGATCGAGCCAGGACCCTTCGGTTCTGTGGACTACCAAGAGGAATCAAATCTATCAAGAGGAAGGAAATGAACGAAAAAGGGAAGCTTCTATCTGACATCGTCGGGAAAGTCCTGATCTGTAAACCAGGCTCCCACGATCATATCTCGGGTGAGATGTTCAAGATCCTAGTGGTTATCGTCTGTCGGAAGAGATTCAATTGGGGGGCCATGTTGTTTGAGAGAATAAAGGATACTCTGCGAACCCCCAGTTTTGGATGGATTATTAGTCTTTATCTCAACCAACTGGATGGAGACAAGTTTGATATGAGTAAAGGAGTTCCCCTCCACTATCTGAAGAAAATGGACTCCAGTGTCTTTGATAGATGGGAGAGAAGGATCGGGCACGCTGCCGTAGGTGAAGAACGAGATGATTCCCAAGCTGAGTCCCATGGGAATGAGGACAATAGGACTCCAGCAGACTCTGTGGCTGTACCCGGTGAAGTTCCTGATATGCTGACTGCTGGAACTGAGGGGGAGTCTCTACCCGCTACTGCTGATGTTAGATTTGACATCTCTCTGATAACAAGGGTTGTAGTTGAGAACTTGGAAGAAGAAAGTTAGGATGTGGAGAAAGATGAGGCGGCCCCGGACAATAGTGATATGGGAGATGGAGGTGCTGATCTGGAGGATGATGATAAGGATGTGGACGATGAGGATGAGGAAGAAGGAAATGAGAGGCGGGAAGTAATGGAGCCTCAGGATGATACTGCAATTCCATCTGAAAAACAAGCTCCTGAGATAGTTACTGAGAAAACCAGTGCAACTGTGGAGGGGGAGTCCTCTCAGCAGAGGCGGCTAAGCATTCCTTAACAATCTACAGAGGCTGCCCCTATCCCCCAGTGGAGACTGTGCATATATCAAGCTCATCTAGTGAATCTGCGGAAGGAGAAGGCCAAGGATTGCCACAGGGTAATCCACTGCAAGCTAATCTAGCTAATCATACCGTGAACATTGTTCAAGGAATTCTGGATGAACTCAAAGGTACTTTTGAGAAAGCACAAGACAAAGTGCTAAAAAGAATTAAGGAATCTGAAGATCTGATGCTAAAGAATGTAGTTGAAATTAATCACAAGCTGGATGTAATGGAACAGAAGTTCGAGGAAAAGTACACAGCAGCCGGCACAACTGTTTCTCTTCTTATGCAAGGACTTAAGAAGAACACGGATGATCTGGGAGTGGTCAATCAGAATGCACATGTTGTGGCTAATAGAACCCAAAAATTTGATGCCAACATGGTGATTCTGAACGCGGATCAAAAGACCCTGCTGAATGAGTTTTCAAAGACAGTAAAGCACATTGATGTGTCCCTGCACCCTTACGCAAACTCAATTGCTGTGGAAGCCAAAAAGGGGGAGAAAGATTATAAAGCTAAGATGGTAGGGCTTCAACAAGTAATACTCGACAACTTCGATCAAACTAATAGGTATGTTTTTAAATCTAACATATACTAATTGACAACTAAACTTCGATCAATCTAACAGATAATACTTGACAACTTCGATCAATTGAATAGGTATGTTTTTGAAACTGCCCACTGGTTAGTTCAAAAGGCCTCAGGCATTCACGTTCCGGTTGCCCCTCCGGAAGAGACTGCTACTGCTGATGAGGGAGAAGAAAGGGTTGAAGGAGTTCCACTGAGTGAGGCGGAATCTAAGAAGGCTGCTAGGGCTGCTGCAAGAGCTGAGCGCAGTGCCTGGTTTGACCAGGAAGCCCTAACAAGAGCTAAAGGCAAGAGAAAAACTTAAGAAGGAACATCCAAGGAAACGCAAACTGAAAATAAAATCAGATTGAAGGAGGATGAAGTGAGGAATGAAAGGTGGAGTCCGGTATCAAGGAGTATCATTTTCGACACATTTACCCTACAACAGAGGGGGAGATAAATAAGAACGATGTTTATAGTCAGTACGAGTGGGAGCTGCACAAGACCTTTGAAGCTAAACGGAACATCTTCTTCAGGTCCAACACTGTGGCAAATAAAGCTCCTCCTCCCAGATACTACCCGAAGCCAATGGAATACTTCGAAAGACAAAGCAGGAGACACTTGGCGCAGCAACTAAAAGACAAAATAGCTAAGGAGAAAGAGACCTAGGATTTTAGCTAATGTACTCCTTATTGTTTATCATTATTATCATGTTAACATATGAACAATTATTGTGGATATCTATAAATATATGTGATGTCATGATTGACTCTAGTATTGCTCTACTTGCATTTATTGTTCTTCTCTTTTCTTCTCTTGATTTGCTGTATGTATTATCTGGATTGGTGAAATTCATCTTAGCTAGTAGGATTTTGGCTTCCTCAAATAGGGGGAGATTGTTGGGTATTGTATCACCAATTACCTAGATTTCAGGAAGCCTCCTGTCTAGCTAAGATGAATCCACAATGTATTTGATGATATGTTTAAATTGTGCTTGCAGTTATTCCACGCTAAGTACACACCAATATCAGGGTGCAGTGGGTCAATATACACGGGTCTGCGCAACGTAATCCCTCATTGAGCAGATTAGTGTGTTGGCCTACGTGTACTCTCTCTATTGGAGTGTACTTACTTTCAAGTATAGGGCTGAGAAAGATCAAGAGCAGACAAGGAGCAAGGATGGGTCAAAGAGCAGCTCACGGGTGGAAAGACGAAAAATCTTCTAAGTAGAAATCATCGAGAATCACGAAGTGATTCTCGCCGATTCGACGAGAATCACTAGTGATTCTCGCCGAATCGTCGAGAATCACTCGCTGATTCTTGTCGATTGCAGCCGGCTGTCTCAATGCCGTCTTGATTTCTGCTTGAGGCAGAATCGTCGAGAATCACTAGTTGATTCTCGCTGAATCGACGAGAATGACTTTGCATTCTCGCCGATCCGTCGAGAATGAATATTGATTCTTGCCGATTCTCTCCGGATGGCAAGATCTTCAGGCAGAATTCTGCCAAGTAGAATTCGGCGAGAATCATAAGTGATTCTCGCCGATTCGTCGAGAATCACCTTTGATTCTCGCCGAATTTGCCTTGGGCGAAATTCTGGTGCTCGCTGGATCGGACTAAGTTCCAGGCGCTGTTTTGAAACCGGAGCTAGGGTTTCTTTTGGTGGGGCCCACAACGGTCATAATGTATGACCTACAGTATAAATACTGTTGTATTTCGATCTTTATAGATATCGAATACTACGAATACAGAAACAAGAAAACCGAGCCGCCGACGTGACCTAGATCGCAGATCTCTCTTTCGCCGCCGCCGTCGCCGCTGTCACAACCCACATTTTCTCTGAATTAAGAATTATCAGAGTAAGAGAAAACACGCGTCATGATGCCACGTCAAGCAGGGGATAACTGCTGACACTCAGGCAAATCCAACTACAATCTTTATGCAAGGAAATCATGTGCTTAATGAATAGAAAATCAGTTATTTTTAGAGTCCGTATCCCTCGGCTCAGTGGATCATCTAGTCCACAAAAGTAAACTATATTTAAACGCTGCGGAAAAATACTTTAATTAGGTTTTACACCCTAAAGAGCGCATAAGGGTCCCAAGAGAACCACTCATGCTATGCGAGACACTACACTTAGTTTATATAGTATATATAAGAAAACGGTTTTCGTACGTGGTTTGGAAAATAGTGATTAAGTTTATAAAAAAACATGCTGATCATGAGCTTCATTTATAATAGTATTTATAGTTTAAAAATAACTAGCAACCTAGCATAAAACCTTCTCAAAGCAAGTAGACTATCTCCAGAAAATAAATGGTAGCAGCAATAGTATATATCTAGTACAAGGTAAAAACTACTAGTGGGCGCCAACAACCTGACACGAACCCACCAGCACACATATATGTCTGTAAGAAAGTACTGAAAACAACCTCACAAACAAGGTAAACAGAACTCCGAGGTCCGGAAGTCCACCAACAACACCACCTCCAACTAGCCACCAGACAGGCTACAGCTCAGAACCTGGGGTATTCCAAAAGAAACAGAATACCTCAGCAAGCAAAAATCAAGGTAAAACTGCATGAAAGAGTCAACCAAAAGGACAAAAATAACAGGAAACATGCAGTAGAAAGAGTCACAACTGTCCACAACAGGACCACAAGAAATGCACAACGTGCAAAGAAACAGCAACGACCCAGCCCAGGAACCACATCCTGCAGGGCCTACTAGGCTACCAAGAGCCAGAATGCTGCAGACTACCAAAGAAGAAACTTCTAACACCCTAAACTGCGGGAAGTGATAGTAGCAAAAACAACAACGAGGAACCGGATCGAAGGCAAACGCAGTCCCCCAATCCACCATGTCCAAGTCAAAAGCTCGAGGGTCAACACGTGAAAACACAAGGGACCTTCCACCCGACATGCCCAGCCCGTACCTGGAGCAAGAAATCCATGGGTGGCCTTAGCTATATCACACAACTCCACCCCCATAAAGAGCTACAACCACCACTACTATCCACGACCCACGATTCGGCCTTTAGGAAAATAAAGAAAACGGCCGACAAGGAAAACCCAGAAATACAACTGGAAAACCACTCGGAAATGAAATACAAGGTAAAGGAAGAGTGTTGAAATAAACCAACACGACTAGGCGTTGAGTGAAACGCACTCAGTGCCTACCTAAACTTTGGCGTTGAGTGAGCTAGCCTCACTCGCCACCAAAATTATACCACTACCCACAAGCCCACTAAAGAATGTGGAGCTCGACGACAGTCGAACGACCAAGGCAGAAGATCCAGAACTCGAGTAGTTGCCTGCCACTTGAGTATCTAAACTCCCGCACTCGAAACCATCTAAATTCGCTTATCAACAGAAAATATACAAAGCGCACGATCAGTGACGCACGATCAGTGGTCGTGCGCACTCATCGGCTGATGATCGTGCGAAACGAACCTGGAAAACCTGACAGAAAACCTAGCAACTGCGCACGATCAGTGTCGCACAATCAGTGGTCGTGCGCACTGTTGTCAGCGCTCGTGCGATTGCCCGAGGCAGAACTTTGGAAACTGAAATTTATACGCGCACGAACAGAGGCACACGACCAGTGGTCGTGCGCCCTAAAGGTTGATGACCGTGCGCGGTCAACCTGCACCGTTTGGAATTTCCCGAATGACACCGGAACGCGCACACGACTCACGCCACTGCAGTAGCAGTAGACAACTATTACGTCGCACGCTACTACCATTCAAACTATGCCTAGCCATTCGAATAATACCTTAACAAAGGAAATTGGCAACCACACCCCCCCCCCCTCCTAACTCTCCCTCTCGGCTACACCCGAACCAGAGCAACATTCAAAAATAAAGGAAAACAACGGCTCCACGCCGATAATTTGGATTCCAAACATCACAACATAGGGGGGGTTTCAGTAGGAAGAACTAAGCCCTAAAGTTAGCAAGAAAATGAGAACAACAAGGCCTCTAACCTGGGCTAACCGGGATTTCAATTTCAGCAAATAAATTCAAAGAAAACACTTGGCAAGGGCAAGAATACCACTTGCCTCAAATCTCAGTGAAGCTTTGGACTGCTTTCCTCCTCTTCGCACGGATCAAAACGGCCGCAACACCTAGAACAAAGATTTGGCCATTAATGGCGGAAAACTTCCAAAACCGAAAATTCCAATCCTTCCAAAACTCCACGAAAATCAAATTTCTTACTGCAGGAATGAAGGTCTCGACGAGAGCAATCCGTATCCACTCTCGGAATCGAATTCCGTCCACAAACGCTCCGGGAATCGGCGTCCGAAGGGAAGGCTCGGCGGTTACTCGTTTCTCTCGTACAAGGGGCCGGCGGTTTTCTATCGTGAAGAAGATGATGGCTCTCTCATTCTAATACTATATATATATATAATTATATAATTATATTATTAATTACAAAATTACATAAAGCACCAAATCGACGCGAAAACCGAACTACCTCGAAATTCGACGAAATTCGCACCGTAGCTAAATACCCACGCTACGAACGCAACGGCGAAGTCGAAATTAACTTTCGACGAACAGAACTCGAGTTACACCCAAACAAAGCCAAACACAAACATTCCCCCGAGAGGCCACACCGGGTCACCAAAATGACTCGGTTTGCTAGGGAGATCTTGCCAACAGGCTACCAAACAGGGCACTCAGTTCTAAGGAGCTAAACCGTACTCCACACATGGCACAAGCCACGGAAACGCGTCATCGTAACGCCAAACGAGAATAAAAATAATCGCTGAAAAAACGGGGCGTTACAGTCACTCCCCCTAAAAGAAAGTTTCGTCCCGAAACTTTACACACAACCCTCCTACAAAAGAAGGAAAAGTAACAAACAGAAGTTACAAAGGGAAACATACCGATCAAATCAGAGAAACAGGTGAGGGTACGCCCTCCTCATGGCCGACTCTAGCTCCCAAGTCGCGCTCTCCAAATCTTGATTTTTCCATAGAATTTTCACCATCGGTATGGACTTCTTTCGCAGTACACGCTCCTGAGTATCCAAAATACGAACTGGCACCTCAACGAAAGAGAGGTTGGGCTCTAACTGGGGCACAACATCCAAGAGTTGCCCACTGCTGCGCACACACTTCCGCAATTGGCTAACATGAAAAACATTATGAACACCAGGGAAGTTCGCTGGCAAATCCAATCTATATGCAGACACACCAATCCGCTCCAAGACCTCAAATGGGCCCACATACCTTGGATCCAATTTCCGATTTTTACCAAATCTCTTCACACCAACCATTGGAGAAACCTTGAGGTATACATGATCCCCTACTAAAAACTCCAAGGCAGACCTACGCCGATTGGCGTTCTTTTCATACCTCTCCTGGGCTAAACGAAGCTTCTCTCGAATAAGCTTCACGGCGACTTCCATCTCTTCCAGAGCATCAGGACCCAACAAAGGCTTCTCACCAGCCTCAGCCCAAAACAACGGAGTCCTACAGCGCCTCCCATACAAAGCTTCGAACGGAGCCATCTGCAAGCTTTCCTGATAACTGTTATTATAAGCAAATTCCATGAGTCGCAGACGCTCATCCCACGCTCCACCGTGGTCTAAAATATAGCACCGGATCATATCCTCAACAATCTGATTGACCCGCTCCGTCTACCCATTGGTCTGAGGGTGGTACGCAGTAGAATACCTCAGATCCGTACCCAAACCCTCCTGCAGACTCTGCCAAAAACGAGAAGTAAACCGGGAGTCTCGATCAGAGATGATGCTAACCGGCACACCGTGGAGTCGGATGACTTCATTCAAGTACAACTCCGCTATCTTCTTCATCGGGTAATCAATCTTATAAGGCACGAAGTGAGCACACTTCGTCAATCTATCCACTATAACCCAAACAGAATCAAATCCTCTCGGGGATTTTGGCAAACCTGTAATGAAGTCCATTGATATACTCTCCCACTTCCAAGTCGGGATATCTAGCGGAGTCAACTTACCACCGGGCCTTCCATGATCGGCCTTCACACGCTTGCAAGTGTGACACTCAGCAACATATCGGGCTATATCTCCTTTCATACCATACCACCAAGCAATTTGCCTTAAGTCACGGTACATCTTCGTAGATCCTGGATGGTAGGCAACGCTGGAACCATGAGCCTCACTGCAAATCATACCTCTAATGTCCCCAACAGCGGGAACGCAAATCCTGCCGCGGTACTTCAAAGTACCCGCATCATCAATAGCAAAATCTGGCAACTCTCCCTTCTCTGTCCTGGTAAAAAGGTGCAACAGATCCGGATCGTCCTTCTGATGCAGTCTAGTCAAAGAAATCCAGGACGGCTCTTCCACTGATAAGCTACTCTGCAAACTACAGCATCCCACTGAAATATCCATAAGGAGAAACTTCTCAACTAATCGATCGGCGGAGAGGTTAAAGATCTTTCCCGTCTTTCGGCTCAGGGCGTCGGCCACCACATTGGCCTTGCCCGGATGATACTGGATTTCTACATCATAATCCGCCACATACTCAAGCCACCACCGCTGACGCAGATTCAACTCTTTCTGCGTGAACACGTACTTCAGGCTCTTATGGTCAGTAAAAATCTTGCACTGAGCCCCATAAAGTAAGTGCCTCCACAACTTCAACGCATAGATAACCGCTGCAAACTCAAGGTCATGCGTTGGATAATTCTTCTCATGAGTCTTCAGCTGCCTTGACCCATAAGCGATTACTTTTCCATCCTGCATTAATACGCATCCCAGTCCTATATGCGAAGCATCCACATATACATCATAATCCATGCCCTCAGTAGGAAGGGTCAGAACGGGAGCAGTACACAATCTCCTCTTTAACTCCTGAAAAGCTTCTTCGCACTTCTCGCTCCAAACAAAAGCCACATTCTTCTGAGTCAGCTTGGTCAACGGTGCGGCTAGAGAAGAGAAACCCTCCACGAATCTCCTGTAATAACCAGCCAACCCTAAGAAACTTCTGATCTCCTTAGGAGTATTCGGCCTACTCCAATCCGTCACTGCTGCAATCTTTTCTGGGTCAACCGAGATCCCATCCTTGTTCACCACGTGGCCTAGAAAAGAAACCTGAGGCAACCAAAATTTGCACTTGCTCAACTTGGCGAATAACTTGTGGTTCCTCAACTCTGATAGGACCAAACGCAAATACTGCTCGTGCTCCTCAGCACTGCGAGAATAAACCAACACGTCATCAATGAAGACCACAACGAACTTGTCTAGGAAATCCTTGAACACCCTGTTCATCATATCCATGAAGGCTGATGGTGCGTTGGTCAGACCAAACGACATCACCAAAAACTCAAAGTGCCCATGCCTCGACCTAAACGCAGTCCGTGGAATATCTGCCTCACGGATCCTGAGCTGATGATAGCCCGAACGAAGATCGATCTTGGAGAACACCGTGCTACCATGCAACTGGTCAAATAAATCATCGATCCTCGGCAGAGGGTACCTGTTCTTGATAGTGACCTTGTTCAACTCTCTATAGTTGATGCAAATCCGCATCGACCCATCTTTCTTCTTTACGAACAAAACAGGAGCACCCCAAGGCGATGAACTCTGCCTGATAAAACCTTTAGCCAACAATCATCTAACTGAATTCGCAACTCCTCTAACTCACGAGGGGCCATCCGATACGGCGCCTTAGCAATAGGACGCGTACCCGGCTCCAAATCAATAACAAACTCCACATCCCGCTCAGGAGGGATACCAGGAAGATCATCAGGAAAAACATCGGCGAAACCACGAACAATAGGAATCTCCTCCAAGCGTGGCACGCTATCAACGGTTCCAACCGCCGAAACTAAACAAACACAACAATCAGAAAGAAACAATCTCTGAACACATACCGCAGAGAGAACAGGGGAATCCTGACACGGATCAGCATACACGCTGCCGGGCTGACCGTCGTCCCTGATGAAGTCCAAGCGCTTTCCTTTGCACTGAATGACCGCATCATACCGAGAGAGCCAGTCCATGCCCAAAATGACATCGAAGTCCTCTAGATCAATCATCTTCAGATCCGCCTTCGCAAGAAAATCCCCCAACAAAACCGGGCAATCCAAAATACCCAAATCTGACAACACAGATTCACCAGAGGGAAACTTGACTCGGAAGGAATCCCGAACACGATCTAGAGACAACCGATGACGCTCCACAAAGGCTCTAGCCACGAACGAGTGGGTAGCGCCGGAGTCAAACAGAACACGCGCCCAGCGGTTCTTCACCTTAAATTTCCCTATAGGAACACACAAAGCTAAGGAACTAGCACAACAGTACCGCAAACAATCTAGCAACTAAACTACCAGGCTAGAAAGAAAAACAACTAACTACTAACCTGAGATCACCTGGGTCGAAGTCTGAGCCTCCTCGGAAGAAATCACGTTCAGCTTCCCTTTTCCCTTGTCCACACGCTGAGGTGGAGGTAATGCCTGCAATGGAACTGCAGGAAGAGCTGACTGGACCTGAGGACACCTCGACTTAACGTGACCCTTCTGCCCACACTGATAGCAGACTCTATCCCTGGACCAACACTGGGCTGCATCATGCCCGGATCGCTTGCAAACTGAACAGGAGACATCTCTCCCAGGAGTACCCTGAATAGCATGAACCTGCTCCTTCTTCTGAGCTGCCGCCTTCTTGAAACACCTCTCAACAGGATGGCCTGACCGGCCACAAAAACTGCACACCACCCTGCTCCTCTTTCCCGGAACAGCATCGGGTACCAGGGGTTTCTTCTCCTCTACCAACTTCCTCTTATCCTTCCTCAACTGCTGGCCTCTGCTCTTCGCCGTCTCAATGGCCTCAACCTTAAGAGCAGCCTCTACAACTCCAGCATAAGTCACTGACCCATAAGCACTTGCCAACTGCTGCACCTCACTCCTCAAACCACCGAGGAATCGCTTAACTCGATCAGCCTCAACGCTGACCAATCCAGGGGCAAAACGGCTCAACTTACTAAACTCTATCTCATACTCACCCACCGTGAGCTGCCTTTGCTTCAGATAGAGGAAATCATTCATGAGGCGGTCACGCTCGACCGAGGGTAAGAACTTCCTCAACAGCATCTCCTTGAACACTTCCCAAGAGCATCCGGCTACCAGGCTCTCCTTCTCTCTCAGCCACCAACTCTTAGCCAAACCTTTAAGCTGATAGGCGGCTATCATCACCCTTTGATCATCTGAAATCCCTGAGTATGAGAACATCTCCTCCATGGAGATCAGCCAGTCGTCTATCACCATGAAATCTGCCTTCCCATCATAAGTGGGAGGGCTCAGCCTCTGAAACTGCGAGATGAAGGCCATCTCTGCTGGCACCACCACTGGAGGCCTCAAGGGTGCAGGAAGAGGAGGAACAGCTAACCCCCCTGCAGGAACTTGCGCACCCTGAGCCTGCCCTGCCACAACTGCCACCAAAGACTGAATCTGGGCTTGCACCTCCTCCAACTGCCTACCCATAGCTTCGCTACTCTGACGCAGACCCTCGATCACCGCATCGTTCTGAGCTCCAGAAGATTCACCCTCAGACAGGGGAGTCGATCGAGTCGCAGGACGCCTAGCCATCCTAAAAAAAATCAATACAACGCAATTCAGATCCAAATCCCACGACGAGAACCGACTACCAGTACAGACAATACATATGTAGATATAGACTTAAAGCTGCTAAACTTGCTCTGAGAGTTTATCTTCTTCACAATAATTAGATGATATGCCCTAACCTAGGATGGTTAACCACCACCTCACTAACTCTTGTGCCTAGATCGGATGCATGAACTTATGTTAGTTTGAAAATTTATGTGTGTACATATGTCATCCTGCAAATCTTTAGCTCGGCGCGTTGTGCTTATGCAATGTTATGATATGCATGATTGTGCTATGCATTCTAAAAAAAAGGCCCTAATGCATGATATGAGCAGCGTACACATGAAAATATTATGCATCCCATACTACATAACATTTCCATGCAACGAAAAAGAAACGTGCTAGTCGCAGTCATGTGGTGAGGTTATGCATCCCATACTACATAACCCTCACATGTAGCCCCTATGGTGGATCCATATACGAACACATATTATGCATCCCATACTACATAATATGCCCCGTATACTTCATGTTATGCTATGAGTGTAGTGTTCGTGCTTTTGCCAAGACGCGCTGATGACATATCGGTGTGTGAATGACATGATGCTGAACTACTAAAAGCATCCAAGGAAGGTTGCCCAACTAACTTGTCAAGCAACCTCCCTCTAATACCAACTGTCACAACCCGCATTTTCTCCGAATTAAGAATTATCAGAGTAAGAGAAAACACGCGTCATGATGCCACGTCAAGCAGGGGATAACTACTGACGCTCAGGCAAATCCAACTACAATCTTTATGCAAGGAAATCATGTGCTTAATGAATAGAAAATCAGTTATTTTTAGAGTCCGTATCCCTCGGCTCAGTGGATCATCTAGTCCACAAAAGAAAACTATATTTAAACGCTGCGGAAAAATACTTTAATTAGGTTTTACACCCTAAAGAGCGCATAAGGGTCCCAAGAGAACCACTCATGCTATGCGAGACACTACACTTAGTTTATATAGTATATATAAGAAAACGGTTTTCGTACGTGGTTTGGAAAATAGAGATTAAGTTTATAAAAAAACATGCTGATCATGAGCTTCATTTATAATAGTATTTATAATTTAAAAATAACTAGCAACCTAGCATAAAACCTTCTCAAAGCAAGTAGACTATCTCCAGAAAATAAATGGTAGCAGCAATAGTATATATCTAGTACAAGGTAAAAACGACTAGTGGGCGCCAACAACCTGACACGAACCCACCAGCACACATATATGTCTGTAAGAAAGTACTGAAAACAACCTCACAAACAAGGTAAACAGAACTCCGAGGTCCGGAAGTCCACCAACAACACCACCTCCAACTAGCCACCAGACTGGCTACAGCTCAGAACCTGGGGTATTCCAAAAGAAACAGAATACCTCAGCAAGCAAAAATCAAGGTAAAACTGCATGAAAGAGTCAACCAAAAGGACAAAAATAACAGGAAACATGCAGTAGAAAGAGTCACAACTGTCCACAATAGGATCACAAGAAATGCACAACGTGCAAAGAAACAGCAACGACCCAGCCCAGGAACCACATCCTGCAGGGCCTACTAGGCTACCAAGAGCCAGAATGCTGCAGACTACCAAAGAAGAAACTTCTAACACCCTAAACTGCAGGAAGTGATAGTAGCAAAAACAACAACGAGGAACCGGATCGAAGGCAAACGCAGTCCCCCAATCCACCATGTCCAAGTCAAAAGCTCGAGGGTAAACACGTGAAAACACAAGGGACCTTCCACCCGACATGCCCAGCCTGTACCTGGAGCAAGAAATCCATGGGTGGCCTTGGCTATATCACACAACTCCACCCCCATAAAGAGCTACAACCACCACTACTATCCACGACCCACGATTCGGCCTTTAGGAAAATAAAGAAAACGGCCGACAAGGAAAACCCAGAAATACAACTGGAAAACCACTCGGAAATGAAATACAAGGTAAAGGAAGAGTGTTGAAATAAACCAACACGACTAGGCGTTGAGTGAAACGCACTCAGTGCCTACCTAAACTTTGGCGTTGAGTGAGCTAGCCTCACTCGCCACCAAAATTATACCACTACCCACAAGCCCACTAAAGAATGCGGAGCTCGACGACAGTCGAACGACCAAGGCAGAAGATCCAGAACTCAAGTAGTTGCCTGCCACTTGAGTATCTAAACTCCCGCACTCGAAACCATCTAAATTCGCTTATCAACAGAAAATATACAAAGCGCACGATCAGTGACGCACGATCAGTGGTCGTGCGCACTCATCGGCTGATGATCGTGCGAAACGAACCTGGAAAACCTGACAGAAAACCTAGCAACTGCGCACGATCAGTGTCGCACGATCAGTGGTCGTGCACACTGTTGTCAGCGCTCGTGCGATTGCCCGAGACAGAACTTTGGAAACTGAAATTTATACGCGCACGAACAGAGGCACACGACCAGTGGTCGTGCGCCCTAAAGGTTGATGACCGTGCGCGGTCAACCTGCACCGTTTGGAATTTCCCGAATGACACCGGAACGCGCACACGACTCACGTCACTGCAGTAGCAGTAGACAACTATTACGTCGCACGCTACTACCATTCAAACTATGCCTAGCCATTCGAATAATACCTTAACAAAGGAAATTGGCAACCACACCCCCCCCCCTCCTAACTCTCCCTCTCGGCTACACCCGAACCAGAGCAACATTCAAAAATAAAGGAAAACAACGGCTCCACGCCGACAATTTGGATTCCAAACATCACAACATAGGGGGGGTTTCAGTAGGAAGAACTAAGCCCTAAAGTTAGCAAGAAAATGAGAACAACAAGGCCTCTAACCTGGGCTAACCGGGATTTCAATTTCAGCAAATAAATTCAAAGAAAACACTTGGCAAGGGCAAGAATACCACTTGCCTCGAATCTCAGCGAAGCTTTGGACTGCTTTCCTCCTCTTCGTACGGATCAAAACGGCCGCAACACCTAGAACAAAGATTTGGCCATTAATGGCGGAAAACTTCCAAAACCGAAAATTCCAATCCTTCCAAAACTCCACGAAAATCGAATTTCTTACCGCAGGAATGAAGGTCTCGACGAGAGCAATCCGTATCCACTCTCGGAATCGAATTCCGTCCACAAACGCTCCGGGAATCGGCGTCCGAAGGGAAGGCTCGGCGGTTACTCGTTTCTCTCGTACAAGGGGCCGGCGGTTTTCTATCGTGAAGAAGATGATGGCTCTCTCATTCTAATACTATATATATATATAATTATATAATTATATTATTAATTACAAAATTACATAAAGCACCAAATCGACGCGAAAACCGAACTACCTCGGAATTCGACGAAATTCGCACCGTAGCTAAATACCCACGCTACGAACGCAACGGCGAAGTCGAAATTAACTTTCGACGAACAGAACTCGAGTTACACCCAAACAAAGCCAAACACAAACATCCCCCCGAGAGGCCACACCGGGTCACCAAAACGACTCGGTTTGCTAGGGAGATCTTGCCAACAGGCTACCAAACAGGGCACTCAGTTCTAAGGAGCTAAACCGTACTCCACACATGGCACAAGCCACGGAAACGCGTCATCGTAACGCCAAACGAGAATAAAAATAATCGCTGAAAAAACGGGGCGTTACAGCCGCTCGGGAAGTTAGTCGCCGCCATTGATCGTGGATACCTCCTGATCTTCCGGCAACAGAAGCTTTGCCAAGTGATGCGTCTCACGTGTCCTTCTTGAGATTCTTTGTCTCTTGGTTTGTTGATCGGGAATACCTTCCCTTTTCGAATCGATCGAGACGATTGATCTAAGGAAGACCGTTGGTAGACCTTGCCAGCATAGCTACGAGGGTTGGATCTCTAAATCTAAGCCGCCGCTCTTCTTGCCGCCGCCGGTTTCGTGGAGATTCATTCTAAGTGAGAGCTAAGGTCGTGGACTCTTCGTCTTCGTCAAGAACGCGTCATCTAACGAAGAGGGACACCTAGCACTCCATAAGTAGTTTGTATATTTTATACATTCCATTTTATTTTTGTTATAAAGGAACGTAGGTTCCTCGTTGTAAGGGTTGGTTGCAACCCGTGGTGGAGGAGTGGCGACTCCTTCGTTTGGAAGGGTTCCTTCTGTTAGTGTGAGGATTGGATTTCAATCCGGTTGGTGAAGTGACCGAGTCGTCCCTTGTTGGGAGATAGGTCGTAGAAGAAAAGCGGACGTACCCAAATCGGGGAACCACTATAACTGCTTGTGTTTGTTTGTGCTGTGTTGTTTTGTTTACCTGTGCAGGTAGAATTTTAATTCCGCTAAAATCACTGGAAGATACATATTCCCCCCCATAGGTGAAGGTAGTTGGCACTAGGTGGACTTTCACACGCCATACCATCCTTCGAGCACTAGAAGAAGACCCAAGAGCGCGTAGAGCGTAGCGCTCCCCACTGCAACTTAGAAGATACTTAGCTCCGCGAGAGGTGGCCTGTCACCCTCGGAGCCTTCTCTCCTTCTCTCTCAATAATTGTAACGAGAGGCGATCTATCGGCCTTGCATTCTCCATAAGCCTTGTACCTGCACCAAGATAGTGGAAACTTGGTCGGCACAGACTTGACCACGTGATTTTTTACTCCTTTTTGGGGATTTCCGCGTTAAAAAAAATCGCATTGCCAACCGCCTCACTTACTTTGACTACTTGCGTGCTTGACCGCTCCCCGAGCTAAGACTGTTCAAGTTAAGTCTGGTCTGCTAGAGCATTGAGTTCATGCGCCCCAGCCTCAACCTGGGTAAATGCTGAAGCAACTCGATACATTTGAGATGTATCAATGCCTTCCCCTTTGGCAATTCCTTGTCCTCAAGGAACAAATTGGGAAAACGATGTCTTTATAGCCCAAGATCTTCCCAAGTGGCCTCCTTCGCCATCTCATTGCACCATTGCACCATGAATTGAGTGCATACTTTCCCATTCTTCTGTGTAATCTGCCTGTCCAGAATAGTCAAAGATTCCACCAATACATTGCCCTCCGCTAGCATAGCCTTCGGAAGAGACATGGATTGTTCTAGAAGCTCACCCTTAAGCTCCCGCAATTGATAAATATGGAAGGCGTGATGAATTTTTGTCTCGGCCTGCAGATCAAGATGGTATACTACCACCCCTATCTTTGTGACAACCCGGAATGGACAAAAAAAATTTGGATCAAGTTTGTGAAACCCATGTGCTCGAAGACTGATCTGTTTGTAAGACTGAAGCTTGATATGCTCCCAAAAGTTAACTTCCAAAACTCTTTCCTACCACTTCCTATCTGCCATCACGCGCATGCGATTTTGATTATGTTGCAGAATGTGCTTCAAGATGGAAATCATCTTCTCCTTAGGTTCCAAGGACCGGTCCACTTCCTCCACAATGACAGAACCCTCAATGTAAGGCAAATATAAAGAAGGATCTTGTTCATAAACCACCTCATAGAGTCATCTTTGTTGCACTTTGGTATGTTGTGTTGTACCACCATTCTGTCATTGGTAGCTAAGTTGTCTAGTTCTTAGGCCGCTCAAAGAACATACATCACATATAGCTTTCAAGGAAATATGTCGCGACTTCTGTTTGTCCGTCCATTTGAGGATGATAGGTTGTTGACATCATCAACTGTATTTGGGTAATTCGGAAGAGTTCCTACCAAGATTGACTGATGAACACCACATCCCGATCACTCACGGTTGATTTGGGCGAGCGATGTAGTCTAACTATTGAGTCCAGGAAGAGTTGTGCCACCTCTGTTGTGTAAGGATGCACGATCGCCATGGTGTGAGCTTGTTTGCTCAATCCATCCACATGGACTAGGATAGTGGATTTCTCATTGCACTTGGGTAAGTCATCAATAAAATCGAGAGGGAAATCTTTGCCAAATTCTCTCTGGGACTGGCAATGGTTGTAGTAAAAGCACATAGGCTTATGGTGGCCTTATTTGTATTTTTGACGGCCGTTATACTTCCGAATGTACCTGTAAACATCTGGCATCATGCCCTTCCAATGAACATTTTTTTTATCATTTGTTAAGTTGCATTGGCTCCCGAATTCCCTTCAATGAGCCCATCATGGTACATATGCAGGAGCTTGGTGTTCATGGTCTCCTCGTCTCCAATTACCCGCTTCCCCTTCCGCCTGAGTAAACCATGCAACTCACGTATTTTGGTTTACTAAGATTGCATGCATCTTTTGTTGTAATAATCTTCAGAATTAGGGGATCATTAATCCACGAGGCTTTGATCTGTTGCAGAATATCGGACGTGATAGAGACGATCATATTCAATTTCCCTTTGGGCATTTCGCATTGCCTAGATAGAGCATTTGCACACATGTTCTCCTTCCCCTTCTTGGATTATATTTCAAAATCATATCCCATAAGCTTGCTAATCGGTGGGTTGATAAGGGGTGGACAATTTAAATGAAATCCTACATGCAACATGATGGGATACCAATGCAAGTGGTGGTCCGCTTAAAATGCAACAATAATTAATTATTATAAAACTAACAGAGGCACAAGCGTTCACAAAAAATAATAAGGAAAAAGAAAGCTTCATCCAAAAAATGACTGAGGTGCAAATACTTTAAATGCGTGCGGAATAGACCCTGCAAATCACAAGATGCCCAATACCAGTAGCAAATAAAAATAAACATTCAATGAAATATAGGTTTCGTTTGGTTAGGCATTAGGGTGGGCTTTTGGAGCAAACGCCGCCGCAAGGAGGCAAATCAAATGAAGCGGTGGCGGCATTTATCGTGTCTGCTACCGCAACAATGGGGAAAAGCCGGGCCGCTGCTCCGTTTCGATCCCCGACTCCCCCACCCCCCTCCAGTTCGAGACCGGCGGTTCCACCCGCCACCACCACGTCAAATGAAGTCATAGTGTCAAGTACACAACGATTGAAATTAATGACTCCAAACTAAGGCTTACACGCGAAGGCAATGGCGGAATACGGCCATGTAGAGATATCCAAGGTGGATGCGGGTTGAAGGAGGGTTGAATGGAGATGTTAGGGCTATGTGGCTAGGGTATGGGCGTGAGGGGAAGGTTTGGGTGGAGGGAGTTAAGGAGTCGGTGGCTGGGAAGTGAAATTAGATGGCTGAAAGTGTTGAGGGGGATAAGGGTGCGCTGGTTTAGGATAAGGGCTACGAATGATGTTAGAGTGTTGACATGGCAACGTATGTGGCTTGAAATGTGGGGGTGGAATATGCATCAAGTGGACGTTTAGGAAGGGGCTCAGGCTCTAGATTTGGGAAAGAGGGGCTTTTCGGCGGTGGTTTGAAGGACATGAAAGGGTTGTAAGCCTACAGATGTGGAGGTTTTGGTCTACAAGGGAACAGGAGGGCTTTATGAGGGAAGACAATGTGGAATTTGGGAAGGAACATGGGATCCCGACGGCTAATAGGGCGGTGGAGGAAGGCTGGAAGGAGGAGGAAGTTTCGGCCTTAGAGAAGCACAAAGGGGTTTCCATTGGCGTCACGTCGGGAGGAGAGGATCGATGGTTCACTTTTTTTGGAAGCAAACTTTCGATACTTTCCCAACTGAACCCTACATGTATATATACTCAAAACTGGACTAGGGCATCCTAATCGGATGGATCACAACTTCAAAGCTGATCAGACACCAAATATAACTAAAAAAAATAAAAATAATACATCAAAAAGACTCGAAACGACCGTCTGAGCGCAACTATGGACTCAGATCGTCCATATGAGAAGCGGTTCATCGCCTCCTCTAGGAATAGACTTGTGTTTGTTGTTGATCTCCATTACTTGGCCAATTACATTTGTTCAACCGGTGTAGCAATTTTTTGATCCAGAATGAATCTCAACTCTGATGGTCTGATCTTATGATGAAGGAACACCCAATCAAATAATGTTGCCAATGTTGAACGGCCATCACAATGGCTAGAAATTCCTTCTCAAATGCCGAGAGGATATTGTTCTTTTTCCTTTAAATCTTTGTTGAAGTAGGTAATGGGTTGTCCTTCTTGTATGCTGGGAGCATAGTGTTCTTTTTCCTCTAAATCTTTGTTGAAGTAGCCAATGGGTTGTCCTTCTTGTAATAAGACTTCCCCTACCCTTCTCTCTGGTGCGTCTGATTCCATGATGAATATTTGTGTAAGTCAGGCAGCTGAAACACTGGCGGTTCGGATAGAGCTCGCTTCAACTGGTCGAAGGCTTCAGCAGTTGTAGGAGTCCAACTGAATTTCTTTTGTTTTAATAACTCAAGGGCTTTGCTCTAAGACCATACCCCTGAATGAACCGCCTATAATATCATGTCAATCCTAGGAAATCCCTTAATCTCTTTAAGGTAGTTTGTGTTCGCCATTCGAACATCGTTTAAATTTTGAGAGGATCTGTGGATACCCCCTTGTTAGATACCCCCTAGTTAGATATAAGATGACCAAGGTAATGTACTTGTTGTTTACTAAACATGCACTTTCTAATGCAGAATGGTGGAGCGCTAGTTTTGGGCTCGTTTGAGCCTAATTGACCACCTGCTATATTTAGTATCTACAGATCGACGATCCAACTCCGCGGATGCGTCCAGATTTTTTGTTCCATGCTTTTCATATATAACTTTTATGTTTGTAGTCATTACTTAGAGTAATCGGGCATCTGACACTCTCGGCCAATTATAGAAATTGATGACAGGGTGCCCTAATATCCTTTTACTATAAATAGGAATAAGATACTGCCATCTTATTAATTGCAGATTTTGGATAAGTCATTCCTGAAATCTGGTGATCCCCTCATGGTGACGACTCTGTGAGGCCATAGGTAATGACTCTTATGTGTTTTCCCGCACCTCCAAGGTATCCACATCCATTGCCTCCTTTCCCCCTCCCAAGGTCCAACTGACCCCTTCGCTCACCTCCAAACCCTAGCCGCCCAACCCAAACAGTATCACTAGGGTTTACTCCTTCCGCCTCCCATGCTTTCATCTCCTGTGAAATTCAACACGTGAAGCCTTTGATTCTTCATTCTAGTGAATCTCACTATTGCCTTCCGCGTAAATTCCCTGCCAGCAGCGCCCAACTCCCCAATAATTTTCCCCCTTCTAACCAGCAAGATTCTCTTTTCCTCCCAAGAAAGGCCCACTGCCTCACCATTGGGTTGTTATCTTTCTCCCAGAAAAAGCCCAAATCCCTCCCTATTTAAGTACGTGAAGGAATCCATTCCCCCTTCCCTTCATCATTCTCTGAATCAAGCACCCATCCATCTCCACAACACTCCACACAGAAATCTCCTCGCCTCTCCCCCTCCAAGAAACCCACGCCAAGATCTCCTCCAGCAGCCCTAAATCCAGTTATTTCCCTTTCTCGATTCCTAATTCCAGCACCCAATTTCCCCACTCCACCCATCCAAACAGCCATCAACTCATCAAGTGTCGCCGGATCTCCATCCCACAGTAATCACCCTACTTCTTGAGTGTTTCATTGTTTGTTGTATGGAACATTTTGGTCAATATTAATATATGGTGATGTGATTTCATGTTTTATTGGATCTCCTGTTTAATAGTTATTTGCCTTTGGAATATTTTATGATTTGCAGGAATCGTTCATCATGTACTCTTGTTTTGACCCTCAACGTTGAGGATAACCAAACCTTTCTTGAGACAGTGTTATTTATTTGCACCTCATTTAGGGTTACTTATTAGTCGCACACTCATGTACCCAATCTTTTTTGAGATGGTGTTTAGATTCATCGTAGTCGTGGACATCGCTTGGTCGTCGCCTATAGATTCATCATGCGTCACCTCCCTTCCTTTAAAAGGGTTGTTACGATCTTAAAACTCAAAAGGTGAATGTTAGGTGTTGGATATGCTCATCCTAGGAACTGTTAAAGACTAAGATATCATCGAAAAAACTCAAAAGAAACTTCTTTAATTGATTCTCAAAGAGCTTGTTCATCATAACTTGGAACGTGAAATGGGCAGTCCTCAAGCCAAAGGGCATCACCGAAAATTTGTAATGTCATTGGTGTGTTCTTAAATGCAGCCTTGTGAACATCCTCCGCCGCAATTCTCACTTGGTGATATCTGGCCCTTAGATCCAATTTAGAAAAGAACATAACCTCAGGCAATTCATCAATGAGTTCTTCAATGATAATTATCGGGATTTAGTCTTTCACTATTTGTTTGTTAAGCTGCATATAGTCTATACACAATCGTCACGTGCCATCCACATTCCTGACCAATACCATTGGTGATGCATAAAGACTACAACTATACCTAATGACTCCTGTGTCCAACATCTCTTTAATTAATATCTTGATCTCTATTTTCTGCAAGGGAGGATAGCGGTAGGGTCTAATATTGAAATTTGTTGAGCCCTCCTTTATATGGTGTACATGATCTCGAGTAGGAGGTAACCCCCGAGGTTCAACAAAGATATCTCTAAATTTATGAAGTTAATCTTGTAATTGTACACTCTCCATATTAGACAGTGGCTCTCCAATTAACCGGCAAGGTGCATAATTCCCCGGGACATCCACAACTTCAGGTGGGGTACTCTCTTGCAGATTGAACAAGGCCATCATGGTTAACTGACCTTGCTTGGAGATGAATTTGTTCATTCTCGGTTGTTTCATCCAAATCCAAGCCACATTCTTCGAACCCCTAAACAAGATCTTCTTCCCCTAGCTAGTAAATTTCATTTTAAGATTATTGAAGTCCCACTTGACCACCCCATACGTAATCAACCATTGAATTCTCAAGACAACTTCACAATCGCCAAGATGTAAAACAAACATTTTTGATGCAAAGTATACTCTCTGCATATACCCCTGGAAGTCACGGACCTTGTGAGAGTCGGAGGCACTTTCCCGTTAGCAATGGCCACATTGAAAACTGGTTTAAGGACTAAATGGCATTGCAATCCGTTGGACGTGTTGATATCCAAGAAATTGTGGGTGTTGTCGGAATCAAGATACTAATTGGCTGCTGATAGTTTTACTTTCAAGATTACCTAGACACCTAGAGGGGGGGTGAATAGGTTCTTATTTTCTTTTCAAACTTAAGGCAGAATGATTAAGTAATTAAAGACTATTTTCTATGAGTTCTGCAGCTACTTTAGCAATCACAATCACACAATCTAGAACTACACATCACAGATTGCAACAAGTATTTATAGTGGTTCCCCAAGATCTGGGTACATCCACTTTCCCCCTTCGCCTATCTAGCAGTGTGCTAGATTCAGCCAAACTCCTTTCTTTATCTCAGATCCTCAGATCCTACAGCTCAGAACCTGGAAAGGTTCCTATAACTCAGAGTGATACCACACTCCTACAGCTCAGGCAATTCAGCCCTACCTCAGTCTTTATTCAAGACCTACAACTCAGAGTGATACCACACTCCTACAGCTCAGGCAATTCAGCCCTACCTCAGTCTTTATTCAAGACCTACAACTCAGAGATTATCTCTCCTACACTCAGCCTTTATAAATTAGGCTTACAACTCAGATCTATTAAAAGATCCTACAAGATTTGAGTAAAATATATTTTTATCTTGCTCCTGGTGAGAGAGGTGGAACTAGACAGTGTTCTTGATCAGCTTCTTGATAAACCAGATGGATAAAATCAACTGGAACTTAGCTTTCTTCAAAGCTTCTTGAATCTGAACTTCGTTGAGTTGATCTTCTTTGAAATAAACTGATCAGCAGCTTTCTCCTTAGATTTCAGAATTTGAATCTGAATCTTCTTGACAGATAAGTTCAGAATCTATTTCTTTTGAAATCTGAGACAGCTTTCTTCTTGCCTTCTTTTGACTGGATCTCTCTCTATCCAAGTCCCTTGAAGATACTTCAGAATTCTTGACTGAATTCTACTTTGACAGATTCTGATAGTTCAATCAGAATATCTTCTTAGATCTGCAAAGATCTTCTTCTTATTGTTACTTGTTATTCAGTGTTCCATGTTTTTCTTTCAGACACTATCCGTCTATTTATAGCCTTCATTCCTGGTAACCGGCTGGTCCGGTTCCTAACAAACTTCTGTCTGTGTCAATCACGTCAGTTAACCTGTAGAGACCCACAGCTGTCAATTTTTCAAACTGCCAAGGAGTCTTTGTTTCTGCCAGAAAGTGTCGAGACAAACTGTCAATATGTGTCGAGACAATTGTTAAAATGTGTCGACACAATTTGATTAAGTGTCGACACAATTCTTTTTGATGTCGACACATTTGTCTTGATGTCGACACAGCTTCTTGACACAAATTTTTGAGAATGTGTCGACAGAGATAGTTGTATGTCGACATAATTACTTCAGCCACAGACTTATTGTTGATTCTGCTAAGTGTCGACTCAGTCTCTAAGTGTCGACTTAGCTGTTGTTGACTTCTGCCTCTGTGTGTCGACACAGCCTCCTGGTGTCGACACAGTTGATGTCGACTATAATCTTGTGTGTGTCGTCACTGTCTCCCGGTGTCGACACAGTTGATGTCGACTATATTTCTGTGTGTGTCGACACTGTCTCCCGGTGTCGACATATTTGATGTTGACTCATTTTCTCTGTGTCGACACAGCCTTCTTCAAGTGTCGACACAATCTTCCTGAAGTGTCGACAAATCTTCTTCTGGTGTCGACACATGGACTTAGAAATTTTTCATACTTTTAACCTGCACATATTCAACTTAAACAACATCAAATACACCTTGATGTATATCATTATGCTAAGTTAGGCTTCTTCAAATCAGGTACACATTTTCCAATATACCCAACAATCTCCCCCTATTTGGAGAAGTCATAACCCATATTAGCTAATGATATACACCACTTATGATAATAAAAAAAATGATGATGATGTATATAAGCTTAATATTACAGAAAATATAAACAATCAAAACATTTTCACAGATTCATCACAGAGATAAAAAGATATACACAAAAAATAATTAAAGAGCAAGATTTTGTGTATTATGTCAAAATGATTGTTTACAAAATGTTTAACACTGAATGTTTCACATTACACATTTTTAAACTAAAACTAAGACATCTTAGACTAAGACTGATCAGGCTCCTTTATAACAATCCCTCTTCCTGGTTGTACTTGTGCCTGCACAGAAGGTTCAGTTTCTTCCATGAGCTTTTTTCCTTTAAGATCAGCCTTCTTCTGAGCCTCAGTCTTCAGTCTTTGTCTCTCAAAATAGTGATACGGCTTGGGAAAGTATTTGCTAGGCTCCACAGCATCAGGATGTAGCTTTCCTATCTTAGCTTTCCTTCTATGCTGAATAATAGCCTCCTATCTGGCTTCATGCTTTTGTCATTCTTGTTCATTGTACCACTTGCCCCTTTCATGGACTTGATCGTTTACAGCTTTCCAGGCAGTTAGTATGATGTTTCTAGAGGTAGGGCTCCACTGTTCAAAATCAGGTTTTAGTTCAGCTTGCTCCATAAATCTCTTCTTTGACAGTTGAGCCTCTTGCTGAGCCTTGATTGCAGCTTCAGGCATGTCTACTTTTCCAAGTATAATATTTGAAACCTCCTCTAGAGGACTATACATAGTTTGCACCTGTTGATGAATCATGTCAAAATCTGCTATTGGGTATTGAATCCACAATGTACCTGATTTGAAGAAGCCCCTGAACAAGCTAAGGTGAATTCACTATGTATTTGATGAATTTCTTCTAATTGTGCTTGCAGCTATTCATTGCTAAGTACACACCAATGTCAGGGTGCAGTGGGTCAATATACACGGGTCTATGCGACGTAATCCCTCGTTGAGCAGATCAGTGTGTTGGCCTACGTGTACTCTCTCTATTGGGGTGTACTTAATTCCAAGCACAGGGTCATGAAAGATCATGAGCAGACAAGGAGCAAGGATTGGCCAAAGACCGGCTCATGGGTTGAAAGACGAGAATCGTCTAAGTGTAAATCGTCGAGAATCACTAAGAGATTCTCGCCGATTCGTCGAGAATCACTAGTGATTCTCGACGGGTCGTCGAGAACCACTAGATGATTCTCGCCAGGTAGGGTCGGCTGTCTCGACGCAGTCAGAAAATTCTCTAAGGCAGAATCGTCGAGAATCACTAAGTGATTCTCGCCGATTCGTCGAGAATTACTTTGCATTCTCGACGATTCAGCGAGAATCAAATGTGATTCCCGCCGATTCTCCCCGGCCTCTATAACCTGTGCAGCCAGAATTCGCCAAGTAGAATTGGGCGAGAATCGTAAGTGATTCTCGCCGATTCGTCGAGAATCACCTACGATTCTCGCCGATTTTGCCTTGGGCGATTTTTCCGAATTCCTGGACCGGTCCATGTTACCTACATCTATTTGAACCGGACTTTGGTCTTTGCTTTGGTGGGCCCCACAACGGTCATCTCCATGACCTATTGTATAAATACACAGGTATTTTGTGTACAGTGTTTTACGGATAGAGAATACGAAAGCCGAGCCGCCGACAAACCCTAAAATCGTGAACCAGCTTCGCCTCCGTCGTCGCAGCCGCTCGTGCAGTGGTCACCGTAGCCGATCTCGATCTCCTCCAGATCCCCGGTGATAGAAGCCAAGTCTTGCACAGCGTCTCACGCGTCTAACCAGAGATCTTTTGTCTCTCGATTTGAGATAGGGAAATCGATCCCCGTCCGAATCGATCGAGACGATCGATCCTAGTGTGACCGTTAGAAGACCTTGCCGACTTCGCTAAGAAGATTGAATCTCCAGTGCATAGCTGCTGTTTTCAGTTGCCGCCGCCAACACCGAGAGCCTTGCCGCCGCCCTTTGCCGCCCCCGGTCTCGGGGAGATTCTCTCCAAGAAAGATCAAGGGTTGTGGACTTTTCGTTGCCTACAAGAACAAGTAGTCTAACGAAAAGGGACACCTAGATCTTCAAGTTGTTTGTATTTCTTATACACACCAATTTCTTTTTCATTGTAAAGGAACATTTGGTTCCTAGTTGTAGGGTTCGGTGCAACCCGTGTTGTGGGAGTGTTGACTCCTACGTGTGGAAGGGTTCTTTCCGATAGTGCAAGGATTGGATTTCAATCTTGTTGGTGAAGTGACCGAGTCGTCCCTAGATTGGGAGATAGGTTAAAGGGGGAAAGTGGACGTACCCAAATCGGGGAACCACACTAAATTGCCTGTGTTATTTTCTGTGCTGTGTGGTTTGTTTTGATTCTGCAGGTACAATTTTAATTCCGCAAATACGCTGCAAGTCACCTATCCCCCCCCATAGGTGAAGGTAGTTGACACTAGGTGGACTTTCAAGTGGTATCAGAGGTAGGTTGCTCATCAAAAAGGTTCACACCTTAAGTAGAATCCTTCCACTAGTGTCAAGAAGAAGACCGATATCTTCCATGGACGGACTCAAGCACTCCGGCAAAATCCCAATGTGCACCAGACTGAACTTTCCTATCTGGAAGGAAAGAATCAGATTCTACACGGAAGCAGTCGACCCCCGGCTCTTCATGATAGTGGAGGAGGGACTTTACATTCCCACTAAGGCCTCCACCATTGATCCTACCAAGAAAGTGCCCAAGAAACTTTCGGAAATGGACAAGGACGAAATGGTGTTGTTCGGGCTCGACAAGAAAGCTCAGAACATCCTGGTAAGCGCAGTTGACGACTCTATGATGCAGAACTTCTGCAACTGCAGGACAACCAAGGATCTCTGGAGCTGTCTGATTGTCCTAATGGAGGGCACCGATGAAGTGAGGGACGATCGGAGATCCATCCTCAATCAGAAATATGAGGCCTTCAGGCAAGGGCCAAAGGAGGAGATCAGAGTTACCTTCGAAAACTTCCTCAAGATCGTCAATGCACTCAAAGTATATGGAAGAGTGTTCACTGACGGTGAACTCAATGATAAGTTCCTTAGGTCCCTCACTAAGGAATGGGACACAAAGATATGCGCCATCTGCGAGTTTGGTAGACTTGCGGAAACCGACCCTCAGATTCTGTTCGGGAAGCTCATGTCCTATGAGCTTCAGTTGAACACAAGGAAGGCTGAAGAGGAAGCAGAGAAAGCCGCGGCCAAGGAAAAGACGGTGGCCCTGAAAGCCATTCATTCCAGAAAGGGCAAGGGTGCTGCCTCTTCCCGTGCGTGGAAGAAGGATGAAGAGGAAGACTCTGAGCCAAGCTCCTCCGACTCAGAATTGTCTGAGGAAGACTTATCCCTTATCACAAGGGAATTCAAGAAGTTCCTCAAGCTGAGGAATCAGAGAAAGAGAAACGGCTCCTCTTCAAGGGATCAGAAGAAGAACTATTCTTCTGACAGGTATGTTTCCAAACCGAACAAACACCGCTCATCTGACATTATTTGCTTTGGTTGCAACAAGCCAGGACACGTCGTGGCCGACTGCCATCAAGGCAAGAGGGAAAAGGGAAAGGGAGAGGAGCACAGGTCCTCAAAAGACAAGAAGAAGGAGAGGAGTTACATCGCGAAGAAGCCAAAGACGCTGAGTGAATCTGACACATCAGACACCAGCGATGACGAGGAAGCCTACTTTGGGCTAATGGGTCATTGTGACTCGGAAGGAGATTGCCCCCCATTTACTGGGAAGGTAAAAGCTCACACCCCCCTCTCCGACTCTGACTCTGATCCTGAGTCTCAGGATGATGACCCTGAGGATAGCCCTTCTGCCCGTGAAGCTGAGCTCCTCGATAAGTATGATCTTCTGCTCAATACTTTCGTGGAATGTCGAAAGAGACTGAAGGCTGAGAAAAAGGAAGTTAAATTCCTTAAAGGTGAGAGTGTATCCCTGAGGGAAGAGATCACCAGTTTGATCTCCCTCCGACAGGAGCACTTGGACCTAACTTCAAAGCATTCAGAGTCTCTTAAGCTCCTTGATCTTAAGCAGGAGGAAGTCGACAAGTTGGAAGAACTACTTGTGGTAGAAAGGAAGATCGTCAAGAGCTTCTCTATGCCAAAAACTGTTCTTCCATTAGTTGATACCTTCTCTGCTCAGGCCAAAGGAGCTGGCTTGGGGCATGTATGGGTATCTAGCTCCTCATCCAGGAGAAACAGGAACAAGAGGAAGAATAAGGCTGCCAAGAAAGCCTCTGCTGCTGAGAAAGGGAAGGCCCCACTCAGCCCTGTTGAGTTCAGAAAGCCTAGCTTTCCCTGTAACCAACATGACTTTGAGTCAACATATGGCCATCACTTCAGGTCCTCGGTTGCAAAGCCGAAGAGCCGGTATGATGGGTGGACCTTTCCCCGTAACTTCAGTGAGAGTGTCTTTAAGGCGCCTTATGAGGAAATCCACTTAGGAAATTATGGTCAATTCTCTAGCGTCCATAATAGGAAGCAGGCACCTAAGGCCAAGCCTGTTACACTGAAAAGCCAAGAGGTGAAGAAGTCATGTGACTGTGGTCATCATGATGCCTCCACCTCCAGGTCTTCGGCCCCACCTGAACCCCACGTTTCAAGGGTGAAACAGGCGCCCAAGAGGAGGTATAACATGTTTGACTGCTGGTGCTGTGACAAAATTGGTCACTTTGCCATAGATTGTTGGTTTAATCCAAGGAATATCGAGACTCCTCATGTTGGCAATGCGAGGCCGACCTCTCGTAGGGCTAACCAACCGAGGGGGAGTATGCTAACGAAAAATCTAGGACCCAAGTACGATTGGGTTCCTAAGGCAAATTAATTTTGTTTTGCAGGAATGTCCAAAGGCCAACAAAACTCCTATTTGGTATTTGGACAGTGGATGCTCCCGTCACATGACCGGGACAAGAAGCCTGCTGCGGGAGTACTCTCCAGTCGAGAATGGACCCAAAGTCATATTTGGGGGATCTGATCGGGGAGTCACCAGAGGTTACGGTACGATTTCCAACGGTATACTCTCTATCACTAACGTAGCTTATGTTGAAGGGTTAAATCATAACCTGATCAGCGTAAGCCAGTTATGTGATAAAAGGTATGACGTTAAGTTCTGCAAGGATAAATGCCTGATAATATCATGTGATTCTTCGGAGACTGTATTAACTGGCATTAGGAGTAGAAATATTTTCTGTTTAGATTTTCTTAGTTTAGATTCTTCTACCCCAGTATGCCTCGTTGCAAAAGGCAGTGCATCTCTTTGTGAACAATGGCACAAGAGATTGGCACACATTAATTACAAGACAATTAATATGCTGTTTTCCAAATACTTAGTAAGGGAAGCTCCCATTATTAAGTGCATTAAAGATAGTCCATGTCCTGCATGTCAGATGGGCAAGCAGACTCGGGCTACCTTTAAGGGCATCCAGACAAAGACTCCTCCAGATGTCTTTATCTTCTGCATATGGACCTGTTTGGTCCAATGCAAGTTCATAGCTTAGGAGGGAAGTCGTATACGCTAGTGATTGTAGATGATCACTCTCGGTTTACGTGGGTGTTCTTTTTAAAGCGCAAATCTGATACGTTTGACATCTTCACCAGTTTTGTCAAGCAGATACAGAACGAACTTAACTACTCAGTGGTCAAAATCAGAAGTGACCACGGAACAGAGTTTGAGTCTGGGGCTATGACAGAGTTCTGTGAAGAACTTGGTATATTTCATGAGTTCTCCTCCCCTCGCACTCCTCAACAAAATGGAGTGGCGGAGAGGAGGAATAGAACACTCATTGAGGCGTGCACGACAATGTTGAATGACGCTTCTCTCCCAGAATACTTCTGGGCTGAGGCTGTCAATACGGCTTGTCATGTACAAAACCGGGCGTTGATCAACAAGAGCCATCGTAAGACTCCTTATGAGCTACTGAAAGGCAAGAAACCAACCATGTCCTATCTGAGGATCTTTGGCTGCAAATGTTATATACTGAATAATGGGAAGTACCCTCATACTAAGTTTGGTGAAAAATGCTTCGAAGGCATATTCATAGGGTATAGTAGCCATAGCCGGGCTTATAGAGTTTTCAACAAGAAAACCCTAGTGGTAGAGGAATCAATAAATGTTGTATTTGATGAAGGAAGTTTGCTTAATTGCAAGACTTCTAGTTGTCTTCCTGAAGATGCAGGTGCCAGACTCGAAAAGTTACAACTGGATGATCCCGAGAAAGATGCAACTCCAAAGTACGTCAAGGTCTCCACATCAACGCCGATTGGAGAAGTTGAAGATCAAAATGGAGTAAATCCTTTAGAAGAAGGAGATGCCCAAGAAGTAGTCGAAGCTCCTGACGCCAGACTTCTTGAGCTCAGACACGTGAGGGATCATCCTAGAGATCAGATCATCGGAGATCCTCGTGATTGGGTCAGAACACGAAGAGGTACCATTAACGAGATTTTGCATCTTAGCTTCCTGTCACAGGTTGAGCCAAAAAGTTCGACGAGGCGAACAAAGATGCTGCATGGATTTTGGCCATGCAAGATGAATTGCATCAATTCGAACGATGCAACGTTTGGACGCTGGTTCCCAGACCACAAAAGCAGAATGTGATTGACACCAAGTGGATCTTCAGAAACAAGTTGGATGAACATGGAGTCATCATCAAGAACAAAGCCATACTGGTGGCTCAAGGATACAGACAGGAGGAGGGGATTGACTTCGACCAGACATTTGCACTAGTTGCATGGCTCGAGGCAATCCGGCTATTCCTAGCCTATGCCTCTCACAAAGGATTCACAGTCTATCAGATGGACGTGAAATCGGCTTTCTTGAATGGAGACTTGAAAGAGGAAGTATACGTCGCTCAACCTCCAGGTTTTGTCAATCCTACTTATCCTAATCATGTATATTTTCTTAATAAAGCGCTATATGGCTTAAAACAAGCTCCTCGAGCTTGGTATGAGACATTGTCTAGTTTTCTTCTTGAGAACAAGTTCTCTAGAGGAAAAATAGACAAGACATTATTTCTCAGGGAAGTCAAAGGCAAGATTTTGCTGGTGCAAATCTATGTTGATGACATTATATTCGGCTCAACGGACAACAATCTTTGCAAAAAGTTTTCCAAACTTATGCAAGGAAAGTTTGAAATGAGCAGTATGGGAGAGCTGAAGTATTTCTTGGGACTTCAAGTGAAACAGTCTGAGGAAGGAATCTTCATTTCTTAGATGAAGTTCACAAATAAACTCCTCAAGAAATTCGGAATGGAGAATGCAACCTCTATGAGGACTCCAATGGGATCCACCATGTCTCTGGATAAGGATGAGAAAGGGAAATCTTTTGATGAAACCAAATACAGAAGCATCATTGGATCCCTGCTCTATCTTACTGCAAGTAGACCGGATATCATGTTCTCCACATGTGTTTGTGCCAGATATCAGGTGAACACTAAGGAATCTCATTATGTCGCTGCCAAGTGAATTCTTAGATACCTTAAAGGTACCCCTAATCTTGGCTTGTGGTACCCGAGAAACAATGATGTCGAGCTAATAGGTTTTTCGGATGCTGATTTTGCAGGGAGTAGGGATGACAGGAAAAGCACTTCAGGGACGTGTCAATTCCTCGGAAGAAGACTCATCTCATGGAATAGCAAGAAGCAGAATTGTGTTGCAATCTCCACAGCGGAATCTGAATACATTTCGGCTGGGAGTTGTTGCGCACAACTTCTATGGATCAGAAATCAGTTAGCAGATTATGATCTCCAGTTCAAGGAAGTACCGATGTACTGCGACTCCTCCAGTGCAATTGCTATTGCCAACAATCCGGTATCGCACAGCAGAACGAAGCATATTGAAGTGCATTACCATTTCATTCGGGAGCACGTGGAGAACAAGGACATCTCTCTCTACTATGTTCCCACTAACAAGCAGATTGCAGACATTTTCACAAAGCCCCTTGACGAGGCCAAGTTCAGTATGTTCAAAACTGAATTGGGGATGCTAAACTACGAGGAATGAAGACTACAGAAGCTCAAGGCTCATGCGTCTAGGGGAGCCTCTGCTAGGAATTTAGTGAAAGCAAAGGTACAAAAACTGAGGGGGAGCATAGTGTCTCATGCTTCAGTCCCCGATTTGCAGAAGACGAAAAGGGGGAGATTACCATTACCCTCTCGGCTAAGGTGCTAAGGTGATAGCTCCACAAGCTCTAAAGATAATGGTATGGAATTTCAACTTTTTATTTTAAGTTCTGTTCTTCCAAGCCGTTGTATTCACCTTAGCTTGTAGGGTTTAGGCTTCTTCAAATAGGAGGAGATTGTTGGGTATTGAATCCACAATGTACCTGATTTGAAGAAGCCCCTGAACAAGCTAAGGTGAATTCACTATGTATTTGATGAATTTCTTCTAGTTGTGCTTGCAGCTATTCATTGCTAAGTACACACCAATGTCAGGGTGCAGTGGGTCAATATACACGGGTCTGCGCGACGTAATCCCTCGTTGAGCAGATCAGTGTGTTGGCCTACGTGTACTCTCTCTATTGGGGTGTACTTAATTCCAAGCGCAGGGTCATGAAAGATCATGAGCAGACAAGGAGCAAGGATGGGCCAAAGACCAGCTCACGGGTTGAAAGACGAGAATCGTCTAAGTGTAAATCGTCGAGAATCACTAAGAGATACTCGCCGATTCGTCGAGAATCACTAGTGATTCTCGATGGGTCATCGAGAATCACTAGATGATTCTCGCCAGGTTGGGCCGGCTGTCTCGACGCAGTCAGAAAATTCTCTAAGGCAGAATCGTCGAGAATCACTAAGTGATTCTCGCCGATTTGTCGAGAATGAATTTGCATTCTCGACGATTCGGCGAGAATCAAATGTGATTCCCGCCGATTCTCCCCGGCCTCTATAACCTGTGCAGCCAGAATTCGCCAAGTAGAATTGGGCGAGAATCGTAAGTGATTCTCGCCGATTCGTCGAGAATCACCTACGATTCTCGCCGATTTTGCCTTGGGCGATTTTTCCGAATTCCTGGACCGGTCCATGTTACTTGCAGCTATTTGAACCGGACTTTGGTCTTTGCTTTAGTGGGGCCCACAACAGTCATCTCCATGACCTATTGTATAAATACACAGGTATTTTGTGTACAGTGTTTTACGGATAGAGAATACGAAAGCCGAGCCGCCGACTAACCCTAAAATCGCGAACCAGCTTCGCCTCCGTCGTCGCAGCCGCTCGTGCAGTGGTCACCGTAGCCGATCTCGATCTCCTCTAGATCCCCGGTGATAGAAGCCAAGTCTTGCACAACGTCTCACGCGTCTAACCAGAGATCTTTTGTCTCTTGATTTGAGATAGGGAAATCCATCCCCGTCCGAATCGATCGAGACGATCGATCCTAGTGTGACCGTTGGAAGACCTTGCCGACTTCGCTAAGAAGATTGAATCTCCAGTGCATAGCTGTTGTTTTCAGTTGCCGCCGCCAACACCGAGAGCCTTGCCGCCGCCCTTTGCCGCCGCCGGTCTCGGGGAGATTCTCTCCAAGAAAGATCAAGGGTTGTGGACTTTTCGTTGCCTACAAGAACAAGTAGTCTAACGAAAAGGGACACCTAGATCTTCAAGTTGTTTGTATTTCTTATACACTCTAATTTCTTTTTCATTGTAAAGGAACATTTGGTTCCTAGTTGTAGGGTTGGGTGCAACCCGTGTTGTGGGAGTGTTGACTCCTACGTGTGGAAGGGTTCCTTCCGATAGTGCAAGGATTGGATTTCAATCCTGTTGGTGAAGTGACTGAGTCGTCCCTGGATTGGGAGATAGGTCGAAGGGGGAAAGTGGACGTACCCAAATCGGGGAACCACTATAAATTGACTGTGTTATTTTCTGTGCTGTGTGGTTTGTTTTGATTCTGCAGGTACAATTTTAATTCCGCAAATACGCTGCAAGTCACCTATCCCCCCCCCCATAGGTGAAGGTAGTTGACACTAGGTGGACTTTCATCTACAGGGGGGTATATGACTTGAGCAACCTCTGGTTGGTTGCCTTCAAGAAGACCTTGTGGCTGTACTCCTGACTCTGCCATATTATCATCATCACAAAGGGGTGGATATCCCAATGTGGCTCTGACACTGTTAGTGACCTACTTGGCATGTTCTGAGCCAGCATAAATAAGTACCCTCTCCCCCTTTAGGACTTCTCTTGCTATATGATCTCTGAGATCTTCCTTCTGAAACCTGATCTGACCATCCAGATAATTAATGCCATCTTTGAAGAAGGGTTTCAACTTGTTAAGTTTTGCAGTAATTTTCTTCTGGGAAGTGGTTATGGCTGTCTGTACTGAGTCTAAAGCAGTTTTGAACTTAGTATCATATGCTAGCATTTCAGTTGCCCTAGCTTCAGTCAATTTAGTCGTGGTTGTTTGAAATTGAGCAAGAATATCTGTGTTGGCAGTTGTCAGATTGTCATTTAGCCTTTTCTGATTTTCAAGAATGTATCCTTGATTAATAGATTGAGCATCTATTTCTTTCTTCATTACTTCTTGGTGTTTGGCCAGATATACAATAACATGTGCCCCTTTTGTAAAACAATCAGTCATTTCTCTTTTATGTTGATTGACTTCAAATCTTATAGACTTTATATCTTGAGCCAGATCAAACTGAAGATTTTATGACTTTCATCAACATATTTCTCTAGAGCCTTTCTTTGTTCATCCATTTTCATTTGAAGAGTTACCAAGAACTTTGCATAATCAAAATCTGAAGAGGTGGGTGGTGTTGTTTGAAGTGCTTTCTTATAGCTATGGCTTCTTCTCTTGAAGACCATAAGCTTCCTTTTCTTTGCCTCTTGAATTTCTTCATTCCCAGAATCAGAGGAACTCTCAATCTGAACTCTTTCTGTTTGTGAGGTAGGGATTTCAGTTTCAGTAACATGTGGCTCCTGTTCACCTTCACCTGGTACCCTCTCCTCACTAGCTTGCTCCCCCTCAACCCTTTGGGTGTCATCTTTATCTACTGTGTATACAGCCTCATTGAAGAGATCATCCATTGTATATTCCTTTGGTGTTTGAGGAGGTGATGGAACATTGATTCTCTATAAGATCATCTAGTCTAGCAGTATCTATCTCCTCTGATAAGTCAATCCTTTCTGCTTCTTCTGTATGAGCAGTACTAGTCAAATTGTGTCGACACAGACAATATGTGTCGACACAAATTCTGAATAAGTTGACAATAATACTCTAGTTGTGTCGACATGTCGCTCTAGACTATGTCAACATAAAATCCCTGATGTGTCGACACATCTACTCTGTGAGGAGATGGCATTTTCTGAGTTTGTCGACACCATTTTTCTGAGTTTGTCGACACAAATCCTCTGTGTCGACACTTAAATCCTGAATGTGTCAACACAGTTTTACTTAGCCAAATTTTGCTAAACTAATCTATAGTTAGCATGCCTAATTCAATTTTAAATCTATTGAATTTTGTTTTATCCAGAGGCTTAGTAAATACATCTGCAATTTGATAATCTGTCTTAACAAATTCTAGTGAGATGTCTTCTTTTTCTACATGTTCTCTAAGAAAATGGTATTTTATTTCTATATACTTAGTCCTACTATGTGAAACAGGATTATTTGCAATAGAAATAGCACTTTTAGAATCATATAATAAAGGTGTTCTACTTACCTGGATACCATAATCTTTTAATTGATGCTGAATCCACAATAGTTATGCACAGCAACTTCCAGCTGCAACATACTCAGACTCAACTGTGGATATTGCCACACTAGTCTGCTTCTTACTACTCCATGATATCAACCTTCCTCCCAAAAATTGACATGTACCTGTAGTACTTTTTCTATCTTCTCTGCAGCCTGCAAAATCTGCATCTGAATAACCTATTAGTTGAAAATCTCCATTCCTAGGGTACCAAAGGCCTAGATTTGGTGTGACCTTTAAATATCTCAAAATTCTTTTAACAGTAGTGTAATGAGATTCTTTAGGGCATGCCTGGTACCTAGCACAGACAAATGTAGCATACATAATATCTGGTCTACTAGTTGTGAGGTATAATAGATAACCAACTATTCCTCTATACAAAGACTCATCTACAGGTTTTCCTGTATCATCTTTACATATAAGCATATTTGTTCCCAGAGGAGTTTTCATGGTAGAGGAAGATTCCATATCATATTTCTTTATCAACTCTTTGGTGAACTTAGACTGGGATATGGACAAGCCATAATCAGTATGTCTTACTTGGAGTCCCAAGAAGAACTTAAGTTCTCCCATACTACTCATTTCAAACTTCCCTTGCATAAGTTTGGCAAACTTCTTGCAAAGGTTGTTCTCTGTAGACCCAAAAATTATGTCATCCACATAGATTTGGACTAAGATTATCTTGCCTTTAGACTCCCTAAGGAATAGAGTCTTGTCTATTTTGCCTCTTGAGAATTTGTTCTCAATAAGGAAAGTAGACAGGGTGTCATACCAAGCCCTTGGGGCTTGCTTTAACCCATATAAAGCTTTCCTAAGTCTAAAAACATAATCAGGTTTAAGAGAGTCTACAAAACCTGATGGTTGTTCCACATAGACTTCTTCTTTTAGATCTCCATTCAGAAATGCTGATTTCACATCCATTTGGTATACCTTGAATCCTTGGTATGCAGCATAGGCAAGAAACATCCTGATTGCCTCCAGTCTTGCTATTGGGGCAAATGTCTGATCAAAATCTATTCCCTCTTCCTATCTATATTCTTTAGCAACCAGTCTTGCTTTGTTCTTTACAATTACTCCACTCTCATCCAACTTGTTCCTAAATATTCACTTTGTTCCAATGATGTTGTGGTCTTTTGGTTTAGGAACAAGCTCCCAGACTTTGCACCTTCTGAATTGATTAAGCTCCTCTTGCATAGCATTAATCCAATGTTGGTCTTGGATGGCTTCTTCAAATTTCTTAGGCTCCAATTGTGATAGAAAACTTGAGTGCAAGACTATGCTTGGATTTATGCTTCTAGTCTGCACTCCTTGTCTTGGATCCCCTATTATCTGATTTGCTGGATGGTCTTTAAGTTGTCTGATAGCAGGAGGTAGATTTCCTTCTGGTTCATTATTTCCAGTCCCTTCATTATGCTGCACTTCCTGGGAGTCATCAGCTTCTATAGAATCATGTACTCCCCCTGGACTGTAGCCAACATTTTACATCTGTTCATTTGCTGTTGAACCTTCTGCAATGGAAAGCTTGTCCATCCTTTTGCTTATACCTGTTGGACTGTATGAACTACAAGGCAACTCACAGTTTATTAATCTTGATTCATCAAACACAACATGTATAGACTCTTCTACAACTTGTGTAGTTAAGTTGTAGATTCTATAAGCCTTACTATTGATGCTGTACCCAACAAATATCGCTTCTTGGGATTTGGCAGCAAACTTGGTTACATAAGACTTGCCATTGTTAAGTACATAGCACTTGCAGCCAAATATCTTGAAGTAGGATAGATTTGGTTTTCTACCCTTCACAATCTCATAGGCAGACTTTTTATGGTTCTTAGTGATAGTAGCCATATTGATTACATGACATGCAGTGTTTACTGCCTCAGCCAAGAAATATTCTGGGAGAGAAGTGTCACTCAATAGAGTTCTACCAGCCTCTATTAATGTTCTATTCTTTCTCACAGCAATTCCATTTTGCTGTGGTGTTCTAGGTGAGGAGAACTCTTGGAAAATCCCAAAGTCTTCACATAATTTTGTCATACTTGCAGATTGAAATTTAGTGTCATGGTCACTTTTGATTTTGACCACTGTACTGTTTAGTTCATTCTGAATTTGTTTCACAAAACTAAGTAAGACACTTGGGGTTTTTGATTTTTGTCTCAGAAAGAACACCCATGTATATCTAGAATAGTCATCTACAACCACAAAAGTGTAGACCTTTCTACCTAGACTATGAACTGGCATAGGACTAAATAGATCCATATGCAGTAGGTATAAGCACCTCACTGAATTCTTGAATTCAAGGCTATGAAAGGTGGATTTTGTCTGCTTGCCCTTTTGACAAGCTGAACATATCCCATCCTTCACACACTTAACTTGAGGACCATTCCTCACTAACTCTTTGCTAAAGAGTTGGCCAATTGTCTTGTAGTTAAGGTGAGCTAACCTCTAATGCCATTTGACATAATGTGAGGCTCTCTCATCAGCTACAAGACAGATAGGAGAAGCTTGTTCTCACACTCAAAATTTAGACAATACACATTTCTTTTTCTATAACCAGTCAATATGACCTCTTGGTCATTTGACCTCTTTATATGACATCCATTCTTTATAAATGAAATGTCATATCCTAGATCACTCAGCTGGCTTATGCTGATGAGGTTATGTTTCAAACCTTTTACATAAGCCACTTGAGTAATGGTAATTCTATTTGAAGAAATGTTACCAAACCCTTTGATGATTCCTCTCTCAGATCCACCAAAGATAACTTTAGGCCCATTCTTGACAGAAGTGTAGTCCTTCAGTAGCCCCTTAGTTCCAGTCATATGTCTGGAACAACCACTGTCCAAGTACCATATAGGGGCATGATCACTTGGACTTTCCTGCATCAAAAAATTTCTTTACCTTAGAGCCCAAGAATGTCTTGGGTCCTTGGTTCCAGTTAGCTCCATTCATATCAAATCTTTTAGCAATTCCTCTAACAGGTAGATTGGTGTTCTTCCTGACACTTGTGTTGTAACACCCCAAAAGGCCCCAAAAGACTCAACATGAAGTTTGAGTAGCAGGTCAGGTTACACGGCCTGGGACACGGGCGTGTCCCAGGGCGTGTCGGGTGTACACGGCCTGGGACACGGGCGTGTCCCAGGGCGTGTTCGAATTATTTTGCGAATTTGGCCTATTCAAGTCAAAGCCGGACACGGCCTTGAACACGGCCGGGAACACGGGTGTGTCAGGCTGGACACGGGCGTGTCAGCTGCCGTGTTCCGACCCGTGTACTGGTTGCAGCTCGATGTAACAGGAGACACGGGCGTGTCGCAAGTTCGACACGGGCGTGTCAGGTTCGACACGGGCGTGTCGATGACCCGTGTTGTTCAGTCGGTTCAAGCTGTGTGTGCCGCTTAAAGGGTACACGGCCTGTGACACGGGCGTGTCACAGGCCGTGTCGGCCAAAAAGTGAAATTTTGGGAAAATCTTGGCCGTTCAGTTTCCTCTCTTTTGATCCAAAGGCTCAGGTGGTTTCCTGGCTGGGTTATTACGAGAAGTAAGGATGAAGAGTCATTCTTCATTTGTCCTTAAGGAAGAGAGAAAGAGAGAGGAAGAGAGGAAGAAGGAGGAGGAGAGCAAGCCACCGGCGGAGCTCCCGTGGTCCGATTCGTGATCCGAAGCCGGCGTTGTGAAGGCAAGGTTGCTGCGGTTCTTTCTCACTGGCTAGTTTTCGATGGCACCGAAGAGATCGACAAGGGTAACGATCTCCCTCCTTGGACATGTGAAGTCCTTCTTTTCTGCATTGCATAGGGAAAACCCTTCCCCGCGAGTGTGCGGTGGGTTGTGGTGTCCCTTGGGGTAGATATGTGAAGTCCCCCTTATTAGAGGCCGGAATTGGAGTACGGCTCTAGGCATGCTGTGTGAAGCCCATCTGGATGTAATCTGGATTGGTGATTCTTGTTTGCATATCGGAGAAGGCTCCGTGATAATGGCTTGTGATGCCTATGGCTTGTGATGCCTTGTTCCTACCTGTTGCTTGGTGCGGCAGGAAGTACTGGACGATGTCCAGGAAATGAAGAGGGTTGGATGCAACTCTTGTGGCCGTGGGTTGCCACTTTGTGAATGGTTGAGCCGTTGGGCTGCAACTCGATGAAAAGGCAGATTGCCGAACAGGAAAGGTGAAACCGACCCGCGCCTATAAAATGCCATGGATACTTCCGTATTCGAGGTGGCTCGGCGACTTGAGCAACGGGGGGTGGCTGATCCGTACCTGCGTTAGGTCCGTCCGACTTGGAAGCCTGGTATAGGTTTTGTTGGAGCGCCTAATGAGAGTCTTAGGCCCGCGCGCCGGAAAGACTAGAAATGCTCAAATACCGTGTAGACGGTGGTGTTGACCCTGGTATTCCGGTACACCGAAAATGTGCCCTGAGTGCACGGACTGTCGGGCCGGGTGGCCGATGGTTGTGATGGCTTGAATGTGCCTACGCGCACATAGTTGCTATTTGTTGATGCCATGCTTGCAGGGAAAGAATGCTCATGCCCCGAGAAAGGGGTAGGATTGTTATAATTGGGTCAGCTGAATGCTGACCGTTGCATTGTTTGCCACCGGTTGGGTGGATTGTTCCCGTGCAGGTGCTGGAGAGCCAAGTGGTAAATGATGGGCTGAAGCCCTACTGCTGTTGCTGCTGCTGCTGCGGCTAGCCCTTGAAGGCTAAGCGAATGGCGGTGTTTTGTTTTCTCTTTTTACTCATGTATGGCCGGCCTGCGCGCCGAGGTTTGTAAAACATGATGTATGTTCAGAGGAACTGTAATGCCTTAAGGCCAAACTCTTGTGGTTGTGTACATTCCGTGGTATTTATATATAAAGGTGGTTTTATATATTGGACATTCCGGTTGAGAGTTCAAAGTACTACTTAAAGCTTCCGCTAGAATGCTCTGAGTTAGGATTCGTATTTGGTTTGGTATTATCCTGTGACCTCACCGTCTGTTTGTGGCATATTGTGTGGGGCCCCGGCCGGACCTTCTACTATACGTCATTTAACGGATGGGGTCGTTACAATTTTGGTATCAGCTTTTCTCGGTCTTCCTCTTTCGAATTCATGGTCAAATTCTTTTGTGGGGTGGCGAGCACGTGTTTGTGCGACCTGCTGTAACGCTAATGAACTCTGGAATGTCCATTAAGGAATGTACAAAATCTTGTTTGAGGAATCTGCGCGTTCCTTTTTGTGTTGTTTTGCTTGCATACGTTCGCTAATGTGTGTCTTGTCCACCTATAGGTGACACGTAGTGGTGCTGGGCAGTCTGAGCCCCAGCGTTCTGATGAGAGTGCGCCACCAGCTGAGGTGCCCACACCTCCTCCATCTGCGGAAACTGTTCGCTTAGTGGCTGAGGCGCTATTTGCCATGATTCAGCCGACCGGGCAAGCGCAGCCGGCAGTAGTGCCAGTTCGTGTTGATGTAAGACCCGAGCCGGTTGAGGCTGTAGATCCACGAGCAGCTGACCGACAGTTGAAGCAATTTATGAGCTTCAGTCCTCCTACGTTTGCGGGAATGGGATCCCCAACGCAGGTGGAAGATTGGTTATCGCGTGTCAAGAGGATAATGACAGCGATCAGGGCGGAGGAAACTCTCAAGGTCACCTTAGCCACCTTCATGCTTGAAGGGGAGGCGCGGTTGTGGTGGGACGAGGTTGAGCTACATCATTTGGCGGGCAGGCAATTAACACAAGTATCGATTGAGGAGTTCTCTCGATTATTTCTGGTGAAACATGTCCCAACGGCGCAACGCATTGCAAAGGAAAATGAGTTCCAACGGTTAACGCAAGGGGAAGATAGTGTGGATATCTACTTGCACGAGTTTACCAGGTTGGGACGATATACGGGAACAATCTTCGCGGATGACCAAAGGAAAACGAATCGGTTCTATGAAGGATTGCGGGATGAGTTGAGATTCCTGCTTTCGAGTTCTGTGAGCCAAGGGTTTCAGGCGTTGGTTGATACTACGTGCGCGTTGGAGAAGGACATGAGGCGAGTGCAAGGGAATAAGGGCTTGGTGGTGTCTAAGCCAGAGTTTCAAGCACCTCGCCCAGGCAAGTCGTTTTACCAGAAGAAAGGGGGCAAGAGGTCCAAGCCATCTGGGCAAGTGACTACGACCGTGGTGTCGGGAGCGACATCAAGGCCGGATGCTCGTACGTGCTATAACTGTGGCCGGGTGGGGCATATTGCTCGTGACTGTCGGGTTGTGCAGCCCAAAGGGGAAAAGAAGACGGGTGCGTCATATGCTGAGAAGGGCAAAGCGGTGGTGGATTCCTCTGCTTCCCAGGCGCAGCCCCGAATCTATCAACTTGGCCAGCAGGAAGCGATTAAGCAAAGTGACGTCGTCACAGGTACGAGTTGATTTAGTTTACTTGCTGTGCTTTTGGTTTTGGTTATGTTTAGCTTGTGCATGTGTGTGTGCTGCAGGCTTTGTCCTGATTCGGAATAATTTAGCGAGAGCCCTGTTTGATACGGGTGCTTCGCATTCTTTTCTGTCTGAGGATTTCGTATCTCGCATTGGGGTACCAAGTCATGTGACGGTGGATAGTACAAGGGTGCTATTGCCGAATGGCTGTGTGATGCTTGCGGATAGGGCTTGCGATGTGGATGTGCAAATAGGAAGTCGGGATTTCGGTTTGAGTGCAGCTGTGCTACCGTTATCGGAGTTTGATGTGATCTTTGGTATGGACTGGCTCTCGGAGCAGCGTGCCTTTATTGATTGCAACTCCAAAGAGATTACACTGGGCCAGAATACCGGGCTTGTGACGAAGTTCGCTGGTATGCGAGGAGTTGGCGGGACTCTGTTGTCTGCACTCCAAGTCGTCAATGCTGTTCGGAAGGGCGCGGAGTTATTCTTCACGCTAATTCAGGCTGTTGAGCCAAAGGCCAGTGTCGGTGAAGTGTCAGTTGTGTCATAGTTTGCCGACGTGTTTCCTAAAGATCTTCCTGGGTTACCACCCCAGCGGGAGATTGACTTCTCTATTGAGTTGGTGCCAGGTGCGAAACCTGTGGCCCGCTCTCCATATCGTGCCGCGCCAAAAGAGATGGCTGAGTTAAAAGTCCAATTGCAAGAGTTGTTGGAGCAGGGTTATATACGCCCAAGTATGTCACCTTGGAGCGCGCCTGTTCTCTTTGTGAAAAAGAAAGACGGTAGCTTACGGTTGTGTATTGACTACCGCGAGTTGAATAAGCTGACGGAGAAAAACAAATATCCGATTCCGAGGATTGATGACCTCTTTGATCAGCTGGCGGGATCAACGGTCTATTCCAAGTTGGATCTGAAATCGGGATATTATCAGCTAAGGATTCGGGAAGGTGACATTCCCAAGACGGCGTTTGGAACACGCTACGGTCATTATGAGTTCACGGTGATGCCGTTTGGCCTATGTAATGCGCCTTCGGTATTTATGGACCTAATGCATCGAACGTTCCGAGAGTATTTGGATTTGTTTGTTATTGTGTTTATCGATGACATATTAGTATACTCTCAGTCGGAAGAGGATCACGCAAACCATTTGCGGTTGGTCTTGCATACCCTGCGGAGGAACAAACTTTTTGCCAAGTTCTCAAAGTGTGAGTTCTGGCTCTCTTCAGTAGCCTTCTTAGGCCATGTGGTAAGCGGAGAGGGTATCGCGGTGGATCCGTTGAAGATAAGTGCCATCCGAGATTGGCCAGTGATGTCTTCAGTGGCCGAGGTTAGGAGCTTCCTTGGACTTGCGGGCTACTATAGACGGTTTGTGGAAAACTTCTCACGGATTGCTTTACCTCTCACCACGCTGACGAGAAAAGATCAAAAGTTCATTTGGACGCCGGAGTGCGGGCGAGCTTTTGAAGACTTGAAGAGTCGTTTGACCACGGCGCCTGTGTTGACATCGCCATGTGGTACCGATGGGTATGAGATCTATAGTGATGCATCTGGGAGCGGCTTAGGCTGCGTTCTTCTGCAGTTTGGGAAAGTGATTGCTTATGGCTCGCGTCAGTTGAAAGTGCATGAGCGGAATTACCCCGTCCATGATTTGGAGTTGGCGGCGGTAATCTTTGCGCTCAAGTTGTGGCGGCACTATCTATATGGCGTTAAGGTGGATATCTATACGGATCACAAGAGCCTAAAGTATTTGTTGGATCAGAAGGATCTGAATATGCGACAACGAAGATGGATGGAGTTCCTTGGGGACTACACCTTCGAGATTCACTATACCCCCGGGAAGGGAAATGTGGTCGCTGATGCTTTGAGTCGGAAGACTCCGGTACGGGCAAGCTGGTTGCAGAGGCATGATCAGCGTTTGATCCAGGAATTGGAAGCAATGGAGATCTCGTGTGTTGACAAGGGTGCGTCAACCGATGCATGTTTGAACTGGACGGAGGTGCAATATGACCTTACGGACAGAGTTCGGCGAGCAACGGAGCTTGATGAAAGTCTCCAGCGCTATGCTAAAGATGGGCCGGAGGACCAATTCTCTTGGGATAACGGGTTATTACGGAGAAATGGTCGAGTGTGCGTCCCAAGTGTGGGTAAACTGAGGGAAGAGTTGATGTACGAAGCCCACTTTGCAAAGTACTCAGTTCACCCAGGGAGCACAAAGATGTACAGGGACATGAAAAAGCTGTTCTGGTGGCCCGGACTAAAGAAAGATGTGGCTCGTTATGTGGCTGAATGCACTACCTGTGCGTTGGTGAAAGCAGAATGCCAGAAGCCTGGCGGGTTTCTGAAGTCGTTACCTATTCCGGAGTGGAAGTTCGATGATATTTCGATGGATTTCGTGCACGGGTTGCCGAGATCTCAACGCGGTCATGATTCAATCTGGGTGATTGTGGACCGGTTGACGAAAGTGGCGCACTTCCTTCCAAATAGAAGAGACGATTCAGTGGAAACCTTGGCCAAGCTGTATGTGGAGCAGGTTGTTCGACTGCACGGTGTTCCTCGGAGCATCGTTAGTGACCGTGATGGGCGGTTCACATCGAATGATTGGCGGCTCGTTCATCAAATGTTGGGTACAAAATTGGCGTTTAGTACGGTCTTTCATCCCCAAACGGATGGCCAGACTGAACGAACCAACAAGACGATGGAGGATATGCTCCGCATGTGCGCCTTAGACTTTGGTAAGAGATGGGAAGAGTATATATTTCTTGTTGAATTTGCCTATAATAATAGCTACCAAGCGAGTATTGGTATGGCACCATTTGAGGCGTTGTATGGTCGGAAATGCCGTACACCGTTAGCTTGGGCAGAAGCAGGCGAATCGAAGCTGAATGGGAAAAAGGAAGTCGAAGAAGCTACTTCGCTCATACGCTCTATTCGGGAGAGGCTATTGATAGCCCAAGATCGTCAAGCAAAGTACTACAATGCCAAACATCGGAACGTGGAGTTCGCGGTGGGTGATTGGGTATATTTGAAGATCAAACCCTTCAAAGGTGTGTCCAGGATTCGGCGTTTGAAAAAGCTAAGTCCGAGGTATCTTGGTCCGTTTGAGGTGGTGGAGCGAGTTGGGGAAGCTGCTTATCGACTAGCACTTTCAGCGGACTTGGGTGGATTACATGATGTGTTTCACATCTCAGTCCTTCGTAAGGCGGTAAAGGATCCAGCTCAAGTAGTGGAGCATGATCGGGTACCGGTCGAGTATGGGCTAACGACGAGGGTTAGACCCATTCGGATCGAGGATCGAGCCGAGAAACAGTTGCGGAACAAAGTGATCGGGATGGTCAAGGTCCGATGGGACAATTGTGGCCGTGAAGAGCTAACATGGGAGCGAGAGCAGACCATGCGAGCTGAGTTTCCCGAGTTATTTGTATAAACTGTAGACTGTGTACTTTTTGTTATAACAGAGTTATAGCATTGCTGGTTTTGTTTCCTTACCGTGCAAATTTCGGGACGAAATTTTGTTAAGGGGGAGAGGGTTGTAACACCCCAAAAGGCCCCAAAAGACTCAACATGAAGTTTGAGTAGCAGGTCAGGTTACACGGCCTGGGACACGAGCGTGTCCCAGGGCGTGTCGGGTGTACACGGCCTGGGACACGGGCGTGTCCCAGGGCGTGTTCGAATTATTTTGCGAATTTGGCCTATTCAAGTCAGAGCCGGACATGGCCTTGAACACGGCCGGGAACACGGGCGTGTCAGGCTGGACACGGGCGTGTCAGCTGCCGTGTTCCGACCCGTGTACTGGTTGCAGCTCGATGTAACAGGAGACACGGGCGTGTCGCAAGTTCGACACGGGCGTGTCAGGTTCGACACGGGCGTGTCGATGACCCGTGTTGTTCAGTCGGTTCAAGCTGTGTGTGCCGCTTAAAGGGTACACGGCCTGTGACACGGGCGTGTCACAGGCCGTGTCGGCCAAAAAGTGAAATTTTGGGAAAATCTTGGCCGTTCAGTTTCCTCTCTTTTGATCCAAAGGCTCAGGTGGTTTCCTGGCTGGGTTATTACGAGAAGTAAGGATGAAGAGTCATTCTTCATTTGTCCTTAAGGAAGAGAGAAAGAGAGAGGAAGAGAGGAAGAAGGAGGAGGAGAGCAAGCCACCAGCGGAGCTCCCGTGGTCCGATTCGTGATCCGAAGCCGGCGTTGTGAAGGCAAGGTTGCTGCGGTTCTTTCTCACCGGCTAGTTTTCGATGGCACCGAAGAGATCGACAAGGGTAATGATCTCCCTCCTTGGACATGTGAAGTCCTTCTTTTCTGCATTGCATAGGGAAAACCCTTCCCCACGAGTGTGCGGTGGGTTGTGGTGTCCCTTGGGGTAGATATGTGAAGTCCCCCTTGTTAGAGGCCGGAATTGGAGTACGGCTCTAGGCATGCTGTGTGAAGCCCATCTGGATGTAATCTGGATTGGTGATGCTTGTTTGCATATCGGAGAAGGCTCCGTGATAATGGCTTGTGATGCCTATGGCTTGTGATGCCTTGTTCCTACCTGTTGCTTGGTGCGGCAGGAAGTACTGGACGATGTCCAGGAAATGAAGAGGGTTGGATGCAACTCTTGTGGCCGTGGGTTGCCACTTTGTGAATGGTTGAGCCGTTGGGCTGCAACTCGATGAAAAGGCAGATTGCCGAACAGGAAAGGTGAAACCGACCCGCGCCTATAAAATGCCATGGATACTTCCGTATTCGAGGTGGCTCGGCGACTTGAGCAACGGGGGGTGGCTGATCCGTACCTGCGTTAGGTCCGTCCGACTTGGAAGCCTGGTATAGGTTTTGTTGGAGCGCCTAATGAGAGTCTTAGGCCCGCGCGCCGGAAAGACTAGAAATGCTCAAATACCGTGTAGACGGTGGTGTTGACCCTGGTATTCCGGTACACCGAAAATGTGCCCTGAGTGCACGGACTGTCGGGCCGGGTGGCCGATGGTTGTGATGGCTTGAATGTGCCTGCGCGCACATAGTTGCTATTTGTTGATGCCATGCTTGCAGGGAAAGAATGCTCATGCCCCGAGAAAGGGGTAGGATTGTTATAATTGGGTCAGCTGAATGCTGACCGTTGCATTGTTTGCCACCGGTTGGGTGGATTGTTCCCGTGCAGGTGCTGGAGAGCCAAGTGGTAAATGATGGGCTGAAGCCCTACTGCTGTTGCTGCTGCTGCTGCGGCTAGCCCTTGAAGGCTAAGAGAATGGCGGTGTTTTGTTTTCTCTTTTTACTCATGTATGGCCGGCCTGCGCGCCGAGGTTTGTAAAACATGATGTATGTTCAGAGGAACTGTAAGGCCTTAAGGCCAAACTCTTGTGGTTGTGTACATTCCGTGGTATTTATATATAAAGGTGGTTTTATATATTGGACATTCCGGTTGAGAGTTCAAAGTACTACTTAAAGCTTCCGCTAGAATGCTCTGAGTTAGGATTCGTATTTGGTTTGGTATTATCCTGTGACCTCACCGTCTGTTTGTGGCATATTGTGTGGGGCCCCGGCCGGACCTTCTACTATACGTCATTTAACGGATGGGGTTGTTACAAGTGTTATGCCAACAGTCCAAGGAAAAATGCCCTACTTTGCCATAGCACCAGCAATAATATTTGTTGTACCTAGTTCTAGGTACAATCTTAGCAGTTTTGTAGTCTGGAAAATTCCTGACTTGTGTTGGTGCTGCTGTAGCCATACCCATTGGTTTCCTTGGAAGATGGGATTTATTGTCATGGACTGACTTATTGGCTTTAACAGCTTTGTCACTTAGAACCTCAATCTTCTTATGACCATGAATGTGTTCATGATCATATTTGTTAGAAGGCAAGTGCACCTTTCTAAACATAATAGGGACTGAAAGGTTTAGTGGCTGGACATGAGCTTTGCCTTTTCTCTTGAATTGGGCAGCCCTGGGGTTACCTTTGAAGCCTAATCATGCCTTACCCTTTTGAGCCACAAACTCATCTATTAAAGGTAGGACAGATTTTGGCTTAGAGTAACTAGCCACTAAATCTTTCTCTTTTCTTAGTCTGGCCTCCAGACTCTTAATTTGATCATTGTTATATTTGATTGTGCCCATCTGAATAATGGTTATATTTTTCAGTTTGGCAATCTCATTTAACTTTTGATCAATTACTTTTTCAAACTCAGTTGCAGCTTCCTTAAGATCAGCAATTTCCTGAGCCTGACTTTTGACTAGGTTCTTGCTTTTCTTAAGAGCCTGCAACAAGTCCCTATATTCATCCATCAACTGATGAATATCACCTTTAGATTCAGATCCATTCACATCACTTGATGTAGATGAATCTGACTCTGAACCAGTACTAAAATCAGAAGAACTAGAAACCTTTTGTACCTTACTAGGACCAGGCTGATCCTGGCATTGGTTATCTTCTAACTCAGCCATCAGACCCATGCATTCCTTGTCTTCTTGATCATGAATGGAATCCATCAGTTGCAGAAATTCCTCTTCATCACTGGCTGCATACAATCCTATGTATGCTTCTGCTTCAGATTCTGACTCTAATGAGGACTGATCTGAAAGACTCTTATCCTTCTTTGCAACAAAATATTTCTTCTTCTTGCCCTTGTGCTGAGTCCTTTTTCTGTCTACTGACTCCTTTCTCTTTTCTGGACATTCAGCTACCATATGTCCAGTCTTATTGCAGCAATAACAAACAATCTTAGAAGTTATGGCTTTGCTGGGCTTAGTTCTGTTTCTCTCATTTCTTGAGGATTTTCTCTTCTGATAGTACTCATCTACTGGCTGTGATGTGGAGGGCCTAGACTTCCACTGCTTCTTTTTCAAGAACTTTTGAAATTGTCTTGTAAAGGCAGCAAAATCAGTATCTGAGTCACTGCTCCCTGATTTCTGACTATATGAATTTTCTGTTATTTATTCTGTAGCTTCCTTGAGAGGAGATGAAGACATCCTCCCTTTCTTTCTAGTGGCTTCAACTTTGAAAGCCACAGATCTATGCTCACCTTTTGTACTTCTTTCTTCCTCCTTCCTAGCCATCAATTGCATTTCATATGAAAGTAATTTTCCAAACAAGGTTGGAGGAGAAATATCAGCTAACTTGGCCACTTCTCTAATGGCACATATTTTGGTATCCCAATCCTTTGTTAAAGATCTGAGAAACTTGTCATTCAGCTCATATGTACTGAAGACTCTTCCATAGGACATTAGTTCATTCACAATCCTATAGAATTTCTTATAACACTCAGTTATGCTATCAGACTTTCCTTGTCTGAAGCTCTCATATTCTTAGTTGAGCATTGATTTTCTGTCTTGTCTTACTTCTTCAGATCCTTCCATATAGACAATCAAGGTATCCCACATCTCATTGGAGGTCTTGCAATGTATCAGATTTTGGAAGGTGGAATCATCTATTACACTTACTATGATGTTTTGAGCTCTCTTGTCCATAGTGGCTAAGATGATTTCCTCCTTTGTCATTTCTGAAAAATCCTTAGGAGTTTTCTGATTTGCATCTAATACAAAAATCTTCATTGGAATGTATGGACCTTCTTTCACTGTGATATAAATTCTTGGGTCTGAGGCCTCCATAAATAGCCTAACCCTTTCCTTCCAGATTCCAAAGATTTCTTTTCTGCAGATGGGTAGCTTCATAGATCCCAACTCCTTGTGATTCTCACCTGAGCCCATTTTCTTGATTCTTGATTCTGCCTTTAGATCTAACTCAGACTGTTAAGTCTTTCTTTGAGCAACCTCCCTCTGATACCACTTGATAGTTTTACTTTCAAGATTACCTAGACACCTAGAGGGGGGGTGAATAGGTTCTTATTTTCTTTTCAAACTTAAGGCAGAATGATTAAGTAATTAAAGACTATTTTCTATGAGTTCTGCAGCTACTTTAGCAATCACAATCACACAATCTAGAACTACACATCACAGATTGCAACAAGTATTTATAGTGGTTCCCCAAGATCTGGGTACATCCACTTTCCCCCTTCGCTTATCTAGCAGTGTGCTAGATTCAGCCAAACTCCTTTCTTTATCTTAGATCCTCAGATCCTACAGCTCAGAACCTGGAAAGGTTCCTACAACTCAGAGTGATACCATGCTCCTACAGCTCAGGCAATTCAGCCCTACCTCAGTCTTTATTTAAGACCTACAACTCAGAGTGATACCACACTCCTACAGCTCAGGCAATTCATCCCTACCTCAGTCTTTATTCAAGACCTACAACTCAGAGATTATCTCTCCTACACTCAGCCTTTATAAATTAGGCTTACAACTCAGATCTATTAAAAGATCCTACAAGATTTGAGTAAAATATATTTTTATCTTGCTCCTGGTGAGAGAGGTGGAACAAGACAGTGTTCTTGATCAGCTTCTTGATAAACAAGATGGATAAAATCAACTGGAACTTAGCTTTCTTCAAAGCTTCTTGAATCTGAACTTTGTTGAGTTGATCTTCTTTGAAATAAACTGATTAGCAGCTTTCTCCTTAGATTTCAGAATTTGAATCTGAATCTTCTTGACAGATAAGTTCAGAATCTGTTTCTTTTGAAATCTGAGACAGCTTTCTTCTTGCCTTCTTTTGACTGGGTCTCTCTCTATCCAAGTCCCTTGAAGATACTTCAGAATTCTTGACTGAATTCTACTTTGATAGATTCTGATAGTTCAATCAGAATATCTTCTTAGATCTGCAAAGATCTTCTTCTTATTGTTACTTGTTATTCAGTGTTCCGTGTTTTTCTTTCAGACACTATCCGTCCATTTATAGCCTTCATTCCTAGTAACCGCCTGGTCCGGTTCCTAACAAACTTTTGTCTGTGTCAATCACGTCAGTTAACCTGTAGAGACCCACAACTGTCAATTCTTCAAACTGCCAAGGAGTCTTTGTTTCTGTCAGAAAGTGTCGAGACAAACTATCAATATGTGTCGAGACAATTGTTAAAATGTGTCGACACAATTTGATTAAGTGTCGACACAATTCTTTGTGATGTCGACACATTTGTCTTGATGTCGACACAGCTTCTTAACACAACTTTTTGAGAATGTGTCGACACAGATAGTTGTATGTCGACACAATTACTTCAGCCACAGACTTATTGTTGATTCTGCTAAGTGTCGACTCAGTCTCTAAGTGTCGACTTAACTGTTGTTGACTTCTGCCTCTGTGTGTCGACACAGCCTCCTGGTGTCGACACAGTTGATGTCGACTATAATCTTGTGTGTGTCGACACTGCCTCCCGGTGTCGACACAGTTGATGTCGACTATATTTCTGTGTGTGTCGACACTGTCTCCCGGTGTCGACACATTTGATGTCGACTTATTTTCTCTGTGTCGACACAGCCTTCTTCAAGTGTCGACACAATCTTCCTGAAGTGTCGACACATCTTCTTCTGGTGTCGACACATGGACTTAGAAATTTTTCATACTTTTAACCTGCACATATTCAACTTAAACAACATCAAATACACCTTGATGTATATCATTATGTTAAGTTAGGCTTCTTCAAATCAGGTACATATTTTCCAATGTACCCAACAGCTGCCCATGGTATGATGTCATATAATGTTGATGTTGGTGATAAATAGTGTGGAAGTTGGTGATAATTTGTGTGGAAGTTGGTGATTGTGAGTCCTCCTCTAGGTCAATTGTGAACTCAAGCCTGTCGTCTCCCTCAATAATTGGTAGAACTACTTCGTACTCCATAAGCAGCTCCAAAGAATAAGATTGTCGTCTCTCCGAACACTTGCGTACAGGTGTATATGTATTGTCACACCAGAAGCACAAACCCTTGCTCCTCTTCTCGTCCATTTTAGTCGACATAGGCTGATTGCCTTCTTTAGACTGCGATCATGTATTTTGAAGGTTCACCCCTGGTGCAGGAGGTAAGGTCTGCTTAGTCACTGTCTTCATTGACATTGATGGGCAATCCCCTTTAGGAGATAATTCAGTCAACAAAGATGGATAGTGTTTCAGCCCCAACGCATCCTTATGTTCCTACAAACGAGCCAATGAGAAGACCTCCTGTAAAGATTTGGGATGGAACATATGCACCACATATTAAATTTTGGCTTCATTTGGTTTAGCGGTTGCGGTTGTAAAAGGAGTTGTTGTAAAGAAAGGTTTGCAAAGGGAGCTGTTGGAAACTGGATTCTATAAATGGAGATCTGTTTGGATAGTCTGTGTTTGCAGAGCTGTTCCAAACCGAGAATCATTTGGCAAACCTGCGGTGGCGTTTTGAAAATAATTTTATTATAAAATAATTTATATTATATAATTTTTTAATTATTTTTCTTTTATCTAAAACCCTAATATATATAAGTATGTATTTATATTTGAAAATATTATACATATATATTTAATTATTTTTATTAATATAATTTACTGTTTATACTATATAACTTATGTATTTTTAAATTGTACTGTTTAAAATTTTTCTCTGCCGTGCCTCGGCGTTGCTCTGCCGTGCCCCGCCCTATCTCTCGCTCCCTGCCTCCCGCTGGAAGCCTACCCGGAGCTCCCTAGGGGGCTCGCCGGTCCCCGGCGAACCCGCCTGGGGTATCCCGGAAGCGCTCCGGCAGGGCCACCGCCGGAGCGCTTCAGGGATACCCCAGGCGGGTTCGCAGGGGAACGACGAGCCCCTTGGGGAGCTCCGGGCAGGCCGCCAGCGCCTGAGCCGATGACGTCGGACCTAAAAAAACATGGAAATGGCACGGGATGGCGGCGCAGCAAACTCGCGGGGAAGATGCACAGTCGGAATAGGTCTGGCCCAAACGCTAGAAACGAAGCTCTCCCACAAGGTTTCGATCCGGAATTTTTTGAGCACCGATAAAATGCAGGCGGTTCCAAAAGTTTGCGGGAAAACAAATGCAAAAGTTGTCGTGCTCTGCGTTTTTTGAAAACGAAGCGCTCAAAAAAAGCATAAACAAATGAAGCCTTTGTCTTTGAGGATGTCAAAGCAAAAAACTAATGGTGTGTGCTTCAGGGATTTGCACCCGGTGCAAAAACAAGATCAAACACATCCATGTAAATTTGAACTGAATTCCTTTAGCGCGGATTTTTAAGCTCGCTCATTGCATCATCAAACAAGATTGGGTCAAATCGATTGTGCAATGCCTGACAATACTACTTTCAACTAAGTCATTGCCTGCAGATGCAAGATTTCATGTAGGTCTGATGTCAGTACAATGTCTTGCCCTCCATGTGGATGAAGGCAATCTTCATTTTAAGATCCATTGGCGTCCCATCAATCTCAAAAATATTTATCAGATCTATCGATTCAATAAGTAAGGCCTCACCACAAAAACAGTGGAATTCAAGGCGAGAAAATGTGGTAAGTTGGAACACCCTATTACTAATTTGGGCAAGGATCACTATGTTTTTAGGAAATCAGTTTGACCTAGATGTATAGTTAAAAAGGTCAAGTTAGAATTAGTCTAGGGCTTAGAACTTAGGTTTGAAGCTGCCCCCAGGACCATTCAAGGATCAAGACTTAGAGCTGAGACAAAGACAACTTTCGTCGAGCTCAGGTCTACGAAACGTCGAACTCTGTTCGACGATCTCTGAGCTGAACTCTGCTAAGTCGTCGAACTCCGGTCGACGATCTTTGAGCTCAGATCGACGATCTGCCTTCAGCTTGTTTCCAAGTCACTGAGCTGAGTTCGACGATCTATCCTAACTTATTCTTCAGGTCGCTGAGCTCAGTTCGACGATCGTAGAGCTCAATTTGACGTTTTCTGTCTGATGTTCAATCCAATCTCTGAGCTCTGTTCAACGATCGTTGAGCTCTGATCGACGTTTTTCTGAGAGATCGATGACTTTAAGGATTCAAATTCAGTCGGCCTTTGGAATGTTTTTCAAATTCTTTCAGCATTTATTTCAAGAGATTTGTTAGCCGTTTTCATTTATTCTGGATCAAGTTTCAAGTGATTTCTCAGAGAATGTTTATTGGACTTTCCTCCAGAATACAAAATATTTATGGAAGACATTTATGACTGCTAACGGCTATCTTGGACAGAGGATCATCAGAGAATAATATACACAACAACAGATCAAGAGAAATATAACTACTCAATACACGCATACACAGATAGTCAGATCAACTGAGAGAAAAATCAAGTGATTAATCCTGAAGAGTTAGATTGAAAATTAGCATACTGAAAAGTGTTCACAGCTTCAACATCAAAGACTCCAGAAACCTCATATTTCATCCTCTGCTGAAATCATCTTCTGCTAGAGATCTGAAGCTTCTGAAGGCCTATCACCCTAGCAAAGCTCTCACTCCTGAACCATCTACATATCAGGGGGAGATTTGACAACACAATCAATCCACTAAGTCTTCTCTCAGTGATTGAGACAGAGAAGACAACTTCACCTCTTCCTTTTTCTTTTCCTGCTGTAAAAGGGTTATCAAAACTCCCTTCAAAAGTTCTGAATCTGGTTCTGAGAGCCTTGTCAAAACTAAGTGGTGGCAAGACACCATATCAAAAAATCTAGATCAGGTTTTTGAGCACCGTATCAAAAGCTCATTGGTGCCAGGACACCTGATCAACTCATCCTGAGTGGATTCCTACCAAGGGTGGTAGAAGAGTGGATGTACCCAGGTTGATTGGGGAACCACTATAGCTTCTTGTGTTTGGTTGCTTGTGTGTATTCTTTGTTGTGTGCTGTGAATCTTTTGTTTTCTTTTTTTTATTACTTCTATTTTATTGCTGCAGTACAATACACATACTATATTAACTTAACTCTTCCTCTGCAAAGTTTTATTTTGAAAAATTATTTTAACAAACTCTATTCACCCCCCCTCTAGAGTCAGACTGATCATATCCTTCACTTTCAATTGGTATCATAGCGACGTTGGTTGTTTATACAGGCTAACACCTGAACCAAAAGATCTTTGATAAGATCAATCTTGTAAGAGGGTTATTTTCATTATATCTAACTATATATAAAGACATGGCACAAAACAAAGATTATACAAGCACTAGGCCTCCAGTGTGCAATCTATCCAAGTTTGCACTTTGGAAAGCAAGGATTGGACTTTATATGAATTCTATTGATAAAGACATATTTAATTCTGTTTTGACAGTGTGCCCAAGTCCACCAGCAAACACAAGTACAAGTGCTGTTCCACCCCCTTCACGAACAGATGCTGAAATAAAGAAGTGGAAGACTGCAGATGCCAAGGCCATGAATATCTTAGCTCAGAAAATGTCTGATGAGATATTTCAGAAGGTAGCTGAATGCAACCCAGCCAAAGAAATTTGGGACAAACTTTCTGAGATTGTTTTAGGATCTGCTGATGAGAGAAAAGATAGAAGATCCCATCTCATATCTCAATATGAGAACTTCAAGAAAGGAGAAGCTGAGTCAGTAGCAGACATGTACAACAGATTAAGTCTAACTGTCAATGAGTTAAAGACTCTAGATAAAGAAATCTCATTGACTGAGCTGAATGACAAAATCCTAATGTGTTTCCCCAGCACTTGGGATTTAAGAATCTGGCCAATCAAAGATGCCAGAAGTCTAAATGAGATTACCACTGAAGCTCTCCTGGGCATGCTCAAATCTTATGAGCTGCTCATTAAAAATAGAGAAGAAGAACAGAAGGCTGCCTCACCAGCCACAAGGAAAGAGAAGACAATTGCCTTCAAAGCTGTTGAGGACCTGCCTGAAGAAAAGGTCACAGACAATGAGGAGCTACTCAGCTTTTTGGCCAAAAGATTCTACAAAATGGCCAGAAAAGACTTCAGAAAGAGATCATACAAGGGACATGATAAGCCAAGGTATTATAAATCAAATAAAAACAAGGAAGTTATATGTTTTGGTTGTAGGAAACCAGACCATATTGTGTCTGACTGTCCAGAAAATAAAAACAAGGACAAGAAAGATAGAAGAGAAAGAAGAAAGGAGAAAGACTTTAAGAAGAACAGCTCAGACAAACCCTCCTCCAGTAAGAACAAACATACAAGGAAGGGATTTGTTACTGAGACATGGAGTGAAACTGAAGAGGACTCTGAAGCTTCATCCAGCTCCAGTGATGATGAGGATGATGCTGATGAAAAGGAATTTTTCATGATGGCTATCAATGCCTCTCAAACAGATTCAGAAGCAGAAGAGTCAGAGTAAGATTCAGAAATTCAACTAGAAGAAGACCAGGTAATCAATTCATTTGATTTCAGTTCTGAGGACTTTAAACATGAGTTTAAAGTACTATGCCTAGATCTATTAGAGTCTGAGAAGGAAATCATTTCCCTGAGAAAACAACTGTCTGAGTATAGCACTTTAAAATCAGAGAACCTCAAACTCTCTAAAGAGTTAGAATGCTATAGGGAGCAGATAGCTTCACTGAAAAGTGAACTATCCAAGGCCAAGCAGTTTGAAGAATCCCTTAATGGGAGAAGCATCAAACTGATGGATATCACAAGCACAGTAAACTCTAGACTTAATAGTACACTGGGCTTGGGAGCTTCATCCAGCCAGCCTATAGTTCTGACAACTCCAATTAAATTTATCTCTGATAAAGGGAAGGAAGTTGTAGAGGTAGCTAGGAAGGATGCATATTTGCCAAAGAAAGTTATAGTTCAACAGAATGCGTCGAACAGAGCTCGACGATCGTCGAACGGCGCTCGACGATCCAAGAAAAAATCGTCGAACTCAACTCGACGACACCTGAACTCTGAACTCCAGGACAGTCGATATTCGAACAGAGCTCGACGATTCTACCCAAGATCGTCGACCTCAGCTCGACGATCGTCGAACAGAGATCAGGGCTTTGAACAATCTTTCAAAGGTACATCTAGATTCAATCCTAAAAGTCCTACATCCCAAGGTTTCAACCCCTATACTGAATGGATAGTACCTCCTAGGAGATACCATCCTGAAGGTTATAAGAGTCAACCTGGGATGTCTTTCATTTCTGAATTTAAAGGATATCAACCTAGGCCCAAGGTAAACTGGGTCAAAAACATGTAAATTCTTGTATGTACAGGTGAAGACCTATCCAACATCAAACCAGCTATGGTATCTGGATACTGGGTGCTCAAAGCACATGACAGGGAACAAGGACAACTTCACATCCTTTAAAGCCAAGCTTTGACTCAAAGTAATTTTTGGTGATTCGAACTTTGGAACAACAAAAGGATATGGTGCAGTTTAAATTGGAATAGTCACCTTCAAGAAAGTAGCTTATGTTGAAGGACTCAAGCACAACCTGATAAGTATCAGTCAACTTTGTGATGAAGGATATCAAGTGACTTTCAACAAAGCTATATGCAAGGTCAAGTCAGAAGACAACACAATTGTGTTGACAGGTAACAGAAAAGGTAACATTTACTTAGTAGATTTTCATTCATCTAAAGTAGATATTTGCCTGTTCAATTCCATATCCAGACCTAATATACTATGGCATAAGAGACTAGGACATATTAACCTTAGAACCATTGCTAGGCTATCCAAGGACAACCTTGTTAGAGGACTACCTTCTGGCCCCTACAAGAAGGAAGGACTTTGCAAGGCTTGTCAATTAGGCAAGCAAACTAAAAATAGTTTTAAGTTACTTAACAAGAGTGATTCACCTAGGATTTTGTATCTGTTACACATGGATCTTTTTGGACCCATTACAGTACAAAGCTTAGGAGGGAAATCCTACACTTTAGTGGTTGTAGATGACTTCTCAAGATTCACATGGGTGTTCTTTCTGAGGAAGAAGTCTGATAACTTTAAGTGTTTGACAGAGTTTCTCAAATGTATACAGAGTGAGTTCAATACTCATATTGCCCTAATCAGAAGTGATCATGGGACAGAGTTTGATTCTCTTCTTATGCAAGAGTTCTGTCAGAGTGAAGGGATCAGGCATACATTCTCAGCTCCTAGAACTCCTAAACAAAATGGGGTAGCAGAAAGGAAAAATAGAACCCTAATTGAATCTGCAACTACATTGTTGTCAGATGCTCACCTTCCTCTATCCTTTTGGGCTGAGGCAGTGAACACCTCCAACTATGTACTGAATAGAAGTTTGATACATAAACTGAAGGGCAAGACTCCCTATGAATTACTCAAAGGGAAGAAACCTAAAGTAGATTACTTCAAAATTATTGGTTGCATTTGTTATATTCACAACAATGACAAGAGATATATAGCAAAATTTCAAGCAAAAGTTGATGAAGGAGTGTTTCTGGGATACTCCATGATCAGTAAAGCTTATAGGGTTTATAATAAAACTACTCAAAAAATAAAAGAATCTGTCCATATTTCCTTTGATGAAACTAATATGTCTTTCAAAGAGAAGAATGCTTCTACCATAGAATATTTGCAGGTATATTCTCTAGCTGAAGACTTGGACAGATTGCAAGTTACTCAAAATGATGAAAGTAGTGAAGATGAAGAAGCTGCTCAACATCTGGAAGAAAATCTTCTTGAAGAGCCAGTTGCTGTTCCACAAGAGGAAACAACAACACAGGTTGGTGAACAATCAACAACCCCTGTTGATTTAGTAACATAGAGAGATCATCCAATCTCTTAAGTGATTGGAAACATCTCAGCTGGTGTGCAAACAAGAAATCAGGTCAACCAAAAGCTGATGCACACTTGCTTTCTCTCTCAAATTGAACCTCAATCCATTCAAGATGCAGAGCAAGATCCACACTGGATCATTGCAATGCAAGAGGAGTTGCATCAATTTGAAAGAAATAAAGTTTGGGAACTAGTGCCTAAGCCAAAGGATCATTCCATTGTTGGAACAAAATGGGTGTTCAGAAACAAATTGGATGATCAAGGAATTATTGTAAGGAACAAGGCAAGGCTAGTTGCTCAAGGATATTCTCAAGAAGAGGGGATAGACTATGACAAGACCTTTGCACCAGTTGCAAGGTTAGAGTCCATAAGAATCTTCCTGGCTTATGCTGCTCACAAGGGATTCAAAGTCTACCAAATAGATGTGAAGAGTGCTTTTCTCAATGGGGAGATCAAAGAAGAAGTCTATGTCAGACAACCCCCAGGTTTTGTCTCTCTAACTCATCCTGACTATGTTTTCAAACTACATAAAGCATTATATGGTCTAAAGCAAGCTCCTAGAGTATGGTATGAGACTCTAGCATGCTTTCTTCTGGAAAATGATTTTATAAGGGGGAGAGTAGACGAAACTCTTTTTATTAGAACCCATAAGTCCCATACCCTACTAGTACAAATATATGTTGATGACATTATCTTTGGTTCTACTGATTCAAAATTGTGCAAAAAGTTTTCCAAGCTTATGCACTCTAAATTTTAAATGAGTAGCATGGGTGAGCTCTCCTTCTTCTTGGGATTGCAAGTCAAACAACATGCTGAAGGCATATTTATTTCTCAAACCAAGTATGCAAAAGAGCTGGTTAAGAAATTTGGTATGTCTGATGCATCATGTATGAAAACACCCATGCCTACCAATGCTGTATTGGATGCTGATGACCATGGGAAACCAGTTGATCAGACAACATATAGAGCAATGATTGGCTCTTTATTGTACCTTACAGCTAGTAGGCCTGATATAATGTTTGCTACATGTATATGTGCTAGATTCCAAGTTAACCCTAGAGAGTCACACTTAACTTTAGTAAAGAGGATTCTTAGGTATGTTAAAAGCTGTCCAAATCTAGGTCTCTGGTATCCAAAAGATTCAGCATTTGACTTAACTGGATTTTCAGATGCTGATTATGCTGGATGCAGAATAGACAGGAAAAGCACCAGTGGAACTTGTCAGTTTCTTGGTGATAGACTTGTCTCATGGTTTTGTAAGAAACAAACATTTGGGTCAACTTCAACTGCTGAAGCTGAATATATGGCTGTAGGTAGTTGTTGTTCATAAATCTTGTGGATACAAAATCAACTCCTAGACTATGGTTACAACTTAGAGAAGTCTAAAATATTTTGTGACAACACCAGTGCTATTTCCATTGCACAAAATCCAGTCCTCCATAGTAGGACAAAACTCATAGAAATTAGGCATCATTTTCTAAGGGATAATGTTGAGAAAAATAAAATTGAATTTCAATATATCCCAACTGATTTGCAAAGAGGAGATATTTTCACCAAGCCTTTGGATGAAAAGAAACATAACTTCTTCCTCAATCAGTTAGGAATGCTAGATGGAGGCTGTCTAAAATGAATTCCAAGATTTTAAAATCTAAAAACAGACCAAGATTAGGCTAAAAACTCATTTCTCTTTGTGTCTGTAGGATAGTTTCTGTCTCTGAACTGCGCTCGACGTTTTCCCCAGAAATCGTCGAACGGCGATCGACGGTTTCCCAAAAATCGTCGAACGCCGAGCGACGTTTCCTGAATTGTCGACCTGAGTTCAGCGCCGCCTGATAGCTTTAAGTTATCCTTCCTTCTGTTAAGCGGTCGTCGAGCAGAGCTCGACGCTCGTCAATATCGTCGAACGAAGATCGACGACATTGAAACCTCTTCGTATTCCATTAGAAGCCCAAATCGTCGAACAGAGTTCAACGATTTTTCGTTTCGGCGTCGAACCCTAATATAAAAATCATTTTTCGGCTGCCGTTCGTCTTTTACGCTTTCATACTCTCTGCAAATTTTTCTCTTTCCCTCCAAACTCTCTACACTTGGTCGTGTTTGTTCAATCTTTGGAGGTACAAATGGCGGTGTCGGTTGCCGCTCTTTCCAAAATGAAATTTGATATAGGTTTTGACATAGATATGAACTCCTTTGATGGCAGCGATCAGAGGTTCAAAGATATTCTGAATCTTTTTCGAGAACAGCAGTTAGTTCAGTTTATGACCACCAGAATAACGATTGCGGCAGATGAAATAAAGGAATGGGTTTTTACTGCAACCAATGAGAATGAAAATACTATAGTCGGCACGATCAACGGGACTCAGGTACCATTGTCCCCTATTCTTTTGACTGAAGTATTCACCTTAAGTACTGGAGATGACTCTATTGGTTTGTCTGGAGAAGAATTTGATTCCATGTTAGATAGAATGGGTCACTCTGCTGTACACCCTGATAAGCTTTTGAAAAAGAATCTATCAATTGAATTTCAATTTTTGGCTGATGTTGTGGGGAAAGTGCTTCTGGCAAAGATCTGAGCTCATGATACCATCTCAAGGTATCATTTATTTTTAATGGGAGCAATAGTTGACAAGAAACATCTGGATTGGAGAACTATCTTCTTTGACTTGATCAAGAAGAAAATTAACAAAAGTTGTGTCTATTTTGGGAGGATTCTAAGGGTTTTTCTGCATTCCAGGTGCCCTGAATTACTGGTTTCAAATGGGATGCACACCAATGCATACAAAAGGCTCACCTGTGCCCTTTTCAGCAAGTGGGACAGGCAGATTATCAACCCCAACAGGGCTGCTGCAGCACCATCTGCTTCAGGCACAAGGACTATTTCAGTCTCTTCCCCTCAGGTTCCTGCCCTCATTGAGAAACTGCCTGCTTCCTCCTCTGCTCCTCCTTCTCCACCTCCTATTGTTTCTGCCTTACCTTCCTCATCAACCATCCAATCAGCCATCTCCTCCCCCATCACAATTTCATCACCTATTTCACCTCCTCTAGCCACCACCTCAGAACCATTACACCCTCTGTACTACTATCCACCCATTGATTCTTCCATTCCATCTTTCAACATTTTGGATGACTCCTTCATGGATGATTCTCCCTCCTCACCTCTTGAGCCTCCATCATCCTCCTCATACCAACAGCTCCTCCATGACATCCTTGCTCAACCCTCTTTCTCACCATCCATCTCCACACCCGTATCATCTATCTCCACAATCCCAATATCTCAACCATCCATCCCTATACCTCCTACCACCACACCATCCACCATTATGCCAGCAACATCAACTCCTACTTCTACTCAAGTATCCCTTGAGCAAGTGGATCTTTCAGCTCTGGCTGATAGGCTATATGGGATACTAGCCCCCAAGCTAGTAGCCCTGCTGGAGACCTCCTTGGCTCCACTCCTCAAATCTATTCAGGAGCTATCTGACAAGCTGTCAGCTATCTTCTCTCCTCAGGCAATTCCTTCAATGGAGTGCCTTGATCCAGTCCTGCCTGAATCAAGGAAGGGGGAGATGCCTCATGAAGCTGAAGAAGTGCCTGTTGTTGCTCTAGTACCAGTGTTTACAGTGGACCTCAGGTCACTGTTTAGTGCTTTTGATTCTCTTCATAGAAGATATTTACCAGTTCAGCAAGTTGAAGACCTTATTAAGGCCATTGTGCCTATTTCAGAATGTGATCCCAGTCTGATTGCATCATATGTCAACTCTTTTAAGGCTGAGGATGTTGTTGCTTCTGTTTGTACTGCTGTTATATCTGTTGGATCTACTGACATTGAAATGCTGCCTGCTGATATTGATAATACTGCTGATGAGGAATTGGCCAAATATTTGGAAGTACAAGTATCTGAGACTCCTGCTAGTTCATCTGCTCCTGCTGAGAGTACTGCTGTGATTACTGCTGTTGTATCAACACCTCCTGCCCCTGTTGATACTGAGAAATCAAAAGTTCAAGAGGAATACATCAAAAGTATAGATGATTTGTATGACAGACCACAAAGTTCTGAAAGTGATCAATTCAATACAGAATCTGATGACTCTGCTGGCACTATTGTTAGGAAAAGGAAAGCTAGAAGTAAGGCCATGATGAAGGTTCCTCCTGCAAAGGCCAAGGATGTTAATGACATACCCTATTATATTCTACATGACTGCCAGATAACTGAATCTTGGATGCAGTATTCTAAAAACCAGCTAAAGGCCATGAAGAAAAGAAGAAAGTTGGATAAGTATGAGAAAGGATCATCCCAGTTTTAGCCTCCTCCTCCTCCTCCTCCAGATTCAGGATCAGGTGGAGGCTCAGCTTCTCAATCCTCTGCTCCAAAGCAAAGCTCCTCCCAATCTTCACAGAGATATCATCCCAGAGGGCAATATCAAAGAGGTTATCAGTCCAGAAGGGGACAATACAGAGGTAATCAGAGAGAACACAGGATTCAATCAAGACAACAAAGGGAAGGACAAAGACATATGGACTCAACTCAAGGTCCTTTCCCTTATAAACTCAGAGAAACTGTTGATACAAGGACTTCTACTGCTTCAGAAACTATTAATAGATATGAACCTGCAATCCCTTTTGAAGATCCAGAGAACAATCCTTTATCATGGACTGCTAGGATGAAAGAACTTGCTGCCTTAGATCAGTTGAAGAAGGCCAGAGAGCAAGGAAAAGACACTTCCAACATCACTACCTTGTCAGAGCAAAGGAAGGCAGAACTGGAAAGATATGCTTCAAGGAAGTTCTTTGACCCAGTGGATTATATAAAACTGCATCCTGAGGCTGTGGTTCCCAGGCCAAGATCTCAAATCTCCTTAGGTGCAGATGATGACAGAAGGTCAAAGAAAGAGGCTCTCAATCCCAACAGGGAAATCTTATTTAAGAAAGGAAGTGAAAAGAAGTGATCTCTGTAAGCAGACAATACATTCATTTTAAAACACTTGCTGATATTCTATCTGAATGTTGCTATGCTGCATGTTCTGCTCTGTTGCTTTAATTTTTTCTTTTTTGTATTTGCTTTTGTATTTATTACTGAGCTTTGTAAATAGTAATCCTAACCCAAATAGGGGGAGATTGTTGGAACACCCTATTACTAATTTGGGCAAGGATCACTATGTTTTTAGGAAATCAGTTTGACCTAGATGTATAGTTGAAAAGGTCAAGTTAGAATGAGTTTAGGGCTTAGAACTTAGGTTTGAAGCTGCCCCCAGGACCATTCAAGGATCAAGACTTAGAGCTGAGACAAAGACAATTTTCGTCGAGCTCAGGTCGACGAAATCTCGAACTCTGTTCGACGATCTCTGAGCTCAAGTCTGCTAAGTCGTCAAACTCCGGTCGACGATCTTCGAGCTCAGATCGACGATCTGCCTTCAGCTTGTTTCCAAGTCACTGAGATCTGTTCGATGATCTATCCTCACTTATTCTTCAGGTCGCTGAGCTCAGTTCGACGATCGTAGAGCTCAGTTCGATGTTTTCTGTCTAATGTTCAATCCAATCGCTGAGCTCAGTTCAACGATCGTAGAGCTCAGATCGACGTTTTTCTGAGAGATCGACGACTTTAAGGATTCAAATTCAGTCGGCCTTTGGAATGTTTTTCAAATTCTCTCAGCAATTATTTCAAGAGATTTGTTAGCCGTTTTCATTGATTCTGGAGCAAGTTTCAAGGTATTTCTCAGAGAATGTTTATTGGACTTTTCTCCAGAAGACAAAATATTTATGGAAGACATTTATGACTGCTAACGGCTATCTTGGACAGAGGATCATCAGAGAATAATATACACAACAGCAGATCAAGAGAAATACAACTACTCAATAAATACATACACAGATAGTCAGATCAACTGAGAGAAAAATCAAGTGATCAATCCTGAAGAGTTAGATTGAAAATTAGCATACTGAAAAGTGTTTACAGCTTCAACATCAAAGACTCCAGAAAACTCATATTTCAGCCTCTGCTGAAATCATCTTCTGCTGAAGATCTGAAGCTTCTGAATGCCTATCACCCTAGCAAAGCTCTCACTCCTGAACCATCTACATATCAGGGGGAGCTTTGACAACACAATCAATCCACTAAGTCTTCTCTCAGTGATTGAGACAGAAAAGACAACTTCACCTCTTCCTTTTTTCTTTTCCTGCTGTAAAAGGGTTATCAAAACTCCCTTCAAAAGTTCTGAATCTGGTTCTGAGAGCCTTGTCAAAACTCAGTAGTGGCAAGACACCTTATCAAAAAATCTAGATCTGATTTTTGAGCACCTTATCAAAAGCTCATTGGTGCCAGGACACCTGATCAACTCATCCTGAGTGGATTCCTACCAAGGGTGGTAGAAGAGTGGATGTACCCAGGTTGATTGGGGAACCACTATAGCTTCTTGTGTTTGGTTGCTTGTGTGTATTGTTTGCTGTGTGCTGTGAATCTTTTGTTTTTTTTTATTATTACTTCTGTTTTATTGCTGCAGCACAATACACATACTATATTAACTTAACTCTTCCTCTGCAAAGTTTTATTTTGAAAAATTATTTTAACAAACTCTATTCACCCCCCCCCCCCCCTCTAGAGTCAGACTGATCTTATCCTCCACTTTCATGGTATATGAGAGTGATTGTGCTGATCATTCAACATCTGGATTGACCGCGCCAATGTTTCCTGATTCTGCTTCAGGATCTCCAAATCAGATGACAATTCCTTCGATCGGGACACATCAACCACTAATATAGCTACAGCGCCAAGATTGATGCTCTGATACCACTGTTATGTCCCTTTCCTTTCCTGGAGAGAATGATATAATCACGGGTAAGAGTGAATTTGAATAAGAGAAGTAGAGGTTTCAATTGATCTAGCTCAAGTAATCAACAACAACACTCAAGCCTTTATCCCACTATAGTGGGGTCGGTTATATGGATCCTTTGTCGCCATTGTACCCTATCTTTTTTCATTATCTCACTAATGCCTAAGTACATCATATATTTCCTTATAGTTTCATTTCAAGTCTTTATTGGTGTACCCCTCCCTCGTTTAACATGCCTAGTGACTCACAACGCCTAACAGGTGCCTCTAATGGCCTCCTTTGTACGTGTCCAAACCATCTTAGTCGAGCTTATCATCTTCTCTGCAGTTGGTACTACTCCTATCTTAAACCCGATACATTCAAGACATGAAATGGATGAATCTAGCTCAAGTAATCAATGGATTAAAAAACTTAGTACAAAACATGAAATTATATCGATCCGGAGAGGTATATGAGAGCCCCTCTGAACGGATGATCAAAAGCAACGAGACATTCTCGTCTTCTTCGGAACACTTACAGAGAAAAGAACCAACAATAACGACTGAAAACATAACATTCCCACTCCTCCCCAACTGCTATTTATAGAAATATAGCAGTCAGGAAATTACAAGTGTATCCTGCCCATTTATTCAGTTTTGTTTTTGAATATGCACTTCCCGCCTTCTCCTACGCCCCAGTATCAACTCGGGTAAATGCTGAAGCAACTTGATATATTTGAAATGAATCAGATGTCCAGTGCAAAATTACGAGTTCTAATGTTCAGTTAAAAAACAATTTCCATGCACTTCTGAGAGCCTAATAATTTCTTTGATGGCTGACGAATAAAACAATTTTATATCAGTTTTGATCTGTTCATTTAGCCCATTTATAAACATGTGTAAGAAAGAGATCAGAACGCTATGTGAACACTATCAACTAGGCTTCAACTTTATTTTCATGTGAAACTACGGACAAAGTTTACAGATATTTTGAAAGTTCGCCCTCTGGGTGGCCATACTCAGTTAGTCCAAACCAACGTACTAGTAATTTAATGAAGGAAGACAAATCATAAAAAACTACGGATATGTTTGAAGGTATTTGTAAGATTTTAATACTTTCCCTCTGAGAAAGAACGAGACCTAAATACTTTTTAATGTGGTTGGATATTAAACAATTGAAAGTTGTTATTCGACCTGATGCATGATGTAGGATCCTACATTCAAAACTTAAGTTATACTTTTAGTTGTTGAAGATCACCCCTGTGGTGGTGTGTTACACATACGCGTGCGTCATCTTAATTGTATTTTGTATCTTCAATTTGTAGGGCATTAGGGTAAAATGTATGTGAGCCCCCCCCCCCCATATATGGAGGTGGCTTAGGGAGTTTTAGGAGTCTTTGATGTTTTAGGGTTTTGTGATCTCTTCATTTGGAGTGGAACTTCTAGGAGGAACCAACCTCCTGAGCTTAGGCACGAGTATATCTCGTGATTGTATCCAAGTTCATCCAATTTATTGGAAGTTATTTCCTCATGGTAACATTAGTCCACAAGTCACGCTCCTCGCCAGCCGCGTTCGTTTTCGCCAGGCATATGGCGATTTCATGCGCCATCAACCACCTACTCATCGCGTCGTCGCCGACCGCATTCATTTTCGCTAGGGTTACAACGATCTCTTGCGCCAGGAACCTCCGCTCGTCCAACCATTTCTTCTTCTCGCAACCTCATTAGACCGCACTTGTGCATATTCCATTGATTGTCTTGCCCAACCCGTATCTTTTGCAGTGCGCACATTCCACATGCAACTCCAATTTTTGATTACGCCTACAACTTTGCTTCCGTCTGCGGGCTGACATTTTGGCCGCCCCGTGTGCACCTCCACTGCTCGGTCCAGGCTCTCCCAGCACTGCTCCAGTACATCCGCTCCCGGCACCGATTCTTGCTCCTGCGCACGGCCCTTTTGATAGTGGGCCTCCCCCACTGTTGTGCCTTCTTATCCACCGCCACCCGACCATCCTTTATTGTGCCAAAGGCCCGTCATTTGATGGAAACCCGTGTGGAGGCCCTCGAACATACCCTCACCACCATCAATTTTTTCCGCGAGGTACAAGCCGAGCAGTTTACTTCAATATATTATGACCATGCTACAAAACCTACAACTCGGCCAGCATTTTGGGCCTAACGCCACTTCTGCCTTGGGATCCCCTACCACATTATCCCCCGAAGAACCCGCTTTGGCGGGATTGTCCTCTGCATCTCCCTCGCCTCAACATTCCCTCATTCAACGGGATGAACCCCTTGGGTTGGATTAGCAGCACAATACTATTTTGACATTCACCAGACTACTCAGGCGCATCAGGTCTCCACGGCCTTTATCGGCATGGAAGGGTCCGACCTACATTGGGTACGTAGGCTTCGCCGTCCTCTTCTGGCCTCACTTGGACTGCTCTCATCGAAGCACTCATTCAACGGTATGATCACCGCTACTCTGACAACGTGAATGAATGTCTTTGCGGGGTCCGTCAGACCGGCTCCATTGTCTTACACGTTGATTAATTTATCGAGTTGGTCACCCACGTTATGGATCTCCCACTCGACCATTACTTGGGTTATTTCATGCACGGCTTACAACTTAATATCCGCGCTCACCTCTGCACCCTCCATCTATCTACTGTCAACAAAGTTATGGACCTCTCCTTACTCGTGGAGGTCGAATTCCATACGAAGACTGGGGACCCTCCTTCCAAACCCCCCACCAACCAAATTGTGCCCCTCTAACTAAACCTCCACCGTCTTCCTCTATCTCTCCCACCCATCCACACAACACCTGCCTTATCTGGTAGAGACCACCCTGATCAGGTCGTCGCAAGAGTGCCCGACGTCGCACCAGACCAGACCTTTATCGGCCTTGAGTCTTACATATCGCGTTGTGTCGTTTTGTATTTGTCGTAATTATCGTGTGTGTTTTGTAAAATATATATATATATAAATTTATAAATATATATATAAGTTTAATTTTATCAAAAATATATATATATATATATACATATATATGTATACATATATATGTATACATATATGTATATATATATGTATACATATATATATACATATATGTATATATATACACATATATATATATGTATATATGTGTATATATATCTATATGTATAGATACATTTATATGTATATATATATACGAGCATCTTCGCACGGGCTACGCCCGTGCTCGATGCTCTCGGGCGGCCTTCGGCCGCTCAGGCGGGCTTCGCCCGCCTGCGCACGGGCTTCGCCCGTGCTTGATGCTCCGGGCGGCCTTCGGCCGCATAGAAGCGGACCCAGCTTCCACACAATTCATCGGCTCAGCGCCGCAACCGCCACTCGCATAATTATTTTAAAAAATCAGAGTAGTCGTGCATATATATGATTAAGGCTTCATTGTCTACGTCCGGCTTAATTATATATATGGAACTATATATAATTGTTAAGCCTGAAGTACGCATATATATGCCTGAATTATATCTAATTACACAGTTAGGCTTAACAATTATACATATCTAATTATATATTTGCAGCGGCGAAGCAATTCTATATACGCCATTGAAGTAATGAGAAATAGAGATGTGCAAACAATCGGGAACTTGAAAAACTTGTACAGAATATAATAAGAAATAAAACCAAAATGCTGACAGAGGAAGTAGAAAGTAAATCTGGAAGATGAAGATGACGGAGCAAGATCTGGAAGCGGAAATGGAGGGGAAGTGGAAGCGGCAACGGCAACTGATTCGAGTTCGTCTTTGAGTTGCCGCGACAAAATCTGGAAGAGGCGGGGAATTTTCAGCGGCAGTGGCGGCGGCGGGGAAGTGGAAGCGGCTTCGATATAGGGATCGAGTTGCAGCGACAGCGGATTCAAGTTCGTCTTTGAGTTGCAGCGAAAACATCTGGAAGAGGCGGGGAATTTTCAGCGGCACTCTCTCTCTCTCTTTCTCTCTCTTTCTCTCTTTCTCTCTCTCACCGCTTATATGTATAAATATATACTATACTATATATTAAATTATAAGATAGTTATATCATCCCAGCACCGCCTCCCTCTAGCCACTCTCTCTCTCTCTCTCTCTCTCTCTCCCTCCTTTCCTCTCTCTAGCTTTAGGAGGCCTAGTTATATTCCCTCATCCCTCTCTCTCTAACTCCTCAAGATGCCTTTCTCTCTCCTCATCTAGTGGATGAGAGTAAATCAAGCTTTGGATCCAAGGGTGGAGGTTTATTCTATGGTAAGAACATCAATATGCATATTCTCTTAATATAGTAGAGATATATGTATAGATACATTTATATGTATATATATGTATATATACATATATATGTATATATATATATATGTATACATATATATGTATATATATATATATACATATATATGTACACATATATATAGAGAAATTATAGAGAGAGAACCAGTTCTCTGAAACTTATATAGAAAACCAGCAAATTGAACCCCAAATGTTTGTTTTTTCAAAAAGTGATCAACATGAAAGTTGTAGATCTCATCGAAATCTACAACTTTCATGTTGATCACTTTTTGAAAAAACACCGTTTAGACCCCCGATTTGAGCCCCGAAAAAAGTCAAACCGAACTATATATATATATACATTTGTTCGTGTTGACTTTTTTCGAGGCTCAAATCGGGGGTCTAAACGGTATTTTCTCAAAAAGTGATCAACATGAAAGTTGTATATTTCGATGATATCTACAACTTTCATGTTGATCACTTTTTGAAAAAACAAACATTTGGGAATCAATTTGCTGATTTTCTATATAAGATTCAGAGAACTGATTCTCTCTGTATAATTACTCCATATATATATATACATCTACCACCATATATAAAGAAGTATCAATGAATGAGTTCGAAATTCCAACCGCCGTCGGATCTTCGCTTCATAATTCATCAGCCGTCCGATCTGTTTATATTAAACAAATGAAATAAAATAGGGCTCCTAAGGCTACTTCGATGGAAGGCATGGATAGAGAGAGAAAGAGAGGTAGGGGAGAAAGAGAAGGAATGGCGGCTGAGTTGGGGGGCTGTGAGTATATAATTGATATTATATATTATATAATATAGAGAGATAGAGAGATGGCGGGGGTGGGTATAAAGAGATAGAGAGATGGCGGGGGTGGGTATATTATTATATATATAATAAATATATATTATAAGAGAGAGAGAGAGAGAGCGGTAGAGAGAGAGAGAGCGGGAGAGAGAGAAAACGGGAGAGAGAGAAAGCGGGAGAGAGAGCTGTGAGTTTATCCTTTATTTATATATAATTATATTATATTTTATATAATAGAGAGAGGGAGAGAGAAGAAAGAAAGAGATAGATGAAAACATTTTTACTCACAAACGCATATTTTTTTACAAAAATTACAATGATAGTATTGATGTAAATTTTTTTGCGGTCATTTTGAGCACTCATATGTATATGCCCGCAGTGACCCGTCGGGGCGGGCGGGCGAAGCCCGCCAGTTGCTGGAGAAGCCCGTTTCTATGCAGTCAAAGACAACATGAAGCATCAAGTACGGGCGAAGCCCGTGAGCAGGCGGGCGAAGCCCGCCTGATGCGGCCGAAGACCGCCCGAGAGCATCGAGCACGGGCGTAGCCCGTGCGAAGATGCTCGTATATATATATATATATCTATATCTATATATATATATATATATATCTATATATATTTATATCTATATATATATATATATGGTTTGGAATATATAAGCTCAAAATTTTTTAAGTCTTAAAAACTTTGAGTTGTTTCTTCCATAATACATGTTGGAATTAGACAAATAATATATGCATTTTATAGCAAAGAACGAGATCTATAACTTTCATGTTGAACATTTTTCCAAAAATTGCACGGTTTTGCCGGAATCTGGCTCGAAACGTTGTTGACTTGAATTTTGAAATTTATTACTATTATATTCATTTCGAGTAAGCAACCTTTCGGGCGAGATTCCGGTCAAACCGTGCAAATTTTGAACGAATGTTCAACATGAAAGTTGCAGATCTCGTTCTTGAGTACAAAATGAATCTATTATTTGCCTAATTCCGACATGTATTGTTGTAGAAGCAGCTCAAACTGTTTTAGGCTTAAAAACCTTAAGCTTATATATGTATTGTTATTTGCCTAATTCTGAATATATCGGAATTATTTATATGCGGGCATACGGAATCGCATTTTTGAGGGTCAAGGAGGCTGCAAATCGACAAGTGATCAACATGAAAGCTGTAGATATCAGTGTTCCAAACAACTTTCATGGTTATCACTTTTCGATTTGGAGCCTCCTTGGCCTTTGATTTGGGACCCGAAAATCGGAAATTCCGCATGTTACTGTAGCAGTCTCGCCGCCCCGATTTTCGGCGTACGGGCAAGGGGTACGGAGGCTTCAAATCGAAAAGTGATCAACATGAAAGTTGTAGATCTCGGCGTTCCGAACAATTTTAATGTTGATCACTTTTTGATTTGGATCTTCCTTGGCCTTTGATTTGGGACCCGAAAATCGGGGCGGCGAGACTGCTACAGTAACGGTCGGAATTTCCGATTTTCGGATCCCAAATCGAAGGTCAAGGAGGCTGCAAATTGAAAAGTGATCAACATGAAAGTTGTTCAGATCGCCAAGATCTACAACTTTCATGTTGATCACTTTTCGATTTGAAGCCAGCTAGACTCCCAAAAATGCGATTCCGTACGCCTGCATATCAACAATTCCGTATATTATATATATATATATATATATATATATATATATATATATATATATATATATATATATATATATATATATATATATATATATATATATCAGATTAATGAATTTCTGCGCAGCGCTTTTTGGACAAAAAAACGCGCTCCTTGGAAAAATGAAAAAAACACCCCCTTAACAGCATTTTTAGAAAAAGTGGTCAACATGAAAGTTGTAGATCTCGACGAGATCTACAACTTTCATGTTGACCACTTTTTCAAAAAATACTGTTAAGGGGGTCTATTTTCAAATGGCGCGAAGGGGGTCCGCGCAAAAAAAAAAAATCGTAATATTTACCGGGCGGAACCCCCTTCGCGCCTTTTGAAAATAGACCCCCTAAACAGCATTTTTAGAAAAAGTGGTCAACATGAAAGTTGTAGATCTCGTCGAGATCTACAACTTTCATGTTGACCACTTTTTCTAAAAATGCTGTTAAGGGGGTGTTGTTTTCATTTTTCCGAGGAGCGCGTTTTTTGTCCAAAAAGCGCTGCGCGGAAATTCATTAATCTGATATATATATATATATATATATATATATATATATATATATATATATATATATATCTTTACCATATATAAAGAAATATCAAAGGCATGAATTATAAATTCATTGAATATATTACGACCGTCGGATTTAAATCAATTACTCAGCAGCCATTCATTTTTTAAATATTAAAAAAAATAAAAATTTCTAGATATCATAAACCTATAGCATGGGAAGGATAGAGAGAGAAATGGAGAGAAATAGGAGATAGAGGAGAGAGAGGGAGAGAAGGTTGCTGACTGAGGGCGGCAATGTAAAAATATGCATATTATAGAGGGAAAGAGGGAGGGAGAGAAAAACGCCAAATTGAATGATCTATAATATATATTATATGGATTTTTGGCACTTAACACCCTCCAATTGAGGGTGTTTGGCACATTGCACCTCAACATTTGAACGTTGGCACTTTGCACCCTCCAATTGATTTTAGTGAAGCACTTTGCACCCTTATTTAATATCAGCCCTATTTAATGAATTAGTTCAACCAAAAATTATTAATAGGAGAGGTATTTAAGTCATTTTTAAACAAAAATTTATTAAAAACTGAAATTTTTTATTTAAAAATAAAATCAAACATTTGTGCATATCCTGTTTTTTTTTTCTATTGGAATGAATTTTGATGGCAGCGTTTATGTGCTAATCGATTCTGAGCACATAAATTTGTGGCAACTTTGAATAAATTTAAAAACTGATAAATTTTTTTTACCAGGAGAAATCTGCAATTCAAACCAGGAAGAAACTTTTCTACGACATCCTTGGTGATGAATACCCGCCGCCGTCTCCCGTTTAGCGGATTCTCTATGAAAATCACATATTAGAGAGCCCCGACGAGACTGCAAGCTCGAGTTATAACGTTTAGAGCAGCCCGAGCTGTAGCGGTGGGCTTGTCGATCCAAGCTGGGTTTTCGATCCGTTAGCATTCCTGACGTGTTGATTGGGATAGCAAGAGTTTTTCAAGAGAGCTCAAAACAATGCTCCTCTGATATATATCATTTCACAGACGCTGACATTTTGAACATGCCATCATAAAAATAAAATGCAAGAGAGCTCAAAATAAGGGAACAACCATATTTAAAAATAGGTCTGAAGAAATGAGAAGGATAATAGAACTATTTAATGTTAATAATGTTTACAAAGCTCTGATGATAACCAATCTGAAGAAATTCAAGGCATCTCACAAAAAAAACAGATGACACTAGCAATACAATATTCAAGGCTAGGCTCTGATTACTTGTCTTCTTCAGCTAGGATAAAATAAACAAATCTTCATAACTTATTTTCCCTTCAAGCTTGCTAGTGAACTTCCTAGGAACCTGACAATTCATATCAAATAAAATTTCGGAAAAAAATAATGGAAAAACAAGAATAATGATCAAGGTAACAGAATACTAAAAACTTAATGATAACCTGCACAAATATTTTATCCACAATCCTATATGTAAGATCATGGTTTCCATATCTGATGAGCTTCTCTTTATCAATTAGAAAATCATGATTCGTGTCCAGCTAACCTACAGAAATGTAGGCTCTTTACTAACCAAGTTTAAGCTTTAAGTTTAGTTAATAAAATATCAAAGGGACAGATAAAACTTATAGGCATGCAATTCATATCAAATATTTAAGTTTACTGTAAATGAAATAATTGATATAATTCTCACAGTGATGAAATGGTGCAGCTCCTGATTCTTGAGTAGCAATATAATCCGTCTTTACGGTATTCTTTCTCGCCTACATCAACAAAAATATTCAGTTAATTGTATACTTCTACAAGTTATGAAATTAAATCAATTAATAGAGAACTAACCGGTAACTTAGATTTTGACGTTGTTGACAATAGTTGTTCGGCATTCTTGCTTGTTTGAGTATAACTTTTCTTATTATGTCCTGTTACACCACAGTTGGAGCATGAATATTTTGTCTCATGCCTCTTCAAACCATACTTTTTACCATCTAACTCATCTTGTTCCAACCTTCTGCCATGCAATTATGGCCTTCAAGGCTTTTTTGATTTCACCGTCCATGGGACCAAAAAATTTAAGTCAGTTTGTGGCCATTCCCTTGATCCCTTTATTGGATTCAACATAATTTCATATGCTTTCAAATATGTTGTTTTTTATACCAATAAACAACATAATCTTCTGCCTTCTCTCTTTTAAAAAAAATACATGCTATAGCATGTACACACGGAATTCCAGTTAAGTCCCATTTATTACAGCTACAACTTTGACATGCTAATTTCACTGTCCATTTATCACCACTCCATCCTTTTACCTCAAATTTGTCGTCACCATTCCATTCCAATATGTAATCATGAACCCCCCTTTTGTTGTTTTCCAATATCTTTTGGATGTTTGGACATATATCTCCAACAAAGTTGACCAATTTATCTAGTTGTGTATGCAATCTTTTCATCATAATAGATCTTATAATCTCGAGCATTGTGATGATTGGTTTTCCTCTTGCTTTTAGTATGACGTTATTATAACTTTCACACAAATTATTCAGTAGCATGTCACATTTGGGTCATGTGCGAAAGTGAGATCTTGCCCAATTTCGAGGATGACGTGTTATTACCCAATTATATGCCTCAACATTGAACTGTTTAAGTTTCTCCATCTCACAATTAAAATCAACTAGTCTCGAAGCGGATGCGGCCTTCCACAATAAAGATTTCAGTTGTAAGCTCTTATGTATTAGCTTGAAGTTACTATACATATGTCTCACACAAAATCCATGCTCTGAATTTGGTAGTAATTCCTCCACTGCTCTTATAAGGCCCTTCTGTTTATCTGAAATAATGGTCCATCCAAAATTGTTTTTAATGCATAAATCCTGTATTAGTAGACCAATAAACCATTCCCACGACTTCCTATTTTCTTTTAAAACCATTGTGTATGCTATAGGATACATGCCGTTATTGCCATCAATACCAACTGTACATAATAAAACCCCTCCATTGGAAGTCTTGAGATGAGTGCCATCAAGACCTATAATAGGTCGGCAACCAGCTAGAAAACCTTTTTTTAAAGCTCCCCAACATATATATAATCGTTTGAAGATACACTTTTGTGAATCTGTAACCTGTTTGCACTGCACTTTTACTGTTGTGTTTGGATTAGTTTGACGGATTTCCTCACAATAATCCCAAATGCTAGCATACTGCTCCAACTCTGTACCATGAATAATCTTGTTCGCGTGTTTTTTAGCTCTATACATTTTCCAAATGGAAAGTGATGTTCTATTTTCCATTTGCATCATCTCTTGCATAAAACTAACCAGCCATTCAGGATTACTCCTAAGCTGATTTTGATACTTTTGTGCAAGATAATCAGAAGTGCAATGTTTAGAGCTTGGAGCCCTATAACATGAATGTTGTCCTTTGATGGTCTTTACTTGAAAAGTTGTATCATTTTTTTGAAATGAAGGAAGCATACATTACCCATCCGCAATCACAAGTAACTTGTATCTTATCACGACAATTTTTCGTGAATTTTACCGGCTTTCCATGCATGTTAGAATAAGTTCTAACCACGTCTCTAAAATCTTCACCGGCATTGAAGCACAATCCAACTTCAAACTCAAAGTTTGATTCATGTGCATTACCTTCATATATGTGATAACGTGACGATTGGCCTTTATTTGGATTAGAAGTGGGAAGAATTCTATTGTTATAATGCTCTATGATTTGATTTGACTACTTACTGCTTCTTTTATTTGGCTCATTCAATCCCACCCACTCTAAGGCTTCATCAACATATTCATCAAAATCCATATCATCATAGTCATATTCACCTTCTTCAAAATCATCGCTGAAGGTTGAATCGCATTCATCTGTGTCCTCTTCATTGCTCATTGAGTCACTGTCATTTTCAATTTCAATTATTGGTTTCTCCAGGCTCGTGTCAACCTCGCTGTCACGATCATTATGGGCTTCAACAGTTTGAACATAGACATCAACTATCTTTTCTGAATTTATATACCTTATTATATTTGTAACGTCGTCATCATTCAATATCATATTCATATTACTGCGATCAACAAACCCACCAGGACAACAAAAAAATCTCACCCAACCTGAATGACCAACTTGCTCCATCATATCATGCAAATCCTTCAATAGTATGAAGTTACAATCACAGTAGTCAAACAAGCTAACAACATCAGACCTATACGAACAATTTGCAAACCCAATGAACAACCCAAAATGATGCAGTTTGATAGTAAATAGAAAAATTTCATGTGGCATGTAACATATGCCAACTCTTGAATCCTTAGCTCTCAATATCCAAACCATACTTTATTATGCACAAAAAAGTAACTTTATTTCAGTAAGTGTAACTTTATAAAATAAAAGTAACATTATGATACGAATCATAAAAAAATTTTTTTAATGATCATTCATGTGCAAAAAAACACTATCTGTAAAGAATTGTAGATATATAGATCATGCTTGATAGGTAAAGAACTAAAAATAACATGTGCTTGATCTGCAAAAAAATTACAACTATCAAGACCTATTCTTGGCTAACAACCTCATCAAGACCTATTCTAACTATCAAAATCAAAAACCGGGCAAAAAAAATGGATGAAAGAGAGCAGCTGTTAGGCACTATCTGCCGGGCAAAAAATTGAAAGTATAAAATTTTTCATGTGAACAACCCAGAACAACATAATAAAAAATTTTAAAGTATAAAAAAACAACATAATCAAAAATTTTCATACTGTTAGGCACTATCTTTGGATGAAAGAGATCAGCTGTTAGGAAAAAATTTCATACTCTTAGGCACTATCAAAATCAAATCTGTAAAAAATACATATGCTTGATCGGCTGATTTGTTTACCATAACCTAAGTGCAAAATGCATCAATATAACTATATAAGGTATGATCGAACGTGTGAAACCCTAAATCTCTCTCCGGGGCTAGATCGGACTTGAAAGATCTCCCGAACTTGTGCAAAAAAAGGAAGGAAAGGAGGAGATTTTTGGCTCTTTACCTTTCCTGTAAGCGAACCCGGACAAATCAACACTTGAAGATGGAGAACGGCGGAGAGAGAAGACGCCGGAGAGAGATGTCGCCGGGAGAGAGTTCGCCGGGAGAGAGCTCGCCTGAGCACAATGTCGTCCGATGGAGAGCACGCCGGAGAAGTTGCCGAAGGTTGTCGTTCGGGAGAGAGCACGCCGGATCGCCGGTGTAAGCACAGGAAGAAAAAGAATCGGGAAATGCGGGAGGCTTAGACCGAAATGAAAATCGGGGATGAGATTAGGGTTTTAGGTTACATTAGAATTCCTAAAATACCCCTTATTCAATTAAATAATAAATTTAATAAATTCTAAATAAAACCGAATATTAAATAAGGGTGCAAAGTGCTTCACTAAAATCAATTGGAGGGTGCGAAGTGCCAAAGTTCAAATGTTGGGGTGCAATGTGCCAAACACCCTCAATTAGACGGTGTTAAGTGCAAAATCCTATATTATATAGAGTGAGAGAAACAGATGGAGAGAGAGTGGTGAGAGGTAGGAGAGAGAGAGTGCGGTGGTAGAAAGATAGAATGGTCGGAAATTATATATAGAAATTAGAGAGAGAAAGTGAGAAAAACAGAGAAAAATTAATTTTTGAACGTCATTATTTACAAAATAAAAATGATAGTGTTGATGTATTGTTTTTACGGTTATTTTGAGCACTCATACATATGTTGCGGGGGTAGCCCGCAGACGCCTCGAGCATGGGTGAAGCCCATGCGGAGAGGCGGGCGAAGCCCGCGCCGCCCGAGAGCATCACGTACGGGCGTTCGCCCGTGCGGAGAGGCGGGCAAAGCCCGCTTGGATGCGGCCGAAGGCCGCCCGAGAGCATCAAGCACGGGCGTAGCCCGTGCGAAGATGCTCGTATATATATATATATATATATATATATATATATATATATATATATATATATATATATATATATATATATATATATATATATATATATATATATATATATATATATATATATAGGGGAGATATCATGTGCGGGCAAACGAGTGTACGGGCAAGGGTCAAAACGACTTCAAATCGAAAAGTGATCAACATGAAAGTTGTAGATCTCGACGATCCGAACAACTTTCATGTTGAACACTTTTTGATTTGGAGCCTCCGTGACCTTCGATTTGGGACCCGAAAAATCTGGGCGGCGAAACTGCTACAATAAACCTAAAATTTTTCAATTTTCGGGTCTCAAATCGGGGGTCAAGGAGGCTCCAAATCAAAAAGTGATCAACATGAAAATTGTAGATCTCGGCGATCCGAACAACTTTCATATATATATATATATATAGGGGAGATATCAAGTGCGGGCAAACGGGCGTACGGGCAAGGGTCAAAACGGTTTCAAATCGAAAAGTGATCAACATGAAAGTTGTAGATCTCGACGGTCCGAACAACTTTCATGTTGAACACTTTTTGATTTGGAGCCTCCGTGACCTTCGATTTGGGACCCGAAAAATCTGGGCGGCGAAACTGCTACAGTAAACCTAAAATTTTCTAATTTTCGGGTCCAAAATCAGGGGTCAAGGAGGCTCCAAATCAAAAAGTGGTCAACATGAAAGTTGTAGATCTCGGCGATCCGAACAACTTTCATGTTGATCACTTTTTGATTTGGAGCCTCCTTGACCCCCAAATCTCCATGCCCGTACGCCCGCACCTAAGCTTGCCCGCATTTGATATGTATTCATATATATATATATATATATATATATATATATATATATATATATACACACATATCTGTTTCACGGTTATGAATATATATATATATACATATATTAAATATTGATTTCTTAAAGTATTTTGTGTAAACTCCACCGGTTCAGAGAGAAGCCACGCAAAGAAGAAACTGCTCGGTTCTATCACTATTACCCTCCCGATCTAGAGCGCAGGCCACTGTTCATCTTCCCAGATCACGCCAGTTAGGGCTCAGTCAAGGCGAATCGCGTCAATAGCGCTGCACCAGGAAGAAGCCACGTCTTCCGCCGCTCTACAAATCCGCAGCTCACGAGGCCACAATGCCCTCACCCGGCGGTTGCTGCCCCACGTCTAAAACCGAGCTCGGCGATGGCCGCTCGTGGGCAGGTTTTTTTCTGGTTTCCGGATTCTTTCGAAACCCTATAAATAGTGATTTGTAGTTGTTTATTTTTTGTGATGGATGTTGAAAATGAAGAATATTGTTGTGAGTTTTTTTTTCTCCCGTTGGATGATTTCTGTGTGAATTCCTTTTAGCAAGTAGGATTAAGCTGGAATTAGTTTGTTGTGTGCTTGAATTAATTTCCTGATGTGTGTTAGTGTTTAGATGTGATTAGTGATATTAGTTTAAATCCTGTTTAGGAGTTTAGAAGATGATGAACAGTGTGATTTCTGTTCCGTGATTAATTTCTGTTCCGTGATTAATTTCTGTTCCGTTAATAGTTAGAGAAATGAGATTACTTGCTGTGAGAAATTAGAGCCAAGAAAGTGTGATGTTCTAAAACCATGAACAGTTGACTAATGAAATTAGATTAGTTTTAGAGTTAGTGCTTAGAGATTTCGTGGATCCACCGCAAGTGATAGAGATTTCGTGGATCCACCGCAAGTGATAGAGATTTCGTGGAGCCTCTAGTGTGACAGCAAGTGAATTTAGGTGTGTTAGTTTGTGGCTTCCTTACTTTGTTGAGTGATTCCGTGGAACCATCTCGTGTGAGGGAGTGACTTAATTCATTGGTGCCCGTGTGCGATAGTGGCCGACCTCAGAGCGGAGATCGAAGGTGACGAGAAGTTTCTCACGTGATCTCCATCGACTTCAAAATACGGAAGACATCTCTTCCGTGACTAATTGTTTCTATCTTTTTCTTTGTGTGTGCCTCTATAATTTCTCGTAGGATAATAACCTCATTGTTGGGTTTTTGCCCGAGTTTCGTCAGCAAACGCTACGTCGAAAACTCCAAACGAAAACGTATTTGGAATTCACGATTTCCATTTTGCTACGACAAGGGGAACGAAATGAAAGTTGCAAACTTCCTTCCCCGGATTTAAATTGAACCATTTTAAAGAAATTTTAATTTTAAAACAAAATAGCGATTTTGTGGCGTATAAAAAATTTAGTTGCTTCATTTTAAGTTCGTGTAAATTTCGCCCAAAACTTTGCAAAATTAATTTAATCATCGCATACATTTAGGGTTTCCTAGAAAAAAGCCGACTTGTGCGTAAACCCTATGCGTCGTCGAGTACCTGTCAGATGCGTAAAAGGTTAGAAAACCTTAGAGGTAGGATGAGTAGTTTAGAAATACCCCCTCAAACGTCAATGCTGCATCGAATTAGATATGGGCATTCTGTCCGTGCACATTACGATGTTCCTCATCACTATGTGGAAAGGTCTACCTTTAGGAGGAATCCTTTATTTGAGGATCATGATTTCCCATACACTCACTCCCATAGTGCCCAGTCACGGAGATCTTTACGATACTTCGATGATTATACTCGAGCGCCGTATACCACTCCCCAAGATCGTGTTGAACCATCAACATGTTCACATTATGCTAGAGATGATCAGTACGATGACTATCGTCGTTATTATCCTCACACTCGAATGGATCATATTGGTCCTTCAACACCATATTATGAGGATAGTTGTCATCATCACTTTAGTTATCAATACTACACATCTTCTTTATATGAGGAATCTGAGTCTTCATATGTGCAACCACCATCACATGTTCGTCGGACTCACGATTATCCATGAGCACGACATTTTTATGATATGTACGATCGTCACGATTACACTCACGAACCATATAGAGGTCACTATCGCCAAGAGTTTATCACACCTAGTGATCATCCTAGTGTTCCGAAGGTGAACATGATGATATACATTGAGGGTCAGAAAGAGCATGCCACTGCCCACACCAGGGAGACGTCACCCACTCTGTCTGATGTTCTAATACAGGATGTGTTGAGTCAACCCCCATTTTAGTCTACTCCACTTAGTGAACCCTCCCTTGATTCGATATCGACTAGCTCTCTTTTGAGTGTATATTCCTTGCGCACTTCACCTAGTGGCGTATCGAGTCACACCACCACACCCGATGACGCACTGAGTCATATCACCACACCTGATGGCGCATCGAGTCAAATCATCACACCCGATGGTGCACCGAGTGACATTACGATCGGGAGCCGAGAGCTTAGTAGTGATCACGAGGTAGTCACTTCTACCTTTTCCAGGAGTACGACCCCTTCTAATGAGTTGCTTCCAGAGGACCATCACTCGACTAATGGGTCATTTGACGACCCTCCTCTTGATCCTCCAGATGAGCCACCTTGTCCTTATGTGGATGAGCTTTATCTGGATAATTCACTTGCGAATTTTAAGACATGGATACCTTCTCCATTGTCTCACTTGATGTCGATAATGCTTGGGTATAACCGTCTAGTGACTCGCACTCTAGATGACTTATGGGACGTACCACCTGTTGATCATCGTCTTCACGATGAGTTTTCATATGTCCCACCTGGGGAGCCTCCTTATGCCTCACTTTTCCTTAGCACAATTATTACGGCAGTCGCACTTCATGCACTTTTATCTTAGAGCGCTCCATATGTTGTTGGAGCTTACATTTGCACGTGTCACATTTGCGACGAATTTTATTATACCCCTCTTGGTGAACCCCCAAATGAAAAACTTATGGGTTCACCGCACATTTGGAATGTATTCATCTGTAGAGACACAGTCGAGTTTGAAGGTGCACTCAATGATTTGTTGATGTTATATCTTTTCACCCGCACTTTGTAACATCCCATTTCCGGCTAGACCCCTAGGAGTCGGTTGGTCGAGTCAGAACCCCAGGGAGCACAAAAAGTGAAAATAAATCGACCGGGTTTTCGGGTCAAGGGTTGGTCACGCTCGTGACCGACCCGTCACGCCCGTGACCTGGGCGTGACTACTTCGACGATCGTCGATCTCCACGAGACGATCGTCGAACGCACTGTCTGGGCATGTCACGCCCGTGACCAAGATGTCACGCCCGTGACTATGGGCGTGACCCCATCGACGATCGTCGATCGCCGTGAGACGATCGCCGACCTTGCGGCCCGAGCATGTCACGCCCGTGACATGAGTGTCACGCCCGTGACCTAGGGCGTGACCAGCCTTCGACGATCGTCGACCTCAATTCGACGATCGTCGAGCTCGAAACTTGCCGTTCGGGCATGTCACGCCCGTGACCTAGGGCGTGACCAGCCTTCGACGATCGTCGATCTCAATTCGACGATCGTCGACCAGAAATCTGCCGTTCGGGCCTGTCACGCCCGTGACACAGGTGTCACGCCCGTGACCTTCGATCGACGATCGTCGATCTCAGTTCGACGATCGTCGAACCCAGAATGGGCTACCCGGGTCTGTCACGCCCGTGACCTATGTGTCACGCCCGTGACATTGACCGAAACGACGGTTCAGGCCCGAAATAATTCTAACGCGCGTGGAAATAAATGCTGGCTTGGGAAGTTACACCAGGAGTAACTACCGGCCGTTTTCCTTCTGAAATCATATAATAAATGAGGAAAAGGTGGTCCAATAGAAAACCGCCAGCTGGACACACCTGTTCAGTTCCGCCGTTTCTTATCCCTTCACCGTAACCGAAACGTTAAGGGGGAAACTTCATGGACATAATGGCTTTTACCATTTCATCTTCTCACTTCCTGAGTTATAAAAGCCCACTTAGGGAAAGAGGAGAAGGTTACACGCTCAAGTAATCAGAACAGACCCTTGTTCTTGCTGTAGGAGAAGTCCAGCAAACGCCACCACCGCGCCATGGCACGCCGACGTTCTTCTCGCCTTCAAACCGCGAACAAGGTCCTCCTCTACTCCTTCTCTTTCATGGGTAGATCTTAGGATTCTTAGAAAGGAGGTTCGCGCTCAACGGAGCCGGACCCATCTCTCGTTTTCATGGAAAAACCATGAAAAAGATATTTTGAGTTCGCCGGAAACCGCCACCTCCGGCGGCCAAACCACCGCCGACCGCTAGCCATCGCCTCAACGGAGGTGGTGGTGGTGGTGGCTTGCCAGGGAAGTGACCGGACGACCGGCAACGGATCACGGAAACATTACAGGAAAAAATGGCTTCCTGGTTCTAGTTTTGGGTTCTGTAGAAGATGAACAGTAAATCGTTTTATATTTATAGATTATGTAAATAATTTTATAAGGAAAAATATACTCGGTTTAGTATATTTTAAGGCTGCAAAATGAGGCACTTAGAGGCCGAATTAGGAAAAATGACCAGACACAAAAGTTGTAGCCCTCGGGGTCTACTTTAATTTAAAATTGATTTTATTCAATTTGGGTGAGTGGTTTGAACACAGCACTCATTTTGGTGGGATCAAGACCTAGGTTAACCAGAAATTAAAATGGTTGCCCACGGTTCATAACATGTCCAAATGACTTGAAATTTGGACTGGAGGCTTATAATATGTATATCGAGAGGCTGTCCAAAAATGAGAATTTTTGGAGAACTTTTGCCTAAAGTTTTTGTAAAAATTTAATAAACAATATAAAATTAATTAGGAGATGAAATTAAGCCCAAACTCCCCCAAATTTTGGGTGGTGGTCCCTGGCATCAATATTAAGATCTGTACAAAATTTCAACTCGATTGGTCGAGTTTTGAATAGGGAATTATCAAGTCCTAGATAGGTCTTGGTGAGGGGTACTTTGGGGAAAAGTACGATTGGAGATGGAGTGGACAAATCTCCTCAAAAGAGGCTGAAGTTGTTGGCCACTGATTTGTTGAGTCTATGTCTACCCTCTTGGGTAACATGGTGTGGCTTAGGGTGGATTTTACCCTAAGAGATTGGCTCAACTCCAACGGGTGGGAGTTTGAGGTTTGTGAAGGACATAGGAGCAAAAGCTCTTGTATGCCCTTGAAATTTGGAGGAGAGGGGGAGGATATGATGAAAACCCTCTGGTTGAAATAGTGAAGGAATTGGAGGTAGTTAGGTACCTCGAAAGTTGAGATTTTGGAATAGGATGAACATGTAATTTAATTATTTTAAGCACTAAATCTAATCCAAAAATTATGAAACTCGGGAGGAGGGAGTTTTAGGATGTATTAAACTTATGGTAATTTTTCTGAAATTTTATGATTAATATATATTATACTTCATGTGTTTAAGAATTATTAGCCCAATTTGTTGTTTCAATTATTTGGAGGCTTTACATTAATTATAATCAGTTAAAATTCTGGATTTAGATCTTGACTAGTAGAACATTGATCCTTGAATTTTTATAGAATTTTATGTTGAGTAAATCTAGTACTTTATTCACAAATGATAGAAAGGGCTTTTATGTTTAAAAAATTATTATGGATAGAACACTTGCTGGAAAATTATGAAACTTAGCCAGTGCAAATTTTAGGCCTTAATCTTCATGTCATAAATTATTTAGAATTTTTGGAAGAATATTTTCTGTACTTGATTCATAAACTATAGAAAATTAGAGATTATTTCCAAATAGTTTTTCAGGTCATTTTGATGATAGAAAATTATGATACTTAGGATTTAGCCTTCTGAGATAGCCTACTAATTATCATAAATTTGCTGGACATCTTACATGAATAATTAGGATAGTTCATGTTCAAACCGGTGGCCCTTGAGATTTTCGAGGAATTTAATTAAATGCCAAATAAATTAGGAAAATTACCATTTTCTGGATTTAGGTTATTTATACCAAGATAAGTCTCCAGTAAATATTTTAGGGCATTTGGATGAGTAATGGATCATTGCATAACCGGTTCGACATGTAGCCTAGGTCGGTCTGCATATAGCAGGTTGTGAGATGCAATAGGACACGATCTGAGAAAGTCTTTGAGGTTTAAACATTTTGTCTGGGTGAACAATTGTGGAAGAAATTACAATAGGAAGATATAAAGAGTAGTGAGTAGTGGTGATAGCTAGAGGTAAGAGGTGCTCGGGTTCGACGAAAGATCGTCTTCCCCGAGGAGTGGAAGGTTTAAAATCACCCTAGGATAGTCTAATGTAATACGAGAAGGAAATCGGGTAAAAGGGTAGACAACCAATAATAATAAGTGCCTTGCGAAAGGGAACTTCGGGCCGTAATGCACCGTCTTGGTTCCTAGTGCCCCTTGAGAGCCCTTCACAAGGTATACCGGGGGCAGTCCTGGGCTAACGTAAACTGTAATAATAAACCGACAAGAGTAACTTAGTAACTAGGGTTGCACTCTTCACAAACACTGTTGGCACAGGAAGAATGATGAGAGCTTCGGCTCGGTTGGTTTGGAGACGGACGGATGGTCCGGGGAGCTTCGGCTCGGTTGGTTTGGAGACGGACGGATGGTCCGGGGAGCTTCGGCTCGGTTGGTTTGGAGACGGACGTTTTGGTCCGGGGAGCTTCGGCTCGGCTTTTGTGTGTTTACGATAAACTTGCATGTGCATAAAATAGGAAAAGTTAAGGTGGTGGGTCTTTCGATATCGGGGAGTTCGATTGCACCGACACCGATATCGTTGACTCGGCGGGGTGATTAGCACTTCGCCAACAGAAGTCCGGTGTGCCAGCCGGCAAGAGTACGCAGGCGTCCGCTTAGTGCGCCAAGCGTTGAGGCGTACGATAGGTCAGACCAGTGGTGCTTTTACTGGTTTTGGAGGTGGGCGAGGCCCAACCCACCGCTTCCGTTTGCCACTACGGAGGTATCCTGGGAGGTAACGGCTCCGAAAGGGGGAACTAAAGGTCTGTGTGCACAGAGTCGGGTGTGTGAGTTGCACTTGCATGTTTCATCATACCCACTAGCATGTCATAGCATAATCGATTCATTTAATCCTGACACCTAAAGTATAAGTGGTATGAGACGCTTATACATTAGGACCTGCAAAACGACCCCTTGGTATATAAGCTTGTGTGGGCAAGTTTATAAATCAAAGGTTATTTTCAACATATAATAACCCCTGCTGTTTGATAACCGACACCCCAAGGTATAAGTGGTATGGGACACTTATACGATGGGAGCCTTGCAAAAGATCCCTTTGCTTATGTGTTCTCGCATAAGTGAAGGTTTAAATTCATTTAATTGCTTTTCTTACTGCTAGACCTATTATAACAATTTATTAACTGCTCACCTAACACAACTTGCTAGACTTAGTTTCCGCTGCCATCTGTTTTCATGTTTAATCTCTACCTTCATGTCCTTCCCTTTCTTCCTCTCCGCTCGGTACCTAGGAGCCATGGGGAAGGGGTAGGGGATGATAGGGCTTAGTCTTTATGACTAACGGTTTTCGAACCGCATCATTTAGGGGATCGTGGAGCCCAGCATGGAGGAGCAGCCCCAGAGATCTGTGCGCCTAGAGATGGGGCAGTCTAGCTCCGGAGTTCACACAGTCGGGACCGTGAGTCTCGACCTTGAGTAGTTTACTGTTTCGCTTCCGCATGAGAGACTTGTAGTGAGGACATTTTGTACCGGGCATAAGCCCGTATTTATATTACTCTGATGTTTCTGTGGACACTCCCTTCGTGGAGTTTTATTATATATATGTGATTTTTATTATTGTGGACTGATTACTCTTACTGTTATATTGTGCTACTTTTCTGTGATCGAATTGGCCGGCAGAATCGGCGCCTTGTGGTGATGACCCTTCGGGACGTGAAGGAGTCACCGCAAAGCGGCGGTTCTGGGCCTAAGACCCCGATGGTTGAAAAAGAAAAAAAAAGGGGGTCTTACAAGTGGTATCAGAGGAAACATCGATCAGAAGGAAGTAGCAGTCCACAAACCCTGTGTCACCCCCGCTCGAGTTTAGTTTGGGGACAAACTAAGCAGCGGAAGCAGTGGTGTGCCCATATGGGGATCACATATAATTTGTCCACCTTTATGTAGTATTTGAACGTTCTCTCAGCGTGTGTTTTTGTTACGCAGCCTCTAGCACGGACTACGCCACAAGGTGGAGTTCAACAGGCTCAGGATGTTGCACCACCCCCACCGGCCCCCACTCCTTTCCTTCAGTCAGACATGGGACAGACCCTGACTGCCATTCTGGAGGCCTTCAGGGCCCAGCAGGTTCCGGCCCCGCAGCCAAATCCGGGGGCCAACTGGCTAAGCATCTTCCGAGGACTGGCTCCCCCGTCCTATTTGGGGACAGAGTCGGCTGTTCGGACGGAATAGTGGCTAGATATCATGTAAGAGATGCTGACCGGGATTCGGTGTCCATGGGAGGAGAAGGTGGCTCTGGTTGTCTCCTGCCTGGAGTCCCATGCAAAGAGGTGGTGGAAGACGCTGTTGGACACGACCTTTGCTGATAGGGAGGTTGCGGAGATTACTTGGGAGGAGTTCAGGGCCGCACTGCTGGAGCATTTCGTTCCGCAGTCGGCTAGGGATGACTTGGAGGAGCGGTTCTTACAGCTGAAGCAGGGTACTCGGACCGTGGTGGAGTACCATCGAGAGTTTGACCACCTGGCTCGATACGCAGATTCCTACCAGCTGGACGAGGCAGGGTATATCAGGAGGTTCTACAAGGGCCTACGTGAGGACTTGAGGGAGGCCCTCTTGTTTGTATCTGACGGGCCCATCTCCCGGATTTTGGAGATGGCCAAAAGGATTGAGGCAGATTGGCACACCACCCGGGGCCGGAAACGGCCAGCAGAGGATCAGGGACGAAGAGGAAGGAATGACCAGCGGCGGGGTGCTGTACAAGAGGGGAGGAGGACAGAGGACCAGCCTCGTCAGGACGTGAGGCCGGAGCCGAGGGAACAGGTGGTATTGGCCCCTCCACCCCTTCGGATGCAGGAGATGCTGAGACCCGGGGGAATGGCGTATCCCCCAGAGTGCTACTTTTGTCATCAGATTGGGCACATTCGGAGGAACTGTCCCATGAGGGGGGCACCACCTCCAGCACATCAGGGCGGCCCACCAGCTCAGCATTACGGAGGCCGAGGACGCGGCCGCGGTCGAGGATACCAGGGGGAAGATCGTAGACAGGGAAGAGAGCAGGTATATGCCTTGGACCTTGCACAGCCGCGGAATCCGGAGCAGGTCATCGCAGGTATGCCGAAATGCTTCTTTGTTTTCATAGAATTTCCCCTTTAAGTTGTTAAAACTTTGAATCGCACTAGATTGATAGCAAGGAAAGTAAAAACTCATTATAGAACCCTAAGATATCTAATCACCCCAGGTATAGTCTTCATCAGCGGCAAGCCTGCCCGCACGCTGTTCGATACTGGAGCTACTCACTCCTTTGTGTCGGAGTCGTTCGTGGAAGGACTGGAAGGTGTGGAGCGGTTCACAGGCTCGAGGATGAGGGTGCGACTACCGGATGGATCTGAGCTCCTTACCACGGATCACTGCAATATGGAGGCGGAGATTGGTGGAAAAGCGTTCGAGGCTCCAGCGACGATTTTGAAGCTGACGGACTACGACCTGATCCTGGGCATGGTATGGCTGCACTGGAACTATGCCCAGATTGACTGCCAGGCAAAGAGGATCACCGTGAGACACGGGGACTCTTTCATTACCATTGAAGGTATAAGACCTGTCTCTCGTATACTCTTATCTTCGGTACAGGCCGTCAAGGCCCATCTGCAGGGAGAGGAGGTCTATCAGATTCTTTTTGAGATGGCGGAAGTTAAGGAGTCGGTGACAGACATCCCGGTGGTGCGAGATTTCGCTGACGTCTTTCCAGAGAAACTACCAGGATTACCTCCACACCGAGAGCAGGATTTTCAGATACAGCTTGTGCCGGGGGCCAAGCCGGCGTCTAGGGCCCCTTATCGGATGGCCCCAAAGGAGTTGGCAGAGTTTCGGACTCAGTTGCAGGAATTAGTTGAGGCAGGTTTTGTTAGACTGAGTTCCTCGCCATGGGGAGCTCCGGTCCTGTTCGTGAAGAAGAAGGATTGGACACTCCGCCTGTGCATCGATTATCGAGCACTAAACAGGCTGACCGTCCGGAATACCTATCCGCTCCCACGGATAGACGAATTATTCGACCAGCTGGAGGGGGCCCATTATTTCTCGAAGCTGGACTTGAGATCAGGATACTACCAGCTGCGGATCCAGGAGGAGGATATCCCGAAGACGGCCTTTAGTAGCAGATACGGCCTGTATGAGTTCACCGTGATGCCCTTTGGGCTCACGAATGCTCCGTCGGCGTTCATGAGTCTCATGAACCGGGTTTTCGAGGCTTACCTGGATGTGTTCGTCATAGTGTTCATAGACGACATCCTGATCTACTCTAGGACGGAGGAGGAGCACACTCGGCATCTGGCACTGACCTTGGAGAGGTTGCGGGAGCATCACCTTTATGCCAAATTCAGCAAGTGTCAGTTCTGGTTGAAGGAGGTAGCCTTCCTAGGCCACATCATCAGCGGAGCCGGGTTATCAGTAGATCCAGCAAAGGTTCGGGCAGTTCGCGATTGGCCGCAGCTGAGAACAGCCACCGATGTACGCAGTTTCTTGGGGCTTGCCGGTTACTACCGGAAGTTCGTGGAGGGGTTCTCTCGGATTGCCCTCCCCCTCACATCTTTGACAAAGAAGGAGGCACCTTTTGTTTGGACCCCGCAGTGCCAGGCGGCTTTCCAGGAGCTGAAGGACCGACTCATCTCGGCCCCTATCCTGGCCCTTCCATCCGGAAGGGAGGGATTCCAGGTGTATACCGACGCATCATACCAAGGGATGGGAGCGGTGCTGATGCAGAACGGACATGTCATAGCATATGCCTCCCGCCAGCTGAAGACCCATGAGAGGAACTACCCGGTGCACGACCTCGAGATGGGAGCGGTCGTTTTTGCTCTAAAGGTCTGGCGTCATTACCTTTATGGAGTCCACTGCGATATCTTCTCCGGTCACAAGAACTTGAAATACGTGGACACTCAGAAGGAGCTGAATATCAGGCAGAGGCGTTGGGTGGAGTTCTTAGCAGATTATCAGTATGAGATGCACTACCACCCAGGGAAGGCAAACGTGGTGGCCGACGCGTTGAGCCGGAGAGCGGCCACTTCCGAAGCTGGGCCCCAGGTTATGTCTATGGAGCTGGTCCAGTCATTCAGAGACATGCAGATATCCCTAGTGTCCGAGGATGACCCAGATCTGTATAGGGAGTATCTGGCATCGGTAGTGGCCATTGACGATATTCGGGATCGCATTCGGGACGGACAGAGGACAGATGCGTGGGCGGAGCCGATGTTCCGAGCTTTGGAGGAAGGTTCGACAGGAGATTATTCCCTGAGAGATGGTTTGCTCCACTTCAGAGGCAGAGTATATATACCTGCAGGAGGCCAGATCCGAGAGGATATTCTGACGGAGGCGCATTGCAGCCGGTACTCCGTGCACCCGGGGATCACAAAGATGACCGCTGATCTGAAGAGGACGATGTTTTGGCCGGGCATGAAGAAAGACATTACGTACTTCGTGACCCATTGCGAGGCGTGTCAGTTGGTGAAGGCGGAGTGCAGGAACCCCGCAGGACTGTTGCAGCCACTCCCGGTGCCGGAGTGGAAGTTTGACGACATAGCGATGGATTTTATACATGGTCTTCCCCGGTCTCGGACGGGGAACGACTCGATTTGGGTGATTGTCGATCGGTTGACGAAGGTGGCCCGCTTTGTACCGATCAGGAAGGATGACTCGGTGGGAGTGCTGGTACGGAAGTTTGTGGAGCAGTATGTCCGATATCATGGCGTGCCCCGGACGATAGTGTCGGACCGCGATGGACGGTTTACATCCAGGGAGTGGCGGTCAGTGCAGGCATATTTGGGCACCCGGTTGACTTTTAGCACGGCCTTCCACCCTCAGACGGACGGGCAGACAGAGCGCACCAACAGGACCTTGGAGGATCTACTACGATTGTGTATACTGGACCGAGGGGAGCCGTGGGAGAAGATGTTACCGTTGGTCGAGTTCTCCTACAATAATAGCTACCAGTCCAGCATCAGGATGGCGCCTTATGAAGCCCTGTATGGAAGAAAATGTAGGACCCCGCTTTCTTGGGTTCAAGACGAGGATCCGAAGCTGTTGGGATCGGACTTTGTGGAAGATACCGAGGCTCAGGTGAGACTGATCAGAGATAGGATGTTGGAGGCGCAGAGCAGACAGGCCAAATATTATGACGCCCGGCATCATCAGGTGGAGTTTCGGGTAGGGGATCGAGTGTTCTTGAAGATCCGACCCATGCACGGAGTCTCACGGGTGCGCGGTCGGAGGAAGAAACTCAGCCCTAGGTATATGGGCCCTTACCAGATCCTGGAGCGGATCGGACCCCTAGCCTACAGGCTAGAGTTACCACCAGAGCTGGCAGCTCTACACGACGTCTTCCACATCTCTTCGCTGAGAAGGGCTCTACTACGCCCGGAGCAGCGGATTTTGACCACCGAAGGGCCGGTAGCTTCAGACCGATCTGTTCACTTGGAGCCGGTTCGGATCGATGACAAAGGAGTGCGGATCTTGCGCCGCAAGAAGATCCCCTTAGTCAAGGTTCTGTGGAGAAATCACGGTCAGGAGGAGCACACCTGGGAACCGCAGGATCTGATGAGGCAAAGATACCCGGAGTTGTTCAGTCAGGTACATCTCACCACCTCTCGGTATACTATAGATTGCCTTCTTGTTTTGGAATGTTAAGACTAGGTACGGAAAATCCAGGACCTAGGCATGCGCACTTAATCAGAAAGGTAGGGGCTAATCTTTTGTTTATTGGGGAGATTGTCTTCGTTATCAAGCGAACAGTCGCCTGAACCCAATAGAAAGATCGTATGGGATGTTACAAGTTTAATTCATTCCGATAGAAATCCCCGTAGGCTCAACCTCAATTTCGGGGACGAAATTTTTGTTTTGTTTATTGGGATTTGTAACATCCCATTTCCGGCTAGACCCCTAGGAGTCGGTTGGTCGAGTCAGAACCCCAGGGAGCACAAAAAGTGAAAATAAATCGACCGGGTTTTCGGGTCAAGGGTTGGTCACGCCCGTGACCGACCCGTCACGCCCGTGACCTGGGCGTGACTACTTCGACGATCGTCGATCTCCACGAGACGATCGTCGAACGCGCCGTCTGGGCATGTCACGCCCGTGACTATGGGCGTGACCCCATCGACGATCGTCGATCGCCGTGAGACGATCGCCGACCTTGCGGCCCGAGCATGTCACGCCCGTGATATGAGTGTCACGCCCGTGACCTAGGGCGTGACCAGCCTTCGACGATCGTCGACCTCAATTCGACGATCGTCGAGCTCGAAACTTGCCATTCGGGCATGTCACGCCCGTGACCTAGGGCGTGACCAGCCTTCGACGATCGTCGATCTCAATTCGACGATCGTCGACCAGAAATCTGCCGTTCGGGCCTGTCACGCCCGTGACACAGGTGTCACGCCCGTGACCTTCGATCGACGATCGTCGATCTCAGTTCGACGATCGTCGAACCCAGAATGGGCTACCCGGGTCTGTCACGCCCGTGACCTATGTGTCACGCCCGTGACATTGACCGAAACGACGGTTCAGGCCCGAAATAATTCTAACGCGCGTGGAAATAAATGCTGGCTTGGGAAGTTACACCAGGAGTAACTACCGGCCGTTTTCCTTCTGAAATCATATAATAAATGAGGAAAAGGTGGTCCAATAGAAAACCGCCAGCTGGACACACCTGTTCAGTTCCGCCGTTTCTTATCCCTTCACCGTAACCGAAACGTTAAGGGGGAAACTTCATGGACATAATGGCTTTTACCATTTCATCTTCCCACTTCCTGAGTTATAAAAGCCCACTTAGGGAAAGAGGAGAAGGTTACACGCTCAAGTAATCAGAACAGACCCTTGTTCTTGCTGTAGGAGAAGTCCAGCAAACGCCACCACCGCGCCATGGCACCCCGACGTTCTTCTCGCCTTCAAACCGCGAACAAGGTCCTCCTCTACTCCTTCTCTTTCATGGGTAGATCTTAGGATTCTTAGAAAGGAGGTTCGCGCTCAACGGAGCCGGACCCATCTCTCGTTTTCATGGAAAAACCATGAAAAAGATATTTTGAGTTCGCCGGTAACCGCCACCTCCGGCGGCCAAACCACCGCCGACCGCTAGCCATCGCCTCAACGGAGGTGGTGGTGGTGGTGGCTGGCCAGGGAAGTGACCGGACGACCGGCAACGGATCACGGAAACGTTACAGGAAAAAAATGGCTTCCTGGTTCTAGTTTCGGGTTCTGTAGAAGATGAACAGTAAATCGTTTTATATTTATAGATTATGTAAATAATTTTATGAGGAAAAATATACTCGGTTTAGTATATTTTAAGGCTGCAAAATGAGGCACTTAGAGGCCGAATTAGGAAAAATGACCAGACACAAAAGTTGTAGCCCTCGGGGTCTACTTTAATTTAAAATTGATTTTATTCAATTTGGGTGAGTGGTTTGAACACAGCACTCATTTTGGTGGGATCAAGACCTAGGTTAACCAGAAATTAAAATGGTTGCCCACGGTTCATAACATGTCCAAATGACTTGAAATTTGGACTGGAGGCTTATAATATGTAATCGAGAGGCTGTCCAAAAATGAGAATTTTTGGAGAACTTTTGCCTAAAGTTTTTGTAAAAATTTAATAAACAATATAAAATTAATTAGGAGATGAAATTAAGCCCAAACTCCCCCAAATTTTGGGTGGTGGTCCCTGGCATCAATATTAAGATCTGTACAAAATTTCAACTCGATTGGTCGAGTTTTGAATAGGGAATTATCAAGTCCTAGATAGGTCTTGGTGAGGGGTACTTTGGGGAAAAGTACGATTGGAGATGGAGTGGACAAATCTCCTCAAAAGAGGCTGAAGTTGTTGGCCACTGATTTGTTGAGTCTATGTCTACCCTCTTGGGTAACATGGTGTGGCTTAGGGTGGATTTTACCCTAAGAGATTGGCTCAACTCCAACGGGTGGGAGTTTGAGGTTTGTGAAGGACATAGGAGCAAAAGCTCTTGTATGCCCTTGAAATTTGGAGGAGAGGGGGAGGATATGATGAAAACCCTCTAGTTGAAATAGTGAAGGAATTGGAGGTAGTTAGGTACCTCGAAAGTTGAGATTTTGGAATAGGATGAACATGTAATTTAATTATTTTAAGCACTAAATCTAATCCAAAAATTATGAAACTCGGGAGGAGGGAGTTTTAGGATGTATTAGACTTATGGTAATTTTTCTGAAATTTTATGATTAATATATATTATACTTCATGTGTTAAAGAATTATTAGCCCAATTTGTTGTTTCAATTATTTGGAGGCTTTACATTAATTATAATCAGTTAAAATTCTGGATTTAGATCTTGACTAGTAGAACATTGATCCCTGAATTTTTATAGAATTTTATGTTGAGTAAATCTAGTACTTTATTCACAAATGATAGAAAGGGCTTTTATGTTTAAAAAATTATTATGGATAGAACACTTGCTGGAAAATTATGAAACTTAGCCAGTGCAAATTTTAGGCCTTAATCTTCATGTCATAAATTATTTAGAATTTTTGGAAGAATATTTTCTGTACTTGATTCATAAACTATAGAAAATTAGAGATTATTTCCAAATAGTTTTTCAGGTCATTTTGATGATAGAAAATTATGATACTTAGGATTTAGCCTTCTGAGATAGCCTACTAATTATCATAAATTTGCTGGACATCTTGCATGAATAATTAGGATAGTTCATGTTCAAACCGGTGGCCCTTGAGATTTTCAAGGAATTTAATTAAATGCCAAATAAATTAGGAAAATTACCATTTTCTGGATTTAGGTTATTTATACCAAGATAAGTCTCCAGTAAATATTTTAGGGCATTTGGATGAGTAATGGATCATTGCATAACCGGTTCGACATGTAGCCTAGGTCGGTCTGCATATAGCAGGTTGTGAGATGCAATAGGACACGATCTGAGAAAGTCTTTGAGGTTTAAACATTTTGTCTGGGTGAACAATTGTGGAAGAAATTACAATAGGAAGATATAAAGAGTAGTGAGTAGTGGTGATAGCTAGAGGTAAGAGGTGCTCGGGTTCGACGAAAGATCGTCTTCCCCGAGGAGTGGAAGGTTTAAAATCACCCTAGGATAGTCTAATGTAATACGAGAAGGAAATCGGGTAAAAGGGTAGACAACCAATAATAATAAGTGCCTTGCGAAAGGGAACTTCGGGCCGTAATGCACCGTCTTGGTTCCTAGTGCCCCTTGAGAGCCCTTCACAGGGTATACCGGGGGCAGTCCTGGGCTAACGTAAACTGTAATAATAAACCGACAAGAGTAACTTAGTAACTAGGGTTGCACTCTTCACAAACACTGTTGGCACAGGAAGAATGATGAGAGCTTCGGCTCGGTTGGTTTGGAGACGGACGGATGGTCCGGGGAGCTTCGGCTCGGTTGGTTTGGAGACGGACGGATGGTCCGGGGAGCTTCGGCTCGGTTGGTTTGGAGACGGACGTTTTGGTCCGGGGAGCTTCGGTTCGGCTTTTGTGTGTTTACGATAAACTTGCATGTGCATAAAATAGGAAAAGTTAAGGTGGTGGGTCTTTCGATATCGGGGAGTTCGATTGCACCGACACCGATATCGTTGACTCGGCGGGGTGATTAGCACTTCGCCAACAGAAGTCCGGTGTGCCAGCCGGCAAGAGTACGCAGGCGTCCGCTTAGTGCACCAAGCGTTGAGGCGTACGATAGGTCAGACCAGTGGTGCTTTTACTAGTTTTGGAGGTGGGCGAGGCCCAACCCACCGCTTCCGTTTGCCACTACGGAGGTATCCTGGGAGGTAACGGCTCCGAAAGGGGGAACTAAAGGTCTGTGTGCACAGAGTTGGGTGTGTGAGTTGCACTTGCATGTTTCATCATACCCACTAGCATGTCATAGCATAATCGATTCATTTAATCCTGACACCTAAAGTATAAGTGGTATGGAACGCTTATACATTAGGACCTGCAAAACGACCCCTTGGTATATAAGCTTGTGTGGGCAAGTTTATAAATCAAAGGTTATTTTCAACATATAATAACCTCTGCTGTTTGATAACCGACACCCCAAGGTATAAGTGGTATGGGACACTTATACGATGGGAGCCTTGCAAAAGATCCCTTTGCTTATGTGTTCTCGCATAAGTGAAGGTTTAAATTCATTTAATTGCTTTTCTTACTGCTAGACCTATTATAACAATTTATTAACTGCTCACCTAACACAACTTGCTAGACTTAGTTTCCGCTGCCATCTGTTTTCATGTTTAATCTCCACCTTCATGTCCTTCCCTTTCTTCCTCTCCGCTCGGTACCTAGGAGCCATGGGGGAAGGGGTAGGGGATGATAGGGCTTAGTCTTTATGACTAACGGTTTTCGAATCGCATCATTTAGGGGATCGTGGAGCCCAGCATGGAGGAGCAGCCCCAGAGATCTGTGCGCCTAGAGATGGGGCAGTCTAGCTCCGGAGTTCACACAGCCGGGACCGTGAGTCTCGACCTTGAGTAGTTTACTGTTTCGCTTCCGCATGAGAGACTTGTAGTGAGGACATTTTGTACCGGGCATAAGCCCGTATTTATATTACTCTGATGTTTCTGTGGACACTCCCTTCGTGGAGTTTTATTATATATATGTGATTTTTATTATTGTGGACTGATTACTCTTACTGTTATATTATGCTACTTTTCTGTGATCGAATTGGCCGGCAGAATCGGCGCCTTGTGGTGATGACCCTTCGGGACGTGAAGGAGTCACCGCAAAGCGGCGGTTCTGGGCCTAAGACCCCGATGGTTGAAAAAGAAAAAAAAAGGGGGTCTTACACACTTTCAGAGACAGTTCACACAAAATGTTGACACATCTGATCACTGATGTCTCTGATTTGCACTTGAGTACCCCGCGATGAATTCTTTTATGATCCACCCTCTGAGCCTCCTGATCATGTACCTCTCTCAGTAGTTGCTCTTGGTAACTGAAACCATCGGTTTGTGGCGTTAGTCATATTAGTAGTTTATTCATTGCATTTGCATAAAAAAATTTCAGCGGAAAATTGCATAGTACTTTGGTTTTTATGCAGCTCAAATTAAAAAACATAAACAAGATACAAGTTTTAAAATGGATGACTTGGTTATGGTTCGGCTAGATCCGGAACGGTTATCTTTTGGTACCGTAAAGAAGCTAGCTACCGTAGGACTTGAGAGCGCTAAGTTGTCAACCTAAATCACCTAGAGGGGGGTGAATAGGTGAATTTCGTGTCAAATGCGGAATAAAAATATAACACAGCACAGATCCGTAATCAAGCAAACACAGAGACGACAAGAGATTTATAGTGGTTCCCCAATCTTGGGTACGTCCACTTTTCTCACCGATCTAGCAAATCACTAGACTCGGCTACTCCACTATCTCGGATTGCAAAAACAATCCTACACCTCGGAACCACGTTCCTATAAAACTCGATCCCAAATGGATCTACACTCGGAAGATAAAACTTCCTACCACTCGGAGAAAGATCTCCTACAAAGAAATTTGTTTAAAAAAAAAAATTTACAACAAGAATATCACAGATCTGGATCTTTGACGTAATCTTCTTCTTAAGAGCTTTTCGGCTTGAACAGAATTAGTTGAAGAAGACTTGACTGAGATCCACGATTCTGAGATCTGGAATCACCACGATCAAGAAAGTAAATCAGAGACGATGAAGCACGGAGAGATCGGATGATTCTTCTTGAGTCTGGATCGCTAGAAAAACTTAGATCGATAGCAGCGGCGTGAGAACGACGATCCAGAGCTTCTCCCGAAAACGGTAATGGCGGCGGACAGAAAGATTAGGGTTTTCGGGATTTTCTCTTTCTTAAAAAACGATAATCTCTGTAAAACGCATATATAGTCAAATCTAAAAAGACCTATTTATAGGCTAACTCCAACAGTCATAATCGTAATTAAGATTGACACGTGGACCAATCAGAAAAAGGTTAATTTCAAATCTCCGTCAATTCTGGACTTAACGATTTCTGGAATTCTGAGCCAACATACTCGTGTTAGATAAGATACTCGAGTATAAAGGTATGCTACTCGAGTAGATGAGAGAAATATGTACTCGAGTAATAGAAATGACTACTCGAGTGCCTTGGAAGAACTACCCGAGTTACTCTAGACATATTACTCGAGTAAGTAGAAACATCTACTCGAGTACTAATCCAAACTACTCGAGTATAAGAATAATCTACTCGAGTGCAAAGCCAGTCTACTCGAGTATAAGAAGGATCTACTCGAGTGCTAAGCCACTTACTCGAGTATATGAGTGAAGTTACTCAAGTATGTGGACTTAGAAAAATTTAGACTGAACAGCTAGCCCTACTCGAGTATAATTAAGAGACTACTCGAGTATGACTAAGGCTCTACCCGAGTACACAAACACCTACTCGAGTAAGGAAAAGAGGTACTCGAGTATATGAATGGATTTACTCGAGTATATGGACTTAGAAACTTTCTGAGATGAGAAGTCCAGATCAACTCGAGTACGATCAGAACACTTATCGAGTAACTTGAGAACTACTCGAGTATGTAATCCAATCTACTCGAGTACTAAGTCACTTACTCGAGTATATAGAAGATACTACTCAAGTATGTGGACTTAGAAAGTCTTCAATACTCCAGAGTCCAGTAGTCTAAGTGCATGGAAACAAAGTGTACCCCAATAGAGAGGCTATACATAAGTCAACACCTTGGATCACACAATGAGGAATTACATTGTATGGTCCTGTGTTTGATGACCCACTATAGACTGATATTGGTTTACACTTGGCAATAGAGTCCTGCATGCACAACTTAAACACAACATCAAATACAACTTAATTCATCTTAGTTTCAGGTCTGACTTCCCACAAATCTGGGGTATTGTGAAGACAATTCCCAACAATCTCCCCCTATTTGTAGAAGTCAGCACCCTTTGCACTAAGATGAATTTATAGAAAAGAAATGATCATCTATAACAACAAGCAATAAAAAATGACTAAAACAGAGAATAATAGCAAGTAAGGGAACCATAATCAGAATTAGATATATTAAATAGAAAGATTTTCCAGTTCCACAAAACACTTTCAGGGGTAATTTTCTCTGTGAAGTTTAGCTTTCTTCAGCTCTTGCCTTTCCAAATAACTGTAGGGTTTAGGAAAATAAGTCTTTGGCCTTGGAGGAGCTGCTGGATTGTTGAATCCCCATTGCCTGTCATGTAATCTGATCTTGATTTGAGATGCATCATAGGCTTTCCATTCTGAGTAGCTGTAGAATTTGTCTTTATTTTCCCCAAAATCAGTTACCAGCTTTAGAGTGTCAAAGATTAATGATTTGGAGGTTGGACTCCAAACTTCTGAATGTACTGACTCTGATCTGCCCTCTGAAGCTTGAGCTTGCTCTCTCTTAGGTGCAGAACGGCTAGCAGAAGCGCTGTCACCATATTTTCTTTTCTTGCTGGGGCCACCCTGATCAGCAAGTTTTCTAGAGGAGGAAGTACCTCGATCAAAGTGCCCCTGAGAGCTGGCAGGGACATCCTCTTTCCACATATTAGAATATGAAAGAGGAGGCTCAGACATCTCTCCAGCAGGTCTGGGAGAGAAGGCTGGCACTGCCTCTGGAATGGTAGCATGAACCTGGGCATCAGATGGAGGATGTTCCTCAAGAGGATCTAAGCTTTTAGGAATGATGGAGGGGTCGAGCTGGAATTCTGGAAAATTCTGATTATGTACCCAAACTGCAGTGTCATAAATGTAGAATTTGACAGACTGTAGCTTGGCTAGAATATCTGCTTTCATGGTATTAACTAATCCATCCAGGGTCTCTTTAGACTTGGTAGAGATTTCAGCAGAAATTTTCTCAACTTGTTCTTTCACAATTTTCTCCCCCTTGCTGATTTCTACAGATAGCTTTTCAATAGCTTCATCTCTGAATGTGCCTACTTCTTCACAAACTTTCATCACATTGGCTTCAGCTCTTTGGTCTAGCAGAATCTAGTTATGTGCCACTGTTTCAGATTGGTTTCTGACTTCACCCATGCTGGTGATGGTGTGATCTATCGCTTTTCCACCTATTTGGAAGAGTTGCTTAAGTTCATCAGTGTTGGCTTGAATTTCTGCAAAGCCTCTGCTCATCTCAGTTTCAAGAGTAGAGACCTTATTATTAACTGATTTCAGAGACTCATCAAAGTAATGTCTCTGTTCTTGGAGCATCTTCTCAATCTTACTGATGATGTCTGAGGAGCTGAGGGAAGCAGAAGATGGAGCACTGGCAGAAGTAGAGACCTGAGGGAGCTGAGAGACTAAGGGAGTCCAAGGAGGGATTTCTTTCACAACCACTGAGATAGTAGTTCTCTTGGTGTGAGTGATTTCTACTGAATCCAGGGGATCTGTGAAGGAGGGGAGAGTGAAGGCTAATGTCCTTAGAGGAGGTTCAATAGGTTCTGGTGATAACTCCTCTTCATCGGACAGGATGATACTATCATGTTGTTCTGCTTCTTCAATGGGAGAATGAGCTGAGGATGGAGAGGGTTCCTTGAGAGGGATCTGTTCATCTTGAACCTGAACCTCAGGAGTATCAACAACTGGGTCTGCTGGAGGTAGGGGACTGTCTGACCTTAGTTCTTCAATGAGTTTATCAATCTCTGCAGCTGTGGACAGAAGGTCTTGTTGAACTTGAATCTCTTGGGAATCTTGATTATCTGCTGGACTTTGTACATCTGTTGGAATATCTTCTAGAGGAGGAGAAGGAGGAGAGGGATCTCTGACTGTCTGGGAGGGAACTTCTGTCATCAGAATCTGAGAGCTAGATGAGGCAGGCTCCCCCTCAACTACTGCACCCAGGATGTCAGTAGCTTGATGTAGAGGAGGAGATGGAGTCCTGTCATCAGCAACATGCTGAGGGCTGGGGACATCTTCATCCATAATGACTTTGGAGGCTTGGGCAGTGTTCTTGAGTTGGATTTCATATCTTTGGATCGAAGAGATGGATACCTTTTTCATGTGATGGAGGGGAGTTCTTTTGGAGAAATCAAATACTGTAGGATTTATCTCATGAAAGAGGAGGGAGATAATCCTGGCATAGCTGGGTTTTTTCACACTTTCTTTGATCTTATCCAGTATCATCATGCCGAACTGGAATGTCTTCCGGCATACGATGGCTTGCATAACATCAAAAATTTTTTGGGAGATTTCTCTTAGGGAATAGGTTTTGCAGAGAAGAACTTTTGCAATGACATCAACAAGGAATTTGCCCTCTAAATTAAAATCTGCACGTCGAAACGAGTATCCTTCATACGGGTCTATTCCACAGAAGAAACTGGTTCTCTCGGAATCTTCGGAAGTCAGATCATCTTCCTCATCCACCACGGGCAACTATAACAGAGTAGCTAATAAAGTTTTGTCCTGACAGATCTTTATCCCACTGACCTTGGTTTTGAGAACTGTACCATTTCGCTTGATCTTCAGATTCTTGTAAAACACTTCCACTGCAGAAAATAGGATCTTACACGGCGTCTGTAACAGGAACGACAGCCCGGCTGTGTCAAGGAGAATGAGAAGGTTTCGGAAGTCGTCTGAGAGATCGGCGATTCCATCTATAACCAATTCGGACCCGATTCCAATCTTGGATGGAGGAGCCATCGAGTTCTAGAGTAACGGATTCTGGAGAAGACAGCGCTCTGCAGTTCTGGAAAACGAAGCGCCGGCTTGTACTCGAGAAAGGTTTCGTGGAAATGGATTATGGGATCATTCTATTTATATACATAACCCTAATTAGGTTTAAGATTGAGTTTTAAAATAAAACATACCTTATGGGGGGCGGCAAAAATCGAGGTGTGCGAAAAGAGAAAAATGAGATTTTCAAAGTTCTGGAATTTCAAGGTACTCGAGTATATATCGGCATGCACGAGTAGTCTGTTGTAACCTACACGAGTAAGTCGAAGACCAAGTAGATCATGAAGTACTCGAGTCAGTTATTAAGTACTCGAGTATGAAGAATATGTACTTGAGTGAATTTTTTACCTACACGAGTAGATACTTGAGTTACTCGAGTATATAGTAATGTACTCGAGTGTATTCATGTAACCACTCGTGATTGTTTCCAAGTACTCGAGTATGTGAGTACACTTACTCGAGTAAGTCACTTTGACAAAATATTTTTCTCGATGCACTGATCTTTACCTCCACCACCTTTTAACTCTGAGACTTTGATAGAGACCACTAATCTTCTTTGTTGAGCATCCCAAGTTCAGTTTTGAAGAATGAGAACTTGGTCTCATCTAGCGGCTTCGTGAATATATCTGCAACTTGCCTATCTGTGGAGACGTATTGTAGATCTATGTCTTCATTATCCACATGCTCCTGGATGAAGTGATAGCGAAGCTCTATGTGCTTTGTCCGGCTGTAGGAGACTGGGTTGTTGGCGATTGCTATTGCACTAGAAGAGTTGCAAAGCAGAGGGATGTTCTGGAACTTCATGTTATAGTCTTCAAATTGATTCTTGATCCATAGAAGCTGTGCACAACAGCTGCCTGCAGAGATGTACTCTAATTCAGCCGTTGAGATGGCTACACAGTTCTGCTTCTTACTGCTCCAGGAAATAAGTCTCCTTCCGAGAAATTGGCAAGTCCCGGAAGTACTTTTCCTGTCGTCTTTGCTTCCTACAAAATCTGCATCTGAAAATCCAATTAGTTCACTATCATTACTTCTTGGGTACCATAAGCCAAGATTTGGTGTACCTTTGAGGTATCTCAAGATTCGCTTTGCAGCAATGTAGTGAGATTCCTTAGAGTTCACCTAAAATCTAGCACATACACATGTTGAAAACATTATGTCTGGTCTACTTGCGGTAAGGTAGAGCAAGGACCCAATTATGCTTCTGTACTTGGTTTCATCAAAAGGTTTCCCTTTCTCATCCTTGTCCAAAGACATAGCTGAGGCCATTGGAGTCCTCATAGAGGTTGCGTTCTCCATTCCTAATTTCTTAAGTAGCTCTTTGGTGAATTTAGTCTGTGAAATGAAAAGTCCATCCTCAGATTGTTTCACCTGAAGCCCTAAGAAATACTTCAGCTCTCCCATACTGCTCATTTCAAACTTCCCTTGCATAAGTTTAGAAAACTTCTTGTAGAGGTTGTCATCCGTAGAGCCAAAAATAATGTCGTCAATATATATTTGTACCAGCAAAATCTTGCCTTTTATTTCCCTAAGAAATAATGTCTTGTCTATCTTTCTTCTTGTGAACTTGCTCTCAAGAAGGAAGCTAGACAGCGTCTCATACCAAGCTCGGGGAGCTTGTTTAAGACCATATAAAGCTTTTTGCAGTAAATAAACATGATTAGGAAAGTTTGAATCAACAAAACCTGGCGGTTGCTCTACATACACTTCTTCCTTTATGTCACCATTCAGGAAGGCGGACTTGAGGTCCATCTGATAGACGGTAAAGCCCTTAAGTGCGGCGTAGGCAAGAAATAACCTGATCGCCTCCAGTCTTGCCACTGGAGCATATGTTTGATCAAAGTCGATTCCTTCTTCTTGGCGATAGCCCTTGGCGACAAGTCTTGCTTTATTCTTTATAATTGTTCCATCTTCATCCATCTTATTCCGGTAGACCCATTTTGTCCCGATGACATTCTTACTCTTGGGTCTAGGAACAAGTGTCCAAACTTTGCAACGTTTGAACTGATTCAACTCTTCTTCCATGGCTAGTATCCAGGATGCATCCGAGTTTGCTTCCTCGAACTTCTTAGGTTCAACCTGTGATAGAAAGCTCAAGAATAAATTCTCGTTAGTTGTACCTCTCCGGGTTCTGACACCATCCTGAGGATCTCCTATGATTTGATCTAAGGGATGATCCTTCAAGTGTCTGAACTCTAGAGTCCTTGCATCTGGGATCTCTTCAGCCACTGGTATTGCATCTTCAGCTGGGATGTGTTCTTCATCTTGATCATCTACCTCTCCAATAGGGGTTGTAGAGGTGATCTTGATGAACGTCTCATTTTTATCTTGAGTGGGCTCATCCAAGCTAAGTTCCTTCATCTTGGTACCTGCATCTTCAATGAGCACACTAGAAGTGTTGCTTTGCAGCAAACTCGTCTCATCAAATACAAGGTGTATCGACTCTTCTACCACTAGAGTTTTTCTATTAAATACTCTATAGGCCTTACTATGGCTACTATAACCTACAAAAATACCTTCAAATCTTTTCTCGCTAAACTTGGTAGTGCGATACTTGCCGTTGTTAAGTACGAAGCACTTACAGTCAAAGATTCTAAAGTATGAAATGGTTGGTTTCCTGCCTTTTAGAAGTTCGTAAGGAGTCTTATCATGGTTCTTGTTGATGAGAGCTCGATTTTGCACGTGACAAGCGGTGTTGATGGCTTCAGCCCAGAAATACTCTGGAAGTGAGGCATCACTCAACATAATCCAGCAAGCCTCTATAAGTGTTCTGTTCCTTCTCTCAGCTACTCCATTTTGCTGTGGAGTGCGAGAAGAGGAAAACTCATGAAAGATATCTTGACTTTCGCAGAATTCTGTCATGGCTCCAGACTTGAATTCTATTCCATTGTCACTTCTGATTTTGACTACGGAACAGTTGTATTCATTCTGGATTTGCCTAACAAAACTAGTGAAAGTACTGAAGGTGTCTTACTTGTGTTTCAGAAAGAACACCCACGCAAAGCGCGAGTAATCATCCACAATAACCAACGTATATTCCTTACCTCCCAAACTTCTAACTTGCAGTGGACCAAACAAGTCCATATGGAGAAGTTGTAAGCTTCTATTGGAATCCTTGCCTATTATGCTTTTAAATGAACTCCTTGTTTGCTTGCCTTTGATACAGGCGTGACAAAGACTGTCCATAACGCACTTGACGCTTGGTGCATCACGTACTAAGTTTTGAGAGAATAGTTTATTAATAGTTTTGAAATTAATATGTGCTAGTCTCTTGTGTCATTGGTCAGCAAGAGATGCACTACTTTTTGCTAAAAGACACACTGGTGTAGACGAGTCTATACAAATGAAGTTTAAACAGAAAATATTTCTGCTTCGAGTGCCTGATAAAACAGTTTCCATGTTGTCAACCGATTTTATCAAACACTTGTCAGCATGAAATTCAACCACGTATCCTTTGTCGCATAGTTGGCTTATGCTGATGAGATTGTGTTCCAATCCTTCAACATAAGCTACATCCGAAAAGGATACGCTACCGTTAGTAATCATACCGTAGCCTTTAGTTATTCCTCGATCTGAACCTCCAAAGATGACCTTTGGTCCGTTGCAGACTGAGGTGAAATTCTGGAGTAGGCTTCTTATCCCGGTCATATGCCGAGAGCATCCACTGTCCAAGTACCAGATTGGCATTTTGGTGGTCTTTGGACATACCTGCAATTACAATCATTTAGCCTTAGGAACCCAAACAAGTTTGGGTCCTTGGTCTCGAGTTAGAATAATCCCCCTACGAGCATTAGCCTCATGAGTGGTCATTCTCACGTTGCTAACTTGAGGGGTTGCAACATTTCTAGGATTGAACCAACAGTCGATGCCAAAATGACCAATTTTGCCACAGCACAACAGTCGAACCTGTTGTATCTTTGCCTAGTGTATTCCTGCTTGATTTTCTTAAGTGATGGTCTAGCAGGAACTTCACACTTGGAGGAAGACGCTTCATGATGATGGCAGCTACATGAAGTTTTCTCCCTCATAGGCTTTTCCACAATAGGTTTTACCTTTGGTGTCTTCTTGATGTTATGACCATGAGCATATGGTCCATAATTCTGAAGTTGAATCTCTTCATAAGGTGCCTTAAAGACACTCTCGCCAAAGTTACGAGGACGAGTCCAACCTTGGTATCTTGACTTAGGCTTCTCGGGGATCGGCCTAGAGAAGTGTCCATAGGTGGACTCATAGTCGTATTCGTTCATAGGAAAGATAACTTTCTTGAACAAAACCGGTTCCAAGGGAGCTTTCCCCTTTTCTTCAGCTAGAGCCTTCCGGGCAGCCTTATTCTTTCTCTTGGCCTTGTTTCTTCTAGAAGATTTACTAGAAGCACCAATGTGGCCTATACCAGCACCCTTGGCCTTAGCTGAGAACTCAGCAACGAGTGGAAGAACTGTCTTAGGCTTGGAGAAACTCTCAACAAGTTTCTTCTCACCCTCGAGTAGTTGTTCCAATTCTTTGATGATTTCATCTTTAAGGTCGAGGTGCTTGAGAGCTTGATTGTATTCTTCCATAGCAGCATTAAAGTTCTCTTGAAGAGAATTAGTCTTGGTGACTTCTTCTCTCAAGCTGCTCTCAGTAGCCTGTAGAGATCTTATCTCTTTGGCTTGAGTTTTCACGACTCTGCGACATTTTTCGTAAGTCGTGAGTAACTCCTTATACTGTACCATGAGTTCAGATTCATCTTCAGAGGAATAGCCCTCTTGCTCATTATCATCATCAGATTCAGAGAGAGGAGTGTGAGATTTTACCTCCCTAGTGAACTGGGGGACTTGTTCATCATCAGAGTGAGCCATGAGCCCGAAGTAAGCTTCCTCTTCTTAACTCGACTCAGATGAGTCGGAGTCGCTGAGAATTTTGATCTTCTTGGCTAATAAGCTCTTCTCTGTCCTCTTCTTGTGGTATGAAGATTTCTTTTCCTCTCTTCTGCCACCCTCTTTCTTCTTGTGAGGGCAGTCCGCGATGACGTGACCTGGCTTATTACAACAATAACAAACGATGTCAGTTGAAATTTGTTTGTTCTGTTTGGAGTTATACCTGTCATGGCTGCTCGAGCCATTCTTTCGCTGATCACCGTTATGTCGTGATCTTCTGTATGAGGCATCTTTGCCTCTCCATTGCTTCTTCTTGTTCATGAATTTCTTGAACTGCCGCGAGAACAAAGAGAACTCTCCTTCAGATAGTTCTGAGCCTGAGGTGATTGGCTCGGAGCCTTCTTCTTCACTTACTTCTTGAGGAGGTGCTGGCGAGACAGCTTTGCCCTTCCTTGAATGGTCAGCCTTTAAAGCAACCGACTTCTCTTTTGAGGAGAAGCGACTTATCTCTTCTTCGGCTTTTCTGGAGTTGATTTGCAGTTCATAGGACATCAGCTTGCCAAATAAATTATGTGGATCTGTCTCTGCTAGTCTGCCAAACTCTCGGATGGCACAGACTTTATTGTCCCATTCTTTGGTGAGAGATCTCAGAAACTTATCATTCAGCTCCACATTAGTAAAGACTCGGCCATACACTCTCAGTCCATTGACTATCTTAAAGAAGTTTTCAAATATGTCAGCTATGGGTTCCTTGTGACCTTGTCGGAAAGCTTCATACTTCTGATTTAAGAGGGATCTCCGATCATCCCTAACTTCCTCAGTCCCTTCCATCAGAGTCACCAGGGATTGCCACATCTCCTTGGCAGATTGGCAATGTATAAGATTTTGCAGCATTGAGTCATCGACTGCACTTGCGATAATATTTTTAGCTTTCTTGTCCAGGGAGACAAGTGCAATCTCGTCCTTATCCAAGTCCATCAATTTCTTTGGGACCTTTTTGGTTGGGTCTATTATTGATGCAGTCATAGGAACATGCGGACCTTCTTCCACAATCATGAAGATCCGGGGATCTACTGCTTCTATGAAGAACTTAACTCTTTCCTTCCACATAGGAAAATTGTTCTTGGTGCAGATAGAGAGCTTAGCAAAATCCTTGGTCTTACTCATGATTGATACTTCTCTGGAGACAACTTGGTGAGGATTAGATCAAGGTGTTAACCTTTTAACGATCAACCTCCCTCTGATTCCAATTGAGAGCGCTAAGTTGTCAACCTAAATCACCTAGAGGGGGGTGAATATGTGAATTTCGTGTCAAATGCGGAATAAAAATATAACACAGCACAGATCCGTAATCAAGCAAACACACAGACGACAAGAGATTTATAGTGGTTCCCCAATCTTGGGTACGCCCACTTTTCTCACCGATCTAGCAAATCACTAGACTCGGCTACTCCACTATCTCAGATTGCAAAAACAATCCTATACCTCGTGTAACACCTCTACCCGTCAAAAAGAATATAATAGAGGGTCCGGCCGGGGCCCCACACCATACTCCACCAACAGGCGGAGACGCTACTAAATAATATCATAACCACGCATCCTAACACAGAGCATTCTAGCGGAAGCTTCACGGTTGAATTATTGAACTCAAGATAAATAACATTGTCCACTAAAACTTAGGAATATATATAAACATCACAAGAGTTTGGCCTTAAGGCCTTACAACAGTTTCTCTTAACAAGAGTGTGGATTACAAATATCGGCACGCAGGCCGGCCACACATGAACAAAAGAAACAAAACAATGCCTTCGAGGGCAGCAGCGTTGCCTTCACAAATCCGAACTCGGCTCGCGATTTGGACCACCGTAGTTCCACCAGCAGCCGGACTCCACTCTTCTTCCTCACCTTGCTCTCACCTCTCTCTTAAAAGTTAGAAAGAGAGTAGAACTTAAGAAATGAGCCTTCTTCTCCTCCTTTCCCGGCCTTATCAGCCCAGGAATGAGCCCCAGCCACAGGATCTCCTTTAAGGAAAATGAACGACCAAGATTTGCCCCAATTATTGAACTTTTTTGGCCGACACGGCCTGTGACACGCCTGTGTCACAGGCCGTGTACCCTTAAGCGGCACACGCGGCGCTCGCACCGACTAAAAATTACCAGAACACGGGAGTCGACACGCCCGTGTCGAACCTGACACGCCCGTGTCGGTCATGTGACACGCCCGTGTCGGTCATGTGACACGCCCGTGTCACACCTGCTACACGGTACTCAACGAGCGTTAAATCCAGTCAGAGCAGTACACGGGTAGGCACATGCCCTCTGACACACCCGTGTCAAAACTGGCACGGCCGTGTTCAAGCCTTGGTTCCGGGCCGTGTCAAATTCTGACTCGATACGACATTTTATTGAGTGACACGCCCGTGTCGAAGGCCGTGTCCCAGGCTCGACTATCGTCGACCTCCGATCGTCGACTAACCTGAACACGCCCTGGGACACGCCCGTGTCCTAGGCCGTGTACCCCGACACGCCCTGGGACACGCTCGTGTCCTAGGCCGTGTTAAGCAACCTGCACCTCAATTCCAAGTTTGAGTCTTTTTGGGGTGTTACAACCCTCCCCTCCTTAATAAAATTTCGTCCCGAAATTTGCAGACAATAGGGAGAAAAATAACAAAATAGTTATATGTTTCTATTACATATATAACGAGCAAACAAGTTACGAAAATAACTCGGGAAACTCGGCTTGCATGGTCTGCTCGCGCTCCCATGTTAGCTCTTCACGGCCACAATTGTCCCATCGGACTTTGACCATCCCGATCACCTTGTTCCGCAACTGTTTCTCGGCTCGATCCTCGATCCGTATAGGCTTCACCTTTGTTGTTAGTCCATACTCTACCGGCACTCGATCGTTGTTAACTACTTGAGCTGGATCCTCGACTGCTTTGCGTAGCACCGAGATGTGAAACACATCATGCAATCCACTCAATTCCGATGAAAGAGCTAGCCGATAGGCGGCTTCCCCAACTCGCTCCACCACTTCAAACGGACCAAGGTATCGCGGACTTAGCTTTTTCAACCGCCGAATCCGAGATACGCCTTTGAAGGGCTTAATCTTTAAATAGACCCAGTCACCCACCGCGAACTCCACGTTCCGATGCTTAGCATTATAATATTTGGCTTGCCAATCCTGGGCTATTAGGAGCCTCTCTCGAATAGAGCGTATTGTTGAGGTAGCATCCTCGACTTCCTTTTTGCCTAAAATTTTAGTCTCGCCAATTTCTGCCCAAGCTAGCGGTGTACGACACTTCCGACCATACAACGCTTCAAACGGGGCCATGCCTATACTCGCTTGATGGCTATTATTATAGGCAAACTCCACCATAACAAGATGCTCTTCCCAATTCTTACCGAAGTCCAGGGCGCACATACGGAGCATATCCTCCATCGTTCTGTTGGTACGTTCAGTTTGGCCATCCGTTTGAGGGTGAAAAGCCGTACTGAATGCTAACTTCGTGCCCAACATCTGATGAACTAATCTCCAATCTTTCGAAGTAAAGCGCCCATCTCGGTCACATACGATGCTCCGGGGAACACCGTGTAATCGAACAATCTACTCCACATAGAGCTTTGCCAACGTTTCCACTGAATCGTCCCGCTTGTTCGGGATAAAGTGAGCCACCTTTGTCAACCGGCCTACAATCACCCAGATTGAGTCATGGCCACGCTGAGATCTCGGCAATCCGTGCACGAAATCCATAGAAATATCCTCAAACTTCCATTGTGGAACCGGCAACGACTTCAGGAAACCACTCGGCCGTTGACATTCTGCCTTTACCAAAGCACAAGTGCGACATTTAGCCACATACGCGGCTATGTCCTTCTTTAAACCAGGCCACCAGAATAGTTTCTTCATGTCCTTGTACATTTTTGTGCTCCTAGGGTGAATTTAATACTTTGTAAAGTGTGCTTCATATAGCAATTCTTCTCGCAATTTACCCGTACTAGAGACGCACAATCGGCCATCCTTTCGTAACAACCCGTCATCCCAGGAGAATTGATCATCAGACCCCTCCTTTGCATAGCGTTGGAGACTTTCATCCAACTCCGTTGCCCGCCGAACCCTGTCAGCAAGTTCATATTGAACCTCCAACCAGTTCACGCACGCAACAGTTGACGAATCTCTTTCCACACAAGATATCTCCAAAGCTTCCAACTCCTGGATTAACCGCTCATCATGTATCCGCAACCAATTTGCCCGTACCGGAGTCCAACGACTCAAGGCATCAGCGACCACATTTCCCTTTCCGGGAACATAGTGAATGTCGATGGTATAATCCCCAAGGAATTCCATCCACCTCCGTTGTCGCATATTCAATTCTTTTTGATCAAGCAGATACTTTAAACTTTTATGATCTGTATAAATATCCACTTTCACGCCATAAAGATAATGCCGCCACAACTTTAGCGCAAAGATCACCGCCGCCAACTCCAAATCATGGACGGGGTAATTACGCTCATGCACTTTCAATTGACGTGAACCATAAGCGATCACCTTGCCAAACTGCAGGAGAACGCAGCCTAAGCCGCTTCCTGACGCATCGCTGTATATTTCAAATCCATCTGTACCACATGGTGACGTCAAAACGGGCGCCGTGGTCAAACGATTCTTCAGCTCATCAAAAGCTCGTGCGCACTCCGGCGTCCAAACGAACTTCTGGTCCTTTCTCGTCAACGTAGTCAGAGGCAAAGCAATCCGGGAGAAGTTCTCCACGAACCGTCTATAGTAGCCCGCCAGTCCAAGGAAACTCCTGACTTCGGCCACTGAAGACAACACTGGCCAATCACGAATGGCACTTATCTTTGCCGGATCCACCGCTATGCCCTCTCCACTTACCACATGGCCTAGAAAAGCCACCGACGAGAGCCAGAACTCACACTTAGAGAACTTGGCATACAGCTTATTCCTTCGCAAGGTGTGCAATACTAATCGCAAGTGGTTTGCATGATCTTCTTCCGATTGTGAGTATACCAGGATATCATCAATAAACACAATCACAAATAGATCTATGTATTCGCGGAACGTTCGATGCATGAGATCCATGAATACCGAAGGCGCATTACATAAGCCGAACGACATCACTGTGAACTCATAATGACCATAGCGTGTGCCAAACGCTGTCTTGGGAATGTCACCTTCCCTAATCCGCAACTGGTAATACCCGGACTTCAAATCCAACTTCGAATAGACGGTTGAGCCTGCTAGCTGATCGAACAAGTCATCGATCCGTGGAATTGGATACTTGTTTTTCTCCGTCAGCTTGTTCAGTTCGCGATAATCAATACATAATCGCAAACCACCGTCTTTCTTTTTCACAAAAAGAACAGGCGCACTCCAAGGTGACATACTTGGGCGTATATATCCCTGCTCCAACAACTCTTGCAACTGAACTTTCAGTTCGGCCATTTCTTTTGGCGCTACCCGATACGGCGAACGGGCCACGGGTTTTGCACCCGGCACCAGCTCGATAGCGAAGTCGATTTCCCTTTGGGGAGGTAACCCCGGAAGGTCCTTTGGAAACACACCCGCATATTCCGACACAATCGGCACTTCACTCACATTGGCCTTCGGCGCCACCGCCTCTATGAGTGTGAAGAACAACTCCGCACCCTTCCGAACTGCCTTAACAACTTGGAGAGCGGATAACAACATCCCACTCATCCCTTGCATACCAATAAACTTGGTCTCTTGTTCGGTATTTTGCCCAAGTGTGACCTCTTTTGAAGTGCAATCTATACAGGCACGCTGCTCTGAAAGCCAGTCCATACCAAAGATTATATCAAACTCTTTAATAGGCAATACTAATGTTTCCACCTTGAACTCCCGACTTCCTATTTTGACCTCAAGACCGCAAGATCGATCCGCGCACATCAAACATCCGTTAGGCAACAACACCTTTACACTATCTGTCGTGGTCCGGATCGGCACCCCAACACGAAAGACAAAGTCCTCAGACAGAAACGAATGTGAAGCACCTGTGTCGAACAGTGCTCGCGCCGGATACTCTCGTATAAGGACAAACCCTATAACATTACAATTAAAGCAAGCACAACACATCATAACAACAAGAACATTAAAATCTACGCGCACCTGTGACGACATCCGCCTGCTTAATGGCCTCCTGTTGTCCAAGGTTGAAGACCCTGGGCTGCGCGTGCGAGGCAGAAGACTCCACCACAGCCTTCCCCTTCTCCGCATAAGACGCTCCCGTCTTCTTATCACCCTTTGGAGGACCAAATCGGCATTCACGTGCGAAGTGTCCAACCTTTCCGCACGTAAAACAAGCACGAGATCCATACCCAGATGTATCCGTCACAGTCGCAGAAGGAGCTTGTCCAGAAGACTTAGACTTCTTGTTCCATCTCTTTCGGTAGCCAAACTTATCTGGACGCGGCGGCTTAAACTCTGGCTTCACAACAGCCAAGTTTCCCTTTGCTTGCCCCCGTTTCATGTCCGTCTCCAAAGAACGAGCCGTACAGACTAAAGCTTGGAATCCCTGACTCACAGAACTCGAGAGCAAATACCGCAGCTCATCTCGCAGTCCCGCATAAAACCGACTAGTCTTACGCTCTTCTTCGGAGAAGATCGTGCCCGCATATCTTCCCAACCGGGTGAACTCATGCAGGTAGTCATCCACACTTCGATCTCCCTGTGCTAACCTTTGAAATTCCATTTCCATCGATATCCTTTGCTGCATCGGCAGATGTTGTGCTAAGAACAATCGAGAAAATTCATCCATTGTAACCTCTGCCAATTGCCTGCCAGCCAAGTGATGCATTTCAATCTCATCCCACCACAATCGCGCCTCTCCTTCCAGTAGGAAAGTGGCTAACATAACTTTCTGTTCCTCCTCAACCTTGATAGCTCTCATAATCCTCTTGACTCTTGCAAGCCAATCCTCTGCTTGGGCCGGTGTACCCGTCCCATGAAACTGCGGAGGGTTGAAGCTCAAGAATTGCTTCCATTGTTGATCTGCTACCCGCGGATCAACTTCGGCTTCTACCGGTTCTTGCCGTACCCCAGCTTGCGTTGGCACCACTGCAGGACGTGCCTGCCCCGCCTGCTGAGCATTCATCACCGCAAGCACCGTTTCCGTGATGAGACAGACTGTTTCAGCGGATGGAGGAGTTGTGGGCACCTCGGTTGGTGCCGCACTCTCAACAGAACGTTGTGGTTCGGATTGACCCGCAACACTTCTGGTCACCTATATGTGTAAAATACACAGGTTAACGACCAATGAAAACGACAACCATACAAAAAGAATACACAAGTTCAACAAACAAGTGTATTTACATTCCTAAGTGGACAATCTTGAGTTCAAAATAAGTGTTATAACGACGGCACTGACACGTGCTCGCCACCGCTCAAAAGAATTCGACCACGAATTCGGAAGAGATCGACCAACAAGCTGATACCAAATTGTAACACCTCTACCCGTCAAAAAGAATATAATAGAGGGTCCGTCCGGGACCCCACACCATATTCCACCAACAGGCGGAGACGCTACTAAATAATATCATAACCACGCATCCTAACACAGAGCATTCTAGCGGAAGCTTCACGGTTGAATTATTGAACTCAAGATAAATAACATTGTCCACTAAAACTTAGGAATATATATAAACATCACAAGAGTTTGGCCTTAAGGCCTTACAACAGTTTCTCTTAACAAGAGTGTGGATTACAAACATCGGCACGCAGGCCGGCCACACATGAACAAAAGAAACAAAACAATGCCTTCGAGGGCAGCAGCGTTGCCTTCGCAAATCCGAACTCGGCTCGCGATTTGGACCACCGTAGTTCCACCAGCAGCCGGACTCCACTTCTTCTTCCTCACCTTGCTCTCACCTCTCTCTTAAAAGTTAAAAAGAGAGTAGAACTTAAGAAATGAGCCTTCTTCTCCTCCTTTCCCGGCCTTATCAGCCCAGGAATGAGCCCCAGCCACAGGATCTCCTTTAAGGAAAATGAACGGCCAAGATTTGCCCCAATTATTGAACTTTTTTGGCCGACACGGCCTGTGACACGCCCGTGTCACAGGCCGTGTACCCTTAAGCGGCACACGCGGCGCTCGCACCGACTAAAAATTACCAGAACACGGGAGTCGACACGCCCGTGTCGAACCTGACACGCCCGTGTCGGTCATGTGACACGCCCGTGCCACACCTGCTACACGGTACTCAACGAGCGTTAAATCCAGTCAGAGCAGTACACGGGTAGGCACTCGCCCTCTGACACGCCCGTGTCAAAACTGGCACGGCCGTGTTCAAGCCTTGGTTCCGGGCCGTGTACAATTCTGACTCGATACGACATTTTATTGAGTGACACGCCCTGGGACACGCCCGTGTCGAAGGCCGTGTCCCAGGCTCGACTATCGTCGACCTTCGATCGTCGACTAACCTGAACACGCCCTGGGACACGCCCGTGTCCCAGGCCGTGTACCCCGACACGCCCTGGGACACGCCCGTGTCCCAGGCCGTGTTAAGCAACCTGCACCTCAATTCCAAGTTTGAGTCTTTTTGGGGTGTTACACCTCGGAACCACGTTCCTACAAAATTCGATCCCAAATGGATCTACACTCGGAAGATAAAACTTCCTACCACTCGGAGAAAGATCTTCTACAAAGAAATTTGTTTAAAAAAAATTTACAACAAGAATATCACAGATCTGGATCTTTGACGTAATCTTCTTCTTGAGAGCTTTTCGGCTTGAACAGAATTAGTTGAAGAAGACTTGACTGAGATCCACGATTCTGAGATCTGGAATCACCACAATCAAGAAAGTAAATCAGAGACAATGAAGCACGGAGAGATCGGACGATTCTTCTTGAGTCTGGATCGCTAGAAAAACATAGATCAATAGTAGCGGCGTGAGAACGACGATCCAGAGCTTCTCCCGAAAACGGTAATGGCGACGGACAGAAAGATTAGGGTTTTCGGGATTTTCTCTTTCTTAAAAAAGGATAATCTCTGTAAAACGCATATATAGTCAAATCTGAAAAGACCTATTTATAGGCTAACTCCAACGGTCATAATCGTAATTAAGATTGACACGTGGACCAATCAGAAAAAGGTTAATTTCAAATCTCCGTCAATTCTGGACTGAACGATTTATGGAATTCTGAGCCAACATACTCGGGTTAGATAAGATACTCGAGTATAAAGGTCTGCTACTCTAGTAGATGAGAGAAATATGTACTCGAGTAATAGAAATGACTACTCGAGTGCCTTGGAAGAACTACCCGAGTTACTCTAGACATATTACTCGAGTAAGTAGAAACATCTACTCGAGTACTAATCCAAACTACTCGAGTATAAGAATAATCTACTCGAGTGCAAAGCCAGTCTACTCGAGTATAAGAAGGATCTACTCGAGTGCTAAGCCACTTACTCGAGTATATGAGTGAAGTTACTCAAGTATGTGGACTTAGAAAAATTTAGACTGAACAGCTAGCCCTACTCGAGTATAATTAAGAGACTACTCGAGTATGACTAAGGCTCTACTCGAGTACACAAACACCTACTCGAGTAAGGAAAAGAGGTACTCGAGTATATGAATGGATTTACTCGAGTATATAGACTTAGAAACTTTCTGAGATGAGAAGTTCAGATCAACTCGAGTATGATCAGAACACTTACTCGAGTAACCTGAGAACTACTCGAGTATGTAATCCAATCTACTCGAGTACTAAGTCACTTACTCGAGTATAGAGAAGATACTACTCGAGTATGTGGACTTAGAAAGTCTTCAATACTCCAGAGTCCAGTAGTCCAAGTGCATGGAAACAAAGTGTACCCCAATAGAGAGGCTATACATGAGTCAACACCTTGGATCACACAATGAGGAATTACATTGTATGGTCCTGTGTTTGATGACCCACTATAGACTGACATTGGTTTACACTTGGCAATAGAGTCCTGCATGCACAACTTAAACACAACATCAACTACAACTTAATTCATCTTAGTTTCAGGTCTGACTTCCCACAAATCTGGGGTATTGTGAAGACAATTCCCAACAAGACTGGACCCTTTCGAGTAGTAAATCGAATTGGGCAAAATGCGCATGAACTTAGATACCTTCCGTTTGGGGAGCAAATCCTGTTTTTAACGTAGTCAATCTGACTTAATTCTACGATTACTCGCGTGAGTATTTAGATTTTCCATTGCCTTCCCCTCCGTTTGTTTCTTCTGGATTGGTGAGAGAGAGTGAGAAGCCACATTCAAGACATACCGAAGTTCATTCCGCTACTGACACTTTCATCGTAGTTCTTTCTGTTTTCACTGCCAGTTTCAGGTTTTGGTTCCTGAGCATATATTGGACAGTGACCACTATTGATAGTGGTTTTCAGAGATCTTTGGTTCGTTGGCATGGATGTTGATCTTCTCCCGTACTACCGCTCAGAGCACTCACCAGAGATGAGTGACTTCGAGAGGGGGAGAGTTGGTAGAGACAAGCCCTGATCAGATCGTCGCAAGAGTGCTCGATGTCGCACCTGACCAGACCTTTATCGGCCTTGAGTCTTACATATCGCGTTGTGTCGTTTTGTATTTGTCGTAATTATCGTGTATGTTTTGTAAATGAAAGAACCCGCCAACCCAATAGTTCATCTCAAAACCCAGGTGTTGAGATGAAGGGTGGCGGGGTACATGAACACGGAGGAGAGAAAGCTGCAGGCGATGTGAGATTAATCCCAACCACGGGACCGCAGGGATATTCCATCACAGGGGCCCACCGGGGTCAACACCCAGACCTAGAATACGGTGGGGAAGCCATAACATGGTCCCACATACACGTGTCCTGCTGGCAATTCAATCTCAACACACCCCCGCAGCAAGACAACCTCCTCTGATACTATGAAAGAACCCGCCAACCCAACAGTTCATCTCAAAACCCAGGTGTTGAGATGAAGGGTGGCGGGGTACATGAACACAGAGGGGAGAAAGCTGTAGGCGATGTGGGATTAATCCCAACCACAGGACCGCAGGGATATTCCGCCACAGGGTCCTACCGGGGTCAACACCCAGACCTAGAACGCGGTGGGGAAGCCATAACACGGTCCCACATACACGTGTCCTGCTGGCAAATCAATCTCAACAGTAAAATATATATATAAATTTATAAATGTATATATATATATATAAGGTTAATTTTATCAAATATATATATATATACACATATCTGTTTCATGGTAGTCGTGTTCAAAAAGCCCGATCGGGCTGGGTCGGGCAAGGCCCGATCGGGCTCGGACTTTTCTCAAACCGGGTTCGGCCCGGGCTAAATTTGAGCCAGGCCGGGCCGGGCTCGGGCTCCCTCCAAAAGAGGGAGCCTGATTAGGCCCTTCAGGCCGTCCCGAGCCTAAATTGGCGGGATTTTATCCCGCCTAAATTGGCGGGATTTTATCCCGCCTAATTAGGCGCCCGCCTAATCATAGGCGGGATTAATCCCGCCTATGACTAGTGGGATTAATCCCGCCTGATCAGGCGGGATTAACGCCTGGCGGGATTAAAATCCCGCTGGGCTTTCCTTAGCCCTGGACCGGGCTTAGGCTAGCCCGGCACCCGGGCTTTGCCCGGCCCAGCCCGGACACCGGGCCGGGCAACCGGTCAAAATGGGGTCCCGGTAAAGGCCCCAAGCCCGGACCGGGCTTTTACCGGGCCGGGCCTAGCCGGGCTGGGCCCGGGCAGGCTTTTCGGGCCCGGGCCTTTTGCCCACGACTATTTCACGGTTATGAATATATATACATATATTAAATATTGATTTCTTAAAGTATTTGGTGTAAACTCCACTGGTTCAGAGAGAAGCCACGCAAAGAAGAAACTGCCTAGTTCTGTCACTATTCCCCTCCCGATCCAGAGCGCAGGCCGCTGTTAATCTTCCCAGATCATGCCAGTTAGGGCTCGGTCAAGGCGACTCCCGTCAATAGCGCTGCACCAGGAAGAAGCCACGTCTTCCGCCGCTCTACACGTCTGCAGCTCACGCAGCCATAATGCCCTCACCCGGCGGTTGCTGCCCCACGTCTAAAACCGAGCTCGGCCATGGCCGCTCGTGGGCAGGTTTTTTTTCTGGTTTCCGAATTCTTTTGAAACCCTATAAAAAGGGATTTGTAGTTGTTTATTTTTGGTGATGGATGTTGAAAATGAAGAAGATTGCTGTGGGTTTTTTTTTCTCCCGTTGGAGGATTTTTGTGTGAATTCCTGTTAGCAAGTAGGATTAAGCTGGAATTAGTTTGCTGTGTGCTTGAATTAATTTCCTGATGTGTGTTAGTGTTTAGATGTGATTAGTGATATTAGTTGAAATCCTGTTTAGTAGTTTAGAAGATGATGAACAGTGTGATTTCTGTTCCATGATTAATTTCTGTTCCGTGAATAGTTAGAGAAATGAGATTACTTGTTGTGAGAAATTAGAGCCAGGAAAGTGTGTTGGCTTTTCTAAAACCATGAATAGTTGACTAATGAAATTAGATTAGTTTTAGAGTTAGTGCTTAGAGATTTCGTGGATGCACCGCGAGTGATAGAGATTTCGTGGAGCCTCTAGTGTGAGAGCGAGTGAATTTTAGGTGTGTTAGTTTGTAGCTTCCTTACTTTGTTGAGTGATTTCGTGGAACCATCTCGTGTGAGGGAGTGACTTAATTCCTTGGTACCCGTGTGCGATAGCGGCCGACCTCAGAGCGGAGATCTAAGGTGACGAGGAATTTCTCGCGTGATCGTCATCGACTTCGAAATACGGAAGACGCATCTTCCGTGGGTAATTGTTACTATCTTTTTCTTTGTGTGTGCCTCTATAATTTCTCGTAGGATAATAGCCTCATTGTTGGGTTTTTGCCCGAGTTTCGTCAGCAAACGCTACGTCAAAAACTCCAAACGAAAACGTATTTGGAGTTCAAGATTTCCGTTCTGCTACGACAAGGGGAACGGAACGAAAGTTGCAAACTTCACTCCCCGGATTTAAATTGAACCATTTTAAAGAAATTTTAATTTTAAATCAAAATAGCGATTTTGTGCTGTATAAAAAATTTAGTTGCTTCATTTTAAGTTCGTGCAAATTTCGCTCAAAACTTTGCAAAATTAATTTAATCATCGCATGCATTTAGAGTTTCCTAGAAAAAAACTGACAGGCGCGTAAACACTACGTGTCGTCCTGCATCATTATCCCTACTCACCGTCTTTCCAACCAAAAGTATCATGATTTGCGGAATAAAGGTTTGTACTTCCGTTGCAAGCAATCCTACTCGCCTACTTATTATTGTCCTATCAAGGAGTTCTGAGCCCTCATCGGGGATGACTTGGAGGAGATCGACATTGCTAACTTTGACGCCCTTATGATCACGGATGTACTGCAAGACGGATCCCCAAGCACCACTGTTGCTGCCCAACCGTGGGCATATCAACACTAGACGTTGGGCGGCACCTCGACCTTGGGGTCAAGGTCAATTTCCTGGAGGGATATATTTCTACACGCATGCGCGACATCTTAATTGTATTTTGTGTCTTCATGGTAAAATGTGAGTCCCCTCCCCTCCCTGTATAAGGAGATGTATTGGGGAGAGGGATCTTTGATGTCTTAGGGTTTTGAAATTTATTCATTTGGAGAGGGACTTTTAGGAGGAACCAGCCTCCCGAGGTTAGGAACGACTATACGTCGTGATTGTATCTAAGTTCATCCAATTTATTGGAAGTAATTTACCCACGAAAACATGGTGCAATAGAGGAGGATGTGGTGGATGATTGTGAATGATCTTTTTATTGGGAAAGTGTCAAGATATCTTAACAAGGTTAAGAAAATAGAATAAACTTCTTTAATACCTTCTCATGACCCAAGGAGTCCTATAAAACATAAGGTCATAAAAGTAAATAAGTCATATACTTGGACTTACATAAAAGGACATACGATAACGAATTATAAACGATGTGACATTAAATAAAAATATAAAATAGAGACCGAAAACAGAACAGGATCGGGACCATAACATCCCCTCCTTCCTTGAAATCAAGCTTTCCCTTAACCTTGAGCTTGATGGGTCATTGCGATGCGACCTCATGTTGTGCTCACAGATATAACCAATGTTGTGGATATCCTCCGACATGGCCGACATAAAGGTTTCATGGACAAAACGACATGTTTCCGATATTTTTTTGCATATCCTTTTTGAATATATCATCTGATATATCTGTTATTGACCGATATATTCGCCGATATATCGACCGATATATTCGCCGATATATCGACCGATATATCCCAAAATTTTATCGTCTGTTTCTTTAAATCTATTTTAATTAGTGGATATGGTCTAATAGACAATAAAAAAATTATTTTATTGTTTAGATTGTTTTTCCCTTTCCTCCGGCTCTCTTTCTTGCTCAAGTCCATCATCGACTTCAATTATGCATGACCTTTGAATTATGGACAAAAAGTTTCTTATCTTCCATTGTCATCGACAACTTCCCGATATTCAAATTCCCCTTGTTTTATTTCATGTGTTATACCATTATTATTTGTGTGACATAAAATGTTTATATTAGTTTGATAAATTAAGGAGTTCAATAAATATCAAATTATTAATATACTAGTAAATATGAATTAAATTATTAAATTTATATATAATTACACGTATAACTAATTAAATATTAAAACCAGATATATGAAATATCCTCGATATATCCCCGGGCATATTAAAACCGACATGAAAAACCTAAACCGACGTGTCCCTGATATCTGACACCTATAACCTTGGATATAACACAGATGGCATTGTTGTTAGAGAGATTCAGAGGAGTGGAGTGGTGTGGTAGCCGCAATATGTTGATTGTCTGGCAGTTATGGACGATCGAGGCAGACCAATGATCTTGTTCAACGGGTACCAGGATGGTCGGGCATACTGAAGCCAGTAGGGTGGCACTCGTAATTGGGGTGGGCGCAAAGCCGGCAGAGGCTGCAACTAGGGTGGAGGGTACTGGATGGAGGTGTCTAGAAAAACAAATGACACGTGGCTCACAACTAATGAGATCCACGATGGGGAGTATGAAAGCTTTATATGTAGAAAGCTCATTGTAGAATGGAGCGGGGCTCATCGTAAAACGTCAATGGCACGGAGAGGATGAGGATGCTCTTCTGTGTGCATCCAAAGCGGCGACGACGGCCAAGGGATATGTTGGCAGAGGCGGAGCTCATTGTCGAAGACGACTGGACGTAGGAGAACTAGACAAAACCCAACGCAAAATCTAGATAAGGATGGGGGAAACATGAATCCTTGTTAGAATTTGGATAAGGATGGGGGAGACATGAATCCTTGTTAGAATCTGGATAAGGATGGGGGAGACATGAATCCTTGTGAGTCTGGGAGATGGCAAGCGGTCGATAGGGGCTTGCACAGATGCTCAAGCGGTAAACAGGGGCTTGCACAGATGATCGAGCAATCGATAAGAGTTGGAATCGCTGCTCAATAAGAAAGATGGAGCACACCTTGGTATAAGGAGTGGGTCCCCCGCAGCTGATCAATACATGATTCACGATGTAACCAAAGAAAACAGAAATCTAGAACAAGAAGTTAACCGTGCGGACTGCAAGCTCTAACCGCACAAGTCGTCAGCCCGCAAGCTGAGTCCGCCGAGACCGATGAAGTCGCCAAACCGCAACTAGCCGCGCGGACTGTTTGTTATTGAAATGCTGAAGAACTTAAACAGAACCCGTTGATAGACCAGGCGAACTGCTTTGCTTAACCGCAACTCAGAGGAAGAGAATTCAAGTCGCAAAGACCATGACCTGTTGTTATCCGCTGACTGCTATCTGCGAACTGTTCCACACCAAGCTTCTACTAGTTGCATACCCATCTGATGTTAGACGCACAGGCTGCACATAATCAACTACCTTAGTCACAGAGGTTAGAAAACTGTTACCGCAAATTATAAGCGCGAGCAAGTTCTCACTGTTCACTATTATGTATGACGAGACGGGGACTCCTATTTATAGATATGAGGAGGAGTGCCGTCACCACCCATACCGATAGGATAACCGCTCGTCTGTCCTGCAGCTAACATCACGTATCCGCACAAGTGTGGATACAAGTATCAGTCCGCCGCTTAAAGAAGGCTATCAGCAAATAAGTGTGGACACCACTCTCTGTCCGCAAGAACGACCAGTATGCAAAGGTAGAAGGAACCTGTTCATCAGGCTTAAAAGACCAACACCAATCCAACAAGGACATCGAACATAGCACTAGCAGGCTGCCAGACATTAACAAATCGCACTGTCTTGCGAACACAGCTCCTAGTCCGCGCAAAAACTCTCGCCCGCGACTTAGAACATGGACCAAGCCGTCAACTTGCCGAGCTCGGCGAGCTCCAGACAAAGTCCGCACAACCGGCAAACTCGGCGAACTCTATAAGCTGTCCGCTCAATAGGCGATCTCGGCAAGCTAGGAAACAACTCTAGACTTAGTCACACGGGACCAAGCCCATAATGAGAAAACTTTAGGGTCTCCAACCAACCGTGCCACCTGATAACAAGACCGCGCCAAAACTGAAAATAACATTAGTCCGCACAATTGCGGACTGCTCCTATCAGACAGCGCGGCCTCCAGGTGAACCAGTCCGCGCAACTGTGCCAAAAGTCCATGATCTCATAACAAGACCAAAAGCACAGAAGACAGCCGGACTCGGTGAGCTCCAGAAGACTCCGCAACAATAATCATGTCGGACTCGACGAACTCCAGATGAGTCCGCCACATCCCCGATTAGACAACTTTAACCGTCCGGTTCAACAAGGGTGCTTGCTGAGCCAGACCGCAAGATAGATTGGCAACCCGCCAAAACGTATCCGTCAGGTGGCGAAGGACTCTACGGTCTGTGCGGTCTACCCGGTCAGATCGCCTACCTCCACTTTACTCCCACTTCAGCAATTTTAATACTCCCCCTTGAAGTGGGAAGTGGAAACCAGCCCGAGAAACACTCGCAACCGAATAAACGGTCTCTTTGACAGTGGCTTCGTGAAGATGTCTGTAACATTGTCCTCGCTCCGCACATGCTCAGCCATCAGAGACCCCCTCCAGCACATTCTCCCAAACGAAGTGATGCTCGATCTAGATGTGCTTCGTTCGCGCATGACAAACTTGATTGTTGACCAGTTTAAGAGCACTTTCATTGTCACCCCGAAGCAGAGTAGGACTTTGCACCTCGTCATGAATGTCATCAACTAATCTCCTAAGTCAGATGGCTTCCTGAGCTGCCAAGGCCGAAGCCTTGTATTCCGCTTCAGTAGTATAGACGGACACAGAATTCTGCTTCTTACTGCACCATGAGATAGCCACCGATATCGTGAAAAAGACAACCAGACGTCGACTTCTGGTCATCTGTATCTCCTTCATAATCAGCATCCATGTAGTCGTGCAGACTGAAGCTCATGTCCATCTTATAAAAGAGACTCATCTCTGAGGTAGACTTGACATACTTCATAATACCTTTAGCCGCCATAAGATGAAGCTTCTGCAGCTCCGCCATATACCAACTAACTCGGCACAAGGCATAAGTAATATCCGGCCTAGTGATTGTCAGATGTATGAGACTCCCAACAAAAGCCCGGAACACCAAAGGATCTGTAAGAACCCTTCCTTCATCTCGCTGAAGTTTCAGACCTCCAGATGAGTAGAACTGCTTTTCCCTTCCTGCATGTTAAATCGCTTGACGATTCTCTCCGTATAGTCCTTTTGGGAAATGAGCACGTCGTTCTTCTTCCTCTCTACCTCGAGTCCAAGGAAATAGTGGAGTTCACACGAATCCTTCATCTCAAACTGAATAGCTAGCTCAGCCCTGAGCTTAGCTACTTCCTCCTCCGAGTTCCCCGTGACGATCATGTTGCCAACATACAGCAGAACGAGGACCTGAAGCTCCCCCTTTTCTTAACGAAAAGGCTTGAATCCAAATCTGAAAAGTAGTAGCTATAGAATTGGAGGTATTCTGCGACCTTCTCATACCACGCTCGAGGCGTCTACTTCAGACCATATAGAGCTTTCTTTAGCATGCAAACATGTCCTGGATGATCTTTTGAGACATAACCAGGTGGCTGCACCATGATGATATCCTTGTCAATCTCGTCGTAAAGGAAGGAATTTTTTTGCATTGAGTTGCAAAATTTTCCATCATTGGGAAGCCACCAAGGAGATCACCACCCGAACTGAAATCATTTTAGCCACCATACTGAACGTCTCTTCATAGTCCTCCACATACTGCTATGAGAACCCCTGAGCTACAAGATGAGCCTTGTACCGCTCGATGTTGTCGTCAGCTTTCTTATTCAGCTTATAAACCCACTTGCATGTAACATGAGTGATGTCATCGATCTTGAGTACATGATCACAAGTCTCATTCTTCCTGATCACGGTCTGAAGGATCAAGAGCATACCCAACTGCACCAAAAGCCCGGACTATTGGAGAGGGCGCTACTTAATTTCTTAAATAAGTAGCAAAGCGCCACGGGTGAAGTGAAGGAACGCCGGACCCAACAATCCCCCCCGGTGTCCAGCACAACCCGTCGGCTCAGAGCTGGGGTTACCACATGGCCCACATGGCTCAGAGGTGGGGTTACCACATGTCCACGGTTTGCCTGACCCGCCGGACCCACACAGGTAGAAGGGAAATATCAGGATTTAATAGCGCCCCCCGGTCTTGAACCCGTAACCTCCCTCTGATACCAATTGAAGGATCAAACGCATACCTAACTGCACCAAAAGCCCGGACTGTTGGAGAGGGTGCTACTTAATTTCTTAAATAAGTAGCAAAGCGCCACGGGTGAAGTGAAGGAACGCCGGACCCAACACGGTCATCTCCTCATCCATGACATCTTCCAACTCTTTTATGTCAATGGCGCTCTCAAATCTTAACGGTTCTCATTCATCCAAGGAACCTGCAAAAAAAATACATGATATGAAACTCACCATGTTCACGTCCCTATACCGAGCTGGCGGAATAATAGTCCTTTTGGACCTCTACGGGGTTTGACCCTGATCCACCACTCCCACCACTTCTTCTGAACTAGTTCTGATTCTGGGAATACCAAGAACATCACTCCCCCTACTTCCAGATCCAGAAGCCTCCGCCCCAGAGCTAGACAAAATTGGAGCACCTGGTGACGCAGGCAACTCCACCAGAAGATCCTAAGCAACTCCTCCTAAACCTTCGTCTAACCTGCTCTCCTGTAGCTCCGCAGATGAGCTACCCTAGTACGATGTGAATTTGTCGAAGACAACATCTCATGAGACGAAGAAATTCATTGCAGGATCCATGCACTTCCATCCCTTCTTCCTCTCATCGTAGCCTAATGCCTTCACATTCAGCTTAGTCCTGAGAGCATATAGAACGTGCACATAGCAGGTAGATTCGAACACCCAAAGATGTTCAACACTAGGCTTCTCTTTGAACATCAACTCATTAGAATATTTCATATTGTTCGGACTGAGGGGCATCCTGTTGATGACATACGACGCACAAGTCATTCCCTCTACACAGGAGGCCCTGGAATGCTTTTGGCGTAAAGCCAGCACTTGTAGGTTTCTGTCAGATGACGGATCTTACGCTCTGCAAATCCGTTCTGTTGTTGAGTATGTGCACAAGTAAACTCTCTCTGAATATCGAACTTTCTGCAAAAGTTAGAGAACTCATGAGAAGTGAACTCCCTGTCATTATCAGTTCTCAACTTCTTTATTCGCAGACCGAATCGGCCCTCCACGAGCTCCTTGAACTCCACGAACATACTGAATGTTTCTGACTTCTCTTTCAAAAGTATACTCATATATGCCTGGAAAAGTCATCAACAAGAACCAGCATGTACCTGTTACCGCCGAGACAGGGAGTGATGGTAAGTCTCGTTAAATCATCGTGGATGCATTCCAGCGGTGCTCTACACCTAGTCTGTGACATTTCAAATGGAAGGTGATGTGTCTTTCCATACTGACATTCAACACAGGCGTGACTGTCACCGAAATGTGAAAGACTAGGCAGGTGATACACTAGACCTCTAACTGTCATAGCCTTCAGCTTATCCATTCCAACATGACCAAGTATCTCATGTTAAATAGCAACGCTGTCATTTACCTTCATCTTATCAACATAGCAGCTTATCGCCAACGCGAACAAGTCTTTCACTCTCCTACCGACATGAGTGACGTCAGCTTTCACAGCTTATATGTCCCTGAGAAACTTCACTTCTATTGGGCCAAACAGAATGTGATGCACAACGTCAACAATGTTGGTCACGGAGAAGAGGTTTTTCTTCATTCCCGACACGTGATACACACTCCTCAAGGTGATTGGCCCTTGATCACTATCTAAAAAACTGTTTCCTCCTCTACTGTATGTACAGTATCATCAGCAGTAATAATAGCATCGTTATTTTTGTAATCCTACAGAGAAGAGAATTTGGACTCGTCCCAGGTGAGGTGATGACCACACCCCGAGTCCACGATTCAGTGCTTCTGATAGTTGATGGAGGAAAGTGCACGAACACAAGTGTTCATCATGAAGGCACTCCCTCATCCTCCTTCCTCAGCTTTGGACTCAGCCTCCTCCTTCCCTGCAGCATGCCCTGGCTGAAGATTTACCCTGCAGTCCCTCCGGATGTGACCAAGATTATTGTGCATGTAACACCGAGGTCCGCCCCGCTTCTTCCCGTCATGCTTATGAACCTTGCTCCTTTCCTGCTGTGATGAAGAATACGGACCATCGCTAGCAGGCGTCTTCTTTTTCCTGTCTCATTTCTTCTTCTTGTTGGAGAAGAGAGCCTCGTCATCTTCCCCTTAGATCGAAACTCCAGCCATCTGTTTTGCCAAGTTTTCCTGTAAAGACAACAAATTTTCCAGCTCGAGTAGTGATGGCTGATTGGCCCAGCCTTGCACAGAAGTCACAAAGGCAACATACTCCTTCCGCAAGCCGCGGATGATGTGTCTCTTCAGCTTCGACTCTGAGATCGGCTCTTCCGGGTCCAAAGTAATAATCTAAGAATAGATGATCTTCATCTTCAAGAAGAAAGAAGAAATGGACATATCACCTTGAGTGACCTTCACCAAATAATTTTTCAAGAACTGTAGTCAAGCTACGTTCTTCTTGTTTAACAGGCCATCCAAATTTCAGATGTTTATCTACATTCAATGATGTGGTCAAACAGCTCCGGTAAAATTGCAGGCTTCAGAACGAATGTTGTCTTTGCATTTGTTCGCCTTCAAGCTTTCACCGCTTTAGCATTTCCACCGGCATCAACTACTTCTTATCGGTTGTCATCACCGATAACTTCCCAAAGATCCTCGCCAAGAAGATAACTCTCTATGCAATACCTCCACCTTTTGAAGTTGTTATGCGTTAAGATTTCAATTCCAATTCCTCTTGCATAACTGACTTCCATTGCAACCAACTGATTTACTTGATCTTCAGGAAGGAATAGCAAACTGCTGAGATTGGCGAACTGCTAACTCCTCAACACCCCTCTGATACCATGCAAAAATTTATGGGGAAGCCGCAAAAGATCGCGGGTACAATCAATCACAACAAAAGATAAGTAGAAATCAGTAGTAACAACAACACAAGAGTCTCCAATTAGAATTAATAACATTTTTACAAAATGAGGTATACATTGCAAGACATGATTCACAATGTAACCAAAGGAAATATAAATTTGCAACAAGAATTTAACCATACGGACAGCAAGCTGTAACCGCACAAGTCGCCAGCCCGCAAGCTGAGTCCGTCGAGACCGCTGAAGTCGCCTAACCGCAACTAGCCACGCGGACTGCTTGTTATTAAAATGTTGAAGAACTTTAACAGAACCCACTGATAGACCGGGCGAACTGCTCTTCTTAACCGCAATTCGGAGGAAGAAAATTCAAGTCACAGAGACCGCGATCTGTTATTATCCGCTGACTGTTATCCGCGAATTGTTCCACGCCAAGCTTCCACTAGTTGTCTAACCGCTTGATATTAGTGGCACATCATGTACAGAATCAACTTCCTTAGTCGCAGTGGTTAGAAAACCGTAATCACAAATTATAAGCGCGAGCAAGTTCTCACTGTTCACTGTTATGTATGACGAGCCGGAGACTCCTATTTATAGGTGTGAGGAGGAGTGTCGTCACCACCCATAGCGATAAAATAACTGCTCGTCAGTCCTGCAGCTAACATCACGTATCTGCACAAGTGTGGATACAGGTATCAGTCCGTCTCTTAAAGAAGGCTATCCGCAAAGAAGTGCGGACACCACTCTCTGTCCGCAAGAACGACAAGTACGCAAAGGCAGAAAGAACCAGTCCGCTAGGCCGAGAAGACAAACACCAATCCATCAAGGAAGACGAACACATCACTAGCGAGTTGTCGGACATCGACACCAGATCACACTGTCTTGCAGACACAGCTCCCAGTTCGCGCAAAAGCTCTGGCCCGCGACTTAAAACAAGGACCAAGCCGTCAACTTGCCGAGCTCGGCGAGCTCCAGACGCAGTCCGCACAACAGGCGAACTCGGCGAGCTCTAGAAGCAGTCCGCTCAACAGGCGATCTCGGTGAGCTAGGCAACAACTCTGGACTTAGTCACACATGACCAAGTCCACAACAAAAAAACTTCTCGGTCTCCAACCATCCACACCACGGAGAACAAGACCACGCCAAAACTGAAAACAACACCAGTCACCAGTCCGCACAATTGCGGACTGCTTCTATCAGACAACGCGGTCTCCAAGTGAACCAGTCCACACAACTATGCCAAACTCCATGATCTCATAACCAGACCGCAAGCACAGAAGACAGCCAGATTCGGCGAGCTTCAGAAAAGTCTGCAACAATAATCATGTCGGACTCGGCGAACTCCAGATTAGTCCACCACATCCGCGATTAGACAACCCAAACCGCACGGTTCACCAAAGGTACTTGCCGAGCCAGACTGCAAGATAGATTGGCAACCCGCCAAAACGTATTTGCCAGGTCGCGACGGAATCTGCGGTCTGTGTGGTCTGCCTGGTCAGACCGTCTACCTCCACTCTACTCTCACTTCAACAATTTTAACAAAATTCTCCCCACAGACCACCATATCTCCTACCCTCAAATTCTCCCCACCGGCCACCTTCATCCCTCCCCAATAAATCATCCAGCCGACCATTCACCCACCCCACCAAATTCATGTCCATAAGCATCCAGCCTGCCTCCACCTAGTCCTTCCATATCTCCTCTCCATTTCTTCCACAACAGCCTTCTCACTCAATCCACCACCATTTTCTCAAAATTCCTCCACCACTACCACTTAAATGTTCCTTTATTTCCAATTTACTGGCGACTGTCGTAAACCATCTCCGGCCGCCGCCGCCGCCACCTCCGGTTATCTACTCTGGCCACCCCTGGCCGTCCACCACCCCACCACCTTCCCCACCCCCTAGCCAACTCCCCACTACCCCATTTCCCCATTACAACCACCTCCTAAATTTTAGGCCACTTCTCCCAAATTCCTCACAGCCTTCCTTTCTCCATTTGTCCAAATTCCCTTCCTCATGCTTCTCACGTCCACACCTTCCTCCTCACACAAAAACAGAGCCTCGATCCATTTCCCAGCCCGTTGTAGCGTTCACCACTCCCACAACCCTCTGAACTTCAATCCAGGCCTTGTCCAGGAAAACTACAACAGTTGACAACCTCTGGAATCCCCTTCCGACCACTCAGTTTAATCATCCCCCGACCCCCAGCTCTCCAGGGCACCCTTCTAGTTATTGGAAGATTGTTTTCGAGCAGCCCTCTACTCACCGCCTCCCAAAAAACTTGATTTTCGTCCAGAATTGAATATGGACTGGGAGTCCAGCCATTCACCTCATTTACCAGTCCCCCATTGTTTTCCTTAACACCTCTAGGACCCTCTTTCCACTCCTCCAAGGCATCACCACTACATTCCAGCTGATTTCAGCCTCCTCCAGTTACCTCGCATCCTCCAGCCAGTCACCGACCACCCCAAACATGTTGGTGGTTTATAATTTTAATGATATATCTACATATATATATATATATATATATATATATATATATATATATATATATATATATATATATATATATATATATATGTATATAGTATTGTGAATGGTGGCAGAGCACGTGAGAAATATTTATATATATACGAGGTTTTTCGCACGAGCTATGCCCGTGCTCGAAGCTCTCGGGCGGTCTTCGGCCGCATCCAGGCGGGCTTCGCCCGCCTGCGCTCGATGCGTTGCTGCGGATTGCACCCTCCTATGTGCGGGCTGCACACGCACCCGGAATCTTATTTTTTTCAAAACATATACATATGAGTACTTAAAATGACCGCAAAAAAATATGAATTATTATTCCTATTTTTATTTTATAAAATTTTGCAAATTTTAATCTATAAAAATAATTTATTACTCCTCTCTCTTTATCACTCCACCCTCTCTCTCTCCCTCTCCCTCTTCTCTCTCTCCAAATCCCCCCATTTTCTCTCTCATGATCCAATGACCAATATTAATTTTATGGTGTGCCTCCAAATACTCATATTCCCTTATATATATAAGATTATATATATATATATATATATATATGGGGAGATATCATGTGCGGGTAAACGGGCGTACGGGCAAGAGTCAAAACGACTTCAAATCGAAAAGTGATCAACATGAAAGTTATAGATCTCGATGATCCGAACAACTTTTATGTTGAACACTTTTTGATTTGGAGCCTCCGTGACCTTCAATTTGGGACCCGAAAAATCTGGGCGGCGAAACTGCTACAGTAAACCTAAAATTTTTCAATTTTCGGGTCCCAAATCGGGGGTCAAGCAGGCTCCAAATCAAAAAGTGATCAACATGAAAGTTGTAGATCTCGGCGATCCGAACAACTTTCATGTTAATCACTTTTTGATTTGGAGCCTCCTTGACCCCCAAATCCCCATGCCCGTACGCCCGCACCTAAGCTAGCCCGCATATGATATGTATTCTATATATATATATATATATATATATATATATATATATATATATATATATATCTTAAAAGGGCCAGCGTGAAACTAAAAGGATGCGTGGTTGCATGGCCACGTGGCATTGCTTCATTGGTAAGAAAAGCCTATAAATATATAGGCATGATATTGCACATCGGAAACTGTAGAAGCGCGTGAACAAGATGTGCCATAGGGGAGTGCTGCGGATACAATTCTGCGGACAGAAATTTTAGGCGGACATGAGATATTTGCAAACTCCTCCTTCCAGACAGCAAACTCTGCGAACAGAGGAAGTGAACAACTCTGGCGAACTTCTTTTGCAGACTGTTTTTAAGAATTGTGGACAGCTTCCTGCGAACAGGAGTTAACGAGCACTCACTGTTGTGGATATCCTCCGACACGGCCGATATTATAACGACCGACAAAAATGTTTCATGGACGAAACAACACGTTTCCATTTTTTTGCAAAATAAAGTTTTTGGAATATATCCTCCGATATGTCTGATATTAACCGATATATCCCGACATTTTATCGACTAATTCTTTTCAATTTATTTTAATTAGTGTTTATGGTCTAATAGACAATAAACCAAAATTATTTCATTGTTTAGGTTATTTTTTCTTTCATCTGTCTTTCTTCTTTGCTCAAGTCTGTCATCGACTTTAATTATTCATGATCTTTGAATTATGGATTAAATGTTCCTTATCTTTCATTATCATCGACAAGTTCCCAATATTTTGCATGTTCTTGTTTTATTTCACGTGTTATAACGTTATTACTAGTGCAACACAAAATGTTTATATTACTATCATAAATTTAGGAATTTAATAAATATCAAATAATCAATATATTAATATATAAATTAAAAAAGATTAAATTTATAAATGTTTATTCATATAAATAATTAAATATTAAAACTCGATATATGAAATATCCCCGATATATCCCCCGACATATTAAAACCGACATGAAAAACCTAAACCGACATGTCCCTAATATCCGACATCTACAACCTTGCGAGCACTGACTCCAGCGTGATCAAGTGTTTGTAATAAGAGTGCATGTGTTGAGTTGTAATTTGTCGAGTCAAGTGTTTGTAACTTGTTTTGTAATCCCTTGTTATAATAGAGAAGTTGTTTGCTCCTCTCTTGTGTTATGCCCACTTTAATCACTTCCAACACATCTGATAGATCTTTCATTAATATTGAGCTACTAGTGCGATGATCAGTCTGATAGTGTCTATCTATGTCATAGGGGCAAAGAACTCATCATAGTCCACACCCTGGACTTGTTTGTAGCCTTTCGCGACGAGTCTTGCTTTGTGCTTCTCCACTTCACCATCCTTGTGAGTCTTCACTCTGTACACCCATTTTACTCCTATGGGTTTGTGACCTGCTGGCAGAGTGACCAACTCCCAAGTATCATTCTTCTTGATGGATGCTATCTCTTCATCCATTGCCTTCTTCCATGTCTTCTCCTGAGCAACTTCATCATACGAATACGGTTCCCAATTTACTAAAAGATAATATAAAGAAATGTTAGCATGAATCAGCTTCATCTCCTCGCAGATCTCCTCCAACCTTCTTGTCCTTGGTTGAGGACTTCCAGAGCTGCTCTTGCTAGTTCTTGATCTATTAGAACTGCTTCTGTTGGTGCTTACTCCACTAGATTAGGGAGTCGAAGCTCCCCCTGAATCTCTTCTCGGTGGTGATGGTGGTTCAGCTCCACCATCCTTAGCTTCAGCTTCAAGACAATCTTCTTCTTCATCATCGGCATAGAACATTCCTTTGACGCTTCTCTCCTTCCCATCCCAGCTCCAACAACTATATTCTTCAAACAGCACAGCTCTAGAGATGATTACCTTTTTCGTCACATGATTGTATAACTTGTAAGCTTTACTCATCAGAGCATAGCCTACAAATATACACTTATCGTTCTTGTCATCAAGTTTCTTCCTCTTCTGATCAGGGATGTGAGCATAAGCCACACACCCAAACACCCTCAAATGTTGAACACTAGGCTTTCATCCACTCCAAGCCTCATATGGAGTCTTGAACTTCACACTCTTTGTCGGGCATCTCTTCAGCAAGTACACAACACTTTGTACTGCATCATCCCAGAACATCTTTGGCAACTTCTTGCCCTTTACCATACTTCTCGTCATATTCTGAATCGTCAAATTCTTTCTCTCAGCAACTCCATTCTGCTGAGGCGAGTATGTTGTTGTCAACTGATGAACAATCACATGCTCTTTACAAAAATCATCAAATAACTTTGAGGTGTACTCCCCACCTCGATCAGTTCTGAGTACCTTCAGATACTGTCCACTCTCCTTCTCAGTCATTGCCTTGAACTCCTTGAACTTGTCAAGGGTCTCAGACTTCTCCTTCAAGAAATATACCCAACACTTCCGACTGAAGTCATCAGTGAAGGTGATATAGTATTTGCTTCCGCCAACTGAGACAATATAAACAGACCAGTAATGTCTGAATGAACCAGTTCAACTTATCTCCTTGATCTTAGAGATTCGCCACCTTCGAACGTCTGCCGCTTCTGTTTTCCCTTTGTACAAGCTTCACAGATCTTCTGTGGTGGTAAGATCTTAGGTAGACCCTCCACCATCCTTGCATGTGATAAAAGCTTCAAGTCACTAAATCCTAAGTGACCCATCCTATGATTTCACTATCAAGCTTCTTTTTCTTCAGTTCTTGCTAGACATGCCATCTCATCGCCATCTATCTTCAATGTAAAGAGACGATTCGTCGTCATCATTACCTTCACAATCTCTTTTCCACGTTGATTCTACATAACCAACGTACCATCCTTTAGCTGAATACAATAGTCTTTCTCCACTAGTTGTACAAGGCTTAAGATGTTACTTTTTAAGCTGGAACATAGAACACGTCATTAGATGCACCTTCTCACTATTTAAGGTGACCGCTATGAACCCTTTTCCTTCTACCAAAATCTTCGAAGCATCACCAAAGCTAACCTCACCAACACTTGGTTCGAGGTTAGTGAATATCTCCTTCTCACCACACATGTGGTTGCTGGCTCCCGTATCCAAATATCAAACTTCATTTCTTCCTCCTTCAGTACCTCTGTAAGTCAAGAACATCATTGAATCACCACCTGTGTTGTTTGCTTCTACATAGTGGTTAGCTTCATTTGTCCTCCTCGGTCTTCTACAGTCATAGCCCATGTGCCCAAACCTGTTACAGTTGTAACATTGGACTTGGACCATTCCACCACGGCCTTTCCCTCAGCCTCTTCCTCTTCCTTCCTAATCTCTACCTTGGGGTTGCTATACCTCTCTCTGGAAGTTCCGATGTCTTCCTCCTCTATCTCTATCATGGTAGCCTCGGCCTCGATGACGACCTCCTCTTCCTGAATTCTCTCCAAAATTCAGTTGAGTATGAAGTGCTTTCTCCAAGCCACTTGACTCTTCATCTTGTAGCATGCAGTATTCATGGGATTGCAGTAAACCTATGAGTTCATCAATAGACATCTGAGTGAGATCCTTCGACTCTTCTATCGCCACTACTATATAGTTAAACTTATTCTACATCGGCCACAGAGGTTTCTCCATGAAACTCACATCATCAATCGTCTTTCTGTTGCTCTTAAATTCGTTTGCAAGCGTCCGCAGACGAGTCATATAATCACCAACTTTCTCAGAGTTCTGCATCTTGATAACTTCATACTCTGGCCGGAGAGATTGCAGTTTCACCTTCTTTGCCTTGTCAACACCTTTCAAGGAGCGTTGCAAAGTCTCTCATGCTTCTTTAGAACTCCTAGCATCTGAGATTTTCTCAAAGGTTGCTTCATCAACCCCTTGATATAACACAAACAAAGTTTTCTTGTCTCTCTTCCTTGCCTCTCTAGGTGTCATCCTCTATGCGTTAGTCAACGTCTTATCTGCTTCAGCAGTTTGCTCTTCATATCCATCCTCAACTATCTCTCATAGCTCCTTTGAAGCTAGCAGCACTCTCATTTGGATGCTCCAGTTCCCATAGTTCATCTTCGTCAACTTGGGAACTTGACCAGGCATAGCATTTACCATCTCCATCACTTTAAGTCTTCAACTCTTCTGAGCGACTTACGAGGTTCGTAACCTGCCTCTGATACCACTGTTGGAAGCGATTAAAGTGGGCACAACACAAGAGAGGAGCAAACAACTTATCTATTATAACAACAAGGGGTTACAAAACAAGTTACAAATACTTGACTCGACAAATTACAACTCAACACATGCACTCTTATTACAAACACTTGATCATGCTGGAGTTAGTGCTTGCCAACTCCTGTTTGGAGGAAGTTGTCCACAATTCTTAAAAATAGTCCGCAAAAGAAGTTTGTCGGAGCTGTTCACTTCCTCTGTTCGCAGAGTTTGCTGTATGGAAGGAGTTTGCAAATATCTCCTGTTCGCCTAAAATTTCTGTCCGCAGAATTGTATCCACAACACTACCCTATAGCATATCTTGTTAAGGCGCTTCTACAGTTTCCGCTGTGCAATATCAAGCCTATTTATAAGTTTTTCTTACCAATGAAGCAATGTCATGTGGTCATGCAATCATGCCTCCTTTCAGTTTCATGCTGACCTTTTTAAGAGAAATATATATATATATATATATATATATATATATATATATATATATATATATATATATATATATATATTTGACTTTAGTCAAAGTACCTATTGGAACACCCTATTACTAATTTGGGCAAGGATCACTATGTTTTTAGGAAATTGGTTTGACCTAGTTGTATAGTTGAAAAGGTCAACTTAGAATGAGTCTAAGGCTTAGAACTTAGTTTTTAAGCTGCCCCCAAGACCTTTCAAAGATCAGGATTCAGTGCTGAGACAAAGACAATTTTCGTCGAGCTCAGGTCGACGAAACATCGAACTCAGTTCGACGTTCTCTGAGCTCAATTCTGCAAGTCGTCGAACTCCGGTCGACGATCTTCGAGCTCAGATCGATGTTTTGTCTCCAGCTATTTTCCAAGTCGCTGAGCTCAGTTTGACGATCGTAGTGCTCAGTTCGAGGTTTTCTGTCTGCTGTTTAATTCCAATCTGTGAGCTCAGTTAAACGATCGTAGAGCTCAGATCGACGATTTCTGTGAGAGATCGACCCTTTTAGATTTCGAATTCAAGAACAGTTATGGAATTCATTCAGATTCATTCAGAGTTATTTCTTGCATTTACTGCAAAGGATTTTCTAGCCGTTTCAAGCAATCTAATGCAAGTTTCAAGGATAACTAAAAGGAATGTTACTTAGGACTTTCCCCAGAGACAGTTGTCATTTATAGAAGTCATTTATGACTGAGTAACGACCATTTAAGTCAGAATCTGATATACTCTTACAGAAAATGTTTTTGAATAGCACAGATCATATACAATTATAGAGACAAGAGATATACAACAGAATAAAATTTACTGAATCCCAAATCTTCAAGAACACAAGGAACTTCTGTTGTGGAGGAAATCTTCTGCTACTCAACTCCTCTAAATCCTCAAGTGTTCAAAAGCTTCAACATCAAGAACTCCAGACATCAAACATTTCTGCATTTGCTGAAATCATCAATTGCTGGAGATCTGAAGCACCTGAAGACCTATCACCCTAGCAAAGCTCACCTTCCTGAACCCTTACAGATCTCAGGGTGAGCTTTGACATCATCATCCACTTGTCTTCTCTCAGACTGTTGACAGAGAAGAACAACTCAACTTTTTCTTTCTTTTTTCCTTTCCCTCCTGTAAAAGGGTTTATCAAAACTCCCTTCAAAAGTTCTGAAACTGGTTTCTGAGACCTTGTCAAAACTTAGTGGTGGCAAGACACCTTATCAAAAAAATCTAGTTTTGATTTTTGAGCACCTTATCAAAAGCTCATTGGTGCCCAGGACACCTGATCAACTATTCCTGTAGTGGATTCCTACCTAGGGTTGTAGAAGAGTGGATGTAGCCAAGTTGTTGGGGAACCACTATAGATCCTTGTGTCATCTGGTTGTTGTGTGTTTGACTTTGCTGTGTGTTGTGTGATTTCCTATTTCTTGCTTTTGTTTTTATTTCACTGAAAGCACCTTACACATATATATAAATTAAGTCTTCCACTGCTTTACAGTTTTAATTGTAAATTATTTTAAAAATACTCTATTCACCCCCCCCTCTAGAGTCAAGGTAGATCTTACCCTCACTTTCAATTGGTATCAGAGCCAGGTTATTAAACATCTGAATTTTCAACAGATTGGTTGAACAGGCTAACACCTGAACCAAAAGATCCTTGATAAGATAAACCTTTTATAGAGGATAGTTATTACTTTTTGTATTATATTTATTTTCATACAAAACCATGGCACAGAATAAAGATTATGCTAGCACCAGACCACCAGTGTGCAACCTCTCTAAGTTTGCACTTTGGAAGGCAAGGATTAAGCTTTACTTGAATTCTATTGATGAGGACATTTTTAATTCTGTTTTAACAGTTTTTCCAAGACCCCCAGTGATCACAAGTATAAGTGTTGTTCCACCTCCTTCAGGAACAGATACATAAATAAAAAAATAAAAAGTTACAGATGCAAAGGCTATGAATATCCTTACTCAAACCATGTCTGATGAGATATTCCAAAAGGTGTCTGAATGTAGTTCAGCAAAAGATATATGGGACAAGTTATCTGAAATTGTCTCAGGATCTGCTGATGAAAGGAAGGACAGGAGATCCCATCTCATAAGCCAATATGAGAACTTCAAGAAAGGAGAAACTAAATCAGTGGCTGACATGTACAACAGGCTCAGCCTAATAGTCAGTGAACTAAAAACACTGGACAAGGAGATCTCTCTAACTGAACTAAATGAAAAGATCTTAATGTGCTTCCCTTGTACTTGGGACTCAAGGATCTGACCAATCAAGGATGCCAGAAGCCTTACTGAGATTACTACTGAAGCTTTGTTGGGCAAGCTAAAGTCTTATGAGCTGCTCATCAAGAACAGAGAGGAAGAACAAAAGACTGCTTCTCCATCCATAAGAAAGGATAAGGCCATAGCATTCAAAGCTACAGAAGATCTGCCTGAAGACAAGGTCACAGACAATGAAGAATTGATGAGTTTGCTGGCCAAGAGATTTTATAAGATTGCCAGGAAATATTTCAGAAAGAGGTCACTTAGAGGGCATGAGAAGCCAAGGTATGACAAGTCAAATAATAAAGAAATAATCTGTTTTGGTTGCAGGAAACCAGGCCATATTGTGTCTGACTGTCTAGAAAATCAGAATAAGGACAAGAAGGACAGGAAAGATAGGAGAAAAGACAAGGACTCCAGGGGAAACAACAACAACAAATCCTCCTCCAACAAAAATAAACATACAAGGAAGGGGTTTGTAGCTGAAAGCTGGAGTGATACTGAAGAGGAATCAGAAGCCTCATCAAGCTCAAGTGATGATGAGGATTGAAGAAAAGGAATTCTGCATGATGGCTATCAATGCCTCTCAGCAAAATTCTGATGCAGAACAAGGATCAGACTCAGAATCTGAAACTCAAACTGAAGAAGACCAGGTAATAGACTCCTTTGATTTTGACTCAGAGGACTTTAGATCTGAATTTAAGGCACTTTGTTTAGACCTGCTAAAGTCTGAGAAAGAGATCATGTCTCTCAGAAATCAATTGTCTGAACATAGCACCTTAAAATCAGACAACCTCAAACTCTCTTAGGAGTTAGAATGCTGTAGGGAGGAGATAGCTTCACTGAAAAGTGAGTTATCCCAGTCAAATAAGTTTGAAGAATCCCTTAATGGGAGAAGCATCAGACTGATGGACATCATAAGCACAGTGAACTCAAGATTCAACAGTACACTGGGCTTGGGTGCTTCATCCAACCAACCTATAGTATTAACAACCCCAATTGGATTTATTTTTGATAAAGGAAAGAGTGTTGTAGAGGTAGCTAGGAAGAATCTAGATTTACCTAAGGAAAATCAAGTTCAATAGAAAACGTCGAACAGAGGTCGACGATCGTCGAACAGAGCTCGGCGATCCAAGGCTGAATCGTCGAACTCAGATCGACGACTTCTGAACTCTGAACTCTGGCATAGTTGATCTTCGAACGGAGCTCGACGATCTGACCCAAGATCGTCGAACTCAGGTCGACGATCGTCGAACGAAGCTCAGAGCTTTGAACATTCTTTCAGAGGTAAATCTCAAGTCAATCCTAGAAGTCCCCCATCCCAAAGCTTCAACCCTTATACTGAATGGATAGTACCTCCTAGGAGATACCATCCTGAAGGATATAAGAGTTAGCCAGGGATGTCTTTCATTTCTGAATTTAAAGGTTATCAACCTAGACCCAAGGTAAACTGGGTCAAAAACATATAAATTGTTTATGTACAGGTGAAGACCTATCAAGCAATGAACCAACAATGGTATCTGGATAGTGGGTGCTCAAAGCACATGACAGGGAGCAAGGACAATCTCACATCCTTAAAAGCCAAACTTGGACCCAAAGTGATCTTTGGAGATTCAAACTTTGGTCAAACAAAAGGATATGGTGCTGTTCAGATTGGCTCAGTCACATTCAAGAAGGTGGCTTATGTGGAAGGACTGAATAATAACCTAATCAGCATTAGTCAACTCTGTTATGAAGGATATCAAGTGACATTCAACCAATCCTTATGCAAGATCAAGTCAGAGGATAACACAACAGTGTTAACAGGCAAAAGGAAAGGTAACATTTATCTTGTAGATTTCCTTTCAACCAACATAGATATCTGCTTATTTAATTCAGTCTGCAAACTAAATGATTTATGGCATAAGAGACTAGGACACCTAAACCTTAGAACCATTGCTAGGCTGTCCAAGGACAACCTTGTTAGAGGATTACCTTCTGGACCCAATAAGAAGGAAGGACTCTGCAGGGCTTGTCAATTAGGCAAGCAAACTAAAAATAGTTTTAAGTCACTTAATAAGAGTGATTCACCTAGAATTTTGTATCTGTTACACATGAATCTTTTTGGAACCATTATAGTACAAACCTTAGGAGGGAAATCTTACACTTTAGTGATTGTAGATGACTTCTCTAGATTCACTTGAGTGTTCTTTCTGAGGAAAAAGTCTGATAACTTTAAGTGTTTGACAGATTTTCTCAAATGCATACAGATTGAGTTCAATACTCACATTGCCTTGATCAGAAGTGATCATGGGACAGAGTTTGATTCTCTTCTTATGCAAGAGTTCTGTCAAAGTGAAGGGATCAGGCATACTTTCTCAGCTCCTAGAACACCTCAACAAAATGGGGTAGCTGAAAGGAAAAATAGAACCTTAATTGAATCTGGTACTACATTGTTGACAGATGCTCACCTTTCTCTATCTTTTTGGGCAGAGGCAGTGAACACCTCCTACTATGTGTTGAATAGAAGTTTGATACATAAGCTGAAGGGCAAGACTCCCTATGAATTGCTCAAAGGGAAGAAACCTAAAGTAGACTATTTCAAAATTTTTGGCTGCATTTGTTATGTTCACAATAATGACAAGAAGTATTTAGCAAAATTCCAACCTAAAGCTGATGAAGGAGTGTTTCTGGGATACTCCATGATCAGTATAGCTTATAGGGTGTATAATTAAACTTATCTTAAAATTGAAGAATCTGTTCATGTATCTTTTGATGAGACTAACATGTGTTACAAGGAGAAGTCTACTTCTACCATAGAACTATTGCAGGTACACTCTCTTTTAGAAAATTTTGACAGGTTACACATTGTAGAAAAAGATTCAGTACATTCACCTATCCAATAAAGAGCTGAAATCAGTGAAGATGAAGAGGATACTCAACATCTTGATGTTCAACATCTTGGAGAAAACCATTTTGAAGAGCTAGTTGTTGTTCCACAAGAGGAAACAACAACACAGGTTGGTGAACAATCAACACCACCTGTTGATTTAGTAACAACAAGAGATCACCCAATCTCTCAAGTGATTGGAAACATCTCAGCTGGTGTGCAAACCAGAAATAAGGTCAAGCAGAATCTGATGCACACTTGCTTTCTATCTCAAGTTGAGCCTCAATCCATTCAAGATGCAGAACAAGATCCACACTAGATCATTGATATGCAAGAGGAACTACATCAATTTGAGAGAAACAAAGTTTGGGAACTAGTGGCAAGGCCTAAGGATCACTCAATTGTTGGAACAAAGTGGGTGTTCAGAAACAAGTTGGATGATCAAGGACTTATTGTAAGGAACAAGGCAAGGCTAGTTGCTCAAGGCTACTCTCAAGAAGAAGGAATTGACTATGACCAGACTTTTGCACCAGTTGCAAGGTTAAGGGCCATAAGAATATTCCTTGCTTATGCTGCTCACAAAGGATTCAAGGTTTACCAAATGGATGTGAAGAGTGCATTTCTCAATGCATACCTCAAAGAGGAAGTTTATGTTAGACAACCTCCAGGTTTTATCTCTTCAACTTATCCTGACCATGTTTTCAAATTGCATAAAGCATTATATGGTCTCAAGCAAGCTCCTAGAGCATGGTATGAGACCTTAGCATGCTTTCTTCTGAAAAATAATTTTATAAGGGGTAGAGTATATCAAACTCTTTTTATTAGAACCCATAAGTCTCATACCCTACTAGTACAAATATATGTAGATGATATTATCTTTGGTTCTACTTATTCAAATTTGTGCAAAAAGTTTTCCAACCTGATGCACTCTAAATTTAAAATGAGTAGCATGGGTGAGCTTTCCTTCTTTCTAGGATTGCAAGTCAAACAACATGCTGAAGGCATATTCATTTCTCAAACCAAGTATGCAAAAGAACTGGTTAAGAAATTTGGTATGTCTGAAGCATCTTGTATGAAAACACCTATGTCTACTAATGTTGTATTAGATGCTGATGAACATGGAAAACATGTTGATCAGACAACATATAGAGCAATGATTGACTCTTTATTATACCTTACAGCTAGTAGACCCGATATAATGTTTGCTACATGCATATGTGCTAGGTTCCAAGTATGCCCTAGAGAGTCACACTTAACATTAGTAAAGAGGATTCTCAGGTATGTAAAAAGTTGTCCAAATCTAGGACTCTAGTATCCAAAAGACTCAGGATTTGAATTAACTGGATTTTCAGATGCTGATTATGCTGGATGTAGAGTAGACAGAAAAAGCACCAGTGGAACTTTCCAGTTCCTTGGTGACAGACTTGTCTCCTGGTTCTGTAAGAAACAGACATCTGTGTCCACTTCAACTGCTGAAGCTGAATACATGGCAGCAGGCAGTTGTTGCTCACAAATTCTGTGGATTCAAAACCAGCTCCTAGACTATGGATACAACTTTGAAGGGTCAAAAATATTTTGTGATAACACTAGTGCTATTTCCATAGAACAAAATCCAGTCTTCCATAGTAGGACAAAACATATAGAGATTATGCATCACTTTCTAAGAGACAATGTAGAGAAAAATAAAATTGAAATTCAATATATCCCAACTGATTTACAAAGGGGAGATATTTTCACCAAACCTCTTAATGAAAAGAAACACACCTTCTTCCTAAATCAGTTAGGAATGTTAGATGGAGGAAGTTTAAAATAAATCCCAAGATTTTAAAACTCTAAAAAAAGACCAAGACTAGGCTAAAAACTTGTATTTTCTAGTGTCTGTAGGCTGTTTTCTGTCTCTGAACTGTGCTCGACGTTTTCCCCAAAAATCATCGAACGGAGATCGACGTTTCCCAAAAACGTCGACCAGAGTTCAGTGCCGTCTGATAGTATTTAGCTATCCTTCTTTCTGTTCATGGATCGTCGATCGGAGATCGACGTTCTCCAGTATCGTCGAACGGAGATCGATGATATTGAAGGCTCTTCAGATTCCATTAGAAGCCCAGATCGTCGAACGGAGTTCAACGATCCTTCCTTTCCGGCGTCGAACCCTAATATAAAAATCATTCTTTCGCCGTCGTTCTTCTTTTGCGCTTTCATATTCTCTACAATTTCTTTCTTTCCCTCCAAACTCTACTACACTTGGCCGTGTTTGTTAATTTTTGCAGGTATACAATTGCTGTTAACGTTGCCGCTCTCGCTAAGATGAAGTTTGATACTGGATTTGATATCGATATGGATTCGTTTGACGGGAGCGATCAAATATTCAAAGACATTCTGGAACTATTTAGAGAACAACAGTTTGTGCATATTATGTCTACCAGAATGAAGATTGCGGTAGATGAGATAAAAGAATGGGTATTTATAGCAAATAATCTGGATGAGAATACTATAATCGGTACTATAAGCGGGACTCAGGTATCTTTATCACCTACTCTCCTAAGTGAAGTATTTCATTTAAGTACTGGAGATGATTCTACTGAAATGTCTGGAGAGGAATTTGATTCAATGTTTGATAGAATGGGTCACTCTACAGCTAACCCTAGCAAGTTATTGAAAAAGAACTTATCTATTGAATTTAGATTTTTAGCTGATGTTGTGGGAAAAGTGCTTCTGGCAAAGCACTCAGCTCATGATACCATATCCAGGTATCAGTTCTGTCTGATGGGAGCCCTAGTGGACAAGAAACACTTGAACTGGGGAGCAATTTTATTTGATTTGATAAAGAAGAAATTAAACAAAAGCTTTGTGAATTTTGGGAGGATTTTAGGGGTATTCCTGCACTCAAGGTGCCCAGAACTGCTAGTCTCAAATGGGATGCACATCAATGCATAAAAAAGACTGACCTGTGCCCTATTTGGTAAGTGGGACAGGCAGATAATCAAACTATCCAGGACTACCATGGATTCAGGCACAAGGACTCTTGCAGTCACTTCCCCTCAGGCCTCTGCCCTCATGGAAGAGTTGCCTGCCTCCATCTCTTCTCCTCCTTCTCCACCACTTGTTTCTACCTCCACCTCCACATCAACCATCTCCACATCCATCTCTTCCCCCATTACCATTTCATCACCAATTTCACCTCCAGCCACCTCAGAACAATTCCATTCTCTCCACTACTATCCACCTCTTGACATACCCTCTTTCAACATCTTGGAAGATTCCTTTATGGATGATTCCACTTCCTCCCCTGCTGAGCCTCCTTTTACCTCCTCATACCAACAACTCCTTCATGACATTCTTACCCAACCATCCTTCACACCATCCATCTCCACTCCCATATCATCTATCTCCACCATCCCACTCTCTCAACCAACCATTCTACCATCCACCATACCATCTGCTGCAGCCCATCTATCTCCAGCCCAAAACATTCCACCCTCCACCTCTACACAAGTCACACTTGAGCAAGTGGATCTATCAGCTTTGGCAGATAAGTTATATGGGATACTGGCCCCCAAGCTAGTAAACCTAATGGAGACCTCCATGGCTCCACTCCTGAACTCAATAAAGGAGTTATCTGATAGGCTATCTTCTCTCTCCTCCTCTCAGGCAATCCCTCCTATGGGGTGCCTTGATCCAGTCATCACTGAATCAAGGCAGGGGGAGATGCCCTATGAAGCTGAGGGAATGCCTGCTGCTCCAGGTGATCTGCTGCTGCCACAAATCTCCACTACTGCTCCAGAACCAGTACTCACAGTGGACCTCAGGTCACTGTTGTCTGCATTTGATCTTCTTCACAGAAGCTGCTTACCAACTCTGGGAGTTGAAGACCTCACTAAGGCCATTGTTCCTATTACTGTCTGTGATCCCAGCCTGATCATATCTTATATAAATTCTCTTAAGGCTGTGGAAGTTTCTGTTTGTGTTGCTGATGCTGCTGCTGAAGTTGATGTATCTATTGATGTTGATATGTTATCTGCTAATGTTGCTGCTGCTGATGATGAAGATCTGGCTAGTTATCTGGAAGTATCTGCTGTTTCTGAGACTCATGCTGCTCCAAATGCTCCAACTATTTTTGTTCCCTCTTCTCCTGCTGCTGCTGTTTCTGACAAATCCAAACTTCTAGATGAATACATCAAAAGGATTGATGATCTATATGACAGACCTCAGAGCTCAGAAAGTGATCAATTCAACACTGACTCTGATGATTCTGCTGGCACCATCTCTAAGAAAAGGAAAGCAAGAAGCAAAGCAATGATGAGAGTTCCCCCTGCTAAGGCCAAAGATGTAAATGATATACCATACTATATTTTGCATGATTGTCAGATAACAGAGCCTTGGATGCAATATTCTAAGAATCAGTTAAAGGCTATGAAGAAAAGAAGAAAACTTGACAAATATGAGAAAGGATCTTCTCAGTCTCCTCCTCCTCCTCCTCCAGATGCTGGTACTGGTGGAGGATCTGCTTCTCAACCTGGATCTGCTTCAAAGCATAGTTCTTCTTAATCTTCTAAAAGATATCAACCTAGAGGTCAACATCAAAGAGGCTATCATTCTAGAAGAGGTCAGTACAGATGAAATCAGAGAGAGTACAGAACTTATTCCAGACAACAGAGGGAAGGACAAGGTCGTATTGATTCTACTCAAGGTATGAACCTCCAGTCCCTTTTGAAGATCTTGAAAACAACCCAATGTCATGAACTGCCAGAATGAAAGAGCTTGCTGGTCTAGATCAAATGAAGAAGGCCAAGGAGCAAGGTAAAGACATTTCAAACATTACAACCTTATCAGAAAAAGGAAAGACAAAACTGGAGAGATATGCTTCAAGAAAGTTCTTTGATCAAGAAGATTACATGAAGCTGCATCCTGAGGCTGTAGTCCCAAGGCCAAGATCCCAAACATCCTTAGGTGCAGATGATGACAGAAGATCAAAGAAATTTGCTCTCAATCCTAACAAGGAGATTCTATTTAAGAAAGGCAATGAGAAAAAATGATTTCTGTAAGCAGACAGTACATCTATATCTCTGAATATTACTAATATTCTATATGAGTTCTGCAATGCTGCTATGTTTTCTTCTGCATTGTTAGTTTAGCTTTTGTTTATATATGTATGCTTTTGTATTTCCTATTGTGTCCTGTAAATAGTAATCCTAACCCAAATAGGGGGAGATTGTTGGAACACCCTATTACTAATTTAGGCAAGGATCACTATGTTTTTAGGAAATTGGTTTGACCTAGTTCTATAGTTGAAAAGGTCAACTTAGAATGAGTCTAAGGCTTAGAACTTAGGTTTGAAGCTGCCCCAAGACCTTTAAAAATCAGGATTTAGTGCTGAGACAAAGACAATTTTCGTAGAGCTCAGGTCGACGAAACGTCGAACTCAGTTCGACGTTCTCTGAGCTCAATTCTGCAAGCCGTCGAACTCCGGTCGACGATCTTCGAGCTCAGATCGACGTTTTGTCTCCAGCTATTTTCCAAGTCGCTGAGCTCAGTTCGACGATCGTAGAGCTCAGTTCGACGTTTTCTGTCTGCTGTTTAAATCCAATCTGTGAGCTCAGTTCAACGATCGTAGAGCTCAGATCGACGATTTTTGTGAGAGATCGACGATTTCAGATTTCGAATTCAAGAATAGTTATGGAATTCATTCAGATTCATTCAGAGTTATTTCCTGCATTTATTGCAAAGGATTTTCTAGCCGTTTCAAGTAATCTAATGCAAGTTTCAAGGAAGACTAAAAGGAATGTTACTTAGGACTTTCCCTAGAGACAGTTGTCATTTATGGAAGTCATTTATGACTGAGTAACGTCCATCTAAGTCAGAATCTGATATACTCCTACAGAAAATGTTTTCGAATAGCACAGATCTTATACAATTATAGAGACAAGAGATATACAACAGAATAAAATTTACTGAATCCCAAATCTTCAAGAACACAAGGAACTTCTGCTGTTGAGGAAATCTTCTGCTACTCAACTCCTCCAAATCCTCAAGTGTTTAAAAGCTTCAACATCAAGAACTCCAGACATCAAACATTTCAGCATCTGCTGAAATCATCAATTGCTGGATATCTGAAGCACCTGAAGACCTATCACCCTAGCAAAGCTCACCTTCCTGAACCCTTACAGATCTCATGGGGAGCTTTGACATCATCATCCACTTGTCTTCTCTCAGATTGTTGACAGAGAAGAACAACTCAACTTTTTCTTTCTTTTTCCTTTCCCTCCTGTAAAAGGGTTTATCAAAACTTCCTTCAAAAGTTCTGAAACTGGTTTCTGAGACCTTGTCAAAACTCAGTGGTGGCAAGACACCTTATCAAAAAATCTAGTTTTGGTTTTTGAGCACCTTATCAAAAGCTCATTGGTTCCCAGGACACCTGATCAACTATTCCTGCAGTGGATTCCTACCTAGGGTGGTAGAAGAGTGGATGTACCCAGGTTGTTGGGGAACCACTATAGATCCTTGTGTCATCTGGTTGCTGTATGTTTGACTTTGCTGTGTGCTGTGTGATTTCCTATTTCTTGCTTTAGTTTTTATTTCACTGCAAGCACCTTACACATATATATAAATTAAGTCTTCCACTGCTTTACAGTTTTAATTATAAATTATTTTAAAAATACTCTATTCCCCCCCTCTAGAGTCAAGGTAGATCTTACCCTCACTTTCAGTACCTAATACAACAATGTTTCAGACGTGCTCTGCCACCATTCATAATATTATATACATATATATTATATATATATCATTATAATTATAAACCACCAACAAGATAGATGTCAAGTCCGTATTTCTGAATTGTTATCTAGAAGGAGATGTGTATGTCCAGCAGACTCCTGGATTTGAAGTGAAAGTCCAAGAGAAGAAAGTTTACAAGTTGAAGAAGGCGTTGTATGGATTGAAACAAGCGCCTCGTGTGTGGAATGAAAGAATAGACGCATACTTTCAGAAGAACGGGTCCATGAAGAGTCTGTATGAATATTCACTCTACACGAAGGTGGAGAAGAATGGAGATATCATGGTCATATGCTTGTACGTTGACGGCATGATATTCACTAACATCAATCCTCTTATGTTTGAAGAGTTCAAGAAGACGATGAAGGAGTTCGAGATGACTGATATGGGAGAACTCACTTACGTCTTAGACATTGGGGTACAACAGATGAAGATGAGATCTTCATCTCTCAAAAGAAGTATGCGAAGAAGATTCTGAAGAAGTTTCGGATGGAGAATAGCAAGACTATCTCCACTCCTGCAAATTCGGAAATGAAGCTGAGAAAGGATTCTAAGGAAGAAGTAGTTGACTCTACGTTGTTCAAGAGTTTAGTTGGAAGTCTATGCTATTTGACTTTCACTAGACCTGACATCATATACGCTGTTGGAGTAGTCAGTAGATATATGGATGAGCCGAAGCAAGATCACTTCACTGGAGCGAAGAGAATCTTGAGGTATGTGAATGAGACAAGATGTTATGGTTTGATGTACTCATCTGTGGAGGAGTTGAAGCTGGTCGGCTACTCCGACAATGATTATGGAAGAGATGTGAATGATCGGAAGAGCATTTCCGGGTATGCTTTTCATGTAGGAACAACTGTGTTCTCATGGAGTTCGAAGAAGCAGGCAACGATTGCTTTATCTACTTGTGAAGTTGAGTACATTGCAGTGGCAGCTTGTGCGTGTCAGGCGATTTGGCTGAGAAATCTCCTGCAAGAGTTGCATCATCCACAGAAGATTCCTGTGACGGTGTATGTTGATAATATGTATGCAATTCAACTAGCGAAAAATCCTGTGTTGCATGGGAGAAGCAAGCACAACGAGACAAAGTACCACTTTCTTCGTGACCAAGTGCAGCAAAAGGTGGGGAAGTTGGTTTACTTGCCCCACAAGAGAGCAGGTGACATATATTTTTACCAATGCATTGAAGACTGAGACGTTCCTAAAGTGCAAGAGCAAACTCGGCATGTGCTGCCGTGTTTGAGGGGGATATTGTTGGTGGTTTATAATTATAATGATATATATATGTATATAGTTATTTGATGAGTAGTTATTTATAAATATTTTAGTATACGTCTTAGTTTAATTTCTAAATATAAGTTGTAATATTTTATGTAAATTATTGAATAAATGGACTGTTTTTTTTATTCTCTAAATAAATATTTTTAGAAATTAAATACTATATTATAACAAATATAAGTTGTTTAGATATAAGTTAAATAAAATATATAATTATTGTATTTATATAATATTTATATATATAATAAAAATAAAGTAGATTATAACTATTATAATAAATATTAAATATAATAGTATAGTTATGATGATAATATAACTATTTATACTACTTTCATATAGTATATAATATAATATATATATAATAAAATAACTATAGTATTTAGTATATAATAATAATTATATTATTTAATAATAATGATAATCATAGCTTATAATAATAATAGTATATATAATTAATATATCATTATATGTATTTATATAAAGTTAAAATTAAACCTATATATTAATTATATTAAATAAAAGTATATATAAAAATATATACTATATAAAACTATATCTATATATGTAAATAAAAAATAAAAACTATGACAAAATAATTTTATCATATGAATATATATATTATATTTGATTGTATATATAATATTTATATATGCTTGTATGATTATATATATAAAGGAATTTTATAACAAAATAAATAAATATTTAAGATAATTATTCTATATGTATAAATCTGGAAATATATAATATAAATAAAATGTTTCTGCGTTTGACAGAAGTGGAATGGTGTCTAGTTGTTCTCTCTGGTTGCTTGGGATCGAGACTAGGCCAGCGCATTTTTTGAATGGATTTATTCCAACCCGCAACCCGCCAGCACTCGAAACCCGCAAGCCCGCAACCCGCCAGCTCGACCCGCTAACTCTACCCGCCAACCCGCTAGCAACCTGCAAGCCTCGACCCGCCAACTCTACCTGCCAACTCTACCCGCCAGCTCGACCCGCCAACTTCGTGAGAAATATTGTAATATTGTGAATGGTGGCAGAGGACGTGAGAAATATTGTTGTATTAGTGTTTTGACCAAAGCCAAATATATATTTATTTTTTCTTAAAAAGGTCAGCATGAAACTAAAAGGAGGCGTGATTGCATGGCCACGTGACATTGCTTCATTGGTAAGAAAAGCCTATAAATAGGCATGATATTACACAACGGAAACTGTAGAAGCGGGTGAACAAGATGTGCCATAGGGGAGTGCTGCAGATACAATTTTGCGGACAGAAATTTTAGGCGAACTCTGCGAACAGAGGAAGAGAAGAACTTCGGCGAACTTCTTTTACGGACTGTTTTTAAGAACTGTGGACAGCTTCCTGCGAACAAGAGTTGACGATAACTAACTCTAGCGTGATCAAGTGTTTGTAATAAGAGTGCATGTGTTGTGTTGTAATTTGTGAGTCAAGTGTTTGTAACTTGTTATAATAAAGAAGTTGTTTGCTCTTCTCATGTTTTGCCCACTTTAATCGCTTCCAAAAAAACAGCCACCTCTGATCCTCCCAGCTGCATCTCTTAATCATCCAGCCTTGCAACTGCACCATAGTTGTGTAAGCTTTCACGTTGGGTGTTATTTTGTTTTATGTTGAATTAGTGTCTTTACTCAGCTCTAGTTATATTTTTTTTGTAAACATTGCTACCGAACTTTTGTAAATGTGTATGTTCCTATTTGTTTGAGTTATTTGATTGTGTACTTTTGCATTTATAGAACACGTGTTCTCCTATTTCCTAAGCTTCATCAACTGTAACCTATGTTGGTTAAAGAACAAATATTCGAACAGCTTCAAGAAAAGAAGAAAGAAGGAAGAAACAGGAAATTGAAGAACAGCAGCTTGCAAAAAAACACAAGCTTGCCAGAGATATTAAAAATATATAGGTCTAAAGTCCAACCACACATAAAGCAAGCCACCATGGCACACAAAACAAGATAGATAAGATAAAATAAAGGCAGAAGAGAAGAGATAAAAGTGGGGTAGATTATAATAATCTCACACGCCTCCTTAATCTAGGTCTCTTTTATCTCTTCACGATGCACCTCCGCCTCCATCTCCGGTCGGCTGATCACGCCGATGGCCTTGCGGAAAAGCAGAAATTTTTCAGCAGATAACGCCTTTGTCAGTCCATCAGCAAGCTGCTCTTCAGAGCTGCAGTGATTAACATCAATTTCTCCTTCTTCTATCAATTCGCGGATGAAATGGTGCTTAATCTGAATTTTCTTGGTGCGACTGTGCAGTACAGGGTTTTTGCTTATAGAAATAGCCAAAGTGTTGTCGACCAGAAGAGTTACAGTGTGATTTGATTTTTGTTCAAGGAGGTGAGTAATCGATTCAACCAAACACCTTCCTTGGCTGCCTCTCCCATGGCCATGTACTCTGCTTCAGCAGAGGAAAGAGCAATGCTCTTTTGCTTTCTGGAGCTCCAAGAGACAGTCATTTTCCCTAGCTGGAAGAGAAATCCACTAGTGCTTTTTCGGTCTTCAGCACTTCCTGCCCAGTCTCTATCTGAGTACCCTGTGATCCTTTCCTCTTTATTCTCTGTTCTTTTGAAGAGAATACCAAAGTTCCTTGTGCCCTGCAAATAATGTAGAATCCTTTTCACTGCTCTCATGTGTGCAGTGCTTGGTTCACTAGAAAATCTGGAAACAATTACCACCACGTGTTCTATATCCGACCGACTGTTGGTTAAATAAATAAGAGCTCCAACTATACTGCGATACATTTCTTCATTTACCTTCTCTTCTCCATCACATTTCTGATATTGCTCACCTGTAGCCATAGGAGTGGAGGTAGGCTTACACTCTTCCATATTGTGTTTGCACAACAATTCAGTAATGTACCTTTCCTGGTGGAGAAAAATGTCGTGGGAGAACTGAACAATCTGCAGGCCCAGGAAATATTTCATTGTCCCTCGGTCGCCATGTCGAATTCACTTTTCATTATAGCTTTAAAGTCGTCTATTAACTGAGGTGTTGATCCAGTTACTAAGAGGTCATCGACATAGATGCACACAAGTATGAAACGATTTTGAGAATCCTGTTTGACATATAGAGATGCCTAATGTGGACTTCTAATGAACTCATGCTTCTTCAAATACTTGTCTATCCGGTCATTCCATGCCCGCGGTGCTTGTCGGAGCCCATACAGAGCTTTTCTTAGCCTGTAGACTTTCTCTTCACTTCCTTTCACAACATATCCTTCTGGCTGGTGAACATAGACTTCTTCTTGTATGTAGCCGTTGAGGAAGGCAGATTTGACATCCAATTGATGAATTTGTAAATTCCGTTGCACAACAAATGCAAATATCAGTCAAATTGTCTCCATTCTAGCGACGGGGGCAAATGTTTCTGTGAAATCTCTTCCAAGCTGCTGGGTGAACCCTTTAGCCACAAGACGGGCTTTGTGTTTGTCCACTGCACCTTGTTCATTAAATTTTAGTTTGTATATCCACTTTAGTCCGATAATGGACTTGTTTGGTGGTCTGGGTACCAGATCCCATATGTCATTTTTATGTATCATGTTAAGCTCCTCATTCATTGCTTCTTTCCACTTAGGATTAGTGGCAGCCTCACTATATTTAGTGGGCTCACGGCAAAGCAGAGCAACATTGCAGGATTGATAGATGTCAAATACATAACGGAATTTATGAGGAGGTGATGAGTCTAACCTTGATTCGTCTAATGAATCAGCAGTAATAATTGGATTGGTAGGTTGTGAGCAGTCATGATTATCAACAGCATCCTCCAAAGGAATTGGATTGGGTGGCTGTAGATAATCAGAATTGCTGGCAGCATCCTCCAAGGTTATTAGAAAAACATTACTCTGATCCTCATTGTTATCCCACTCTTCCCATCTTGCTTCTTCATCAAAGATAACATTTCTGCTTATGATAAGTTTTTGATTTTGTGGGTTAAACAGCCGATAACCTTTGGACTCCTGACTGTATCCCATAAATATATGTTTCTCTCCTTTTGCAGTAAGTTTGTCACGAGCATCATTCGTAGGTATAGCATAGGCAATGCTGCCAAAGACTTTCAAATGTTTGATGTTTGGTTGATAATGATAGCATTCTTCAAACGGTGTAGAGTTTGTAAGCGCTTTGGTGGGTGACCTGTTAAGGATGTACACAGCAGTGCTCATTGCCTCTCCCCAGAATTTCCTTGGCAACAGTTTGTATATCAACATGCTTCTTCCCATCTCAACTATGGTACGATTTCGACGCTCAACAACCCTATTCTGTTGAGGGGTTTGAGGAACTGTGAGCTGTCGTTTGATCCCGTGAGTTTGACAGTAAGATGTGAACTCCTTACTAGTGAACTCTCCTCCAGATCTTAGAGCCTTTATCTTGCAACCTGTCTCATTTTCACTAGAACTTTGAATTTTTGAAAGGTAGTGAAGGCTTCTGATTTTAATGCTAAGAAGAACAACCACATCATTCGAGTGCAATCATCAACTATCAGTAGATAATACCTGTTTCCACCCCAGGTTTGAATGGTGGCTGGTCCCCAAATGTGTGTTTGAATGAGCTCCAGGGGAGTGCTAGCTCTCCAGTGACTTTTATTTGGAAATGGAAGCTTATGGATTTTAGTTCGAGCACATGTTTCACAGAACTCACTACTGTTCAAATCTCCTTGAATCCCTTTCACCAAACCTTGCAATTTTTTCAAAGCTCCATAATTCAGGTGTCCACACCTATTATGCCACAGAGTTGAATCCAAACTCCTGGTCGTACTAGCCATAGCTGCTTCACTTGTGCTCAGCTGAAATTTGAGAGGAAAAATCTTGTTGTGTGCCATTTTGACAACAGTTACAATTTGTTTACTTTTGGTATCTTCAATATTGCACTCATCCTTGTCAAACACAAGTTTATAACCCTTCTTAAGTAACTGTCCCACACTTAGAAGGTTTTGAGATAAGCTGGGCCCGAATTGAACTTCATGAATGTGATTAATTTTTCCGGACTTTAGTTGGACAGCCACAACACCTCTTCCTTCAATAACTCTAACATTGCCATATCCCATTATTACCTCAGATTTCTCAGATTCATACAATTGAACAAAGGCTTCTCTGTTGTTGGACATATGGTTAGAACACCAACTATCCAGGAACCAAACTTCAGTTCCTGAGGTGGTGGAGTTCAAACTGGAATAAAATAGGGACTCAGGATTGTTGGAGAAATTTGCTTCTTCTCTTGTCCGGGTATCTCTGTTGCTAGACTGATGCCAACAATCTCTTTGTAGGTGATTTGGGTTTTTACATTTCTTGCATTTTGAGAAACAATATTTTGTAAAGTGAGTGGTTTTGTTGCAAAATTTGCAATATGGCCTGGAACCATGGTCACTGTTTTTGTCTTTTGTGTACTGACTCCATGAGTTCCTTTCTTCACCAGATTTCTCTTTTGTGTATTGGCTGTCAGGGCTGAAGTAAGGTTTGGAAGAAGAGAGAGCTAACCTGCTTTGAAAAGCTTGTTCCAGGTGGTTATCTTTTTTCTTCATCCTAGCTTCATGGCCCTGAAGAGATCCAATGAGTTCCGTGACACTCATTCTATTTACATCCTTTTCTTCTTGTATGGCTGCAACAACATGTTCAAAACTTGGAGTTAAGATTCCTAGGATGTGAGAAACAACACGCTTCTCAGGTAAGTCATCCCCATATGTTCTTATCTGATTGACTATCATAGAAACTCTGGAGTTGTACTGCTGCACTGTCTCACTATCGTTCATGATGATAATGTCGAAATCTCTCTAGAGGAGGTTGAGCCTGATAGAGATGACTCTTTCATTTCCTCTATATTCCTCTCTGAGAATGTTCCATGACTCTTTGGCAGTATTGGCATCAATGATGAGGGGAAAAATCGATCAACCCACTCCCTTTTGGATACAAAGGAGTGCTTTAGCATCTCTTCTTTGATTTTCCATGGCAAGTTGAGCTGAGATCTCATCTTCTTTACCCTTTTTCTCTTTAGTCTCCTCAGCTTTGGAGGAAGAGACTGCTGGGATCTTAGGTCCATCCTGAACTAGATCCCACAGACCTTGTGAGACAAAAAATATCTTCATTTTCTTTCTCCAGTAATCGTATGATTCTCCTTCGAAAATAGGAATCCCAGTTTGGGAATACAAGAAGGTTTGCGATCCACCCGGTGTTGCCATATGATGAAGTAAACAGGAAAAAAAAGCACAGAATGATGCAAGATACTACACCTGATCATCTGATGGCGCGAGCCGTCGCTCTGATACCATGTTGGTTAAAGAACAAATATTCGAACAACTTCAAGAAAATGAGAAAGAAGGAAGAAACAGGAAATAGAAGAACAGCAGCTTACAAAAAAACACAAGCTTGCTAGAGATATTAAAAATATATAGGTCTAAAGTCCAACCACACATAAAGCAAGCCACCATGACACACAAAACAAGATAGATACGATAAAATAAAGGCAGAAGAGAAGAGATAAAAGAGAGGTAGATTATAATAATCTCACAACCTATCTACTATAATTTGATTTAAAATCTAATTTGGTGCAAGTTGACTATCGGAATGGATTTATGTTTGCATTTACTGATCATCCATTAGGACCATTACCCCCCGCCCCAATAGGATCTTATCATGCGTCAGAGGATACTACAGAGTTGAAACTGCGGTTGTCTAAGCGTGATGTGCTCGGAGAGACAAAGCTACCAAGATCTCCTAACAAGATAAGGAAAATATAATGAATTGCTTTGATACCTTCTCATGACTCAAGTGGCCCTTTAAAACTACATAAGGGCATACAAGTAAATAAGTCCTATATTTGGACTTGCATAAAAGGACATACGCTAACAAACTATAAACGATGCGACATTAATAAAAATATAAAATAATGACAATAATAGAATGAGATCGGGACCATAATAAACTCTAGGATCTCCATCCAATGCCTCCAATTGTTGCTTCAACTGTTGCAAGGCCTCCCACTAGTGAATGGTGATGCACCATCTTGATGGTATTTCGAACTAGCAAGTTTGTTGTGGAGAGATCTGCTAGTGGGGAATAACAATTGGCTCCGATACTGGCAGTGATAGAAGCAATTCAAGATGACAAATCTCCTCAATTTTAAATAATAATAAAAACTTTGTTGAGGTTCAAATTTACACTTCTCTTGTCATTTGAACTATTTAAATAGAATTACAATCAACCACCAACATCTCGGCTAACATCGCTAACCGTTTTAAATACACTCCACAACAAAACTGCAAAACTAAAAAAAAGTGACTGTTATTAGCACTGCACTTTTGGATATTCGCACTATATTTACTCTTAATTTTCTGTGCCTTTTGAAAATACTCCTTGTACATGCATTTTTAGGAAAAGTGTTCAACACGAAAGTTGTAGATCTCGACGAAATCTACAACTTTCATGTTGAACACTTTTCCTAAAAATGCATGTATAGAGCGTATTTCTAAAATGCGCAAAATCTGTGCGGATTTCTAGAAATACGCTTTATACATGCATTTTTAGGAAAAGTGTTCAACACAAAAGTTGTAGATCTCGTCGAGATCTACAACTTTCGTGTTGAACACCTTTCCTAAAAATGCATGTACAAGAAGTATTTTCAAAAGACATGAAAAATTAAGAGTAAATATAGTGCGAATATCCAAAAGTGCAGTGCTAATAACAATCACCTAAAAAAATTGAAATAAAATAAGCTAATTACAACTTCAACGCTAGTACATGAAATAGATACGTGCACGTGCTTGCCATAGGTTTTAATTAGTTTATTTAGTTAATAATTTAATTGAATAAATGTGTATGTATTGATTTTGTCTTGTGAAGAAGTGGTAAAGTTTTTACTTCAATTTATTTAGTTGTAGCAAGGGTGTTGTAGAGTGGGAATTTGAGGTGGTTAATAATAATAAAAACGTGTGAGTTAGCAAAACGGTGTGGCAGAGCGGACGAATCGACATCTTCTTGATGTCACTCGATCACTTATGTTACAAATGCAGGTGTTCACCAAATATTGGAATTTTGCTGTCTCTACTGCTTGTCATCTCATCAATCGCATGCCCTACTTCATGCTTTACTTCGCTTCTCCGTTTGGTCTCTTGTTTCCTTCCAAGTCTCCATTTCCCCTCACTCCCCGTATCTTTGGTTGTACATGTTATGTCCACTCTCTTGGATCACCGCATGACAAACTTGCCCCTCGAGCCCCAAAATGAATATTTGTTAGCTACTCCCGCACTCAGCAAAGATATGCCTGCTACTCTCCTGCGGACAAAAAAGTGCTCGTCTCCGCTGATGTCACCTTTCTTGAGGCACATCCCTTCTACTCCACCTCTTCCACACTGCCTCCACCTTCCACTACTTCTCGTGCGGCTGTCCCCACCACGACTTTGCCACATCCACCTCCTCCACTTCCTCCACTCCTCGTGCCAGAATTATCTACACCACCTCCTCCTCCACTTCTCCGTATCTATACTTGTCGCTCATCCCGGACAAATGCTCTACAACAGCTCCCTTCTACCGATGTTATCCCGCGGCTTGATGATTCAGCAACACCCTCTATGGCTCATCCAATGGCAAATTATGTCTCCCTACATCGCCTCTCTCTGTTTTTTTAAAAAAATTCACCTCTCTCTCCACCATTTCTATTCCTCACTCTTTGCAGGAATCTCTCCAACACCCGGGGTGGCGTGCGGCGATCGACAAAGAAATGACAGCCCTCTGGGCTAACCAGACTTGGGACCTAGTTTCTCTCCCTCCAGGCCAGTCTTGTGTTAGATGCAAATGGGTCTTTGCAGTCAAACATGCTCCAGATGGCACTGTTGACCGTCTCAAAGCCCGCATGGTGGTCAGGGGTTTCACTCAACAACATGACATTGATTACGACAAAACCTTCTCTCTGGTCGCCAAGTTGAATATTGTTCGCGTCCTGATCTCCCTTGTTGTGCATCAACAGTGGCCTCTACATCAGCTGGACAACAAAAATGTCTTTCTCAATGGTGATCTCCGAGAGACTGTTTACATGCACCAACCGCCCGGTTTGAGACCACGGGGGAGTTTTGTGTATGTCATCTCCGGAAGTCTATATATTGTCTCAATCTCCTCGCGCTTGGTTTGACAAATTCAGTACAGTGGTTCGCGAGGTTGGTTTCATACGGAGCTCTACTGACTTCTCTCTCTCTCTTCACTCGTCATCAACCAACAGGCACTGTAAATCTCCTTGTGTATGTGGATGACATTCTAATAACATAAGACGACACCAATAGGATTTAGAACATCAAGCAACATTTAAACTCGACGTTTCAGACAAAAGATCTGAGCAATCTTTGATACTTCCTTGGGCTTGAGGTTGCAAGGAGACCTGATGGACTTGTCCTATCCCAACGGAAGTACTGCACTGATCTCTTGCAAGATGCGGGCTACTCTGGATGCAAACCTACAGACACTCATATGGATATGAATAACAAGCTGTCTGCACATGGATCTGGGACTGATCCTGTTCTGACAAATCAATAGTACTACCAACGCTTGGTAGGGAAATTAATCTATCTTACGATTACAAGATCTAATATCTCATTCATTGTTGGAGTTGTGAGTCAATTTATGCATGCTCCTCGGACATCTCATCTCCAAGTCGTCGAACGGATTCTCAGATACTTGAAAACTTCTTCAGGACAAGGACTTATTTACAAACCGTCCTCCTCTCTGTCTCTTGTTGCATATTCTGATGTCGACTACGCAGGTTACCTTGATGATAGGCATTACACGACTGGTTTTTGCACCTACCTTTGTGGACACCTTATTCCATTGCAAGAAACACTCGATTATTGCTCACTCCTATGCTGAGGCTGAGTACCGTGTTATGACAGCAATTGTCTCTGATCTCACCTAGCTTGAGGGTCTTCTCAGTGACTTGGGCCTCAAACTCTCCTCTCCGACCACTCTTTTTTGTGTCAGTCAAGGAGCCATACACATTGCCTAGAATCCCGTATTCCATGAGCGAACAAAGCATATTGAAGTTGACTGCCACTTCATTCGGGAAAAAGTTCAATCGAAGAAGTTGGAGTTAGAGCATGTCGCTGCGTCAGGACAAGTTACTGATGTAATCAAAAAACTCTCTCTCGGACATTATATCATCAGTTCTTATCCAAGCTTGGTGCCTACGACTTGTACGCTCCAGCTTGTAGGGGAGTGTTAAAATGTAATGAAAAAGTCCATTAGGAGGAGCCCATGTATAAACCCGTGTATATTTTATTTAGTCTCACATTGTAGATATAGAAGGCTATCCCTATCTTTCTCTATATATAAGTGTATGTACTCCTGTATTTACAGAATAATAAAAATCTTGATTATTTTTTTCTCTCTTGCATTTCTGTACAGGAGGCATTACAACGGATGGAGCAGTGATCCTGGAGACTTAAGCAGTTTGCCCACGAGACAAAAAGAGTGGATAGCATGAGGACACAACTCATAGTCTTGATACCTTCACAACAAATTAATCGTTTGCAACCATGTGCAACCTCCTACTCTGTTGTATCACCACATGAGGAGATTTCTAATAAACAGTTGATTGTAAACCTTCTAAAGTATGACAAAATTAAGGATCCTACGGGCTAGATCATGCAGAGGAACAATACATTTAAGTGTTCAATATCAAACCGCATCAATGGGTATAGTACATCTCCATCATTATCAAAGAAAAAACATCACAATATCACAAAAACCTTCAATATTCTAGTGTCTTCACGATTGGCCCTCCTTTTTTAAAGTGTTAGCGTAAAAATTTATGATTGGAAGCTGAGAAAGGTCGCAGGAATTGTCAACCACATCAGAAACCAAGTAGTAATCAGCACAACAGAAACACAGGATTGAAAAACTGAAATTCAGTCTGATTTACAAAGCGAGGCATGCATTACGAGAAATGATTTCGCCAATGTACATAAGGAAAATAAAAAAATACAACTGCAGGCAAAGAAGAAGCTGCGCGGACAGAAACTATAACCACACAAATTGCTCAAGCCGCAAGCCCTGTCTGCCAAGACCGGTCAAGTCGCATGTCCGCAACTAGCCGCGTGGACTTCTTGTTATCGAATGCTGACGATCAAGAAACAGAACCCGCTGATAAGCCGAGCGAACTCCAAACTCTCTCCGCAACCCCGAGTAAGGTGACTTCAAGTCATAGAAACCGGGAACTGTTGTTATCCGCTGATTGTTAAGCGCGAACTGTTCCACACCAAACTACAATTAGTTGCCTAGCCGCCTGATGCTAGTCGCACAGCCTGCACAGATAGTCAACCTCACTTAGTCGTGCCGATTAGAAAAACATAACCGCATGTTTTAACGGCGAGCTGAGTTCTCACTGTTCTCGATTTTGATCTCTTTTTTATGACGAGTCGGGGACTCCAATTTATAGGCATGAGCAATAGTGCCGTCTGATAGATTTAACTTCAAGACAACCTAAACACCTAGAGGGGGAGGTGAATAGGTTCTTTTCCTTGTTTTAAACTAAGGCAGAATATGGCTTCAGTTCTTTAATATAAATCTCAAATCTCTACAGCTAACACAACATATACAATCACAAAATCTAAAATAACACAAGCATCACAAATTGCACATAGGTTTATAGTGGTTCCCCAAGGTCTGGGTACACCCACTTTCCCCCTTCACCTATCTAGCAGTGTGCTAGATTCGGCCTAACTTCTTCTTTCTTCTCAGATCCATAGATCTTACAGCTAAGAACCCTGAAAGGTTCCTACAACTCAGAACCCTATAAGGTTCCTACAACTTAGGCAAACAGTCCTACCTCAGCCTTGCCCCAAGGCCTACAACTCAGAGAACTAATTCTCCTACACTCAAGCTCAAACAACCTTACCACTCTGAGATCTAAATCTCCTACACTCAGGCTCAATCAGCCTTACCACTCAGAGATCAAAATCTCCTACACTCAACCTTTATAACACAGGCTTACAACTCAGATCTTTGAAAAGATCCTACAGAATTTGATAAGTAATTTGATGGACTCTTACCCTTGTTGAGAGAGAAAGGATAAAAGAATTCTTGATCAGCTTCTTGATTAACTGATGACTGAAATCAACCTGTTCTTAGCTTTCTTCAAACCTTCTTGAATCTGAACTTAGTAGGGTTGGTCTCCTTTGAAGTTGACTGACTTGAAGCTTCCTTCTTGGATTCCAGATGTGGATCTGGATCTACTTAGTAGATTAGTTCAGGATCTACTTCTTAAGAGACTTTTGATTGTCTCCTTCTTGACCTCAAAACTGCTGGAGCTCTCTCTCCCAAAACCTTCTGAAGTTCCTTCTGAATTCTGAATGAATTCACCTTAGACAAAATCTGAGTGGATAATCACTTCAGATTGTCTTCTTAGATCTTCTTACGAAGATCTTCTTCTATGTGACTTGCACTTTCTTGATCAACGATCAATCTCTCAATTGTTGTGTTAGTTGTGTGTGTATGATCTGTTATATCTATTTTCTTCTGAATTCATCTATATATATAGACTTCATCCATGGTAACCAGCTGATCCAGTTTCTAACTAACTTCTGACAAGTCTGACAGCTTCATTAAAGTTGTTGAAATGCACAGCTGTCAAGTCCCCAGTCAGCTCTTGAACCTTTGTCTCTGTCAGCAAAGTGTCGAGATTAACTGTCATTATGTGTCGAGAAAAACTGTCAATATGTGTCGACACATGTGACTTAAGTGTTGACACAGACTTTGGTGGAGTCGACATAGCCTCCTTGATGTCGACACTTCTTCTTGACACTTCATCTTGAGAATGTGTCGACATAGAGTATTTGTGTCGACACAAACACTTCTTTACTCCACAGCAATCAACTATGTTGAAACTCTGCTGTGTGTCGACACAAGTCCTGTGTGTCGAAACAGTTGATGTAGACTAAGAATTTTATGTGTCGACACTGCCTCCAAGTGTCGACACAGTTGATGTCGACTCTATTCTGTTTGTCGACACTGCCTCCCGGTGTCGACACAGTTGATGTCGACTATGCTTCTGTGTGTCGACACTGCCTTTTCCAAGTGTCGACATAAACTTGCTGAAGTGTCGACACAGCTTCCTCTGGTGTCGACACATGGGCTTAGAAATTTTTTTCCTGCATTTTAGCCAATACTTATCCTACACATGTAAACTCAAAATAACATCAAATACACCTTGATGTATAACATTGAGTAAGTGAGGCTTCTCCAAATCAGGTACACATTTTCCAATGTACCCCACAATCTCCCCCTGTTTGAAGAAGTCATAACCCTTTTGTCAATGAGACATGTACCCCTTTTGTCATAACCACTTATAACAAACAAATACTATGATGTATATAAACATTATATGACAGGGCAACTTATAAACAAAACAAATAATAAACTGACATCACAGAATAAGGATGCAAATTAAATGAACATGGAACGTTGTTTTGTTTATTATATCAAAAAGTTTCTTAACACTGTTTACATAGACTTCTTTAAAAAAACTAAGAATTACATAGTTCTTGAAAAAGCTAGTAAAACTAAACTAAGGATAGACAGGCTCCTTGATGACTATTCCTTTCCCTGATTTAATATGAGCCTGCACAGAAGGTTCTGTATCTTCAATGGGCTTCTTGCCTTTCAACTCAGCCTTTTTTTGAACTTCAGCCTTAATCCTTTGCCTTTCAAAATAATGAAAAGGCTTAGGGAAATACTTGCTAGGCTCATGAGCATCAAGAGGTAGCTTCCCACTCTTAGCCTTTCTTCTGTATTGAACTATGGCTTCCTGCCTTGCCTCATACTTCTGCCACTCCTGCTCATTATACCATTTACCCCTTTCATGAACCTGGTCTTTTACAGCTTTCCAGGCAGTTAATATGATATTTCTAGAAGTGGGGCTCCATTGCTCAAAATCAGGTTTTAACTCTGCCTGCTCTCTGAATCTCTTCTTTGATAATTGAGCATCTTGATGAGCTTTCACACCAGCTTCTGGCATATCTACCTTTTCAATAATTACATTAGTAAATTATTGTGGAGGGCTGTACATAGACTGAACTTGTTGATGTATCATTTAAAGATTTGCAGGGGGTAAATAACTTGGGCAACCTCAGGTTGATCACCTTCAAGTAGAGCTGGTTGCACACCTGACTCAGCCACATTATCATCATCACATAAGGGTGGATATCCCAGAGTGGCTCTAATACTGTTGGTTACCCATTTTGCATGATCAGAGCCTGCATATACTAACACCCTCTCCCCCTTTATGACTTCTCTGGCCACATGATCTCTTAAATCATCTTTTTGAAATCTGATTTGCCCATCCAGGTAATTGATACCATCTTTAAAGAATGGCTTTAACTTTTGAAGCTTGTCAGTAATTGTTTTCTCAGAGGAAGTGATGACAGTTTTAACTGAATCTAGGGCAGCCTGTAGCTTTTTATCAAATTCCTCTTTCTCCTTATCTCTTGCCTCAGTCATTGCAGTAACTGTTTTCCTTACTTCAGTGACTATCTCATTGAGAGATTCAGTCAGATTGTCATTCATTCTAATTTAATTTTCAAGGACATAGCCTTGTTTGACAGCAATAGCATCCACTTGTTTCTTTATTTCTGCTTGTTGCTTTGCTAGAAATACCACAGCATTGCCCCCCCTTGTGGAAGCAATCTGTTATCTCTTTCTTATGTTGATTTACCTCAAATCTGATGGATTTTATATTTTGTGCTAGATCAAATTGGAGGGCCTTATGGCTTTCATCCACATATTTTTCAAGAGCCAATCTCTGCTCATCAAATTTCACTTGTAAATCATCCAAAAATTTACTGTAATCAGTCTCAGGAGCTGGTTGTGAAGTAGTTGCTTGCAAAGCCTTCTTATAGTTCTGGCTTCTCCTCTTAAAAACCATCAGTTTTCTTTTCTTTAAACTTGCTATCTCCTCATCCTCTGAATCAGAGGAACTGTCAATATTTACTCTTTCTTTGGGACTAGGAGGCATCTCCTTTTTAGTCCTATGCTCCACCTTCTCAAGGTTAACTTGCTCCCCCTCAACTACTCCCTCTATGTCAGGAAATAATTCTTCCAGGGTGAACTCTTGTTGAGTGTGAACAATTTTTTCTGGAGCATCAGCAACCATAGATGTATCCTCCATGATCACATCTAGTGCTAGACTGTTGACATGAGGTGTTTCAAGAATAGATTGTGAACTCATTACACTTGCCAAGTGAATGCTTTCTTCCCTTTGTCCTTGTGCAGAATGTTGCTCCCCTGTAACTGTGCAGTAACTGTCTCCTCATGGACTTGGGCAGTTTCAGTCAGGTCCTGAACCTTTTTCCTAACTTGCTCCCCCTGCACTTGTGCATTCAATGTGTCCTCTTGCACATGATCATGATCAGTAATGTCATGGACTGGTGATTTTACTGCAGTCTCTTGGTTATCCAAATCAGGTGTGTCCTTGGAGAGAACCCTATCCCATCTGGATATTATCCTGATATCCTTCCTTCTCATATGATTTATTTTAGATCCTGGAAGCTGATGCATTACCTCTGGAATTGCTCCAGCCAGGTATAAACTCATTAATCTAGCCAAATTAGGCTTTTTGATTCCTTCCTTTATCTTCTCAAACAAAACTGCAGACCAATCTGTGTTAATCATATAGATTATCCTTGTCATCAGATTGAACATAAAGGCAGAGATCCCATCATGGCCTCCTGGTTTACACAAAATCACCTTCCCTACCACTTCAGATAGAAATTTTCCTTGTTGATTCATTCCTTTTCGTTTTATGGCTGCTCCAATCTTCATGGTGGGATCCAATCAACACCACTGGAGAGCCTCCCTTGTCTTTGAGGCTGGGACCTCTACTTCATCCTGAATTCTTGGAAGGTTAAGAATCTTTCTTAAACTTTTTAGAGTAAGTTTGACTCTATGACCATGAACTGTCGATTTAATCTTCAGTCCAGTGGAATCCACTGTTGCAGCAGCATAGAATTCAAACACTTATTTCTTACAGATCTTGGTAGGTTCAGATACAAGAAACTCCAATCGATTATCAGTAACAAGGGTGATGACCCCTTTAATCATCGTCGCCGCATCATAAAAAGCATTATGCACCAGCTCGTAGCCTTCGTTAATATTATCTTCAATCTTTGGCGCCATTGGAATGGAGAGAAATCTTGAATTAAGAGAAGAGAGTTTGTCGACACAAGGGTTTAGTCTCGAAAATCTGAAGAGCGTGTCGACAGAATATGTTCTCGACCTATTTATACCCTTTTAAACAAAGAAGGTCAAAAAGCGGGCAAAAATTGACTAGATGTGTCGACTGTTGGAACCAACAAAGTCGGCTCCACCTAAAGCTCGGAACTACAGGGGCAGCTCGTGCTTACTCCCTTGGGATCACGCTCAAGGCGAAGAACTAGACCGGGAGCTTCAGTGAGGAGGTCCCACCTCTTACCTGGAAGAGACTAAAACTAAAGCTCTTCCCCTCCCTAGCCAATACTGAGCTAGGTGCCTTAGAAGAGAGAGAAGGAGTCAAGAATGCTTGCTTTTCTAAGGCACCTTACCGGTCTATTTATAGGCCTTTGAACTGGGACTGCAAATAACTAAACTAATCCATCCTGAAATTATCGGAATGCCCCCGGCTAGGTCTACCAACAACCGAACTCCGCTGTCCTAAAAGGCTAATTGCAGACCACCCAGGGTAAAAGAGTAAAAATACCCCTAGGACCCAAAAGGTGGGCCTGGCCCTACCTGAAATGGCCCTGAACCAAGATGGCCCCTCTCTTCGGGTACCTCTCGCTAGGGTCCTCTCACCAGGGCCCTCTCGCTGGTCTAGGCCCTAAACCCTGGGCCCTCTCGCCTGGCTGGAGCCTCTCGCCTGGGCCCTCACGCTCTCCCGAAGCCTCTCGCCTGGGCCCACTCGCTCGCCTGGAGCCTCTCGATTGAGCCCTCTTGCCAGGGCCCTTTCTCTCGCCTGGGCCCTCTCGCCAGGACCCTCTCGCCAGACTGCGAGCCCGAGGTTGTACACAATCCCCGCTCTTTTCGAGGTTGGCACAAGCTCGGAAAGATAGTTCAACCGTGGCTCGCGATGGTACAGTTAATTTATTGAGGGAATCTTTTGGTGGGCCCCTTGCCTAGTCTATAAATATGGAAAATTCCTCCCTATAAGGGGGCGTTTCCACTCTTTACTCCCTTCTTAGCATCTGCCTACATGTCTCTCAGTCAAAGTGTTCGGGACCGCATCGCGGCCGTGCGCCAGCGGAACAAGACGACGACAGCGGGTCTGAACAAGATCCCCGCACGCGCTCCTCCTTTGCCACCGCCATCCATGTCTCCTTCTAAAAAGATGAAAACTCCCGAGCTTCACCTCCTAGCCGCGGAACCTTCTTAAACTTCTCTAAGGGAACCGACGTCCCCTCCCCCTGTTAGTCTCAAAGGGAAAGAGGTACGCCCTTCCAACCCGCTGTGATTTTCTGTCCCCACATACTCTTTATTTGCTGCTTCTTCCCAGAAAGCTTCGGAGGCTCCTCAGCGCCCGGAGACCATTCGCATCAACATTTCGGAGCTTCCTTCCCGGCGCCTCTCGCCCAAGGACTCCACTCCCCTCTCTACCCCGGTAACGAGGAGGGATGATTCTTCTACCGCCTCGGACCACACTCGCCGATTTGGTAAGAGGTTCTACCTCTGACCTGCTCCATGCTTCTTGCCGCTTCTCCCCGTCGCTCTTAGCCTTTTTGGCCTTCCCTTAGGTGCGGGTGGAGAACCTGTCGAGGACGCCCTGGTAGTAGACTCGCCGGCCGAGGATTATTTTGGGCGACTAGCCTCCTCACCTCCCCCGCCGATAGATGAGATTGACGATTATCTAAGCGACCCCATGGACCCCATAGAGATGAAGCGAAAGGTGGCCGAGATGCTGCGAAAACACGCGCGGCTCATCCAGGTACTGGAAAAAGGGAAACAAGCCGCGGACCACCGGATTGACTGGCTAGAGATGGAGTGTGCTCGTTTGTCCTCTGAGGTTGATGTCGACATGGAGGTGGACCAGACTGACCCTTTGTCGATTCTGAATGACGTCGACCAACAGCTTCGTCTCGCCCGGCATGGTGTTAAGGCTGCTCGCGCCTTCCACCTCCCCCGTCGCCCCCCTGCGTGAGAGGCCGCAGAGGACGATGGAGGTGGGACAAGAACTGATGGGAGCTCGAACCTTCTCTCTTCTCGCCTCTCGCTTCTTAGCCCTTTATCTGTAATAAAATATTAACCTGTATAGCGCCAGCTGTGCGCTCTTCGAACTCGCCACCCGCTTTATGCGGGATTATTTTGTTAATTTCATAATTTGTCTGCATAATTGACGTGACTGCTTCTTATTTTATGTTAACTTTTATTCGCCCTCATTAATCCCAATCATTAGTTTTATCCGTCTGCCTCACCGTCTTTTCGCTGTTTTCTCGAGATGACCGCCCACTTGGGGTTCCGTCGCCCGAGGTATAGAAGAGCGAAGAGTCGGGCGACTTTTAGATTCACCTGACACACCTTCTCTTGCCCGTACCTCCCTACTTAGGAAGGCTATAAATACCCACCTGCCAGGGCAGGAAGTGTGCTTCCTTAGACCTCCGCCCGCGACTCCCCCTCTTACTGCAGCTCGTCTCGCGCTCCGGTTCCTCGCGCTATCTCGCTGATCCCTCACTCGCCCACCTCCCCCCCTCTTTGACTCGCGCATACCATGGTGAAAAATAGGTCAGAGGAGAGTGAGGGGCGCAGCCGTTACGGGAAGAGGTTTACCGACCATGACTTCCCCCCCGGTCGTCTATCCACCGATGACTACGAGGCCTTCCGGAGCGAATATCTGCCGGAAGGTTATGAGTCACGCCCTCCCCAGGTTGGCGAGAGCGTGAATACTTTTTACCCGGGAGAGCTCTCCATCCCTATCTCTCATTTCGAGGCGGGGCTCCGACTTCCCTCTGGCCGGAGGTGACACAGGTTTTGAAATACTTCGGCGTCGTGCCCGCCCAGTTGAACCCAAACGCTATCTCGGTCATTATCGCGTTTGCGTACTACATGCGGAGGGAGAGGATATAGTTCAGTCTCACCGTCTTCCGCAAGATGTTCGTGTACCACGCCAACCAGGACGGGGTGTCCTTCTTCACTGGGCTAAACCTGAAGGTGTGCGAGACACCCAATAAAAATCACCACTGGCTGACTCGCTTTGTATTCGTCCGTGGAAATCTGGGTAGCGTCCCTCTCACGCCTGTCTCGCCCGCGGAAACCTTCTACACTTCTCCGCAGGTTGGCGGTACGGACAGGATCCTTTGTGAATACCTCGTAGGGAAGAACTTCGAGGTCCGATATTTGAGAAGGGGGCTCGCCTCTTTGCCCCCTGTGCTCCCTGGAGAAGGTATGTTTGACCTCTCGTCTTTTCCCTACCTCTAACCCTTTCCTCTCACGGGGGCTCTTCTTCTGACACACGCTTTTTTCCAGGAGAGAGGAATGTGCCGGTGCACCCTCCTTATCGAAGCAATATCAAGCCCTCCCCGGACGTGGCTCTCGCCAGCATGGCGGCCGAGGCGGCCAGAGTTCGCTGGCCCCTCCTCCCCAAAAGAGGAGGGTCGAGGACCCGACTCCCTCTTGCCTCAGCCCTTCGAAGAAAATGAAAATGAAGATGAAGAAGTCTGTCTCCTTTCCCTCCGGGAAGGGCAAGGCTCCTGCGGATACTGCGGAGACGTCGGGATAGTTGAGTCCCATATCTGTGGGATCTCAGTCTCCCCACTCGCCTCCCCTGACCTCTCCGCACAAGGCTGTCTCGCTCCCCGAGGAGGCGACCCCTTTTGCACCCCCAGCGAGCTCTTCTCACCCTGCTCCCCGATCCCCCTCTCGCGAGGGGGCTTCTCACTTTCCTCCGCCGTTTGTCCACCTCAACTTCAATATGGGTCCGTCCGTTTTCGACGGCTCCAATGACCCCTCTCTCATCTGGGACAAAGGGTCATACAGGGTCTCTGTCTCCACCCTCCTCCCATCCTTGAGAGAGCAAGCCGAACCCACCGCTCACGCCTTCTCCTTAGGCTTCGGCCTCTATAGAGGTCTCACCCCCGAAGTGCTTAATACGGCCACTACGCGAGACCTGGTCCTGAGGACGGCGCACTCACAGCTGCGTACTTTGGAGCTATCACACCGCCTCTCGCGCCGCCTCATCCATAACACTCAGAGCTGGAAGGAGATAAACGCCAAACTGGCGGCCGAGTGCGAGAAGTCTGGGGATCTTGCCAAACGGCTAGAGGTGTCCGAGAGTCTTCTCGCAAAGGCCAGCGGCGGAGTGGTGAGTTGGTACCCAGCCCGCATTTTCAAGGATTTTCCCTGTCACTTTTTAACACCCTTTTCCTTTCTTTGCAGGATGCCGAGACGGCTGAGGGATTACGCTCGCGGGTGGAGGAGCTGGAGACAGAAGTGAAGGAGCTGAAGGCGGAGAATGCCCGGCTCAAAGAAGCTCCCATTTCTCGTCCGCAGGTCCCTCCACCTCCTCCCGCGCATTACACTCACGAAGACGTTGAAGAGTTCTGCAAGGATGCCAACATAAGGACCGCTGAGCTCATCCTGAAGATGATGCGAGAACTGGGCGTTGTAAAGGATGATTGTGAGGACATCACCGCCCGAGACCTCGTTCCCGAGATTTACGGCGAGGACGAGGATCCTTCGGCGAACGAGAGGGGCTAGGACCCCCCTTTTTTTCTTTTTTCTTTTTGCGTTGATTGTAATGTACTTTCTGCTTCGTAGATGTACTGTATTTAAACTCTGATGTGATCTATGTTTATATTTTTTGCTCGCGCCTAGCCTCTTTCTTCTTCTTTTCTTTTTCTTCTCATTTGGATTGCCTGAGAGGTCCTTAAGATTGTCGGCGACGAGAGGGAGCTGCCTTTTCTCTCACCCAACTATTATCGGTGGACCTGGCCCATGGGGTGAGCTGGTGAGCCTTCACCGTTTCTGCGAGTGGGGGGACTCCTTTCCCCCCTCTCGTCTCGCTGGACGGCCCCTCTCGGCGCGAGTGGGCCGGGAAGGTTTACCATCCCCCCTGCCTTTTTCTTTTTTTTATGCAATGAATCTTCTTGAAGCACCCCTTCTTTTCAAGGGGAATAGGCTTTTCTGATTAATCGACCACTGCTGCCCCTAGCCAGTACTAAAACAATAACAAAAACCCTTGTCTGCGAAGGACCATAGAATGCCGAGTCCCCTTTCCTCTTTCTCCTCCAACCACCGAGTGAGCCTACAGCCCTGCTAGCTTGATGGGAGCCTGGTCGGCGGGTCTGCTCGGGGTCTCCTCTCCTCTTTCTCCTCCAACCACCGAGTGAGCCTATAGCCCTGCCAGCTTGATGGGAGCCTGGTCAGCGGGTCTGCTCGGGGTCTCCTCTCCTCTTTCTCCTCCAACCACCGAGTGAGCCTACAACCCTGCCAGCTTGATGGGAGCCTGGTCAGCGGGTCTGCTCGAGGTCTCCTCTCCTCTTTCTCCTCCAACCACCGAGTGAGCCTACAGCCCTGCCAGCTTGATGGGAGCCTGGTCAGCGGGTCTGCTCAGGGTCTCCTCTCCTCTTTCTCCTCCAACCACCGAGTGAGCCTACAGCCCTGCCAGCTTGATGGGAGCCTGGTCAGCGGGTCTGCTCAGGGTCTCCTCTCCTCTTTCTCCTCCAACCACCGAGTGAGCCTACAGCCCTGCCAGCTTGATGGGAGCCTGTTCAGCGGGTCTGCTCGGGGTCTCCTCTCCTCTTTCTCCTCCAACCACCGAGTGAGCCTACAGCCCTGCCAACTTGATGGGAGCCTGGTCAGTGGGTCTGCTCGGGGTCTCCTCTCCTCTTTCTCCTCCAACCACCGAGTGAGCCTACAGCCCTGCCAGCTTAATGGGAGCCTGGTTAGCGGGTCTGCTCGAGGTCTCCTCTCCTCTTTCTCCTCCAACCACCGAGTGAGCCTACAACCCTGCCAGCTTAATGGGAGCCTGGTTAGCGGGTCTGCTCGAGGTCCCCTCTCCTCTTTCTCCTCCAACCACCGAGTGAGCCTACAGCCCTGCCAGCTTGATGGGAGCGTGGTCATTGGGTCTGCTCGGGGTCTCCTCTCCTCTTTCTCCTCCAACCACCGAGTGAGCCTACAGCTCTGCCAGCTTGATGGGAGCCTGGTCAGCGGGTCTGCTCGGGGTCTCCTCTCCTCTTTCTCCTCCAACCACCGAGTGAGCCTACAGCCCTGCCAGCTTGATGGGAGCCTGGTCAGCGGGTCTGCTCGGGGTCTCCTCTCCTCTTTCTCCTCCAACCACCGAGTGAGCCTACAACCCTGCCAGCTTGATGGGAGCCTGGTCAGCGGGTCTGCTCGGGGTCTCCTCTCCTCTTTCTCCTCCAACCACCGAGTGAGCCTACAGCCATGCCAGCTTGATGGGATCCTGGTCAGCGGGTCTGCTCGGGGTCTCCTCTCCTCTTTCTCCTCTAACCACCGAGTGAGCCTACAACCCTGCCAGCTTGATGGGAGCCTGGTCAGCGGGTCTGCTCGGGGTCTCCTCTCCTCTTTCTCCTCCAACCACCGAGTGAGCCTACAGCCCTGCCAGCTTGATGGGAGCCTGGTCAGCGGGTCTGCTTGGGGTCTCCTCTCCTCTTTCTCCTCCAACCACCGAGTGAGCCTACAGCCCTGCCAGCTTGATGGGAGCCTGGTCAGTGGGTCTGCTTGGGGTCTCCTCTCCTCTTTCTCCTCCAACCACCGAGTGAGCCTACAGCCCTGCCAGCTTGATGGGAGCCTGGTCAGCAGGTCTTCTCGGGGTCTCCTCTCCTCTTTCTCCTCCAACCACCGAGTGAGCCTACATCCCTGCCAGCTTTATGGGAGCCTGGTCAGCGGGTCTGCTCGGGGTCTCCTATCCTCTTTCTCCTCTAACCACCGAGTGAGCCTACAGCCTTGCCAGCTTGATGGGAGCCTGGTCAGCGGGTCTGCTCGGCGTCTCCTCTCCTCTTTCTCCTCCAACCACCGAGTGAGCCTACAACCCTGTCAGCTTGATGGGAGCCTGGTCAGCGGGTCTGCTCGGGGTCTCCTCTCGTCTTTCTCCTCTCCTTGTTTATAAAGAAGAACGCCCTGAGGTGTAGTGTTAGGAAATCATGGCACATTCAAAAAAGGAGGTTCATTAACAATATGCTCAAGTAAATTCAGAAGAAATTTATCATTACGGATAGAAACGTTTCAGATCATCGCCACTGCGGGCGCGATCTAGGGGTATCCCGTCCACATCTTGGAGGTTATACCCTCCTGACTTCAAGACTTCTTTTATTATGAAAGGACCCTCCCAATTGTGGTTGATCTTCCCCACCGAGGCTCCCCTTCCTGCGGCATCTACCTTCTTGAGGACCAAATCTCCCTTTTGAAACTGCTTGATTCGGATGTGTTTATCAAAATACTGGGACATCCGGCGCTTGACCTCCTCTTGCCGGACCGCTGCTAGCTCCCTGAGCTCTTCCACGAGGTCGAGAGAAAGCCTCTACTCCTCTCCATTATTGGTCTGCCACCTTTCATCCCCCTCTCTTGCTGCTGTGATCCTGGGAGATTCAACCTCAAATTCCACAGGTATGACGGCCTCAGAGCCATGAGAGAGCTTGAAAGGCGTCTCTCTTGTGGCCGTATTCGGTGTAGTTCACAGAGCCCACAGGACGGAGGGGAGTTGTTCCACCCAGCTTCACCTAGAGTTCTCCACTTTCTTCTTCAGGAGGTTCACTATGATCTTGTTTGCTGCTTCTACCTGCCCGTTGCTTCGTGGGTGATGAATCGAGGCGAACCGAAGGTCTATGCCGAGCTGTACACAAAAATCCACAAACTCCTTGCTAGCGAATTGCGGCCCGTTGTCGGTGACTATGGCTAAAGGGAGCCTGTGCCGGTAAATAATCTCTCCCCATACAAAATTCTTTACCACTCGTGAGGTCACCTTCGCCAAAGCCTTTACTTCCAGCCATTTTGAAAAGTAATCTACCATGACCAGTAGGAACCTCCTCTGACCACTGGCTTGAGGAAACGGTCCTACCAGATCCAGCCCCCATATGGCGAAGGGCCAAGGGGAGGTGATTGTTCGCAGCCTCTGCGCTGGAAGGAGCTGCAAGGGAGCAAACTCCTGGCACTTTCTACACCTTTTAGCGAGCTCCTCCGCATCTCTCCGTAGGGTAGGCCAAAAATAACCTTGCCTCGGTACCCTCCCTTCCAAGGTTCGGCTTCCGGAGTGGCTCCCGCACTCCCCCGAATGGACCTCTTCCAGCACCCTCGGTGCTTCTTTCTCGGATACACACCGGGCTAACAATCTGGACAACGTTTTTCGGTAGAGTACTCCCTCTTTCAACAAATAGTAAGCCGACTTGTATCTAATCCGCTTTCTCTCGAGATCCCCCTTGGGTAGTCGCCCTGACGCTAAGAAGGTCACAAAAGGATCCATCCAAGACACCTCCTGGTCGATCTCCATTACCTCCCCCTCTTCTATGGAGGGCCTGAAGAGCTCGGTCATGGTCCCCCCAGCCTGAGGACAATGCTTCGCGAGCAGATCTGCCCGAGCACTCTCTTCTCGAGGAACATGCTGGATGGAGAAGCTATGGAACTATCCAACAATACTTTTTATCTTTCCCAGGTATAACTGGAGGGTCGGCTCCCTCACCTCGAATTCCCCGCTGATGTGTCTTGCTACCACCAAGGAATCCGTGAAGACCCTGATATCCTGTATACCCAACTCTCTAGCCAGCCGAAGCCCGGCGATGATTGCTTCGTACTCTGCTTGATTGTTTGTGAGGGCGAAGTGTATCTTCAAAGCTTGCTCAATCCTAATCCCCTCGGGACTCGTCAAGATTACCCCTCCCCGGAAAGAATTCCTACCAGAAGCTCCATCTACAAGCATCTCCAAAGCTACTATGAGAGATCCCTCCATCTCTTCGGCCTCCAACGCATAGTTCGCAAAGAAATCTGCCACCACCTGCGCTTTAATAGCTTCTCGAGGAACGTAGGAGAGGTCGAATTCACTGAGCTCTATCGACCACTTGGCCAATCTCCCCGAGTGCTCGACCCCCTCGAGGATGCGGAGAAGGGGGTGATCCGTCACAACCTGAATGGCATGAGCTTGGAAATATGGTCTGAGCTTCCGGGCCGACACAATGAGAGCGAAAGCCAGCTTTTCTAGGATGGGATACTTCAACTCTGCCTTTTTGAGGACCCGGCTTACATAATAAACTAGGAACTATTTCTTCCCCTCCTTGCGGACGAGGACCGAGCTAACCGCCCCCGTCCCTACCCCCAAATAGAGGAACAAGCTCTCTCCTTCCCTCGGCCCCTAAAGTAGCGGCGTCTGGGTAAGCTGTTGCTTTAGAGCTGCGAAGGCCTTCTCACACTCGAGGGTCCATTCGAACTCCTTCCCACCCCTTAGAGTTCGAAAGAAAGAAGAGCATCTCTCTCCTGCTCTGGAGAGGAACCTGCTCAATCCTGCCAGCTTGCCAGTAAGACGCTGGACCTCTTTGACATTCCTAGGAGATCCCAGCTCTAGTATTGCCCTCACCTTGTCAGGATTGGTGATAACTCTAATTATTTCTATATTTTTATTCACTATTTTATATTAATAATAGATATTTTATATTAATTTTATAATATTAAGTTTATAAGTAACAAATTTCTACATTTTATATTTATATGTTCTAATAAATTGATTTTTAACATTGCAGGGCTGATATATATATTTTTTGGAGCAAAACTGATTTTTCCTGTTTTCTGCCTAGACACGCCCTGAGACACGCCCTACCTGGGCGTGACATAGGGGCGTGACATGCTAATTTAGCCAGCAGCCAGAGCCCGTCGGTCGCGCCAGAAGATCGTCGACCGGCCTAGACACGCCCGTGTATAAATGTGACACGCCCGTGTGCTCCTTACACGGGGCGTGACGGCCCATGGAAGAATCGCTGCCCGTGACACGTCGGATTAAAATTACACGCCTGGGTCACGGGCGTGACCCAGGGCGTGTCGAAGAAGTTTCCAATCATTAACGCGCCGTTCCAGACGTTGCCGCCAGATTTACGTTCCAGCAAGACACGCCCCTAGTCACGGGCGTGACTAGGGGGCGTGACACCTCCTTGAAGACCAGTTTACTCCCGCCGTTTCAGCTTCCCGCCGTTTCCAGAAAACGCCGTGACACGCCCTAGGTCACGGGCGTGACCTAGGGGCGTGACCCGTCAATTAACCAATTTTGGCGGTTTCTCCTCCAACGTTCCCGGGCTTTCAAGACGACGGTTCCGAGCCTGACACGCCCTAGGTCACGGGCGTGACCTAGGGGCGTGACCAAACAGAAATTTTTCTATAAATTCCAGACAGCTTCAGATGCTGAGGAGTCGAATTTTGGGAGTTAGAGTCTTGTAATTTTCTATTTCCTTTGCTGTATTTCCTCATTTCTAAGTTAGATTTACTTTTGTTGTAACTTTAATTTTAGTTATTTCCATCATGTCTTTTCCTACTTCATTTTGTATTTTCCCAATCATGATGAGTAGCTAATCTTCTTTTAGCACTTGATCATGATGAACCTTAGAATAAAATAGATCTTTCTTCTTATTAAATGTCTTGTTCTTAATTATTCTCGCTACGATTTATCTTTGATTTTCATTTCGTCGAATTCATATTACGCGGATATGATCTTCGATCTAAGATCCGTATCCTAAATGACCGAGAGGTTGCGGATACGAGGAGATCACTCAAAGATAAAAGGAGTTGAACGCACTCCTCGAGAGAGGACGACGTAAATCTTCCGGATTGGAGTCAAATCCAATAGCGGGGTTCACCGCATAAAGCAAGCTTAGGGGTTTCGACTGGCCGAGAGGTCTTAATCGATCAACCTAAGGTTAGTTAGAAGTATGAGCTCGAGAGAGACGCTTCTATATTTTAGGAACCTCCACGGTCGAGTGAATATAATTAAGAACTCGCATTTCATTATTTACCAAAAAGATTTATTTTAGTCCAAGGGGATTCTAGATCAAGTGCTAGCTTTCTCATATTTGAATTTCTCTTTAGCTTCAGTTTTATTTTTATTATCTAGTATAATCAAACCCGCTTTTCCGTTAGATAAAATAATAGCTATTCCTTGTGAGTACAAGTACTCAACAGGCCCCGAATCGCAATACGACACTTCCTATACTGCATTTCGATAGGTACGCTTGCCTAATCGAGATTCTAGTTTGGACGTAATTTAACTTCTAGAAAATCACCATCAAGTTTTTGGCGCCGTTGCCGGGGAACTTTTATTTGTTGATATTTTGAAAGCAAGGATCTATTAATTTTATCATTTTTTTTTTCTTTTATTTCAAAAAAAAAAAAAAAAAAAACAAACTTTTTCTTTCAAAAGTTTTATCTTTAAACTTTTATATTTAAAATTTCTTGCGAAAGGGCCGTGTCGGGTTTTCATCCCGCAATACCGCCTAGTACCTTGCGAACCCGTCACTGGGTAGCCCTTGGGAAGTCCGGGAAATTTTATCTTATAAATTTTTAAACCTTAAAACTTTTATCTTATGTTTTGTTCTTGTGTATGACCCGAGGGAATCCGTCACCTCTTTTTGATTTGGATCCGGAAATCGAGCGAACCCTTCGGCACCGCTTACAATTTCGAGTTCCGAATTTTCTAGATACGGAATCCTTAGGAGACACTCCTAATCCTTCTTTAATTCTATCTTCGTCACCCTCTTCTTCTCCTCCTTCTTCATTAAGTTCTTCTTCTCATTCTCCTAGATCTCTTTCTTCTTCTTCTTCCAATATGGGTGAGCCAAATGCGGTCGAACAACGAACTATGTCTTATTATGCCCGTCCAAATTTGGACGAGGCTCAATCTAGTATTGTTCGTCCCGCTATTGCTCCCAATAATTTTGAGTTGAAGCCAAGCATCATCCAAATGGTACAACAATATGTACAATTTGATGGGCTTCAAGATGAAGATCCAAACGCGCATATTTCTAATTTCTTAGAAATATGCGATACTTTTAAAATTAATGGTGTATCCGATGATGCCATCCGGCTAAGGTTATTTCCATTTACATTGCGCACCAAAGCCAAGCAATGGTTGAGTTCTCTACCAAGAGGATCAATCACAACATGGGCTGAAATGACGGAAAGATTTCTTACGAAATACTTTCCGCCGGCTAAAACGGCTAAATTGCGCAATGATATTACTTATTTCTCCCAACTTGATACGGAAACGTTATATGATACTTGGGAGCGTTTCAAGGAATTGCTTCGTCGATGTCCTCATCATGCAATTCCGGATTGGTTACAAATCCAAACCTTCTATAACGGCCTAAATTCACAAACTAGGCAACATATCGATGCCGCCGCCGGTGGAACGCTTAATAACAAAACACCAGCGGCCGCCCAAGAGCTTATAGAAGGTATGGCTTTGAATACCTATCAATGGAGTACACCTCGGTCTAAATCACCTAAACCAGCAGGGATGTACGAAATCGATACGGTGTCTAGTTTGTCTCTACAGGTTGAGAAACTACAAAAACAGATGAACGAGATGTCTGCTTCCTCGTCTACACCTACCTGTGAACCCCAATATTGGGACGCTTCCAATATTACCGAGCATGTGGATTATATGGGAAATCCGAATCGGCCACCCTTTAATCCGGGTAATACTAATTATGGTAATACCTATCACCCGGGTATAAGGAACCACCCCAACTTCTCTTGGAGTAATCCGGGGAACGCGGCTCGCCCACCAAACACAATCCCACCAGGATATTTTCCACCACAAGCTCCAAAAGCTCCCACTATAGAGGAGATGTTCGCCAAATATACGAGTACAAATGATGCCAATATCCGGAATCTCACCGGATCTCTTCGTAATTTGGAGACACAAATTGGGCAAATCGCTAAGATGCTCTCCGATCGCCAACAAGGAGCGCTACCGGGCAATACGGAGCCCAACCCAAGGGAGCACGCCAATGCCATCACTCTACGGAGCGGGAAGGAGGTAACACCTTCTCCAAATCCGGTTGATACGGAGGTAACAATTTCTGCACCTTCCCCTCCTCTTAAGCCTTCTAGTTATATTAAACCAAAACCTTATCAACCACCACTTCCCTATCCGTCTAGAATGCACAAAGACCGGGTGGATGAGCATCATGGTAAATTTTTAGATATGTTTAAACAAATCCAAATAAATTTACCATTTTGCGAAGTTATCGCACAAATGCCAAAGTATGCCAAGTACCTCAAGGATCTTTTATCCAATAAAAAGAAACTTGAGGATTTCTCCACGGTTCAATTGAATGCGGAGTGTTCGGCAGTGTTACTTAATAAATTGCCTAGGAAATTACCTGATCCGGGTAGTTTCTCCATTCCTTGTCTATTTGGCGATTTATTAGTAACACGTGCGTTAGCCGATCTAGGCGCCTCGATAAATTTAATGCCTTATTCTTTAGTTAAGAAATTGGGTTTAGGAGATCCTAAACCCACAAGAATAAGCATTCAATTGGCGGATCGGTCTGTCAAGCTCGCTATGGGGATCATAGAGGATGTGCTTGTCAAAGTTGACAAATTTATCTTTCCGGTAGATTTCGTCATCTTCGACATCGAAGCGGACACCGAGGTACCACTTATTCTCGGTCGCCCTTTTCTTGCCACAGCACGCGCCATTATAGACGTTAGTAACGGTAAACTTCTCCTTAGAGTCGGAGATGAAGAAGTTACCTTTACTATTGACTCGTCCATGAAAAATTCGCTCTCGAATGACGACTCATGTTACTATTTGGAGACTTCTCATAAAGAAGACTCTATCTTATTTTCTAAAAATTGCTATTCACCTGTTTTTCATGATGACAATTTGGAAACTTCAAATTTAATTTCTCATGAATTTAGTGATACTCATTTGGTCACACACACATCTATTTTAGAAACTCTTGAATTAGGTGGTGACCCCTTAAGAATTTCGTTTGACAAACCTCCATTTTTAGAACGCGAACGTATGTCCAATCATTTCCAAAATAAAACTCTAGCGAATGGTTTCAAACGTCCTGTTAATGCGCCGGCTTATCCATCTGAAAATCCAATAACGTAGCGCGCGCCACTATGGTCGAGCTCACCGACCATAAACAAAGCGCTCGTGGGAGGCATCCCATGGTTATCTTGTCTTTTTATTTTAATTTTGTTGTTGAGTTTTTTTTACAGGATTGAAGAATTGCGATGCATGATGATCGGCCGGAGACGAACATGAAGTCTACATTATTCTTCAAGTCGGTAAATCATTGTTTTTTTTTTAGTTTATTTAAATATATATAAACAAACTAAAAAACCAAAAAATACAACAAAAAAAAAAAAAAAAAAAAAACAAAAACAAAAAAAAACAAAAATAAAAAAAAAAAAAAAAATCTCGTACACGCGTCCGTCACGCCCGTGACCCAATGGTCACGGGCGTGTCCCGGACGTGTTTTGCCAGGACTGCGGGAGGTTCCTCCTCCCTCGGTTTTCCCGCCCGTCATTCGGACATGACACGGGCGTGACATGTTTTGTCACGGGCGTGTCGGCCACGTGTCGCGGGTATCCGAGGCGGTGACCAGTCACGCCTCGGATTCCTTCTTAGTCAGTCAAATTTGACTGACACGCCCAGAGTCACGGGCGTGACTCTGGGGCGTGACCGAAGAATCCGATGCCGTAGCATCGGATTCCCTTTGGATTCCCCCTCCACGCCCGACGTCACGGGCGTGTCCCGCAGAGTCACGGGCGTGACTCTGCGGCGTGATCCCGAATCCGAGGCAGTCCGCCTCGGATTCCCTTTCCCTTTGACCCGAGCTTGTCACGCCCCCTGTCACGGGCGTGACAGAGGGGCGTGACTCACCCGAAACAAAAAAAAATCCTATAAATAGGATCTCTCCCCCCCTCTTCTCTTCACACCTCCACCCTTCAACCCTTCTCTTCTCTCCTCCCTTGACCGAAATTTCCTCCTCTTCTCTCAACATGCCTCGCCACCACGCTCGATCCACCGCTTCCTCCTCCGAGCACCCCGCTGATCCAGCCTCGGCGGAGGCCATGCTTCTTTTCGAGAATGCTACCCAACAAGATCGGAGCGAGAGACTGCGAGCCAAACCCTTTGGCGTGTTCAGGATCTTGGATTGGGCCATCCTCGCCCAATTCGGAGCAGCGGAGCTAGTTCGGGAGCTCATCTCTACCCAAGGGTGGGATCCCCTTTTCGCCATTTCTGAGCCTGCTTTCCTCGAGCTCACCATTGAGTTCCTGGCCTCATTTGAGTTCCGTTGGGCGGCGCAAGATGATTTCATCGTCTTTCGCTTGGGCGGGATGATGCACCAGCTCACCATCCGTCAGCTCAATGTTGCCATGGGCTTTTGCTCGGAGGCCTTTTCCACTTCCCCCGCCTACCCCGACCTAAAAACTGATTTCCCTCCCGACTTCAGTCTCCCTACTTTTTGGTCGGAAATTAGTAATGACGTCACCCCTTACACTCCAAAGAAATCTAAGGGCAGCCACCTCATCTCCCCCGCTTTACGTATTCTGCACAACCTTCTCTCTTTTACCATTTCCGGGCGCGGCGATAGCCACGGTGTGGTGACTCGGGCGGACTTACTATACTTGTATAGTATGTTTTACCGGGTCCCACTCAACCTTGGTTACATGCTCGCCATTTTCTTTCGGCACCAGGCCGAAAATGTGAGATTGGGAGCGGTGCACGGCGGGAATTTCATCACTTTCCTCGCCAAGCAGCTCGGCGTGTGGGCTGCTCTTCCGCGGCTCACTTGCATGCAAACGCCGCAGCCTCTTCAGTTTCCGACCCTTCAGGCGCTTGGTTTAGCTCGCCGACGCGACGGCGAGTTTGAGGCTGTTCCCCCGTTCGTTGGTGGCGGTGATCTTGACCTTGATCATGGTGCCGGTCCCAGCGGTACCCATCATTCCCCGCAGATTCCGCCACCACCGCTGCACTCTGCTCCAGCGCCCGATCCTGCAAATTATTGGGACCGACAATTTGGGTTGCTCCATACTCGCATAGACCAGATGCAAACCCATTTTGACGGTCGCTTCGATTCTTTTGATGCGCGCTTCACCGTGCTCGAGCGAAACCATACTTCCTCCATCGCGCATATTACTCGCGAGTTCGCGAACATGCGGACTTTCTATCAGGAGCACGAGGACGGTTCTGACCAGGAGTAGCTGTTTTTATTTTTCTTTGGAGTTGTAGGCGGTCACTTCTTTGTATCTGTATCTTTATTTTACTTTCATGTATCTGTTTTTTTTTATTATGAAAAAAAAAATCTATAAAATATTATGTTTTGCTTTGCTACTCTCTTACAGGTATCTTTTGATGCTGGTTTGCGCTTCTCAGGGAAGTTTCCTCTTCTTGTTTTTTTTTTTCTTTATTTTTACATTGGGGACAATGTATAGTTTAAGTATGGGGGGAGGGATATTTCTCAAGCAAAACATATCAAAATGTTTCAAAAAAAAAACAATTTTTAAAAAAAAAAAAAAAAAACAATTTATTTCATCTTTAAAAACAATTTAAAAAAAAAATTTTAAAAAATTTAAAACTAAAAAAAAAAACAAATTTAAAAAAAATTTAAAACTCAAAAAAAAAAAAAATAAATTTTATTTCATCTTAAAATTTTGTTTTTCCAATCATAATAAACAAAAAAAAAAAAAAAAAAAAAAATTTAAAATTTAAAAAAATGAAAAAAAAAAAAATCAAAAAAATTAAATTAGAGAAGTCTTTATTTCTATATTTATTCACATGCAAAATTCCTAGTAATTCAATTTCTTTATAGTGTTTAGAGAATTTTGATGTTTTAATTGAATTTTGAATTTTGGAGTAGAACTGTTGGCCATGCTGTGTTTCTAGTTAAGTGCACGTGTAAGTAGAATTTTTAATAGATCTAAATATTCAGCATATAATTAGATTTTCATTTTTCTAAATGCGTAGAAACAACTTATTTTACTTCAATTTTGAAAACCGGTAAAACTCTAAAATAATTTAGGTGAGTAAGTAGAAGTTTGCTAGAGAGATATTTCGCGGACCAAGAGAGAGTTATTCTTTTTCGATGTCTAGAACTTGCCCTCTAACTATTCTCAAGACTTTGCATAAGTTAAACTCATTAGCATAAATATGATTTAGGCAATTTTTTTGGCAAGTTTGAGCTTTTGTACCCGCACCTAAAATTTTAACTTTGCTTAGCCAATTTGAGCCTATTACCTTTTCCTTTTGTTTTAGCTCCACCAAATGATTTACCAAAGCCTAAAAAGCATCCTAATTACACACCTAAACCCGAGCTTGAAAGAACAAATGTACAAATATTTTGTGAGTGATTAGGAGCCTTTTCATTTTTGGTGGCTCTTTTCTTAAAAAAAAAAAAAGTTGATTTATTTTTCTCTCCTCTTCAAAATAAAGAAAAAAATTATCATTAAAATGAAGAGGTGAAAAAAAAAAAAAAAAATTCAATATGATGAGAAAGTTAAAAAAAAAATAATAAGAAAGAAACAAAAGAAATAGGAATTTGGCTACGTTCTTAAGAGCCATAGCAAATTTTTATGTACAAGCTTCTCTAGGTTTTGGTGTGACTAGCCATCATGTTTATCTTTGATTACCCTCACCAAGAACCTAAGCTTACATTTCAACCTAAATAAGCCCTATTGATTTATGTTTATAAGTTAGACTAGTGCCGTGGCGAGAGTGTGAAAGGGCAAGCCTATGGCCATCGACATTGATGGATTTCTTTGGAGGGTATCTTAATCTTAGTTTGTGCAATGTTATCTTAGTACGCACGCTACACTCTCCCTAAAGATAATTTCAAGATTTACCGGATTTTCATCTTAAAAGTAAAAATAATAGTGAAAACGCATTTTAAGAAAAATAAAAACCTAATTTGTATGCTGAGTAAGTCTTTCTACAAAAGTATCTACAAACATAGGCATAAGACTTCGCATTTTACTCCTTAGGTTCAATTTTCTTTTCCAGCATTTAAAATTTTTCTACTCCCTATAGAAAGTTGTTTGCTCGGGACTAGCAAATGGATAAGTATGGGGGTATTTGATAACTCTAATTATTTCTATATTTTTATTCACTATTTTATATTAATAATAGATATTTTATATTAATTTTATAATATTAAGTTTATAAGTAACAAATTTCTACATTTTATATTTATATGTTCTAATAAATTGATTTTTAACATTGCAGGGCTGATATATATATTTTTTGGAGCAAAACTGATTTTTCCTGTTTTCTGCCTAGACACGCCCTGAGACACGCCCTACCTGGGCGTGACATAGGGGCGTGACATGCTAATTTAGCCAGCAGCCAGAGCCCGTCGGTCGCGCCAGAAGATCGTCGACCGGCCTAGACACGCCCGTGTCTAAATGTGACACGCCCGTGTGCTCCTTACACGGGGCGTGACGGCCCATGGAAGAATCGCTGCCCGTGACACGTCGGATTAAAATTACACGCCTGGGTCACGGGCGTGACCCAGGGCGTGTCGAAGAAGTTTCCAATCATTAACGCGCCGTTCCAGACGTTGCCGCCAGATTTACGTTCCAGCAAGACACGCCCCTAGTCACGGGCGTGACTAGGGGGCGTGACACCTCCTTGAAGACCAGTTTACTCCCGCCGTTTCAGCTTCCCGCCGTTTCCAGAAAACGCCGTGACACGCCCTAGGTCACGGGCGTGACCTAGGGGCGTGACCCGTCAATTAACCAATTTTGGCGGTTTCTCCTCCAACGTTCCCGGGCTTTCAAGACGACGGTTCCGAGCCTGACACGCCCTAGGTCACGGGCGTGACCTAGGGGCGTGACCAAACAGAAATTTTTCTATAAATTCCAGACAGCTTCAGATGCTGAGGAGTCGAATTTTGGGAGTTAGAGTCTTGTAATTTTCTATTTCCTTTGCTGTATTTCCTCATTTCTAAGTTAGATTTACTTTTGTTGTAACTTTAATTTTAGTTATTTCCATCATGTCTTTTCCTACTTCATTTTGTATTTTCCCAATCATGATGAGTAGCTAATCTTCTTTTAGCACTTGATCATGATGAACCTTAGAATAAAATAGATCTTTCTTCTTATTAAATGTCTTGTTCTTAATTATTCTCGCTACGATTTATCTTTGATTTTCATTTCGTCGAATTCATATTACGCGGATATGATCTTCGATCTAAGATCCGTATCCTAAATGACCGAGAGGTTGCGGATACGAGGAGATCACTCAAAGATAAAAGGAGTTGAACGCACTCCTCGAGAGAGGACGACGTAAATCTTCCGGATTGGAGTCAAATCCAATAGCGGGGTTCACCGCATAAAGCAAGCTTAGGGGTTTCGACTGGCCGAGAGGTCTTAATCGATCAACCTAAGGTTAGTTAGAAGTATGAGCTCGAGAGAGACGCTTCTATATTTTAGGAACCTCCACGGTCGAGTGAATATAATTAAGAACTCGCATTTCATTATTTACCAAAAAGATTTATTTTAGTCCAAGGGGATTCTAGATCAAGTGCTAGCTTTCTCATATTTGAATTTCTCTTTAGCTTCAGTTTTATTTTTATTATCTAGTATAATCAAACCCGCTTTTCCGTTAGATAAAATAATAGCTATTTCTTGTGAGTACAAGTACTCAACAGGCCCCGAATCGCAATACGACACTTCCTATACTGCATTTCGATAGGTACGCTTGCCTAATCGAGATTCTAGTTTGGACGTAATTTAACTTCTAGAAAATCACCATCAATTGGGCTCCACCCCTTCAGGGTAAGGAGATGTCCCAAAAACTTTCCCCGGCTGGCCCCGAACACACACTTCAGGGGGTTAAGCCTCATCTTATACTTCCTTACGGTTGCAAAAGTTTCCTGTAGGTCTAGGACATGAGACCCAAGATCGTGACTCTTCACCATCAAGTCATCCACATAGACCTTGAGGTTCCGCCCCTTCTGCTCCCGAAAAATCCGGTCCATCATCCTTTGATAGGTTGCTCCCGCATTTTTAGCCCAAAGGGCATCATGTTATAGCTGAAGCACCCATCCTCCGTGACGAAGGTGACATCCTTGACGTCCGGAGGGTGCATGCGTATCTGATGGTACCCTGAAAAAGCATCTAAAAACTCATTAGTGAGAAACCGACGGCTGAGTCAACCAGCGCGTTGATCCGAGGCAGGGGGTAACAATCCTTAGGGCAAGCTTTATTTAAGAGAGAGAAATCGATACACATCCTCCACTTCCCTTCCCCCCTTTTTTACCATTACAACATTGTTCACCCATCCCGGATACCTATTGACCGATATGAATCCCGCCCGAAGCAGCTTCTCTACCTCTTCTCTGATAGGTCCGGCCATCTTGGAGGCGATGACTCTCTTCTTCTGCTGAATGGGGAGGACCTTGGGGTCGAGGTTGAGACGATGGCACGCCACGTCCGCGTCGATCCCTGGCATGTCTGCTGCGCTCCAGGCGAAGACATCAACGTTCTCTTGTACACACCTCCAGATCTTTTCCTGGTCCTGGGGAGTGAGTTCTCCGCTGATCTTTACCTTTTCTTTTCTTCCGTATCTGGTGAGGATCTCGACCTCTAGAACTTCCACAGCCGCTCTCAACCTTGAGGGTTCTTCTTCCTCCTGCTCTCTCAGCTCTTCCTCCAGATCCTTTGACCTGTACCCAACTCCCGAGCCTTCCACAGCCGCCACCCTCACTTGGGCCTTTCCTCCCTCTCCTCTTTCCAACTCTTCTCCTTCAGCCATTCCCTCCTCCACTACAAGACTTCCCTCCACTCCTGCTCCTACTCTCCCCAACTCTTCTCCTCCAGGCACTTGCTCTCCCGCCATTGCTGGCTCCACCGCAATGCCTCTCTCCACTCCTCCTCCTCTCTCCAACTCCTCTCCTTCAGCCATCTCCTCCTCCGCTACAAGACTTCCCTCCACTCCTGCTCCTACTCTCCCCAACTCCTCTCGCTCCATCCTTGCTCCCAGCTCCTCTGCATCCCCCATCCAGGAGATGGTGTTGACCGCCGTTACATAGCACTCCCGAGCCGCCTTCGGATCCCCTCTCACCCTGATCTGGGTTCCCCCTGAATTAAGCTTCAAGCACTGATGGAAAGAGAACGGAACACATCTAAAGGCGCTGATAAGAGGGCACCCAAAGATCGCATTGTAACTGTTGGGGGCATCCACTATCACGAAACGACAATTCCTGGACAGTCCTCCCAGGGTCACTTGAAGTCCTACTCCTCCCTCAACCTCTTTTCTCTCTCCCGAGAAACCAAACAACGGCCCATCCGCCGCCAACACCCTTCGAGCCTCCACCCTCATCTCATTGAAAGCCTTCTTGAAGATTACATTGACAGAACTCTCGTTGTCCACCAAAATACGGGATACCTTGAAGTTCTCAATGGCAGTCCTGATCACCAACGCGTCGCAGAAAGGGTCCTCGTGATCAGGTAGGTCCCTTCTGGAAAACGTGATTTTCTCATCCCGGGGTGGGGTTTGCGACGTCGAGGCAACGCTCCGACGATACATAGTGTGAATACTGGCCTTACGGGTGGCCTCGATCCCCACCCCCCCATGAATCACTCCAATCCCCCCTCGATCTCCTGTATCTGACCGGTCCACACACCGATCTTCCTCCACAGCTCCCGGCACCTCCACTATCCGCACTGCCTGTTGTCGGTCTTCTCCTCCTTTCCCTCTCTTCAACTCCAAGAACTCGGGACATGTTGCCGTCGCGTGACCCTCCTCCTCATGGAAGTCACAATAGGGAAAAACTCCCTCTCCTCGCCTCTCTTCTGGGGGATTCCTCCTCCTCCCCACTCCTGCTCTCCCACGGTCTCTTCCTCTTCCTCTCCCTCTGCCTATGGCCATATCTTGCTAAGGTGGGGGTGGGAGCGGCCTCGGACCATGCCCCCATCCTAGCGGTTGAAACCTTCCTGGGCCTGGATAAAGGTTTCTTCCCCCCTGCGGAGGACCCCTTCCAGGCCCCTGAACCGGGCCTCCCGGCTGCCTCCATCCCGACTCCGGGTGCGCGGGCCCTCTTAGTTCCTCTCTTCTCCTTCCTTCTGGCTTCCTTGCCCCTCCTGGCTCCCTCTGCTCTACTTCCGTCAACCTTGCCAGCTTCCTTGCGAATGCTGGGTTTGCCGCCTCCATGGCTATTTCTTTTGCGGGCTTCTCCATCAACCCCTCGAAGGACAACAATGCCTTCCTAGTGAGGCTCATCTTGAAGAAACCTTCCCTCAGCCCCACGGTGAAGGCCATCTGGAGGGCGAAACCAGGCACCTCCTGGATGCCTAGCATCTCCTCCTGGAAACGATCCACGTACTGAGCCAAGGACTCGTCCGCCTTTTGCTTGATCAGGAAGATGGACTCCGGGTTCCTCTTCCTCTTCTTAGAGGTCGAGAAACGCAACTGGAAACTCCTTCTCAGGTCTTCGAAGCAATAAATAGAACCAGTAGGGAGTTGATGGAACCAGTCCCTAGCCTTGTCCTTCAAAGTGATAGCGAAGAGGCGGCACTTGAAGGCGTCCGTCATAGGTCTGATGGACACTGCGTCTTCAAACCACTACAAGTGTTGGAGGGGATCATCCTTCCCCACGTAGTAGTTCATCTCCGGCTCGCGGAACTGTTCTGGAACGGGTGCCGAGAGGACCACCTCGCAGAAAGGAGATCCTCTCGCCGGTGGTCTCGCCAGGTCCACTCGCGCCACTAGCTCCGCAGGCGCGACGGCACTCGCCGGACTGGGGAAGAGCTCCCTTCCTTCCACCTCTCGCCGACTTCCTTCCGCCACTATTTCTTTTCCCGGCCGCCTCCCGGGTGCATCTTCATCTACCCTTGCTGAGTCGACCCCTCCCCTGGGCGCGAGGTCCGGCACCTGAGGCGGGGGAGTCTCGCACTCGCCTCTCTGTGAGAGTTGCTTCAACATGTCCATGATCCCTCCGATGGATGAATGAACTCTGCCCTCCCGATATATCCCCCCAGCCTTGGGGACCCTTCGTCTTCTCCTCCCGCATCTCCCGCCATGAGGTAACCCTTCGTTCTTCCGCACAAGCTGCGGTTCTACGCTCACCGCACCAAAAATGTTGGAACCAATAAAGTCAGCTCCACCTAAAGCTCGGAACTACAGGGGCAGCTCGTGCTTACTCCCTTGGGATCACGCTCAAGGCGAAGAACTAGATCGGGAGCTTCAGTGAGGAGGTCCCACCTCTTACCCGGAAGAGACTAAAACTAAAGCTCTTCCCCTCCTTAGCCAATACTGAGCTAGGTGCCATAGAAGAGAGAGAAGGAGTCAAGAATGCTTGCTTTTTTAAGGCACCTTACCGGTCTATTTATAGGCCTTTGAACTGGAACTGCAAATAACTAAACTAATCCATCCTGAAATTACCGGAATGCCCCCGGCTAGGTCTGCCAACAGCCGAACTCCGCTGTCCTAAAAGGCTAATTGCAGACCACCCAGGGTAAAAGAGTAAAAATACCCCTAGGACCCAAAAGGTGGGCCTGGCCCTACCTGAATAGGCCCTGAACCAAGATGGCCCCTCTCTCCGGGTACCTCTCGCTAGGGTCCTCTCGCCAGGGCCCTCTCGCTGGTCTAGGCCCTAAACCCTGGGCCCTCTTGCCTGGCTGGAGCCTCTCGCCTGGGCCCTTACGCTCGCCCGGAGCCTCTCGCCTGGGACCACTCGCTCGCCTGGAGCCTCTCGATTGAGCCCTCTTGCCAGGGCCCTTTCTCTCGCCTGGGCCCTCTCGCCAGGACCCTCTCGCCAGGCTGCGAGCCCGAGGTTGTACATCGACACAGTTGAAATATGTCGACACATACTTCTAATGTCTCGACAAAAATGTTGACCACTATGTGTCGACACCAATTGATTATATGTCGACACTGGACATACTTAGTAGTTAATCAGAAATTTTGTGTCGACTCTTATTGCAAGTGTCGACACAATTTCTGGAAGTGTCGACACCATTACTCTGGATGTGTCGACACCACTAACTAAAGTGTCGACACCACTTCTCTGGATGTGTCGACACAGATTTACTGAAGTGTCCACATCACTTCTCTGAATGAGTCGACACAAATTTACTTAGGCAAATCTGATAATCTATCATATGGTCAACATTCCTAATTCAATTTTAAATCTATTGAATTTAGTTTCATCTAGAGGCATAGTAAATACATCTGCAATTTGAAAATCTGTTTTAACAAATTCTAGTGAGATGTCCTCTTTCTCTACACGGTCTCTAAGAAAATGGTATCTTATATCTATATACTTTATCTTACTATATGAAACAGGATTATTAGCAATAGATATAATACTTTTAGAATCACAAAACAAAGGTGTTTTACTTTCCTAAATACCATAGTCTTCTAGCTGGTGCTGAATCAATAACAGCTGTGCACAGCAACTTCCTGCTGCCACATATTCAGACTCAACTGTGGAAATTGCCACACTAGTCTGCTTCTTACTGCTCCAAGACATCAATCTTCCTCCTAGAAATTGAGAGGTGCCTGTAGTACTTTTCCTATCTTCTTTATAACCTGCAAAGTCTACATCTGAATAGCCTGTTAGTAGAAAATCTCCATTCCTAGGGTACCAAAGGCCTAGATTAGTTGTGCCCTTTAGATATCTCAAAATTCTCTTTACTGCAGTGTAATGAGATTCTTTAGGGCATGCTTGGTACCTAGCACAGACACATGTTGCATACATAATGTCTGGTCTACTAGCAGTGAGATATAGTAGAGAGCCAATTATTCCTCTATACAAAGACTCATCTACAGGTTTACCTGCATCATCTTTGCATATAGGCATATTTATTCCCATAGGAGTTCTCATGGTGGAGGATGATTCCATACCATATTTCTTAATAAACTCCTTGGTGAACTTAGACTGGGATATGGACAATCCATCATCAGTCTGTCTTACTTGGAGTCCCAAGAAGAACTTAAGTTCCCCCATACTGCTCATTTCAAACTTCCCTTGCATAAGTTTAGAAAACTTCTTGCAAAGGTTGTTTTCTGTAGACCCAAATATTATGTCATCTACATAAATCTGGACTAAGATTATCTTACCTTTGGATTCCCTTAGGAATAGAGTTTTGTCTATTTTACCCCTTGAGAATTTGTTCTCAATAAGGAAAGTAGACAGGGTTTCATACCAATCCCTTGGGGCTTACTTTAACCCATACAAAGCTTTCCTAAGTCTATAAACATAATCAGGTTTGAGAGAATCTACAAAACCTAAAGGCTGCTCTACATAGACTTCTTCTTTTATATTTCCATTCAGGAATGCTGATTTTACATCCATTTGGAATACTTTGAATCCTTGATATGCTGCATAGGCAAGGAACATTCTAATGGCTTCCAGTCTTGCTATTGGGGCAAAGGTTTGATCAAAGTCTATTCCCTCTTCCTGCCTGTACCCTTTTACAACAAGTCTTGCTTTGTTCTTCACAATAATTCAACTCTCATCCAATTTGTTCCTAAAGATGCACTTTGTTCCAATGATATTGTGGTCTTTTGGTTTAGGAACTAACTCCCAGACCTTGCACTTTCTGAACTGATTTAGCTCTTCTTGCATGACATTAATCCAGTGTGGATCTAGGATAGCTTCTTCAAATTTCTTTGGCTATTATTGAGATAGAAAGCTTGAGTACAACACTGTGTTCAAGTTCCTACTTCTGGTTTGCACTCCATGTCTTGGATCACCAATTATCTGATTTATTGGATGATCTTTTATATATCTAACAGCTGGAGGTAGTCTTTCTTCAGGCTGAATACCTCCAGTTTCTTCAATGTGTTGCACCTCTTGATTTTCTTCAGCTTCTAGAGAGTCCTGTACTCCCCCTGGACAGTTGCCATCATTTTCCATTTCTTGATCTGCAGTTGAATCTTCTGTAATGGAAAGCTTGTCCATTCTCTTATTTATACCTGTTGGACTGTATGAACTACAAGGCAACTCACTGTTGATCAATCTAGTTTCATCAAAAATAACATGTACAGATTCTTCTACAACCTGTGTAATCAAGTTGTAGACCCTATAAGCCTTACTATTATTATTGTACCCAACAAATATCCCATCTTGGGATTTGGCAGCAAACTTAGTTAGATAAGACCTGCCATTGTTAAGGATATAACACTTGCAACCAAAGATCCTAAAATAGGATAAATTTGGTTTTCTACCTTTCATAATCTCATAGGGAGTCTTTTTGTGGCACTTGGTGATAGAAGCCCTGTTGATCACATGATATGCAGTGTTTACTGCCTTAGCCCAGAAATATTCTGAGAGAGAAGTGTCACTCAATAGAGTTCTACCAGCCTCAACCAATGTTCTATTCTTCCTTTCAGCAATACCATTTTGCTGTGGTGTTCTAGGGGATGAGAACTCTTGAAAAATCCCAAATTCTTCACACAGTCTTGTTATACTTTCAGATTGAAATTCAGTGTCATGGACACTTCTGATTTTGACCACTGTACTGTCCAGTTCATTCTGAATTTGTTTGACAAAACTGTGTAAAACACTTGGGGTTTCTAATTTTTGTCTCAGAAAGAACACCCAGGAATATCTAGAATAGTCATCTACCACCACAAAAGTGTAGACCTTCCTACCTAGACAATGAACTGGCATAGGACCAAAAAGATCCATATGTAAGAGGTATAGACACCTCACTGAATCCTTGTTTTTAAGGCTATGAAAGGAGGATTTTGTCTACTTGCCCTTTTGACAAGCTGAACATATCCCTTCCTTTATACACTTAACTTGAGGACCATTCCTCACTAACTCTTTGGTAAAGAGTTGGCCAATTGTTTTGTAGTTAAGATGGGCCAGCCTCTTGTGCCATTTGACACAATGAGAGGCTCTCTCATCAGCTATAAGACAAATAGGAGAACTTTTGTTCTCACACTCAAAATTAAGACAGTATACATTTCTTTTTCTATAACCTGTCAAAATGACCTTTTGATCACTTGACCTTTTGATATGACATCCATTCTTAACAAATGAAATGTCATATCCTAAATCACTCAGCTGACTTATGCTTATAAGGTTGTTTTTCAAACCCTTCACATAGGCCACTTGAGTGATAGTAATCTGATTACTAGAAATGTTACCAAACCCTTTGATGATTCCTTTTTTAGAGCCACCAAAGATTACTTTAGGCCTATTTATAATAGGCAAGTACTCCTTCAGCAATCCCTTTGTTCCAGTCATATGCCTGGAACATCCACTGTCAAAGTACCATATAGGGGTATGGTGACTTGGAATCACCTGCAATAAAGAATTACCTCTCCTTAGAACCCAAGTAAGTCTTGGGTCCTTGGTTAAAGTTAGTTTCATACTTACCAAATCTATCTGCAGCTCTTCTAACAGGTAGACTGTTGTTCTTCCTGACACTAGTGTTGTGCCAGCAATCTATGGCATAATGACTTGTCTTGCCACAACACCAACATTCATACTTGTTGTATCTATTTTTAGATAAATTCTTTATTGTCTGATTGACAGCAAATCTCTTGTATTGTGTTGGTACTGCTGCAGCTACACCCACTGGTTTCTCACAAACATAAGGTTTATGAACATGGGCTGTCTTAGTGACATAAGCACCATTGCCATTCAGAACTTCAGTCTTACTATGACCATGAGTATTATCAAGGTCATACTTGTTAGAAGGCACTTATATCTTTCTAAAAACTATAGGGACTTTAAAATTCAGTGGCTGGACTGAGGCTTTGCCCTTTCTCTTAAATTGGGCATTCCTGGTGTTACCCTTAAAGCCTATTCTAGTCTTACCCTTTTGATCCACAAACTCATCTATTAAGGGTAAAACTGATTTTGGCTTGGAATAACTAGCCACCAAATCTTTCTCCTTTTGAAGTCTGACTTCCAGACTTTAATTAGATCATTTTTGTATGTGATTGTGCCCATCTGAATAACAGTTATAGTTTTCAGCTTGGCAATCTCATTCAATTTTTGATCCAACTCTTTCTCTAAACCAGATGAAGCCACCTTAAGATCTGCAATTTTCTTAGCCTGAGTTTTGGCAAGGTTCTTGCTTTTCTTTAGTGCTTGCAACAAGTCCCCATATTCATCTATCAGCTGATGAATATCACCTTCAGACTCAGATCCATCCACATCACTTAATGCAGATGTGGCTGACTCTGTGCCAGTACTACAAACTGAATTACTAGACAAACATTGTACCTTGCTAGGACCAGGCTGATCCTGGCATTTGTCTTCTTCTGATACAACCATCAGTCCAATACACTGATGGTCTTCTTGTTCATAGATAGAGTTTAACAATTGCATAAACTCTTCTTCTTCATCAGCTGCATAAAGACCAATGTATGCCTAAGCTTTAGATTCAGACTCTTAAGTTGATTGGTATGACAAGCTCTTCTCCTTCTTAGCAATAAAGGATTTCTCCTTCTTGCTCTTTTGCTGAGTCTTCCTTTTATCAGCAGACTCCTTTCTCTTGTCTGGACACTCAGCCACAACATGTCCAAGCTTATTACAGCAGTAACAAACAATCTTTGATGTTGTAGATTTGTTAGGCTTTGACCTTCTCCTGTCCTTCCTAGATGACTTTCTCTTTTTATAATAGTCATCAACTGGCTGTGATATTGAGGGCCTAGATTTCCACTGTTTCTTCTTCAAGAATCTCTGAAACTGCCTTGTAAAGGCAGCAAAATTTGCATCTGAATTATTGCTATTTGAATTTTTGTTGTTTGAATTATCTGACGTAATTTCAGCAACTTCCCTAGGAGGTGATGGAGACATCCTCCTATTCTTTCTAGTGGCTTCAACCTTGAAGGCCACGGACTTTTCTTTATGCTCCCCTTTAGCATTTCTTTCCTCCTCTTTTCTAGTCATTACTTGCATTTCATAAGACAACAACTTTCCAAATAAAGTTGGAGGAGAAATATCTACAAGTTTGGCCACTTCCCTAATGGCACAAATCTTGGTGTCCCAATCCTGAATTTATCATTCAGTTCATATGTACTGAAGACCCTTCCATAAGACACCAGTTCATTTACAATTCAATAGAACTTCTTATAGCACTCAGATATGCTATCTGACTTCCCTTGTCTGAAGCTTTCATACTCCTGATTTAGCATAGACTTTCTATCTTGTTGAACTTCTTCAGAACCCTCCATATAGACTATCAAGGTGTCCCACATTTCCTTGGAGGTCTTGCAATGAATCAAATTCAGAAAGGTTGAATCATCTATGGAACTTACTATGATATTCTGGGCTCTTTTATCCATAGTTGCCAGGATGATCTCATCCTTAGTCATCTCAGAAAAATCTTTAGGAGTTCTTTGATTTGCATCTAGAACAGACACATTCATTGGAATATAAGGACCTTCTTTTACTGTAATATAGATCCTTGGGTCAGAAGTCTCCATAAACAACCTGACTCTTTATTTCCATATACCAAATATCTCCTTCCTGCAGATGGGTAGTTTTATAGAACCTAGTTCCTTGTGATTTTCTCCAGAACCCATTTTCTTGATTCTTGATTCTGCCTTAGGGATCTAACTCAGACTGTTAAGTTCTTCTTTGAGTAACCTCCCTCTGATACCACTTGATAGATTTAACTTCAAGACAACCTAAACACCTAGAGGGGGAGGTGAATAGGTTTTTTTCCTTGTTTTAAACTAAGGCAGAATATGGCTTCAGTTCTTTAATATAAATCTCAAATCTCTATAGCTAACACAGCATATACAATCACAGAATCTAAAATAACACAAGCATCACAAATTGCAAAAAGGTTTATAGTGGTTCCCCAAGGTCTGGGTACATCCACTTTCCCCCTTCACATATCTAGCAATGTGCTAGATTCGGCCTAACTTCTTCCTTCTTCTCAGATCCATAGATCTTACAGCTAAGAACCCTGAAAGGTTCCTACAACTCAGAACCCTATATGGTTCCTACAACTCAGGCAAACAGCCCTACCTCAGCCTTGCCCCAAGGCCTACAACTCAGAGAACTAATTCTCCTACACTCAGACTCAAACAAAACCTTACCACTCTGAGATCTAAATCTCCTACACTCAGGCTCAATCAGCCTTACCACTCAGAGATCAAAATCTCCTACACTCAACCTTTATAACACAGGCTTACAACTCAGATCTTTGAAAAGATCCTACAGAATTTGATAAGTAATTTGATGGACTATTACCCTTGTTGAGAGAGAAAGGATAAGAGAATTCTTGATCAGCTTCTTGATTAGACTGATGACTGAAATCAACCTGTTCTTAGCTTTCTTCAAACCTTCTTGAATCTGAACTTAGTAGGGTTGGTCTCCATTGAATTTGACTGACTTGCAGCTTCCTTCTTGGATTCCAGATGTGGATCTGGATCTACTTAGTAGATTAGCTCAGGATCTACTTCTTAAGAGACTTTTGATTGTCTCCTTCTTGACCTCAAAACTGCTGGAGCTCTCTCTCCCAAAACCTTCTGAAGTTCCTTCTGAATTCTGAATGAATTCACCTTAGACAAAATCTAAGTGGATAATCACTTCAGATTGTCTTCTTAGATCTTCTTACGAAGATCTTCTTCTGTGTTACTTGCACTTTCTTGATCAACGATCAATCTCTCAATTGTTGTGTTAGTTGTGTGTGTATGATCTGTTATATCTATTTTCTTCTGAATCGATCTATATATATAGACTTCATCCATGGTAACCGGCTGATCTGGTTTCTAACTAACTTCTGACAAGTCTTGCAGCTTCATTAAAGTTGTTGAAATGCACAGCTGTCAAGTCCCCAGTCAGCTCTTGAACCTTTGTCTCTGTCAGCAAAGCGTCGAGATTAACTGTCATTATGTGTCGAGACAAACTGTCAATATGTGTCGACACATGTGACTTAAGTGTCGACACAGACTTTGGTGGAGTCGACATAGCTGCCTTGATGTCGATACTGCTTCTTGACACTGCTTCTTGACACTGCATCTTGAGAATGTGTCGAGATAGAGTATTTGTGTCGACACAAACACTTCTTTACTCCACAGCAATCAACTATGTTGAAACTCTGCTGTGTGTCGACACAAGTCCTGTGTGTCGACACAGTTGATGTAGACTAAGAATTTTGAGTTGATGTCGACTCTATTCTGTGTGTCGACACTGCCTCCCGGTGTCGACACAGTTGATGTCGACTATGCTTCTGTGTGTCGACACAGCCTTTTCCAAGTGTCGACACAAACTTGCTGAAGTGTCGACACAGCTTCCTCTGGTGTCGACACGTGGACTTAGAAACTTTTTTACTGCATTTTAGCCAATACTTATCCTGCACATGTAAACTCAAAATAACATCAAATACACCTTGATGTATAACATTGAGCTAAGTGAGGCTTCTCCAAATCAGGTGCACATCTTCCAATGTACCCAACACCGTCACCACCCACAGCGATAGGATAACCGTCTGTCAATCCTGCAGCTAGCATCACGTATCTGCATAAGTGCAGATACAAGCATCAGTCCGCCATAGAAGAAAAAGCTATCTGCAAGAAGTGCGGGCACACCACTCTGTCCGTGTAACCAACCCGCAAGACAATGTGGATAACTCCGGAAGTCCACATAGCCGAGCGGATAAAACCATTCGTACGCGTGGACTTGGACACCAGCCACATGTCCTGATCCACCTCGCGCTAATGACGAACTGTCGAACTCAACATCCAATCCGCGCAGTTCGGTGAACTTTGAAACCAGACCGTGCACCATGCGATCTCTGCGGACTAGGTAACAGCCAAACTTGTCATACTCCCGTGACTAAGTCCACAACAAGCAAACTCCACGGTCTCAAAACAAACTATGTGTAACACCCCAAAAGACTCAAAATTGGAATTTAGGTGCAGGTTGCTTAACACGGCCTGGGACACGGGCGTGTCCCAGGGCGTGTTCAGGTTAGTCGACGATCGGAGGTCGACGATAGTCGAGCCTGGGACACGGCCTTCGACACGGGCGTGTCCCAGGGCGTGTCACTCAATAAAATGCCGTATCGAGTCAGAAATGTACACGGCCCGGAACCAAGGCTTGAACACGGCCGTGTCAGTTTTGACACGGGCGTGTCATAGGGCGTGTGCATACCCGTGTACTGCTCTGACTGGATTTAATGCTTGTTGAGTACCGTGTAACAGGTGTGACACGGGCGTGTCACATGACCGACACGGGCGTGTCAGGTTCGACACGGGCGTGCCGATGCCCGTGTTCTGGTAATTTTTAGTCGGTGCGAGTGCCGCGTGTGCCGCTTAAGGGTACACGGCCTGTGACACGGGCGTGTCACAGGCCGTGTCGGCCAAAAAGTACAATATTTTGGGGCAGATCTTGGCCGTTCATTTTCCTTAAAGAGGATCCTGTGGCTGGGGATCATTCCTGGGCTGATAAGGTCGGGAAAGGAGGAGAAGAAGGCTTATTTCTTAAGTTCTACTCTCTTTCTAACTTTTAAGAGAGAGGTGAGAGCAAGGTGAGGAAGAAGAAGTGGAGTCCGGCTGCCGGTGGAGCTACAGTGGTCCAAATCGCGAGCCAAGTTCGGATTTGCGAAGGCAACGCTGCTGCGAAGGCTTTCATCCGTCTCAAATTTCTCTCCATGGCTCCGAAGCGAACTCCTAGGGTAACGATTTCCTGCTTGGACATGTGAAGTCCTTAATTCCTGCATTGCATAGGGAAAACCCTTCCCCGCGAGTGTGCGGTGGGTTGTGGCGTCCCTTGGGGTAGATATGTGAAGTCCCCCTTGTTAGAGTCCGGAATTGGAGTACGGATCTAGGCATGCTGTGTGAAGCCCATCTGGACATGGTCTGGATTGGTGATGCTTGTTTGCATATCGGAGAAAACTCCGTGATTCTTGCTTGTAGGCATGATGGGTAAAGTACTGGAGGAAGTCCAGGAATTATGAGAGTTGGACTCTCTTTTAGCCGTGAGTTGCTACTTTGTATGAGGTTGGGCCGTGGGGCTGCAACTAGGAAACGTGGAACGTGCAAGGTGAAGCTGTACCCGCATCAGTCCAGGCGTGAGTCTGACGATATGAGCAACGGGAAAGGTGGATCTGTACCCGCGTTATGGTTGTCTAACGTTGGGTGCTTAAGACCCTGTTAGGATCACATAGCGAGAGTCGACGGCCTGTGAGCCGATCAGACTAGAATGCTCATATTGAACCGTTATGTCTGGGACCTCTGAACGGTGGTGTGGCCGTGGAAATATGGAACACGGATAATGTGCCCTGAGTGCACGGAGTGTCGGGCCGTCGTGCCGGCGCTTGTGATATGTGACTGTGCGGGTGTGCACGTCTTGCTTAAATTGCTATATATATCATGTTGGAAGATTGCTATGCAGGGATGGAATTCCACTGCCCCGTGCCAGGGGCAGGGTCGTTATAATTGGTCAGCTGAATGCTGACCGTTGCCCTGTTTGCCACCGCTTGGTGGATTGGTTATTACAGGTACTGGAGTTGCTGGTCCGAGCGGGACTTAGCGGGCTGAAGCCCAAAGCTGCGCTGCTGCCCTCGAAGGCATTGTTTTGTTTCTTTTGTTCATGTGTGGCCGGCCTGCGTGCCGATGTTTGTAATCCACACTCTTGTTAAGAGAAACTGTTGTAAGGCCTTAAGGCCAAACTCTTGTGATGTTTATATATGTTCCTAAGTGTTAGTGGACAATGTTATTTATCTTGAGTTCAATAATTCAACCGTGAAGCTTCCGCTAGAATGCTCTGTGTTAGGATGCGTGGTTATGATATTATTTCGTAGCGTCTCCTCCTGTTTGTGGAATATGGTGTGGGGCCCCCGCCGGACCCTCTATTATATTCTTCTTGACGGGTAGAGGTGTTACAATTTGGTATCAGCTTGTTGGTCGATCTCTTCCGAATTCACGGACGAATTCTTTTGAGAGGTGGCGAGCACATGTCAGTGCCGTCGTTATAACACTTAATTTGAACTCAAGATTGTCCACTTAGGATTGCAAATACACTTGTTTGTTGAACTTGTGTATTCTTTTTGGTATGGTTGCTGTTTTCATTGGTCGTTAACCTGTGTATTTTACACATATAGGTGACCAGAAGTGTTGCGAGTCAATCCGAACCACAACGTTCTGTTGAGAGTGCGGCACCAGCCAAGGTGCCCACAACTCCTCCATCTGCTGTAACAGTCCGTCTCATCACGGAAACGGTACTTGCGGTGATGAATGCTCAGCAGGCGGGGCAGGCACGTCCTGCAGTGGTGCCAACGCAAGCTGGGGTATGGCAAGAACCGGTAGAAGCCGAAGTTGATCCGCGGGTAGCAGATCAACAATGGAAGCAATTCTTGATCTTCAACCCTCCGCAGTTTCATGGGGCGGGTACACCGGCCCAAGCAGAGGATTGGCTTGCAAGAGTCAAGAGGATTATGAGAGCTATCAAGGTTGAGGAGGAACAGAAAGTTATGTTAGTCACTTTCCTACTGGAAGGAGAGGCGCGATTGTGGTGGGATGAGATTGAAATGCATCACTTGGCTGGCAGGCAATTGGCAGAGGTTACAATGGATGAATTTTCTCGATTGTTCTTAGCACAACATCTGCCGATGCAGCAAAGGATATCTATGGAAATGGAATTTCAAAGGTTAGCGCAGGGAGATCGAAGTGTGGATGACTACCTGCATGAGTTCACCCGGTTGGGAAGATATGCGGGCACGATCTTCGCCGAAGAAGAGCGTAAGACTAGTCGGTTTTATGCGGGACTGCGAGATGAGCTGCGATATTTGCTCTCGATTTCTGTGAGTCAGGGATTCCAAGCCTTAGTCTGTACGGCTCGTTCTTTGGAGACGGACATGAAACGGGGGCAAGCAAAGGGAAACTTAGCTGTTGTGAAGCCAGAGTTCAAGCCGCCGCGTCCGGACAAGTTTGGCTACCGAAAGAGATGGAACAAGAAGTCTAAGTCTTCTGGACAAGCTCCTTCTGCGACTGTGACGGATACATCTGGGTATGAATCTCGTGCTTGTTTTACGTGCGGGAAGGTTGGACACTTCGCACGTGAATGCCGATTTGGTCCTCCAAAGGGTGATAAGAAGACGGGAGCGTCTTATGCGGAGAAAGGGAAGGCTGTGGTGGAGTCTTCTGCCTCGCACGCGCAGCCCAGGGTCTTCAACCTTGGACAACAAGAGGCCATTAAGCAGGCGGATGTCGTCATAGGTGCGCTTAGATTTTAATGTTCTTGTTGTTATGATGTGCTGTGCTTGCTTTAATTGTAATGTTATAGGGTTTGTCCTTATATGAGAGTATCTGGCGCGAGCACTGTTCGACACAGGTGCTTCACATTCGTTTCTGTCTGAGGACTTTGTCTTTCGTGTTGGGGTGCCGATCCGGACCACGACAGACAGTGTAAAGGTGTTGTTGCCTAACGGATGTTTGATGTGCGCGGATCGATCTTGCGGTCTTGAGGTAAAGATAGGAAGTCGGGAGTTCAAGGTGGAAACATTAGTATTGCCGATTAAAGAGTTTGATATAATCTTTGGTATAGACTGGCTTTCAGAGCAGCGTGCCTGTATAGATTGCACTTCAAAAGAGGTCACACTTGGGCAAAATACCGAACAAGAGACCAAGTTCATTGGTATGCAAGGGATGAGTGGGATGTTGTTATCCGCTCTCCAAGTTGTTAAGGCAGTTCGGAAGGGTGCGGAGTTGTTCTTCACACTCATAGAGGCGGTGGCGCCGAAGGCCAGTGTGAGTGAAGTGCCGATTGTGTCGGAATATGCGGATGTGTTTCCAAAGGACCTTCCGGGGTTACCTCCCCAAAGGGAAATCGACTTCGCTATCGAGCTGGTGCCGGGTGCGAAACCTGTGGCCCGTTCGCCGTATCGGGTAGTGCCAAAAGAAATGGCCGAACTGAAAGTTCAGTTGCAAGAGTTGTTGGAGCAGGGATATATACGCCCAAGTATGTCACCTTAGAGCGCGCCTGTTCTTTTTGTGAAAAAGAAAGACGGTGGTTTGCGATTATGTATTGATTATCGCGAACTGAACAAGCTGACGGAGAAAAACAAGTATCCAATTCCACGGATCGATGACTTGTTCGATCAGCTAGCAGGCTCAACCGTCTATTCGAAGTTGGATTTGAAGTCCGGGTATTACCAGTTGAGGATTAGGGAAGGTGACATTCCCAAGACAGCGTTTGACACACGCTATGGTCATTATGAGTTCACAGTGATGTCGTTCGGCTTATGTAATGCGCCTTCGGTATTCATGGATCTCATGCATCGAACGTTCCGCGAATACCTGGATCTGTTTGTGATTGTGTTTATTGATGATATCCTTGTATATTCACAATCAGAGGAAGATCATGCAAACCACTTGCGATTAGTATTGCATACCTTGCGAAGGAATAAGCTGTATGCCAAGTTCTCGAAGTGTGAGTTCTGGCTCTCGTCGGTGGCTTTTCTAGGCCATGTGGTAAGTGGAGAGGGCATAGCGGTGGATCCGGCTAAGATAAGTGCCATTCGTGATTGGCCAGTGTTGTCTTCGGTGGCCGAAGTCAGGAGTTTCCTTGGACTGGCGGGCTACTATAGACGGTTCGTGGAGAACTTCTCCCGGATTGCTTTGCCTCTGACTACGTTAATGAGAAAGGACCAGAAGTTCGTTTGGACGCCGGAGTGCGCACGAGCTTTTGATGAGCTGAAGAATCGTTTGACCACAGCGCCCGTGTTGACGTCGCCATGTGGTACAGATGGAATTGAAATATACAGCGATGCGTCAGGAAGCGGCTTAGGCTGCGTTCTCCTGCAGTTTGGCAAGGTGATCGCTTATGGTTCACATCAATTGAAAGTGCATGAGCATAATTACCCCGTCCATGACTTGGAGTTGGCGGCAGTGATCTTTGCGCTAAAGTTGTGGCGGCATTATCTTTATGGCGTGAAAGTGGATATTTATACAGATCATAAAAGCTTAAAGTATCTGCTTGATCAAAAAGAATTGAATATGCGACAAAGGAGGTGGATGGAATTCCTTGGGGATTATACCTTCGACATTCACTATGTTCCCGGAAAGAGAAATATGGTCGCTGATGCCTTGAGTCATTGGACTCCGGTACGGGCAAATTGGTTGCGGATACATGATGAGCGGTTAATCCAGGAGTTAGAAGCTTTGGAGATATCTTGTGTGGAAAGAGATTCTTCAACTGTTGCATGCGTGAACTGGTTGGAGGTTCAATATGACCTTGCTGACAGGGTTCGGCGGGCAACGGAGTTGGATGAAAGTCTCCAACGCTATGCAAAGGAGGGGTCTGATGATCAATTCTCCTGGGATGACGGTTTATTACGGAAGGATGGCCGATTGTGCGTCCCTAGTGCGGGTAAATTGCGAGAAGGATTGCTATATGAAGCACACTTTACAAAGTATTCGATTCACCCTGGGAGCACAAAAATGTACAAGGACATGAAGAAACTGTTCTGGTGGTCTGGTTTAAAGAAGGACATAGCCGCGTATGTGGCTAAATGTCGCACTTGTGCTTTGGTAAAGGCGGAATGTCAACGGCCGAGTGGTTTCCTGAAGTCGTTGCCGGTTCCACAATGGAAGTTTGAGGATATTTCTATGGATTTCGTGCACGGATTGCCGAGATCTCAGCGTGTCCATGACTCAATCTGGGTGATTGTAGACCGATTGACAAAGGTGGCTCACTTTATACCGAACAAGCGGGACGATTCAGTGGAAACGTTGGCAAAACTCTATGTGGAGCAGATTGTTCGATTGCATGGTGTTCCCCGGAGCATCGTAAGTGACCGAGATGGGCGCTTTACCTCGAAGGATTGGAGATTAGTTCATCAGATGTTGGGCACAAAGTTAGCATTCAGTACGGCCTTTCACCCGCAAACGGATGGCCAAACTGAACGTACCAATAGAACGATGGAGGATATGCTCCGTATGTGCGCCCTGGACTTCGGTAAGAATTGGGAAGAGCATCTTGTTATGGTGGAGTTTGCCTATAATAATAGCCATCAAGCGAGTATAGGCATGGCCCCGTTTGAAGCGCTGTATGGTCGGAAGTGTCGTACACCGCAAGCTTGGGCAGAAACTGGTGAGACTAAACTTTTAGGCAAAAAGGAAGTCGAGGATGCTACCTCAACAATACGCTCTATTCGAGAGAGGCTCCTAATAGCCCAGGATCGGCAAGCCAAATATTACAATGCGAAGCACCGGAACGTGGAGTTCGCGGTGGGTGACTGGGTCTATTTAAAAATTAAGCCCTTCATAGGCGTATCTCGGATTCGGCGGTTGAAAAAGCTCAGTCCGCGATACCTTGGTCCGTTTGAAGTGGTGGAGCGAGTTGGGGAAGCCGCCTATCGGCTAGCTCTTTCATCGGAATTGAGTGGATTGCATGATGTGTTTCACATCTCGGTGCTACGGAAAGCAATCAAGGATCCAGCTCAAGTAATTGGCAATGATCGAGTGCCGGTTGAGTATGGGCTAACAACAAAGGTGAAGCCTATACGGATCGAGGATCGAGCCGAGAAACAGTTGCAGAACAAGGTGATCGGGATGGTCAAAGTCCGGTGGGACAATTGTGGTCGAGAAGAGCTAACATGGGAGCGTGAGCAGACCATGCAAGCCGAGTTTCCCGAGTTATTTTCGTAACTTGTTTGCTCGTTATATATGTAATAGAAACATATAAATGTTTTGTTCTTTTTCTCCCTACTGTCTTCAAATTTCGGGACGAAATTTTATTAAGGGGGGAGGGTTGTAACACCCCAAAAAGACTCAAAATTGGAATTTAGGTGCAGGTTGCTTAACACGGCCTGGGACACGGGCGTGTCCCAGGGCGTGTCGGGGTACACGGCCTGGGACACGGGCGTGTCCCAGGGCGTGTTCAGGTTGGTCGACGATCGGAGGTCGACGATAGTCGAGCCTGGGACACGGCCTTCGACACGGGCGTGTCCCAGGGCGTGTCACTCAATAAAATGCCGTATCGAGTCAGAAATGTACACGGCCCGGAACCAAGGCTTGAACACGGCCGTGTCAGTTTTGACACGGGCGTGTCATAGGGCGTATGCATACCCGTGTACTGCTCTGACTGGATTTAACGCTCGTTGAGTACCGTGTAACAGGTGTGACACGGGCGTGTCACATGACCGACATGGGCGTGTCAGGTTCGACACGGGCGTGTCGATGCCCGTGTTCTGGTAATTTTTAGTCGGTGCGAGTGCCGCGTGTGCCGCTTAAGGGTACACGGCCTGTGACACGGGCGTGTCACAGGCCGTGTCGGCCAAAAAGTACAATATTTTGGGGCAGATCTTGGCCGTTCATTTTCCTTAAAGAGGATCCTGTGGCTGGGGATCATTCCTGGGCTGATAAGGTCGGGAAAGGAGGAGAAGAAGGCTCATTTCTTAAGTTCTACTCTCTTTCTAACTTTTAAGAGAGAGGTGAGAGCAAGGTGAGGAAGAAGAAGTGGAGTCCGGCTGCCGGTGGAGCTACGGTGGTCCAAATCGCGAGCCAAGTTCGGATTTGCGAAGGCAACGCTGCTACGAAGGCTTTCATCCGTCTCAAATTTCTCTCCATGGCTCCGAAGCGAACTCCTAGGGTAACGATTTCCTGCTTGGACATGTGAAGTCCTTAATTCCTGCATTGCATAGGGAAAACCCTTCCCTGCGAGTGTGCGGTGGGTTGTGGCGTCCCTTGGGGTAGATATGTGAAGTCCCCCTTGTTAGAGTCCGGAATTGGAGTACGGATCTAGGCATGCTGTGTGAAGCCCATCTGGACATGGTCTGAATTGGTGATGCTTGTTTGCATATCGGAGAAAACTCCGTGATTCTTGCTTGTAGGCATGATGGGTAAAGTACTGGAGGAAGTCCAGGAATTATGAGAGTTGGACTCTCTTGTAGCCGTGAGTTGCTACTTTGTATGAGGTTGGGCCGTGGGGCTGCAACTAGGAAACGTGGAACGGGCAAGGTGAAGCTGTACCCGCGTCAGTCCAGGCGTGAGTCTGACGATATGAGCAACGGGAAAGGTGGATCTGTACCCGCATTATGGTTGTCTAACGTTGGGTGCTTAAGACCCTGTTAGGATCACATAGCGAGAGTCGACGGCCTGTTAGCCGATCAGACTAGAATGCTCATATTGATCCGTTATGTCTGGGACCTCTGAACGGTGGTGTGGCCGTGGAAATACGGAACACGGATAATGTGCCCTGAGTGCACGGAGCGTCGGGCCGTCGTGCCAGCGTTTGTGATATATGACTGTGCGGGCGTGCACATCTTGCTTAAATTGCTATATATATCATGTTGGAAGATTGCTATGCAGGGATGGAATTCCGCTGCCCCGTGCCAGGGGCAGTGTCGTTATAATTGGTCAGCTGAATGCTGACCGTTGCCCTGTTTGCCACCACTTGGTGGATTGGTTATTACAGGTACTGGAGTTGCTGGTCCGAGCGGGACTTAGCAGGCTGAAGCCCAAAGCTGCGCTGCTGCTCTCGAAGGCATTGTTTTGTTTCTTTTGTTCATGTGTGGCCGGCCTGCGTGCCGATGTTTGTAATCCACACTCTTGTTAAGAGAAACTGTTGTAAGGCCTTAAGGCCAAACTCTTGTGATGTTTATATATGTTCCTAAGTGTTAGTGGACAATGTTATTTATCTTGAGTTCAATAATTCAACCGTGAAGCTTCCGATAGAATGCTCTGTGTTAGGATGCGTGGTTATGATATTATTTCGTAGCGTCTCCGCCTGTTTGTGGAATATGGTGTGGGGCCCCGGCCGGACCCTCTATTATATTCTTCTTGACGGGTAGAGGTGTTACTCTATGACACCTGAGAACAAGACTTTGCCAATGCTGAATATCAACACAAGTCCGCACAATTGCGGACTGCTCTTACCTAGATAGCGCGGTCTCCAGGTGACTAACATACCAAGAAACTGTATCAATTTCCACAATCTCGTCACCATACCGCAAACACAGAAGACAGCCGAAGTCGGCGAGCTCCACATGAGTCCGCAAGAACAAACATGCCAGACTCGGCGAACTCCAAATGAGTCTGCCATATCCGCGGTAAGACAACCCTAATCGCCTAGTTCACCAAGGGAGTTTGTTGATCCAGACCGCAGGAGGAAAGAATAGGACAACCCGGCTATCCGCTGACTTCAATCCACCAGGCCGCGGCGGTCTCTGCGAACTGTGCGGTCTGCTACCTCAGACCGCCCACCTCCACTACCACTTCAATAATTTCAACAATCCCCCTTGAAGTGGGAAGTGGAGACCAGCCCGAGCAACCCCCATAACCGAATAAATGACCCCTTCGACAATGACTTTGTAAAGATATTTGCCACATTATCCTGACTCTGCACGTAATCAACCATCAAAGTTCCTTCCAGCACCTTCTCTTGACAAAGTGATGCTCGATCTCGATGTGCTTCGTTCGTGCATGACAAACTGAATTGTTGACCAGTTTAAGAGTACTCTCATTATCACCGCAAAGCTGAGTAGGACTTTGTACCTCCTCATGGATGTCATCCACTAATCTCCTAAGCTATATGGCTTCCTGAGCTACTAAGGCCGAAGCCTTGTATTCCGCTTATGTAGTGGAGACAGACACTGAATCCTGCTTCTTACTACACCATGAGATAGCTGCTGATCTAGTGAAGAAGACGTAACCAGACGTCGACTTTCGATCATCTATATCTCCTCCATAATCAGCATCCATGGAGCCGTGCAAACTGAAGTTCGTGTCCCTCTTATAAAAAATACTCATCTCTGAGGTAGACTTGACATACTTTAGGATATCTTTAGCTGCCACAAGATGAGGCTTCTGTGGCTCCGTCATATACCGACTAAATCGACCCACAACATAAGCAATATTCAGCCTAATGATTGTCAGATATATGAGACTTCCCACGAGAGCCCAGAATACCAAAGGGTCTGCAAGAACTCTTCCCTCATCCCGCCGAAGTTTCAGACCGACCTCTAGTGGATTAGAGCTATTCTTCCCTTCCCGCATGCTGAATTGCTTAATGATTCGCTCCGCATAGCCTTTTTGGGAAATGAACACACCAATCCTCTTCCTCTCCACCTCGAGTGCAATAAAATGGTAGAGCTCACACAGATCATTCATCTCTAACCGAATAGCTAGCTCAACCCTGAGCCTAGCTACTTCTTCTTTTGAGTTCCCCGTGATGATTATATCGTCAACATACAGCAACACTGAGACTTGAAACTCTCTCCTCTTATTAACCAAAAGACTTGAATCTGAGTCTGAAGCGAATTATCCACAGAATTGGAGGTATTTTGCAATCTTCTCATACCACGCCCGAGGCGCCTACTTCAGACCATTAAGGGTCTTTTTCAGCTTGCAGACGTGTCTTGGATGATCTTCAGAAACATATCCAGGTGGTTGCACCATGAAGATATCCTTGTCAATCTCGTCATAAAGGAAATCATTCTTTAGGTCGAGTTGTCAAATCTTCCATCCTTGGCAAGCCGCCAAGCAGATCACCACCCAAACTGAAGTCATTTTAGCCACCAGACTGAACGTCTCTTCATGGTCCTCCTCATACTGTTGTGAGAACCCCCAAGCTAAAGGGCGAGCCATATACCGCTCGATGTTGTTGTTAGCCTTCTTCTTCAGCTTATAAACTCACTTGCATATAACAAGAGTGATGTCATCGATCTTGGGCACAAGATCCCAATCTCATTTTTCCTGAGGGCGGTCATCTCCCCATCTATGGCATCTTCTCACTCTTTAATATTAGTGGCGTTCTCAAAGCTCGACGGCTCCCATTCATCCAAGGGACCTGCAAAGAAACATAATAAAAAACTCAACATGTACTCGTCCCTATACTGAGCCGGTGGAATAATAGCCTCAGAGCTAGATGAAGCCGGAGCACCTGGTGACACAGGAAACTCCACTAGAAGATCCCAAGCAGCTTCCTCTTTGCATCCATCTTACTTGCTCTCCTATAGCTCCACAGATGAGCTACCCTGGTACGATATAAGTTCATCAAAGACAACGTCTCTTGAGACGATGAATTTCTTCGTTGCAGGATCCATACACTTCAAGCCCTTCTTCCGCTCATCATAGCCAATGAAAACTAGTTTTCGTACTTTCGCATCTAACTTTATCCTAAGAGCATCTAGAACATACACGCAGAAGGTCAATCCGAACACCCAAGATGTTCAACATTGGGCTTCTCCTTGAACATCAACTCATGAGGAGACTTCATGTTGTTCGGACTGAGAGGCATCATGTTGATAGCATACGCCACACAGGTCATTCCTTCGGCCCAGAAGGCCCAAGGAATACCTTTGGCGTGAAGTCAACACTTGCAGGTCTCTGTCAAATGACGTATATTCCGCTCTGGAACTCCTTCTTGTTGTGGAGTATGTGCACAAGTAAGCTCCCTCTAGATGCCGAACTTTCTGCAGAAATTAGATAACTCATGTGAAATGAACTCTCTGGCATTATCAGTTCATAACTTCTTGATCCGCAGACCGAGTCGGCCCTCCACGAGCTCCTTGAACTCCACGAGCATCATGAATGCCTCTGACTTCTCTTTCAAGAAATATACCCATGTATACCTGAAAAATTCGTCAACAAGTATCAGCATGTACCTGCTACCACCAAGACTGGGAGTGACGGTATATCTCGTTAAATCACCGTGGTTGCATTCCATTGGTGCTCTATAACTAGTCTGTGACATGTCAAATAGAAGGCGATAAGCCTTACCATGTTGACATCTCGTGCAGACGTGACCGTCGCCAAAAGATGAAAGACAAGACAAGTCATAAACTAGGTCTCTTACTGCCATAACCTTCAGCTTATCCATCCCAACATGACCCAATCTCTCGTGTCAGATAGCAGCGCTGTCATTCGCCCTTATCTTATCAACATAAGAGCTTATCGTCAACACGAACAAGTACTTCACTCTCCTTCCGACATGAGTGATGTCAGCTTTCACAGCTGACACGTTCCTGAGAAACTTCACTTATGTTGGAATAAACAGAACGTGATACCCAACATCAACAGTGTTGGTCACCGAGAAGAGGTTTTTCATCATTCTCGGCACGTGATACACACTCCTGAAAGTGAGTGGCCCTCGATCGCTGCCTAAAGAAACTATCCTCTCCTTCTCTACTGCATATACAGTATCATCAGCAGTAATAATGACATCGTTACCATTGTAGTCCTGCAGAGAAGAGAATTTAGACTCGTCCCCGGTGAGGTGATGACCACACCTTGAGTCCACGATCTAGTCCTCGTGGTAGTTGATGGAGGAAAGTGTACAAACACAAGTGCCCGTCATGAAGGCACTCCCCCATCCTACTTCCTCAGCTTTGGACTCAGCCTCCTCCTTCCCTGCAGCATGCCCTTGCTAAAGATTCACTCTACAGTCCTTTCAGATGCGGTTAAGCTTGTTACACCTGTAGCACTGAGGTCCGCTCCGCAAATTCTAGTCATCAAGCTTAGGAGTCTTGCTCCTTTCCTGCTGTGATGAAGAAGACGGACCATCGCTAGCAGGTGTCTTCTTCTTCCTGTCTCAGAAGACGGACCAATGCTAACAGGTGTCTTTTTCTTCCAGTCTCATCTCTTCTTCTTGCCTGAGAAGAGAACCTCGTCTTCTCTCCCTGAGATCGACACCCCAGTCATCTGTCTTGTCAAGCTCTCCTGCGAAGCTAGCAGATTTTCCAGCTCGATCAAGGATGGCTGAGTGGCTCAACCCCTGTACTAAAGTAACAAAAGCCACATACTCCTTCCGCAGACCGTGGATGATGTGCCTCTTCAGCTTTGCCTCTGAGATTGGCTCCTTTGGGTCTAATGCCTAAATCTCAGCGCAAAGGTTTTTCATCTTCAAGAAGAATGATGACACTAACAGGTCTCATTGACTAGTCTTAGCAAACTCATTCTCCAAGAACTATAGCCGAGCAACGTTCTTCTTGATGAACATGCCTTCCAAGCCTATCCAGATTTCAGCCGCTGATCGACACCTGATGATGTGATCGAACAGCTCCGGTGAGATTGATCGCTTGAGAGTGAACTCTGCCTTAGCATTCACCTTCCTCCAAGCTCTTACCACCTCAGCATTCCTGGTGGCAGCAATCACTTCTTTCCTGTCGTCTCCACCGACGACTTCCCAAAGGTCCTCACCAATCAGATAACTCTTCATGCAAGACCTCCACTTTTTAAAGTTATTCTGTGTCAAGAGTTCGATTTCAAGACCTCTTGCAAAACCGACATTCATTGCTCTCTCCTGATTAAGGCTCTGTTTGGTTGGGCTGTTGTTGATGGAAAGCTACTGATGAAAAGCTACTAATAGAAAAAGTGATGATTCCGGAAAATAAAGTTTTGTTAAAAAACTGTTTGGGTGAAATGGAGTTTGCAAAACAAAGTTTTGTAAAAGTTATTTATAAACAAAATGGAGTTTTGAGTGAATTGTTTTTCCATATTTTTTAATTACCAACCATTAAATATATGGAAAAACAATTTTTTTTCATAAAATAAAACTCAACACAAAAAAAGATGTTCCATTCGGATATTTTTTTAGAACCAACCCTCGCCTTTTTGTCCTATGTTCTAGCTTCATACAACTGATCCGTTATAATATTACGTAGCGTGATCATCTCCTCTATACCACCTACAGTGTCAGCATATGTTTTTTGCCGCCCTTGTGAGGTCATCCCATGATCTCGACCCCTTTGCTTGCACTCACTAAAATCAATATCCACACGTGAAGGATGCCGACGAATGAAATTATGTAAAGTCATTGTTACGATCACAATAACTACTTATTTTTCAAATTGATAGTTTGACATGTCCCGCAGTATGACCCACTTATTCTTTCAAACTCCGAATGATCGTTCTATCACACTTCTAAGCGATGAGTGTGTATGATTGAAAATCTCTCGACGTCTTTCTGCTCGATGACCACCACGAGCAAAGTCTGGTAGATGATACTGTGTATCTTGATACAGTTTCAAGTATCCTCTTTATAGATGATAACCAAAATCTAATAAGTAATATTTTCCTGGAAATTATTAAAAATTATTTAACAATTTATTTGTATAGTAATAAATAAACAAACAAAATTTTAAATAGTTACCTGGAGGTGGATGCGGGAAGTTATAACGGGGATCACTTATAGCAAATTGAAAATGTGACTATCGTGCGCTTATCTTTTCCAAACCCGCCATAACGAAAGTGAAGCACATGTTGAAATCACAAGCAGCCATGACATTATGAGTTGGACTGTCATGTCTCCCAATATATGGTACTTGACTTTCAACTAGTATGCACGCGTCAACATATGTCTCATCTATTTCTCCAATGCAATCTTTAAAAAATGTCATGTAACATCTGTCATACAAAATCTCTGGAGGAGTACTACTGAAAGACCTATCTGATGGCTGAATCACTTCTTTCACTAACTGTAGCAAAGCGCGAAAACCTCGAGAAAAAATCTGGTAGTTTTCTTCGTTTAATGCTGAAAGCGCTCAATTGCTTTTCTCATTGATTCATTATGCGAAAATATGTATATCGTCAATGCTAGGATTTCTCTTGATACAATCCTTCTTGTTTCCTGAAATCCACACTTCTCCTCAAGATAATGCAATAAATCCATAAATATTTCTTGACTCATCATAAAAGAGTCATGAAATCTCACACGTGGCCCACAAAATAGCTCTCCAACCCATTTATCAAATGTTTGTTTTGAAGTCATGCGTAGTACTGGAAGATGTAACATAGAGGTATATTTGGATACCAAAGATATTGTTACTATCACATTCTGATGATGGGCAATCACATAATTTCTTCTAGTAATCTCTTGTTTTTTGTGGAATTTTCAGAATCATCGCTAGACATATTCTGTTAATAACATACATTATTAATAGTTATTATCAGCGCCAAACGATGTTAATGCTCAAACTATGCTTATGCTCAAAACGATGCTAATTTTCAGAATCATCGATAGACATATTCTGTTAATAGTTTTGTGGAATTTTCAGAAACATCAGTTCATATGTTAGCAGTGCCAAACGATGCTTATGCTCAAAACTGCGGTGCGTTCCAACTGCATCGTAGGAAAAATCCTAACCAAACGCCACCTAACTTGAACTTCAACGAGGAAAGCACACCTACAAGGTTGAATCACTATTTGCTCATCAACACTCCTCTAATACCATGTAAAAATTTATGATTGGAAGCTGAGAAAGGTCGCAGGAACACTCAACCGCGCCAGAAGTCAAGTAGTAATCAGTATAATAGAAACACAAGAGTCATAAACTAGAATTCAATCTGATTTATAAAGAGAGGCATACATTGTGAGACATGATTTTGCCAATGTACCGAAGAAAAACAGAAAAATATAACTGTAAGCAAGGAAGAAACCGCGCGGACAGAAACTGTAACCGTACAAATTGCTCAAGCTACAAGCCCTATACACCAAGACCGACCAAGTCGCTTGTCCGTAACTAACCGCACGGACTGCCTGTTATCGAATGCAGACGATCAAGAAACAGAACTCGCTGATAAGTCGGGCAAACTCCAAAATCTATCCGCAACCCCAAGTAAGGTGACTTCAAGTCGCAGAAACCGCGACTTGTTGTTATCCGCTGACTGTTAATCGCGAACTGTTCCACATCAAGATTCCACTAGTTGTTTAGTCGTCTGATGCTAGCCGCACAGCCTGCACAGATAGCCAACCTCACTTAGTCGTGCCAATTAGAAAAACGTAATCGTAAGTTTCAAGCGCAAGCTGAGTTCTCACTGTTCTCGATTTGGATCTCTTTTTTATGACGAGTCGGGGACCCCTATTTATAGGCATGAGGAGTAGTGTCGTTACCACCCATAACGATAGGATAATCGTCTGTCAATCCTGCAGCTAGAATCACATATCCGCACAAGTGCGAATACAAGCATCAGTCCGTCATAGAAGAAAGAGTTGTCCGCAAGAAGTGCAGACACACCACTCTGTCTGCGTAGCCAAGCTACAAGAAAATGCGGATAACTTCGACAGTTCGCATAGTCGAGCGAATAAAATCATCAGTCTGCGTGGACTTGGGCACCAGCAACGCATCCTGATCCACCTCGCGCTAATGACAAACTATCAAACTCCACATCCAATCCGCGCAGTTCGGCGAACTCTGCAACCAAACCGGGCACCAGGCGATCTCTGCGAACTAGGAAACTACCAGACTTGTCACACTCCCGTGACCAAGTCCACAACAAGCAAACTCTACGGTCTCCAAACAAACTGTAACACCTGAGAACAAGACCGCGCCAATGTCGAATATCAACACCAGTCCGGACAATTACAGACTGCTCCTATCCAAGCAGCACGGTCTCTAGGTGAACAACATACCAAGCAATTGTGTCAATCTCCATGATCACATCACCAGACCGCAAGCATAGAAGACAGCCAAACTCGGCAAGCTCCAGAAGAGTCCGCAGGAACAAACATACTGAATGAATTGGTTACAAGATACCTTAAACACCTAGAGGGGAGTGAATAGGTTCAATTCCAATTTTAATTAGGCAGATAAAATATATCACAGTTAGACAAACTATGGTACAACTATCACATCACAGATCAAAACAAACACAGCCAACACAACATACACACAGATTTATAGTGGTTCCCCAAGAGATGGGTACATCCACTTCCCCCTTCGCCTATCTAGCAGTATACTAGATTCGACCTAACTCCCTTCTTTCTTCTCAGATCCTCAGATCTTACAACTCAGAACCCAGAATGGTTCCTACATCTTAGACTTCAGCAAGTCCTACAATTGAGATTCTTTCAGAGAATCCTACCTCAGAGTGAGTCCACACTCCTACACTCAGGCCAACAAGCTCTACCTCAGCCCTTATAACCAGGCCTACAACTCTGATCACAAAGATCCTACCTCAGATCTATAAAAGATCTTACAGAATTGTTTGAGAGAATGATTATTTCTTCACCCAAAAAAGATAGAGAAATGGATGAAGACTTCTTGATCAGATCTTGAATGAACTGACTACTTGAGATCCAACCTGTCTTAGCTTCTTCAAAGCTTCTTGAATCTGAACAAAGTAAGGTTGATCTTCTTGAAAAGTTGGAGTCGATCCACAATCCAGCTCTTCTCTTCTTTCAGATGTAATTCTGAATTCTTTTTGCAGACTGTTCTGGATCTACCTTTGTCTTTAACAATGACTTATTGATTTCAGGATGAACCAGCTACCCAGTCCCTCTCTCACTTTTTTTCGATAGAACAAGTCTTTATATAGATCCCATCTGAGGTTACCGGCTGATCCGGTTCATAATTAACTGCCTTCTGACAGCTCTGACAGATGTGACAGCTTTGTTAATTATGACAGCTGTCAAGTCTTCACTCTTGACATCTGATACTTCGTCACTTTTATCTCAGCAGAAAGTGCTGAGACAAAACTTCATATGTGTCTACACAAATGGAACATGTGTCGACACAATTCTTGATGATGTCGACACATCTCATAGAATGTCGACACAGCTCTTCTTTATCTTCTCGACACAACTTCTGTAGATTGTGTCTACACAATTTTTATGTGTCGACACAATCTGCTTCCAGTCTCGACATAGTTGGTGTCGACAGAATTCTTGAGTGTGTAGACATAAGTCCTGTGTGTCGACACAATTACTGTAGACTGAATTTCTTTGTGTCGACACAAATCCCGTGTGTCTACACAATCTGGCTCCTGATGTCGACACATTTCCTTCACAAGTGTTGACACTTGTACTTAGAATATTTTTTCTGCATTTCTTTAACATGCATATTGAAACTTAACATCCCATCAAATACACAATGATGTATACCATTGAGTTAAGCGAGGCTTCTCCAAATCAAGTACACAGTTTTTAATGTACCCAACAATCTCCCCCTATTTGGAAAAGTCATAACCCTTAGTCAATGATATACACCACTTATAATAAAACAAGGATTATGATGGAAAAAATCATTACAAAGACAGGGTTAACCATAAGCAGAAATAACATGTAACAATATTATCACAAAATATGTTATAATACAGTAGTCATTCATTACATAAACATAAGTATTTAATTTTAAATCATGGCTGAAACAAGGAATTCATGTTTATACATATTCAGTAATTCAGAATAACAAGGATTTAAGACAAAAATTATTACATAGTCCTTAACCTAGTCAATCTAATCTTAGGATTGATCAGGTTCCTTAATGACAATTCATTTGCCATACTGAATCCTAGCTTGTACTTTAGCTCCTATGTCATCAGCCAGCTTCTTTCCTTTAAGATCCTTCTTCTTGAGCTCTTCAACCTTGATCTTTTGTCTTTCAAGGTAATGAAAAGGCTTTGGGAAATACTTGCTAGGCTCCACAGAGTTTGCAGGTATCTTCCAAGCTCAGAGGTCTCTTCTGAACTGGTATATAGCATCTTGCCGCTCCTGATATTTGCTCCATTCCTGTTCAGAATACCACTTTCCTCTAACATGCATATTCTCATTAACAGTATTCCAAGAAGTCAGAATAATATTCCTGGAGGTTGGACTCCATTGTTCAAAATCAGGCTTTAATTCTGTCTGTTCTCTGAACCTCTTCTTAGACAGCTGAGCTTCTCTCTGAGCATCCCTTGCTCTTTGTAATGCATCTGCAGACATTTCTACATTTTCAAAAATAACATTCTGTGCCTTCATTGGAGGACTATACATTTGTTGTACTGCATGCTGGATTTCTTCAAAGTCTGAAGGTGGATATATGACTTGGGCTACTTCCTGCTGAACCCCTTCAATGTAAGCAGGTTTAATTCCAGATTCAGCAGTGTTGTCATCATCACAAAGGGGTGGATAACCAAGAGTTGATCCGATACTATTGGTTATCCATTTAACATGATCTGAGCTTACTTTGACTAATACTCTCTCCCCCTTTATGACTTCTCTTTCAACATGGTCTCTCAGATCATCCTTGTGAAATCTTACCTGATCAGCAAGATAATTTGTTCCTTCTTTATAGTAGGTCTTAAAATTCTGTATTTGATCAGAGATTGCCTTTTGAGATGCCTGGATAGCGGTTTGGACAGCCGCTAAATCCTCTTTGATTTGTTTGTCAAACTATGACTTACCATTTGTTCCTTGATAGCAGTTGCTTTACTCCCGAGATCTGTTAGAATAGTATTATGGGAGTCTTCTAGATTTTGATTCATTCTGATTTGATTTTCCAGGACATAACTTTATTTCACTGCAATGTCCTCTATATTAGTCTTGACCTCTTGTTGTTGCTTAACCAAGTAGACTACAACATTACCTCTCTTTTTGAAGCAATCTGTCATTTCCTTCTTGTTCAAGTTTACTTCAAACCTAATGGATTTGATATCCTGGACCAAGTTGAATTGCAGATCTTTGTTGTTCTCATCCACATATTTTTCAAGAGCAATTCTCTGCTCATCCAACTTTAATTGTAGTTGCACTAAAAGTGAACTGAAGTTTTCTACAGGAGCTGGTGTTTGTGGGGCAGTCTTCAAGGCTTTCTTATAGCCTGAGTTCCTCTTCCTGGGCTTCACAAGTTTCCTTTTTTTTGCCCCGGAGGCTTCTTCTTCTTCAAAGGAATCAGATGAACTAGCTATGTCCACTATTTCTTTTCTTCTAGGGTCAATGATTGGCATCTCCCCCTCAGTTCTTGCTCCTTGTAATTCAGGAAATAGTTCTTCCATTGTTACCTCTTGTTGCATCTGAACTGGAGGAATAACTTTCTTATTCTTAACCGGTGGCTCCCCCTGGAATTCAAAGTTTTCTTCCAAGGGTATATCATTCTCTAGTACTTTGTGTTGCTCAAGTTGATCAATGACATTCATGAGCACATCCTGTGCTTCATTCTCAGTGCCTTTGGCAGCTTGATTGATATCCTATATTACCTTTATTATTGAGAGATTGGTTGTTTCACTGTCCAGTTCAGCTATTTGGACATTTGTATTTTGATCATAATCTCCCTTGGAGTTGATAACACTTGTTGATCTGGAACTTGAATAGTCTCCCCCTGGAACTGATCCACAGAGATGTGGCTTTCAGGAATGTTCTCCCCCTACAACTTATCATCAGTGCCAGGTTCTGAAGGAGGAGATTTCCTAGTCCTTTCTGGTTCTTCTTCATCTGAGCTGAATACAATTGCCTCCTCTGAATCACTGGAAGATTCAGCTATCTTGGCTGGAGATTTCTTTTTCTAAACCGTCTTCATGTGTTTCTGAGGTTTAGAGACAGCCTTGGACAACACTCTATCCCACTTGAACAATATTCTTAGGTCAATTTTCCTCATATGATTTATCTTAGTACCAGACGTCTGGGTTAGTGTTTCTGGAATACAAGTAGCCAGATATTGGCTAAGTATTCTACCCAGATTGAGCTTCTTAATCCCTTCCTTAATTTTTCAAACATAACTGCAGCCCAGTCAGTCTTTACTTTGAATATAATTCTGGTCATGAGACTGAATATGGAAGCTAAGATCCTATCATGTCCTCCAGGTTTAGATAATATTACCTTTCCCAGAATTTCTGAAAGGAATTTCCCTTGGGAGTTCATTCTCTTTTGTATCATTACTGCTCTAATCTTGGTGGATGGAGATAACCCACACCAGTTTAGTGCACTAGCTGTCATCGATGAATCTAGTTCATCTTCTTGTTTGATTTTGGGAAGATGTAGGATCTTACTCAGACGTTTGATTGTGACCTTGACCTTCCGTCCTTGAATAGTGGATTTGATTTTGGTGCCAGTTCAATCTAGAGAAGCATTCGAGTAGAACTCAAGAACTTCTTTCTTCCATATTCTGGTTGGTTCAGATACCAGATATTCTAATCCAGCCATTGTGATTAGATTAATTACCTCCTTGATTTCCTGATTCGCATCATCAAAAGCTTGTCGAACCAGCTCATAATCCTCGTTGATGTTCTCTTCCATCTTTGGCGCCATTGTTGTTCGTTCTGGATCGCACAGTCGACATGATTTTGCTCTCTCTTATTTATAGGATTCTAGGAAAAGGAAGACCAAAAGATGCGCCTAAACTTAGAATCGTATGTGTTGACACTTAGTTGCTTGTGTCGACATAGACTACTTAGGTTGCGACGGAGAATCTAAAGTCTCGACAGCGCTGTGTCGACATAAATTTTTTGTGTCGACACAAAGTTTTATAGCTGTGTAGACACAGATTTTTGTTTTGTCGACACAACTAGTTGATAGTGTTGACACATGCCTTATTGTGTCGACAAAAATTTTATAAATTAGCCAAAATTTATAGATTTTCTAGAAACCTATAAATTCTATATACCTTTTTGATTTTTCTTGATCTATCAGATTATTCCAGGTTCAACATACCTAATTCAATTTTAAAGCAATTGAATCTAGTTTCATTTGGAGGTTTGGTGAATATATCAGACAATTGATTATCAATGTTGACAAATTCTAAACTTATGTCTTCTTTATCAACATGATCTCTAATGAAATGAAACCTGATTTCTATGTGCTTAGTTCTGCTATGTGAAACAAGATTTCTAGCAATAGATATGACACTAGTAGAATCACAATATAATGGAGTTCTACTTACCTTGATGTCATAGTATTCAAGTTGATGTTGTATCCATAACAGCTGAGCACAACAACTGCCTGCAGCTACATATTCTGACTCAATAGTGGATATAGCCACACCTATCTGCTTTTTGCTGCTCCATGACACCAATCTTCCACCTAGGAACTTACATGTGCTAGTGGTGCTTTTCCTATCTTTTTTGCAGCCTGCAAAGTCTGCATCTGAATAACTTGTTAGCAGAAAATCTCTATTCTTAGGGTACCAAAGGCAAAGATTTTGTGTGCCCTTAAGATATCTCAAAATTCTCTTGACAACAGAATAATGAGATTCTTTTGGGCAAGCTTGATACCTAGCACAGATACATGTAGCATACATGATGTTTGGTCTACTAGCACTCAAGTAAAGAAGGGAGCCAATTATCCCTCTATACAAAGACTCATCTACAGGTTTTTTTTGCCTCATCTTTGCCTATAGGCATACTTGACCTCATTGGAGTTCTCATGGTGGAGGCTAACTCCATGCCATATTTCTTAATTAACTCTTTGGTGAACTTAGACTTGGATATGGACAAGTCATCATCAGTCTGTCTTACTTGGAGTCCCAAGAAGAATTTCAGCTCACGCATGCTGCTCATCTCAAACTTCTCTTGCATAAGTTTTTCAAACTTTCTACAAAGGTTGTTTTCAGTTGATCCAAAGATAATGTCATCAACATATATCTGGACTAGGATGATCTTGCCTTTTGATTCCCTTAGGAATAGAGTTTTGTCTTTTTTCCCCTTGAGAATTTGTTCTCAATGAGGAAAGTAGACAGAGTTTCATACCAAGCCCTAGGGGCTTGTTTCAATCCATATAGAGCTTTCTTAAGCCTATAAACATAGTTATAATAAAGAGGATCTGCAAAACCTGAAGTTTTTTCAACATAAACTTCCTCTTTTAAGTCACCATTCAGAAATGCTGACTTTACATCCATTTGGAATACCTTGAACCCTTGGTAAGCTGCATAGACAAGGAACAACCTTATTGCTTCCATCTTTGCCACTGGGGAAAATGTCTGGCAAAAGTCTATTCCTTCTTCCTACCTGTAACCTTTTGCTACCAGTCTGGCTTTGTTCTTGACTATAATGTCATTTTCATCTAACTTGTTCCTGTAGATCCACTTAGTCCCTATGACATTGTGATTCTTTGGTTTAGGAACCAACTTCCAGACTTTGCATCTTTTGAATTGATTCAGCTCTTCCTATCAATACAATTTGGGTCTTGTATGGCTTCTTAAAATTTATTGGGTTCCATCTGGGGCAGGAAGCTTGAACATAGAACTGTGTTCATGCTCTTTCTTCTAGTCAGAATACCATGTCTTGCATCACCAATGATTTGTTGTGCTGGATGATCCCTTAGATGTCTAATTACTTAAGGCAATCTGTCCACATCTTGATTTTCTTAATTCTCCCCACACGGCAGTACTTCATTGTCTTCATCATCAGCTTGTGAGTCTTGTACTCCCCCTAGACAACATCCATCATTTTCCTCATCCTGACTTGCAGGTTGGTCTTCACTGATGGTTAGCTTGTCCATCTTTTCTTTCAAACCTATAGATCTAGAAGAAGTGCTAGACAACTCACAATTGATTAGCTTAGATTCATCAAAGACTATATGAACAGATTCTTCTACAACTTGAGTAGTCAAGTTATAGATCCTGTATGCCTTACTATTATTATTTTGCCCAACAAATATCTCTTTTTGGGACTTGACAACAAACTTAGTTAATAAGGCTTATCATTATTAAGTACATAACACTTGCTACCAAAGATCCTAAAGTAGGATAAGTTTGGTTTTCTGCCCTTCAGAATCTCATAGGGAGTCTTCGTGTGGCTTTTGTTGATGAAAGCTCTATTGAGGACATGACAAACAGTGTTTACTGCCTCAGCCAAAAAATATTCTAGAAGAGATGTGTCACATAGTAGTGTTCTACCAGTCTCAATAAGTGTTATATTTTTCCTTTCAGAAATTCCATTTTGTTGGGGAGTTCTTGGTGATGAGAATTCTTGATGAATCTCAAGTTCTTTACAGAACTTTGTCATGCATTCAGACTGAAACTCAGTCTCATGATCACTTCTAATCTAAACCACAGAACTGTTGAGTTCATTCTGTATTTGCTTAACAAATGTTTGGAAGACAGTTGGAGTTTCAGATTTCTTACTCAGAAAGAATACCCAGACAAATATTGAAAAGTCATCAACAACCACAAAGGTACAGACTTTCCTATCTAGAATATGAACTGGCATAGGACCAAATAGATCCATATGCAGGAGGTATAAACACCTCACTAAATCTTTGGTATCAAGACTTTGGAAGGCGGTCTTGGTTTGTTTGCCCTTTTGATAAGCTGAACATACACCCTCCTTGATGCACTTGACCTGAGGACCATTCCTCACTAACTCTTTACTAAAGAGTTGACCTATAGTATTGTAGTTAAGGTGAGCTAGCCTCTTATGCCATTTGACACAATGAGAAGCTTTCTCATCTGCAATTAGGCAAACAGGAGAATCTTTATTCTCACACCCAAAATTTAGACAATAGACATTAACTTTTCTTTAGTCTGTCAAGATAATCTCTTGGTCACTTGACCTTCTAATCTGACACCCATTCTTAATAAAAGAAGTGCCATAACCAAGATCACTTAGTTGACTTATGCTTTTTAGGTTATGTTTTAAACCTTTCACATAAGCCACTTGACTGATAGTGATTGAGCTATTAGAAATTCTACCAAAACCTTTGATTACTCCCTTTTCTGATCAACCAAAGATAACTTTGGGTCCATCCAATGTGGGAGTAAAGTCCTTTAGCATACTTCTAGTTCCAGTCATGTGCCTGGAACATCCACTGTCTAAGTACCATATTGGGGTATGGTCACTTGGACTCACCTACATCAAATAAAATTATCTACCCTTAGAGCCTCAATAGTTATTGGGTCCTAGGTTCTGGTTTGATTGAGATTTGATATGCTTGTTTGCAGCCTTTCTGACAGGTAAGCTAGCATTTTTCTGGACACTAGTATTGTGTCAACAATCAATTGCATAGTGACCCACTTTGCCACAACACCATCACTCATATCTGTTGTATCTTCTTTTAAGTACAGGCTTAACAGCATTGCTGCAAGCAGTCCTCAATTCTGTAGGAACAGTGGTCTTTTTATTAAGTGTTGGGGCTAGTGCATCAAACACTGATGATTCCTGAAGAACATGGTGTGTTTGCTCATGGGTTGCCGTATTGGCATTTTCACCCTTGCCATCCTGATCACCATGCTTACAGTGACCATGTGTGATGTCATGGTCATACATGTTAGTAGGTTGCATCACTTTCCTGAAAGGAATATGGGGTTTGGAAGCTAGTGACTGAACTAGGGCTTTGCCTTTCCTTTTGGAATTAGTTGCCCTTGTTCTTCCCTTGAAGCCTAATCTTTTCTTACCATTTTTGGTAATAAAGTTACCAATTAAGGGTAAGACTGACTTTGGCTTTGAGAATTTAGCCACAAGATCCCTCTCTCGTTGAAGTGTGACTTCAAGACTCTTGATGTGATCATTTTTGAAGGTAATTATTTCCATCTGAATGATGGTGATTTTTTTCAGTTAGCTTACTTCCTTCAATTTCAGATTCAACACTTTTGTTGATTATGAGGCAGCTAACTTGAAAGAGGAAATTTCCTTAGCTTGCTTTTTGGCAAGGATTCTGCTTTTCTTAAAAGCTTACAACAGATCACCATACTTACCAATTAGTTGATCCACATCCGCTTTAGATTCATAATCATCCTCAACTCTTGATACTGATGCTTCTGATTCTGGTCTAGTATAATAATCAGAAACTGAAGATAGATTGTATACCTTACTAGGACCAGGCTGATCCTAGCACTGATCTTCCTCAGACAGAGCCATCAGCCCTCTATAATGATGATCTTCAATCCCATTTATAGAGTCCAGCATTTGCAAGAATTCAATCTCTACATAATCCTCTTCAGTTGTGAACAGTCTAATATAGGCTTCAGCTCCAGCCTCTTCTTCAGATTCTGATGATGAGGAGTCAGTCCAACTCTTCTGCTTCTTTGCAAAAAAGGATCTCTCCGTCTTGCCCTTATTTTGATACTTCTTCTTATCATTAGATTCCTTTATTTTATCAGGGCAGTCAGTTATGACATGTCTAGTCTGTTGCAGCAATAACAAACACTCTTAGAAGAAGTTAGTTTGCTTGGTTTAGTGTCATACCTGTCTTCCTTAGAAGATTTCTTCTTCTGGTAGTAGTCATCCTTAGAATAAGAGGAGGATGGCTTTGTTCTTCACTGTTTTTTTTCATGAATCTTTGGAATTGCCTTGTGAAGGCAGCAAAGTCTTCATCAGAATTTGGGCTGTCTGATGTGTTGTTGTTAGAATTATCTGAGTTAACTTCAGCAGCTTTCCTAGGAGGAGATGGAGACTTCCTCCTGTCCTTCTTTGTGGATTCAACCTTGAAGGCCACAGATTTATCTTTGTACTCAGACCTATTGCTTTTCTCCTCCTCCTTTCTGACCATAAGCTGCATCTCATATGATAGCAATTTTCCAAATAGGGTTGGAGGAGATGTATCTGCAAGTTTGGCCACATCCCTGATGGCACATATCTTTGTATCCCAGTCCTTGGTTAGTGATCTAAGAAACTTATCATTGAGCTCATATGTGCTGAAGACTCTTCCATAGGTCATCAACTCATTAACTATTCTGAAAAACTTCTTATAGCACTTAGTTATGCTATTTGTTTTGGTTTGTCTAAAACTTTTATATTCTTGATTTATCATAGACTTTCTATCCTCTCTTACTTTTTCTTTCCCTTCCATGTAGACAATCAAAGTGTCCCACATCTCCTTGGAGGTTTTGCAATGAACCAAGTTTTTGAAAGTTGAGTCATCTATAGCACTAACTATTATGTTTTGTGCTCTCTTGTCCATAATGGCTAAGATGATCTCATCCTTAGCCATTTTAGAGTAACTTTTTGGAGTCTTGAGGTTGGCATCAAGATTACTGAAATGTTAATAGGAATGAAAGTCCCTTCTTGAACTGTGATGTAGATTCTTGGATCAGATGCTTCCATGAATAATCTTACTCTCTCTTTCTATATGACAAAGATTTCATTTCTATATATGAGAATCTTCATAGATCCAAGTTACTTGTGATTTTCACCTGAACCCATTTTGGCTAACTGGTAACTGCCTTGGAGATCAACTCAGGCTGATGAGTCTATTCTTGAGCAACCTCCCTCTGATACAACTTGAATGAATTGGTTACAAGATACCCTAAACACCTAGAGGGGGGTTAATATGTTAAATTCCAATTTTAATAAGGCAGATAAAATATATCACAGTTAGACAAACTATGCTACAGCTATCACAACACAGATCAAAACAAACACAGCCAACACAGCATACACACAGATTTATAGTGGTTCTCCAAGAGATGAGTACATCCACTTTCCCCCCTTCGTCTATCTAGTAGTATACTAGATTCGGCCTAACTCCCTTCTTTCTTCTCAGATCCTCAAATCTTACAACTAAGAACCCAGAATGGTTCCTACATCTCAGACTTCAACAAGTCCTACAACTCATATTCTTTCAGAGAATCCTACCTCAGAGTGAGTTCACACTCCTACACTCAGGCCAGGAAGCCCAACCTCAGCCCTTATAACCAGGCCTACAACTCTGATCACAAAGATCCTACCTCAGATCTATAAAAGATCTTACAGAATTGTCTGAGAGAATGGTTATTTCTTCACCCAAAAAGAAAGAGAATTGGATGAAGACTTCTTGATCAGATCTGGAATGAACTGACTACTTGATATCCAACCTGTCTTAGCTTCTTCAAAACTTCTTGAATCTGAACAAAGTAAGGTTAATCTTCTTGAAAAGTGTGAGTCGATCTACAATCCAGTTCTTCTCTTCTTTCAGATATGATTCTGAATTCTTTTTGCAGACTTGTTCTTGATCTGCCTTTTCTTTAACAATGATTTGTTGATTTCAGGATGAACTAGCTACCCAGTCCCTCTCTCTCTTTTTTTCGATAGAACAGGTCTTTATATAGATCCCATCCGAGGTTACCGGCTGATCCGGTTCAAAACTGCCTTCTGACAGCTCTGACAGATTTTAAACCTTTGTTAGTTATGACAGCTGTCAAGTCTTCACTCTTGACATCTGATACTTCGTCACTTTTATCTCAGCAGAAAGTGTCGAGACAAAACTTCATATGTGTCTACACAAATGGAACATGTGTCAACATAATTCTTGATGATGTCGACACAGCTCATACAATGTCGACACAGCTCTTCTTTATCTTCTCGACGCAGCTTCTGTAGAATGTGTCGACACAATTCTTGTGTGTCGACACAATCTGCTTCCAATCTCGACATAGTTGGTGTCGACAGAATTCTTGAGTGTGTTGACACAAGTCCTGTGTGTCGACACAATTGTTGTAGACTAAATTTATGTGTGTCGACATAAGTCCTGTGTGTCGACACAATCTGGCTCCTGGTGTCGACACATTTCCTTCACAAGTGTCGACACTTGTACTTAGAATATTTTTTCTGCATTTCTTTAACCTGCACATTGAAACTCAACATCTCATCAAATACACAATGATGTATATCATTGAGTTAAGTGAGACTTCTCCAAATCAGGTACACAGTTTCAAATGTACCCAACACATGCCGGACTCGAAGAACTCCAGATGAGTCTGTCATATCAACGGCTAGACAACCCAAACCGCCTAGTTCACAAAGGGTGTTTGCTGATCCAGATCGCAGGAAGAAAGAAGAGGATAACCCGGCTATCCGCCGACTTCAATCCACCAGGCCGCGGCGATCTCGACGAACTATACGGTTTGCCACCTCAGACCGCCCACCTCCACTACCACTTTAATAATTTCAACAATTGGAGTATTGATTTAAACCAATCGAGTATGTGAATCTGGAGGGAGAAATATTAAAATTGTAGTAAACTAATCGGTTTACATTTCCTATTGTATTTGGAGAGCAATCTATTGAATACATTTTTCCCATTGGATTTGGAGAGCAATCTATTGAATACATTTCCCATTTGATTTGTAGAGCAATCTATTGGCAGTGTCTTGAGGCATTCAACATTCAACGGGCATAATTATTCGTGCCCACTAATCAGTTTACTCGCCCACTATCCACCAAAAGAATTCTCATCTCCCCTTTTTTCATCTACTAGCTAAGATCGGTGTGACGCATTCCATCCTTACGGCTAGCCAGCCACTTCTCAACTCGTGGTTCCTACCGCCAAAAAGAGATATTGATCAAAAACTAGAGTACGGTATGAATCCCATCCACAAGTTAACATTACGTATATGAGCATTTGTATCCCGAATATAAGACTATGTGAGGAGCCGCTTAGCGCATCAAAAATCAAACTTGTATTGATTTGTTTGGGATTGAAGCAGGAACAAACACCCATAGGGAATGAATTTTAATACACAATTTTTATCAACTCCTTGATAAAATGATATGTGGAACGATTAGCTACTAATTTGAGTTGATCACTTTTCCACAAGATATAAAAGTTACTCTTCTTCACTTTATATGCTATAGATTTTACTTTTATCTATCTTTAACACTTCCCAAACATAAGGAACATGTAATAACAAAATCGTTTCAATATCACAAGTTTCATTAAAAATAACTTATTGATAGCAAAAGAGCCCATCAATGTTGGCAAGATATCAACGCAAACTATAAATCTTGTAAAATATGAAAAGTTGAATAAACTGATGATAAAAGAAACTTGCACATATCATCTACATCAAAGTAGAAACAAAAGCCAATCACCATAATACCACAATTGTAGAATCACCTAAGCCCTAAATAAACCTTGGATTATTTAAATCGGTGAAGAAAAAAGATCTAGTTCATCAAAGCAACCTCTATCAAGCAACCACGGTCCATCAAAAGCACGCATAGGCATCAATATATGTACAAAAGTCTCAATCATTATCAAAAGCATCAAACAATCTAATGTTCTTTCTTCATTTTAGCTCACACCAAAAAAATTGCAAAAGAGAAACATATGATCAATTTATATGGAACATACAAATGAAATCAACTGAGACTTTGAACCTATCATCATTTACAAGGAGAAACAAAACCAAAATCAACTATAAAATGAAGAACTGGCTAACAACCCTAACAAATAAAATCATGTAAATGTAAGCATGGCAGCAGATAAGACCCATCATGTGAGACAAATACTATCTCAACATTCAAGCTGAAGAACAGAAATATACATTTGCAGCTCAAACTTGCCAAAAATATTCAAATTGCAGATCCAAAAGTATTTAATCTGAGAGGAAATCAAAAAATATTAATCTCAAATCAGAGAAAAAAACAGTAGTTACATACCCTAAGCTTCAATCAATCATACAGGAAGGGAATACGCATATTATCACTTGGAGCGAAAGTAAAATCACTCGATTAGAGGGGGAAAAGACTACTTAACTCGGGCAAATTAACCTTTCCCCTGAAACCCTTACAATATCCCTTTTGCAACCCATCAGTTTATCTTCTTCCCTAACCATAATCTTAGCTCCAATGCTTGTAAGTTTATATCTTGCCGACGGCAGCCGATCCTCGCCGCACCACCGTGTATCAGTAACGCCACCACTACCGCCTCCCACCTCGCCGATCTCTACCTCTCTCTTCTTAACTAGAGCTAAACCAAACCTCACTTTTTGAGTGGTAAGGAGTTCTGATCATGAGCATAGTCCTGCACCAATGAGGAGCCTGCAAAGGAGGTGGAGCCCATGCACTGTGTCATACACTTTTGCGCGGGACCCTCAGCATTTCAGGCTCCTCATTGGTTGTCCTGATCATGTTCATGATCAGGAATCCTAAACCAAAAATTTTTCGTAAGGATGGGAGAGGAAATGAACAGAAAAACTTTATCGTATCTATCGCCCCCGAGAAACCCACCGAAAAAAAAATGACTGATTATATTTAGCGCTGATCATATTACTCAATTTGAATCAATTTTTATTTTAAAATAAAAATAAAATAAAAAAAAACCTAAATTAAATAGACGGTTTTAAAAGGGGTTAGTTTGCTCAATTTTGAGTCCAAACTCAACTTAATTTTGAGTAAACTCGGAATAAAGAAAAAAAATTATCATTTTTATTTGACCCGATTAAATTGTGTTCGACCCGATTAAAATTGCTCATTTTGAGTTGAATCTAAATTTATTTTGATCCGAGTTTAACTTAGAAATTTATATTTCTAGCCAAGCTCAAGTCACTCCAAATCAGCCCTAATTATATCCGTTCAAAAAATGTTGACCGGCCATTTTTTAGTGCAATCTTCTTACAGTGGCAATAAAACTCTCATCCAGTGAGAGAGAAAACATAATATCATTGTTGTGGGCAATTCAAAACTCTTGGTAAACCGGATTAAATTAGACCGCCTTAGCTCGTAGAACGGTCGAGCGCGCAAACAGTTACAGAGTAAATAGTTGATTACACAAGAAGATTTTTAATGTGAAAAACCCGTAAATTGGGTAAAAAAAATCATGTAACCGGTTCGGTGCCGGTCAATCTTCATTATCAACTTCGGTTTACAGTATGTCAGGGAAATCGAGGGCGATAGGCCGCTCCTCGTTACAACTCGGGGAGAGAGAAAATACCAGAGTTCTCAGAGGGCGACAGACCGCCACTCACTGAGCTTAAAAAACTTGTCTCTTGCTGTAGGTGGTGAGCTCTTTCTGGTGTTGCCTTGGCACAGTGCGCTGTCGCGACGAGCGTGGGAGAACTGCTACGGAAGTCTTGTGGAATACCTTGCAAGTTGGAGGATTCTGGAGATGGTCGGGGAGATGACTTGCGCACCGGGATGTTGTGGAATTAGCAAATTTCTCACGACGCTCGACGGGAGTTGGTTCGTAGGAGGATTTGGCAGAGCTCTGGCCCGAGGAAGAAGAAAGTTGGGTGGAAAAAAGATAGAAATGAGAGTGGTGTGTGGGACTTTTTATGGGCCTTAGGGGGTGGTTACTGTAGTTATGTGATTATCCATTTACCGTAACCACCCAAAATATTTAGTGCATACCATAATTAATATAGTTTTGAGTGCACATAATTCCTATAATATTTCTTATACGCATACTCTTATTAATTAAATGATTTTCCCCACTAATGATGGTGATCATGTGGGTGGTTTCCTATGTAATGGACGACGACGATCGCAATGGAATGATCGGACGGTGGAGAGGAGGTTACCATTGATGGCTCTCGGGCGACGAGCCCCCGGCGGAGGGTGGCTGTCGGGGGAGGAAAAAAGGTTGCGGAACGACTGAAAGGTCAGTCGCAGGTGAGCAAGGTGGGGCAGATAGCCTTGGCGTCGGTCGTACCCTACAGCCGCGACACGCAAGGTGGGGCGGCCCGCCGCACCTTGCGGTCGCGGCGCCGGTCGCCTAAGCGGGTGGGCGCTCCCGGACGGGGATGCTGAGCATGGTCGGTCGCACCCCGCAGCGCCGCCCGCAACCCGCAACACCGATCGCACCCCGTGGCGTCAGCTGCACCCCGCGGCGAAGGCCGCACCCTGCTGCACAGGCCGCTCCATGCAGCACAGGCTGCTCCATGGGGTTGTCGGCTTGTAGTCACCGTCGTCCCCGTGCACTGGCCGGGGAGGCCAGGCGTGTCGCAACCCGCATTTTCACCGCATATAATAATTTATCATAGTAAGGGGAAATGCGCGTCATGATGCCACGTCAGCAGGGGATAACTGCGGACGCTCAGGCAAAACTCCTACGGGACACAAAAGAGAGATCTTTCAGTGATTTAGTAAAAATCCAATTTAAGTTAAGAAATTAACCGTATCCCTCGACTTAGTGGCTCACCAAGTCCACGAAATAAAATAGTTTATACGATGCGAAAAATACTTCATTCATATGATTAAACATCCTACATGAGTGTGGACGTTCCCCAGGGAACAACTCATGATATGCAAGACTCTAGGTTGATAATAATACTAAAAAAAGCTTCTACGGTTGCTAAATATAATGAGTTAGAGTTTTAAAATATACTATGCATGATATAATAATAGTAGATTTTATACTTTAAATTACCTAACATGCATTCTTAACATAAATCATCTCATAGAGCAAGTAATCTAATTCCTCTAAAAGAGAACAACTAGTAGCTAGCAAGATATCCAGAAATCAACCATCTTGTGAGCATCAATAATCTGATACGAAATCACTTCAAGTAAAAGTATGACTAAACAAGTAAAGTAACAAAACGACAACTACCTCGTAACGGCGAGGTGAAAACCACAGCCAACTCTGCTGCTAAGAAACTCCCAAAAACCAGCTCCACTACCTGCTAAAGCTCCGAACCTGAGACATTCCAAACACGGAACACCTCAACAAGAAGGTACAAGCGGTGGTAGAAATGTAAGCCAAAAGTAAACAACGGTCAAAAGGGGTACCAACCCAAGACCAAAAGTACTGAAGTAAAGTACGGAAGTAAATTACCAAAATCAGAAAATAGAACTTACGTGAATCGTCACGTACAACAAATCACAGCAGATGCACAATGCTAAAAAGGGTGGAAAACAAGATTAAACCATAAGAAAGAATACTCAAAAACTTTATTAGCCACATGTGGTCAACTCTACCCAAAAACACAGGCGAGCTGGTCACTCATCTAGACACACCCTCACAGATATATAATATCCGTCTAACTGCGGGGGAGACTCATACACTCCACCAATCATCGCAGACGCCAAAACACCCGGTACAGTTCCACAAGATACTAATAAAGGAAACAAACCTTGCGACGGTGGATTCGCCCACTAACACCTGCAACAAAAGAACACCATGATATAAATCTCAGACATCGCAGAGGTGGTTATGTCCACTAACTCCCGCAACCAGAGAAAATCATGATATAACTCAAGACTCGGCACATCAGATTCTACTAGACATTTCTAGATCAAAAAGCGGTTGATCAACCTTCAAGAAGGATTTACAACCTCAGATAACTCTAATACGTTCTACAACAATAGTTAAGGGCGATTAAATCCAACAATATAATATTTTATCAAATAAATACAACGCTACGAAGTTGAACAATCAGGACAAGAACTTAAAAAATCAAGTAAATTCCAAGGGTTATTAAACATATCTACAGTTTGAATGACAAAAGTACAGAAGGGTTAAAGAACATAAGTTAAACAATTACTATCAAGATCAAGAAAAAAGGGGGGAAAGAGGGAAAAACACCACTTGCCTCGATTTTACCGGAAAAACTCTCCAAATCACTCCTTATCGTAGATCGGGACTAAAGAAAATGAGAATGGTCGAAATCTGAAAAAAATGAGCGAAATAGATATTAGGGTAAAAAACCGGCCACCGAAAGGTTCACGAACGAGAGGGAGTCGCCGCTCTGGTTTCGGTTCGGTCTAATCGGGACGGCCATGGCCGGGGCGGCCATGGCCGGGGCGGCCATGGCCGGGGCGGCCATGGCCGGGGCGGCCATGGCCGGGGCGGCCATGGCCACGGCCGGCCATGGCCGGGGCGGCCATGGCCACTGCCGGCCATGGTCGGGCGGCCGTGGCCGGGGCGGCCATGGCCACGGCCGGCCATGGCCAGGCGGCCATGGCCACGGCGGCGGCCGACCATGACCGAGGCCGGCCACGGCCGTGGTCGGCCATGACGGCGGCCGGCCATGGCCGAGGCCGGCCATGGTCGAGCCACGGCCATGGCCGAGGCCGGCCATGGCCGAGGGCGGCCATGGCCGAGGCCGGCCATGGCCGAGGGCGGCCATGGCCGAGGCCGGCCATGGCCGAGGGCGGCCATGGCCGAGGCCGGCCATGGCCGAGGGCGGCCATGGCCGAGGCCGGCCATGGCCGAGGGCGGCCATGGCCGAGGGCGGCCATGGCCGAGGGCGGCCATGGCCGAGGGCGGCCATGGCCGAGGGCGGCCATGGCCGAGGCCGGCCATGGCCGAGGGCGGCCATGGCCGAGGGCGGCCATGGCCGAGGGCGGCCATGGTCGGGCCATGGCCGAGGGCGGCCATGGCCGGGCCATGGCCGAGGGCGGCCATGGCCGAGGCCGGCCATGGCCGGGCCATGGCCATGGCCGAGGCCGGCCATGGCCGAGGCCGGCCATGGCCGGCCATGGCTGCGGCCGGCCATGGCCGAGGCCGGCCATGGCCGCGGCCGGCTATGGCCGAGGCCGGTCATGGCCGAGGCCGGCCATGGCCGCGGCCGGCCATGGCCGCGGCCGGCCATGGCCGCGACCGGCCATGGCCGCGGCCGGCCATGGCCGGAGGGGAACCGCCGGGGGCGGTTCCTTCCCCTAATGGTGGGGAGAGAGGGGGCCCACTCCCATGATCTCCATGAGAGATCATGGGGGTTAGGGGGGCCCGCCCATGATTTCCATTCATGGGGATCATGGGGGTCTCCTTTTTCTTATAAATTAAGGTGGTGCCCATCAATTGCCCCCCAAATCTCTTTCAGTTGGGAGGGAAGCGAGCACGGGGAGAGATTTTTAACTCTGGTTGCGGTGGTGATTGCCGGCATGGAATCCGGGATGGCGGCGATGGTGAGCGGCTCCAAGGTATGCTGGTTCGTGTTAGTTTGGAAAGCGGACGCCAAACGGGCTCGCGCGGGGGCCGACAAGGTGTAGGAGTTGGTGGTGTGCCACCGTTGCGGGAGAGGGACCGAGCGCGCGCAGGCCGCGCGTGCGCAGGCCGCGCGCGCAGGCTTTGCGCGCGGACCGCGCGCGCTGGATTTGCGCGCGGACCGCGCGCTGGCCTGGCGGGCAGGCCGTGCGGGCGCAGGTCGTGCACGCGCCGGCCGCGTGCGTGCAGGCTGCGCGCTCGCAGGCCGCGTGCGCAGGCCGCGCACGCTGGCCTTGCACGCAGGCCGCGCGGGGCCGCGCGCGCGCAGGCCGCGCGCGCGCAGGCCTTGCGCGCAGGCCGCGCCCGCAGGCCTTGCGCACGTATGCCGTGCGCGCTGGTTGCGGGCGCGCAGGGCGTGCGCGCGTGCTGGCCGTTCGCGTGCCGGCCGCGCATGCAGGCCGCGCGCGCGCATAGGCCGCGTGCGCAGGCTGTGCGTGCTGGCCGGACTTGGTGAGGCTGTGTGTGCGCGCGCGCAGGCGGTGCTTGCGCGCAGGCTGTGCGCGGCCGTGGAGAGGGTTGTGTGCGTGATTTTTACTATTTTGAAATGACTAATTTTTTGCGGTGTGCAGGTACCGAAGCGCTCTGCTGGACCAATGCGTCTACGCTCCTCCTTGACTGAAGACGGCGTTGCTATTTGGAGAACAAAGTTCGGGCTTCCTTCAGACTTGGAGGTGAGGATCTCGCGTCCCGAGGAGCGGGTTCAAAATCCTCCCCGTGGTTGGCTGACTGTCTGCGAAGTGTCGCTCAGATCTGGTTTCCGTCTTCCTCCCTGCGACGAGGTGGTGGAGATTCTGAAGTTTTGCGGAGTTCCTATTTCCCAGTTTGCCCCTACCGGGGTTACTCGTATCATGGGCTTGATTGCTTTTTTTTCGTGAGCACGGGGGCTCTCTTTCTTTAGACCAGTTCCGTGATTGGTGCGACGTGCGCTTTGATGGTGGTGAACGGATCGAGGTGCGCAGCAACAAGGTTTGGCTGGAGTTTGAGTCTCGCAAAGATCGTCGTCACGGTAACACTTTGTTCGGATATGTGAAGAACTCTTGGGGTCTTCCTGAGGTGTGGAATGCGCTTCCCGACCGTTGTCGCCGTGTGAAAGGGAGGGAGCGAGACTTCTCTCCTGTGTTGGGATTTTCCGAGCCTCGTGAATTGGCTAACCGTCTCTTCAACATATATGCGTTTGTCGAAGAGAAGCGATTGTTGGGATGTGGTATTTCTGTTGGCACAGGACGGGCGGTGTCGTCTTCTCAGGGAGGAGGCCGCAAGAGAAAAACGGTCATGGCCCCCGATAGTGATGTTGACGTTGTGGTGGTAGCCTCTGATGTTTCAGTCCCAGAGACGCAGTTACCTGTTTCCCCGACTCCACAGGCGCTTGCTAGCGCAGCGGTTCCTCGGATGTCTTCCTCTTTGAAGGCGATGAGTGATGTGGTAAGTTGGTGCCTTATTGTTTCTTCCTCCTTCTTCTATTTTTTGTTTGAAGGCGGATAATTGCGTGTTTTCCTTTTGCAGATCGAGACTCAGGCGCAGATAACGGTCACCTGGAATGATCATTACGTGAGCCTGAAGGATGGCTATCTTGCTTTGCAGGAGAAGCTTTGACTGTCGATGGGTTCACTTTCTTCTCTCAAGGAAGAACATGACCGGGACATCGCGCAGTATCATCGAGTTGAGTCAGAGCTGAAGTCTGAGCTAGAAGACGTGCGTGCTTCCTTAGACGTGGAGAAAGCCGTGGTGGAGAGGACTGCCCAGATGTTGAAACATGCGAGGGAGGAAATATCTGGCTTGGAGACTCAATTGCATGCGGCGCGAGGTGAGGTTGTAGGCCTTGAGACCCAGCTTTGTGCGACGAGGGCGCAGGTAGAGATGTTATCTTCGGATGACCGTACATCAGAATTGAAGGCCGCAGGCCTTGCGGAGTACCTGGAGTCCTTGGACTATATGCGGGATCGTAGCCTGATTGCGGAGGAGGTTCGTGATGACATTTGGTCCAAGGAGGTAGAGCCTCAGATGGATGACATGCGTCAGTTAGCGCTTCGTCGTGGTGTTTCGAAGGCCTTTCGCTTCATAGGGAAGCATCTTGGGTGTGATATTTCCAGTTTCAACTTTGCGGACGTTTCAGATGATGAGCGTTCTAGCTCAGGTGCTGATGATGAGTAGCTGTAGTGTTTTATCTGCTTTTGTCTGCCTCGTTGTTTATTTGCAGTCATTTGTTTCTATCATAGCTTTTGAGATTGTCGCTGTTAGGGCTTCCATTCATTGTTTGTTATGATAGCCTTACTTGTATGTCGTTGTCCTGCGTTTTGCATAGATGTATTTTGACACGAGATAGTTGTTGGTGGGAGTTGATCTTTGTCATGGTGTGTTCGTATTTTGACACGAGATGGTGGGAGTTGATCTTTGTCATGGCTTTTTGCGCGAGACAGGTTCGTGGCTTCTTCGTGAGGGGGGCAGGCCCCCACGGTGTTGCGTGGAACAGGTCCACGGCTTTTCGCGCGAGACCGACTCGCGGCTTCTTCGTGAGGGGGGCAGGCCCCCACGGTGTTGCGTGGAACAGGTCCACGGCTTTTCGCGCGAGACAGGCTCGCGGCTTCTTTGTGAGGGTGGCAGGCCCCCACGGTGTTGCGTGGAACAGGTCCACGGCTTTTCGCGCGAGACAGGCTCGCGGCTTCTTCGTGAGGGGGGCAGGCCCCCACGGTGTTGCGTGGAACAGGTCCACGGCTTTTCGCGCGAGACAGGCTCGCGGCTTCTTCGTGAGGGGGGCAGGCCCCCACGGTGTTGCGTGGAACAGGTCCACGGCTTTTCGCGCGAGACAGGCTCGCGGCTTCTTCGTGAGGGGGGCAGGCCCCCACGGTGTTGCGTGGAACAGGTCCACGGCTTTTCGCGCGAGACAGGCTCGCGGCTTCTTCGTGAGGGGGGCAGGCCCCCACGGTGTTGCGTGGAACAGGTCCACGGCTTTTCGCGCGAGACAGGCTCGCGGCTTCTTCGTGAGGGGGCAGGCCCCCACGGTGTTGCGTGGAACAGGTCCACGGCTTTTCGCGCGAGACAGGCTCGCGGCTTCTTCGTGAGGGGGGTAGGCCCCCACGGTGTTGCGTGGAACAGGTCCACGGCTTTTCGCGCGAGACAGGCTCGCGGCTTCTTCGTGAGGGGGGCAGGCCCCCACGGTGTTGCGTGGAACAGGTCCACGGCTTTTCGCGCGAGACAGGCTCGCGGCTTCTTCGTGAGGGGGGCAGGCCCCCACGGTGTTGCGTGGAACAGGTCCACGGCTTTTCGCGCGAGACAGGCTCGCGGCTTCTTCGTGAGGGGGGCAGGCCCCCACGGTGTTGCGTGGAATAGGTCCACGGCTTTTCACGCGAGACAGGCTCGCGGCTTCTTCGTGAGGGGGGGCAGGCCCCCACGGTGTTGCGTGGAACAGGTCCACGGCTTTTCGCGTGAGACAGGCTCGCGGCTTCTTCGTGAGGGGGGCAGGCCCCCACGGTGTTGCGTGGAACAGGTCCACGGCTTTTCGCGCGAGACAGGCTCGCGGCTTCTTCGTGAGGGGGGCAGGCCCCCACGGTGGTGCTCTGATTAGCGTCATATGTTTCATTTGATTGCATGATCTCTGTGTGGGCGAGTCATTTTCTCGATTCTTGTATTGTTAAAAGAGAAACATAATATAAATGAATGAAGTAATTTGAGAATGGTGGTAACATGCCCGGGGTTGGTCCCCTGGTTTAAATATTTTAAGGCGAGATATAGGTCATTTGGATAGTTCGCTCTAGCTCAGATGGGCGGATTTCTATAATTTTTAATAAACATAATAAACAAATGAAGAAAACGACTCATGGACGGAGGTGGCTTGAGCAGGATTGGAAGACATCCCAAAGTGACTGCTGGAGTATTGCTGTGTAGTCGGAATCAACTTGGATGACGACGAACTGCACGTCATAGGATGTGTGTCGGTGAGCATCTTTGAGAGTGATTGTCAGAGTGATGGTGCCGATGATTGGTACCGGGTGATCCCCGAGAACACGAGCGCTTGTGGATGTTAGTTTGAGATATCCGGCGGTGAGCTTGAGCTGAAGCAGAGTTGATAAAAATAGTATATTGGTGGTGACTTCCTTGTCTACTAGAACCTGATTCAGTTTGGTGGGTGGTTCGCCAATCTCGACCGTCGTGCATCTTATGCTCTGGTTGTTAGGTGGTCTTCTTCTTGATATGAATTGATCAAATGCTCCTAAGTTGGCCAGTCGCTGGACTTCTTATTTTAGTCCATTACATTCGTTCGTGTTATGGCCGTGACTTCGGTGATATTCGCAGTACCTTGCCTGGTCTGCCTTGGGGTTCGGCCGCGGCGCTCTTGGTCGTTGAAATGATGACTTATTCTGGATTGCGGACATCACGTTAGTGCAGGTAGTATTCGGAGGGATGTATTCCTGGAGTGAATGTTGCCCCCCCCCCCTTGCCCGGGGGGCTGTGCTGACTATCATTGGGGCGATTCCGCTTCTGGCGTCGTTCTTTTCGCATTGTATGGGTTGGTTCACCTTCTTTCTTCCTCTTCTGTCTTCTGCTTGATCTCAGATTTTCTGATGAGGGCTTTTCGATTGTCATGAACCTTTTGGTGAAGAGGGCGGCAAGCTCGATGTAGCTATCAGTATCTTCTCTTTGTAGGGATTGAAGCCAAGTTCGAGCTTCTCCTGTTAGTGTTGTTGAAAATACTCTGATCATGAGTTGATCTGAGGCATTGCGAGCGTGCATGATGGCTTCGAAATGCTTCAGGTGTGCGAGTGGGTTGCCTGTCCCACTGAAACGACGGATTTCCGCGCTCGTGGCTGTGCAGGAACTAGGTGAGTTATTGTTAGGTAGGTATTCATCTGGTTCCTGCTTTGTGGCGGAAGTGTCAGGGGCCATTGTGTTTCCAGCGCTTTCTTCATGACGAGGATGTGTGAGGTAGTGTCCATACATCTCCTGGAGTGATGTTGCAGGCACGGGGGAGCTATTTGTTCTTGAGAATTCTTTTTCTATGTCGTATTCTCTGTGTAGGCTCGGCCTGGTAGGGGCAGGGAGTTCTTCTGACGGCAGTAAGACAACCTGTTCAAAAGGCTGAGGCGTCTTTAGGTGGTGTAATGTCGGCTTATTCTATGCCGCATGGGTTGCATCGACGTGGATGGCGCTGGGAGGGGAGTATCCGTGAGGTAGATGCTGCCCCCCGGTTCCTGAGGGGTCTTGCCTTTGAGGGGCAAGCTGACGCCACTCTTCTTGTCCTGTATTAGTTTGCTCTTTTCTTTGCTGGGACTCTGGTGCCGGGTTCAGGAGTGAGAGGATGACTGGTGCTCCCAAATTTCGAAGTAAGGTGATCATTTCGGATTGCAGTTCTTCTATCTGGCGGACACGTCCTTCCAGGGCTGGCGCGGGAGCTAGTGCTGCTCCCGTGGTTAGCGGTGCGTCTACCGGAGAGTGAGATCGTGCAGGCTCAGTTTGTCCGCCAAGTGCGGGTCCTTCGGCTAAGCGAGCACTCCTTTTCGCCATTGTGATGAACTTGCTCTGCGAAGGATATTGGGAATGTTTCCCACAGACGGCGCCAAACTGTTGCGGTCTAACTCGATGCTCCGGTCGGGCCGGATATTCTTGGACCGCCTTAGCTCGCGGAGCGGTCGAGCGCGCACACAGTCAGTTGAAAAATGGGGGATGGACACGGGACGTTTTAGCGTGGAAAACCCTTCAACCGGGTGAAAAACCACGTGACCGGGTCGGTGCCGATCAAAATCCACTAGCTTGTTGGAGTTTACAATTTGACGGAGGAAATCGGGGCGACCGACCGCTCCCGTTACAATCTTGAGGAGAGAGAGAGTACATGCGCTCGTTGGTGGGCAACAGACTGCCACGCCAACGGGACTTGGATGGTGGAATGAGCGAGATACTTCAGTCGCATGCGCTCAGAGGCGACGCGTGTCCAGGGGTTGTCACGGCTTCCTTTGTGCGTCCTTCTCAGTCCTTGGAGTGCTCCCCTTGTAACTGTGCTCTGGTGGGGTGCCAATAGCCGATGACAGGCTCTGGTAGTTGTTGGCGGGTGCTAGTATCCGTTGGTGGCCGCTGGAGGCTGCGGGTGGCCGTCGGTGGTTGGCGGCGAGAGGCGGCCACTGGTGGTTGACGACGAGAGGCGGCCACTGGTAGAGAAAACGGGAGAGCTCCCACCTGAGGAAGAAGAAGAAGGGGGAAGCGTAGTAGGAGAAAGTTAGGAAATGAGGAGCCCCTGGGGTCCTTTTATAGGCTCCAGTGGGAAGTTACGACGGGCCCCCCCACTAACATAGTGGGTTAGTGGGTGGTTTTGTCCCGATCGGACGGCCGGTGGGGCCTCTCCCTCGATCGGACGGCGGGGAGGGCTTCCCATGATGGCGGGCCGTCATGACGGCGGCGGCAGCCGGGCGGCCGGCGAGGGAGGCCGGCGGCGGCCAAGGTCACGGCCGGCCATGGCCACGGCCGTCCATGGCCGGGGCGGCCATGGCCATGGCCGGCCATGGCCGGGGCGGCCATGGCCACTGCCGGCCATGGCAGGGCGGCCGTGGCCGGGGCGGCCATGGCCGGGGCGGCCATGGCCCCTGCCGGCCATGGCCGGGCGGCCGTGGCCGGGGCGGCCAGGGCCACGGCCGGCCATGGCCGGGCGGCCATGGCCACGGCGGCGGCCGACCATGACCGAGGCCGGCCACGGCCGTGGTCGGCCATGACGGCGGCCGGCCATGGCCGAGGCCGGCCATGGCCGAGGCCGGCCATGGCCGAGGCCGGCCATGGCCGGGCCATGGCCATGGCCGAGGCCGGCCATGGTCGGGCCATGGCCATGGCCGAGGCCGGCCATGGCCGCGGCCGGCCATGGCCGCGGCCGGCCATGGCCGAGGCCGGCCATGGCCGCGGCCGGCCATGGCCGAGGCCGGCCATGGCCGCGGCCGGCCATGGCCGCGGCCGGCCATGGCCGCGGCCGGCCATGATCGTGGCCGGCCGGCCATGGCCGGAGGGGAACCGCAGGGGGCGGTTCCTTCCCCTAATGGTGGGGAGAGAGGGGGCCCACTCCCATGATCTCCATGAGAGATCATGGGGGTTAGGGGGGCCCGCCCATGATTTCCATTCATGGGGATCATGGGGGTCTCCTTTTTCTTATAAATTAAGGTGGAGCCCATCAATATATATATATATATATATATATATATATATATATATATATATATATATATACACGTATTTATAAAAGTTGTTTGTCTAAATAGGGAAAAAAGGCGGACGAATTAAATGCGGGCGCGCGGGAAAAAAATAGAGATTTAAGATGGCTTCAAATCGAAAAGCGCTTAATATGAAAGTTGTAGATCTCGTCGAGACGAACAGATTTAATGTTAACCATTTTTATGTACGACAAAGTTTTGACCCTCAAAGCGCCGCCCGAACGCAGACTGAAACGGACTTCTCGAGATAGACGACCGACTACTCGAGAACAAGTAGCAGGTACTCGAGAAGAAGAATCAGACTACTCGAGAAGAAGAAATGGAGTACTCGAGAAGAAGTCGAAGTACTCAAGAACTAGCCAGATAAACTCAAGAACAAAAGTTGCAAACAGTTGTTTTTTTGTACTCATGAATAATGGTTTTTACAAATATATCCAAAAATTTAACTATAGAGATGAATAGAAAATAACATTTTTGAATAGTATTTTAATATTAAAAGTATCATATTTATATTTTTTTAACAAGGAAACACGAGTTCAAAACGGAGACCCAAACGCGCGCCAAATTAAACGAAACTCGCATCGTAGGCGAACAGTGTCGCTACGAACCCAACGACGAAGTCAAAACTAAAATCCGACGAGCCATTCCCGAGATATTAATTTTCAAAGTCTACGGCGAATATAAATTCTGCAAAATTTGGAAAATCGCCGAGGCCCGAATATCTCTCGGATCGCGACGAAACTTGACGAGCAAGTCCAAAATTATTTAACATAATTTCCAAATGCAAAATTTTCTAATTACCACAAGAATTCAAGAATTTGGCCGACTCGACCGAATGAAAGCGAAAATATCTTAACGGCGTTGCGCGATCAACTCGACATTACAAGTAACGTCATGACGTCATAAATATGATGATATCAATTCAAATAAAATCATCGAAAAAAATCGGGGGCGTTACAGTCACTCCCCCTAAAAAGAAGTTTCGTCCTGAAACTTAACACAACTCCAAAACCAAACTAAAAACGAGAAATTCAAACACCACTAAAAACATAGAGACATACCAGAACTAAGATAAGAGGTGCAGTTGAGATTCCCTCATTGCCGACTTCAATTCCCACATTGCGCTCTCGACGTATTGATTTCGCTAGAGAACCATCACCACGGGGATGGTCTTTCTCCGCAACACACGCTCTTGAGATTTCAAAACACGGACAGGCCCTTCCACGTACGAAAGATTTGGCTGAATCTGGGGCACTGAGTCAAGGACTTGACGATCACTACGAACACACTTCCGCAACTGGCTCACATGGAACACATCATGGACACCAGGGAAGGTAGCAGACAAAACCAGCCTATAAGCTGACACTCCGATGCGCTCAAGAATCTGGAAAGGTCGCACATATCAGGGGTCTAACTTGTGGTTTCTTCCAAACCTTTTAACATCTGACATCAGAGAGACTTTTATAAAAACCATGTCCCCAATGCCGAACTCCAGACCGACCCTTCGTCGATTAGCATATTTCTCATAACGCTCTTGTGTTATACAGAGCTTTTCTCAAATACGAGTCACAACACAATTCATCTCCTCAAGGGCTTCCGGGCCTAGCAGCGATCTCTCACCAACTTCAGCCCAAAACAAAGGAGTCTTACAATGCCTTCCGTACAAGGCCTCAAACGGGGCCATCTACAGACTCTCTTGATAACTATTATTATAAGTGAAAGTGAGGATAGATACAACTCTAGAGGGGAGGGGGGGTGAATAGAGTATTCAAAAATTATGACACCCTACTCAACTCCCTTAGAGTTAATTTGCGGAATGAGTTTATAGATATTTGAAATCCTAGAGCCTAACACAAAGTGAAGTGCACTAGAGAAAGCTAACTGTAATTACAGTTGAACTTTGGTCCTATCACAGCAACTAGCAATCCTAGTTATTTCTACTCACAGCCACAGTGCAATAAATTAAATAAAGCAACACAGACGACACAAGAAGTTTATAGTGGTTCCCTCTAAATAGGTACGTCCACTCTTCTACCACCCTGGTAGGAATCCACTACAGGTTTTTGTTCAGGTGCCCTGCCACCAACTGACCTGCTTCAGGTAGATCAAGTAGACCCTTTGAGCTTTTGATCAGGAGCTCAAAATCCAACACAGGTTTTTGATCAGGTGCCCTACCACCAAGGTTCACTTTTGAAGGGAGTAATAACCCTTTATACAGCAGGTTGAGAGAGTTAAAGTTTCTTCTCTATTGTTAAAACAGATTAGAAAAGCTAGTGGATTGCACAGAGCTAGAAAGCTCTAAAGAATCAAGGCTCCCCCTGGCTTAGAGAATATCCAGGAAGAAGTCTTGCTTCAGGGTGTAGCAACTCTTCTGAACTTGAGACAAAGAACTGTCTTGAAGTTCTGAAGGAGAAGCTTGAAGAAGACTCTTGATTGTAGAATGATTGTTCTTCTTCTATAGCTTTTCTTTCTTCTTCTTCTTCTTCTTGAGCCACTGAGTGAATGTTCCTTGCAGCAGGATGAACTCAGGATTGAAGAAGAGAGAGTAGAAGAAGGATGATCTTCTCAGTTGAATGTATCAATGACTGAGAGCTGTATCTCTTCTTGCTTTGAATCTGTATATGAAACTATGTATTGTTCTCTTGTTGTATATATGGTTGTTATTTGCTGTCTTTTGAAAGCACTTTATATATTGGCCTTTCCAACGGCTCTAATCTTTGTTTGAATTTTGTCTTCTTCTGAAATCTGCAATCTGGGCTGCAAAAAGCATAAAGCAAAACATATCCTGCAGGCAGACATGCTATAAGGGGATAAAGCTTTCTAAGAAGATGCATATCCAATCTGATAAAAGGAGTACTAAAGAAAGTCACATCAGACTAAACTCTTTACGGCCAAAGAAGACTTTTGTGTCTAACGGCTATAAAGGACAGCATGGCAGAATAAAGCAAAAAGATATTTCAACTAATAAGACAAAAAACTTTGTCAGATAAAACATGACTTATGCACAAAGGATGGGGAAAAGATTGTCTTGAGATGTATGCACAAAATCAATGAAATAATCTTTAATAAAATATGCTAAATAAATAGGAATTAAATCATAGAACAGAAGGAGTACAAAATTACTAAAGACAGACAGAAGAACGTCGAACGACCCTCGGAGATCGTCGACCGAAGCACAGAGATCGTCGACCTATCAGAACAGATAGTCGAACGACACAGATAGTCAAACTATCACAGAAGATAGTCGAACTAACACAGCAGATATTTGACCTATCAGAACAGATAGTCGAGCTATCAGATAGTCGACCTATCAAGAAAGATAGTCGAGCTATCAAGCAAAACAGATAGTCGACCTATCAAACAGATAGTCGAACTATCAAACACAACAGATAGTCGAACTATCAAAGAAGACAGATAGTCGACCTATCAAACAGATAGTCGAGCTATCAGATAGTTGAACTATCCAAGCAGATAGTCGAACTATCAAACAGAACAAATAGTCGACCTATCAAAACAGATAGTCGAACTATCAGATAGTTGAACTATCCAAGCAGATAGTCGAACTATCAAACAGAGCAGATAGTCGACCTATCAAGACAGATAATTGAACTATCAAGCAACACAGATAGTCTACCTATCAAACAGATAGTCGAACTATCAGATAGTTGAACTATCCAAGCAGATAGTTGAACTATCAAGAAATCTGTCTGGTCAAAAGAAGTCGAGCGGGGTTCGACGATCGACGAGGCAGATACCACAGAACGTCAAGCTAACAAGAGTTGAACTAACTTAGAGATAGACGATCTGCTGACTGACGATAGTCGACCAACTGATAGACGATCGTCGAACAGTTGATCGACGATAGTCGAACGGCGTTCGACCATAGTCGAACCAAAAACAACTTAACCAAATTTTCATCTGGATAAGTGACAACTCTACAACTAGAGCAATCTAACTAAACAACTAACCTTTGAACATAGATAAATTTTGGGTCAAGAGACTAAAAGAGAAGACTAAACTCAAATCCAAACTAGGGTACCAACAATCTCCCCCTATTTGGGTTAAGTCTCTCAAAACAAAACAAAACAGACAAACTACTGGAAATAAATATAATACATGAAAGGAAATATCTAAGTAGTAGATAGCATCAATCAAACAGACAAATAAACAACTGTCAATCAATGAAACTTAAGAAGCATCAGAATCTGGTTTAGATACAAAGGAACCAGGAAGAAAAGAAATTTTTCTGAAAGGGTCTAAAGCTTCTTTCTTTGATAACTTTAAATCTTGTTCTCCAATAATTCTAGATTCTTCTGTTCTTGGAACTACTGCTTCAGGATGCTTTTCCATATATTTTGAAGGATCAAAGACCTCAGGTCTAACCTGGAATTTATCTAGCTCCTTCTTTCTGAATTTAGACATAGTAGTTAATCCTGTAATATCTTTTTCTTCTTCTTTGGCTTTTCTGATCTGGGCTGATCCAACTAGTTCAAGAAATCTAGCCATCCTGAAATCAGGATTAAGCTCTTGACTTTCATATTCATTTTCACAAGTTGGATCTAAAGATTTTACAGCTTTAAATTTAGTAGAAAGTTCTAACATGCTTGCAGCTGACTCTCTATTTTCTTGAATAATTAGGCAAGAAGGAGGAGCAAACTCAGCATATTTCTTACTTGATTTTTCAGAAAAAATAATCCTTTTACCTTTTGAATCGGTTTTCTTTGTTGGAGCTGGCTTTGAGGAAGATATGCTTTTGGTTTCTTTGGAAGGTGAAGCTCTTCTCTTGGGTGAAGGAGGAGGATAAAAAGTTGGTTTCTGATAAACTACCTCCTTTACTTGCTCTCTTGCATCAGCATCTTGCCTTTGATATCCAGATTGGGATCTACTTTGATATCCTGGATTGTTTTTTCTTTGATGAGATTGAGATGGAGTAAATCTAGCAGAAGGGGCTGAAGGATTTGCAGACATGTTACCAGAAGCTCCTGCACTGGGAGGTGGAGGAGGAGGACCTCTAGGGGTCCATTTTGGTGCTGGACTATCATATCTTTTGGATTTCTTTCTTTGCTTTTGCTGATTCTTAGAGAATCCCATCTAGTGCTGATATTCTTTGGACTTGGGATCTATTCCTTTCAAGATATAATAAGGAATGTCATGGTCAGGGTTAGGTGGAGGAGGAGGAGCAGCTTTTCTTTTCCTTTTAGCAGTTTTCTTTTTCTTAGATTCATCTGAATCATCAGAGTCATCTTCATCATCAGATTGAGATGATGTAGGATGATCATAAGGATCAAAAGCTTCTTACACAGCTTTTTCTTTATCTTTTAAAGCAGCTTTTTCTTTCTCTTCTTCTAGGGCATCCTGTGCCAGAAGAGTATCCAGATCCAGTCCTGGGGTGTCATCCCAGACTGTAGACTTTTCTTCTTGAATATCTGAAACTTTTTCTATCTCAGCTGCAACTATCATGAGGACCAGTTCATCATTCACAGCTACCTGAGCTGGAGGAGAAGATACATGATCTTGAATAGCAGGTTCTTGCACTGCTTCTTGAGCAGGTTATTTAGCAGGTTCTTGGACAGCTTGAACTACTTCCACTAGATCTGTAGTATCAGGAACACAGATTTGCTAAATGAAATTGAAACATCCCTTCTAGGTATTCACAGACTATCATGTCAGTTAACATGTCAAGAAAATGAGTAAATGAATTACCTTCAGGATTTTCCTCAGAATTTCCTAACTCCCACAAGTCATCTAGAAAGGAGGTAATGACTCCTTCTAGGAACAGAGCAACTAAGGGAGTAGAAGCTTCTTCAAGGCATACTTTGAACGCAAATTCTGCTTCCATTATAATATCGGAAGGATTCTGAACTGGTGCTGGAACTGCAGAGGATGTTGTCTTGACTACTGGAACTGCTGTTACTTCTTGAATCTGAGCTTGGGGCTCTGCTGGACGAGAAATAAGGGGCAGTACTGAGGCATCTTCCTCGAACATCTCCCCCTGCCTGATTTCAGTAGAAACTGAAGTCAGGCCCCTAACTGAAGATGTCTCAGCAGACCTTGAGAGGGCTAAGATGGAAGATGACAAGGTAAAGATGGAAGAAACGAGATGAGCAATTGCTTCTTCAATCATGATTTTGATTGAAGGAGTAATTAGCTCCAATATGCTTGAAATGAAGGCTGGGGTGATTTCAAATGATGGTGGGGGAATCACAGTAGATGGATGATCATCAGGGATTGTGTTCTCCTGATGAGATGGAGAGTGAACTGGTGATTGATGGGTGGATGCAGGAATATCAATATGAATTGAATGAGGAATTGGTGACTGAGGAGGAGTGGATAGCTCAGAAACCAATAAATCAAAACTAGGATGAGAAATCCTAGCAAGATGAGAAGGGAGTGGAGATGGTGGTGGTGATGCATGGAGAATTATGGAGGAAGGGTCAAGAAGAAGAGAGGCAGTAGAAGGTACTTCAATTAAAGTAGATGGAACTTCAACTGAAGTAGATGGTAATGCAGATGTGGATGGCACTTCAGTAGAAGTGGATGGTAATGCAGATGAAGTGGATGAAATGGAGAGAATGGATGAGCCTGCTTCAGGTAGGTGGGGAGTGACTGAAATAGTCCTTGTGCTCTCAGACACAATTGGAGCTACCCCTGCTGGAGAAGGCTTCTGAAAGCTCCTTTTCCATTTAATAAACAAAGTTGGATCCATCTTCTTGCTGGCATTGATGGATGTAGAGACTGTAACCAACAGATGGGGGTATTTCTCTCTTAGAAATATCCCAAGTACCCTACCCAGGGTGACTTCCTTCTTGCTATTCTTCTTTTTTATCAAATCAAACATAACTACTGCCCAATTTATCTGTTTCTTATTTACTATTGCACACATCAAAGCAAACTGTTTCCTGGTTATGATATCATGAGCAGAGTGCTTGCCCAGAAGCACTTTTCCGACTAGTTCAGCCAAGAACTTAATCCTCAACGGAAAATTAATCTTTAGCAGTTTAGAAGGAATGCCTTCGGCATGTCCTAATTCAATCAACATCCTCCCAAACTCTGGAGTATCTTGTTCATATTCCTCTTCACCATCCTGTAATCCAAAAATATCAGTTAATACGGCGGGAGTCAGAATTACCTTTTTGCCGCCAATCGTTCCAGTCATAGATTCGTCACTAGAAGACGAAGTGAAAGCCCACTCTTTAATCTCTTGGATGTTTATCTTGATCCTTATGGACATTAGCTTTTCCAATCCTTGTTCCTTGCAGAGCTGGAGGATTTCTACTATCTCAGAATCACAGGCGCTGAAGGAGTCAAAATCTACGCTGAAGCCGACGTCGAACTTCATCACTGACAGAAGGGCTGGAGCAATCGCCATTGATTGGGTTGGAGAAGACAAGAGAGACGACGAAAGCGAAACGGTAGAGAGCGCGAGGCAGGGCTCAAGCAGAAAGATGGAATGCAAAAAGACGAGCTCCGTCGACGACAAAAAGAACGATCTCTTAACCTAGGTCGACCATCGGTTTTATATTAAAATAACAATCGTCGATCTATTTTAACAGATACTGGAGACGATAGTCGAACGGTCGTTCGACGATCGTTTCCTGAAGCAGAGTAGTCGATCAATCGTTCGACTATTTCTGTCTTCACAAACAAATAAGTTGTCGTTGCCCGTAGGTCGACGATAGGCTCAACCTGTTCGATTATCATCGAACGTCGTTCGACGATCTTCAAACAGATTTCAATAAAGGCAAAAGTCACACTTAGTCTTTTCCATTAATCATGCCTAGTTGAACCAAAAAGAACAGATGCTTCTGTTCATCTAAGAGCTTGGTGAAAATATCACCTCTCTGAAGGTCAGTGGATATGAACTCAAGGCTGATCTTGTTCGTTTCCACACAATCTCTCAGGAAATGGTGTCTAATCTCAATGTGCTTGGTTCTAGAGTGGTGCACAGGATTTTGTGCATTGGAGATAGCACTGGTACTGTCACATATGATTTTTGTGTTCTTGTGTGTGTACCCATAATCCAAAAGCTGGTTTTGAATCCACAGGATCTGTGAACAACAACTAGCAGCTGCTATATATTCAGCCTCTGCAGTTGAAGTTGAGACAAAAGCCTGTTTCTTATAGAACCAAGAGACCAATCTCTCTCCCAGAAACAGACAAGTTCCTGAGGTACTTTTCCTGTCAACTCTACAACCAGCATAGTCAGAATCAGAGTATCCAATTAACTCAAATTATGATTCAGCTGGGTACCATAGTCCTAAATTTGGACATCCCTTCAGGTATCTCAAAATTCTCTTGAGAAGAATCAAATGAGATTCCTTGGGGTTGACCTGGAATCTAACACATAGGCATGTAGCAAACATTATATCTGGTCTACTTGTAGTTAAATACAATAGGGAACCAACAATGACCCTATAGTTTTTCTGATCAACTGGCTTACCCTGATCATCAGAATCTATAACTACATTAGTAGTCATAGGTGTATGCATTGCTGAAGCATCAGCCATCCCAAACTTCTTTACCAATTCCTTGGCATATTTGGATTGGGAGATGAAGATGCCATCAGCATCTTGCTTTACTTAGAGACAAAGAAAGTAAGACAGCTCACCCATACTACTCATCTCAAACTTAGAATGCATCAAGTCAGAGAACTTTTTGCACAGTTTGGGATCAGTGGAACCAAAAATAATATTATCCACATACACTTGAACTAACAAGATTGTGTCCTTGTGGTGCTTAACAAAAAGGGTTCTATCAACTACTCCCCTAACAAAGTTGTGCTATAACAGGAAACTAGCTAGAGTCTCATACTAGGCTCTGGGTGCTTGTTTAAGTCCATAAAGAGCTTTTTGCAACTTATAAACAAATGAGGGCTGAGTTGAAGAGACAAACCCAGGAGGTTGTTCAACAAATACCTCTTCCTTTAGCTCACCATTTAGGAAGCCACTCTTGACATTCATATGAAAGACCTTAAACTTCATATAGGCTACATAGGCTAGAAAGATCCTTATTGCCTCTAGCCTTACAATAGGGGAAAAGGTTTGGTCATAATCTATACCTTCCTCCTGTCTATATCCCTGAGCTACAAGCCTAGCTTTGTTCCTTACAATAATTCCATTTGCATCCAACTTGTTTCTAAACACCCACTTGGTGCCTATGATCAGTTGGCCTTTAGGTCTTGGAACCAAAGTCCATACTTTACATCTTTCAAACTGATTGAGTTCCTCTTGCATAGCAATGATCCAGTGGGGATCTAGCTCAGCATCTTTTATGGTGAGGGGCTCAACCTATGAAAGGAAACAAGCATGCATCACATCCTGTCTTAACTGATGTCTTGTTTGTACACCAGCTGATATGTCTCCAATCACTTGAGATGTAGGATGATCTCTAAGTGTGACAAGATCAGCAGGTGGAATGTGCTCTTCAGCAACAGTTGGGATTAATTCCTCAGGTGGAATTGGATCAACTGTTGGTGGTACAGCAACTGCTTTCACAGTGTCTTCATCACTGTCTGAATCAGTGATATGAAGAGTTGATAGATGGAGAATCTCTTTAGTGACATCTTTATTAGATTCTGGTACCTACAATGAACTTGAGGAAGGGGAAGTTTCCTTCTCCTTGTAAAACATCTGAGATTCATCAAAAGAAACATGCACAGACTCCTCAATTTTAGAAGATGATTTATTAAATACCCTATAAGCTTTGCTTACTTGGGAATATCCAAGAAAAATTCCCATTGAAGCTTTTGCTTCAAACTTTCTAAGGTATTCTTTGTTATTGTTATGAATGTATACTACACAACCAAAGGCTCTAAAAAAATTAATTTTAGGTTTCTTTCCTTTAAGCAACTCATAAGGAGTTTTACTCTTAAGCTTGTGTATAAGACATCTGTTCAAGACATAATTAGCTGTGCTAACAGCTTCTGCCCAATAAGAAAGAGGCATGTTAGCATCTGCCAATAATGTACCAGCAGCTTCAATCAGGGTTCTATTCTTCCTTTCCACTACCCCATTTTGTTGGGGAGTTCTAGGAGCAGAGAAGCTATGTTTGATACCTTCTTTCTCACAGAATTCTTGCATGAGAAGAGAATCAAACTCAGTACCATGATCACTTCTGATCAAGGCAACATGAGTAGAATACTCAGTCTGCACACATAACAGAAAGTCTGTAAGAACTTTGAAGTTATCAGCCTTAGTTCTCAAGAAGAACACCCAAGTTAACCTAGAGAAGTCGTCTACAATTACTAAAGTGTAATACTTCCCTCCTAGACTCTGTACATTTATTGGACCAAAAAGGTCCAAATGTAATAAATACAGGATTCTAGGTGAATCACTTTTATTTACAGATTTAAAGGAATTTTTGGTTTGCTTGCCTAATTGACAAGCCTTGCATAGCCTCTCCTTCTTGTAGGGGCAAGAAGGTAAACCTCTAACAAGGTTGTATTTAGATAACCTAGATATGTTCTTGGGGTTAACATGGCTAAGCCTCCAATGCCATAAGGTGTTGTTATTTGTTACTTCATTAAATAAGCAGATTTCAGAATGGGTTGAATTAAAATCTACTAAATAAATATTACCTTGTCTAATGCCTACTAACCCAACATTTCTATTTAAAGTAATATTACAGAGAGTGTTAGTGAAAGATACCTGATATCCTGCATCACATAACTAGCTTACTGAGATAAGGTTGTGCTTTAGTCTAGTTACATATGCAACCCTTTTGAAAGTTACTGATCCAATGGTAGTCCTACCATATCCTTCAGTTTAACCACAGCTGGAATCCCCAAAGATCACCTTTGGTCCAAGCTTGGCCTTGTATCTTGACAGATTTTCTTTGTTTCCTGTCATGTGTTTGGAACGGCCACTATCCAAATACCATTTATCTTTAGTAATTGGATAGGTCTTCACCTGCAAATTAAACAGTTAGACATTGTGGACCCAGACAACCTTGAGTTCATTATTCTTCATATAATGAAAACTTGAAATAAAAGAATAAGTAGGTTGGGGTTTATATCCTAAAGGGTAAGATCTCCTAGGTGGGATGCTCCATGCAGTTAATGGGTCCACAAACCTAGGGTTTCTATTTATATTAGGGTTTCTAAGGTTCTGGTTGTAATTTTGAAAATAAAATTGAAATCGTCGATCAGCGTTCGACAATGGATGCTCAGATCGTCGAGCTTCGTTCGACCATTGAGCCTTCGATCGTCGAGTAACGTTCGACGCTTTTTGTAGCTCCTTAAATTTTTTCTTTCTCTTTTCTCTCTTAGCTTTATTTAAGGCTTTGTTAACTAGATTTACTTGCTCAGTATTCTTTATCCATCAGCTGAAATAAAGTTTACTGGAGTTAAAAGATGATTTTTAAGAACCAAAGGGGGTTCACTTGATGAGGCTCCTAAGCCTAGCTTATTATTGCCTGACCTAGTGTTTGTCAAGCTGGTGATTTCTAGCAGCTTAAGGCTTCTACCATTTAAAGATTCTTCTAATCTCTTGGACTTTGCTAGTTCATTTTTAAGAAACTTTATTTCTTCACTAGACTTAGTGAGTTCTGCTTCTAGCCTAGTGTTTTCAATGGAAATAGATTCTGATTCTGCTAACTTATTTCTAAGTTCCTTAATTTCCTTTTCTGAACTAATTAAATCTAAACAAAGAGATTTAAATTCAGATTTAAATTCAGCAGAAGAAAAATCATATGAAGATAATACCTGATCTTCTGTAGGTTTTTCTTCATCATCATCAGAACTCTCTACAGCTGAGTGGTTGCTGCAGGCATCAATTGCCATAAGGCAGATTTCCTTTGCCTTCTTCTCTTCCTCATCTTCACTGGAGCTTGAGGAGGAAGATTCCTCATCTTAATCACTCCAGGTTTCAGCAACAAATCCTTTCTCCTTTTTCTTATTTTTGTAGGAGGAGGACTTGGAGTGTTTCTTGTAATGTTCTTTTTCCTTTCTCTTTTCTTTGCTCTTTTCCTCTGGACACTCTGGTAGAATGTGTCCAGGTTTTCTGCAACCATAACAAATAATTTCTTTAGCAGGAGATCTATCATACCTTGGTTTATCTCCATATCTTGAAAATTTCTTTCTGAAGTCTTTTCTTCCCATCTTGAGAAACCTTTTGGCAAAGAGTACCATCAACTCCTCATTGGATTGGCTTCCTTCAGAAGCATCAGCAGCTTTAAGAGCAAGAGTTTGCTCTTTTCTTGCTGGAGTTGGAGTCTTTGCTTCAGCCTCAGCTTCCCTGGTCTTCAGCACTTGCTCAAAAGACTTGAGCTTGCCAAGGAGAGCTTCTATTGAGATTTCAGTTGTACTTCTGGCCTCCTTGATGGGCCAGATCCTAAGATCCCATGTGCTGGGGAAGCACATCAATATCTTATCATTGACCTCTGACAATGTAATCTCCTTATCAAGAGTTCTTAGCTCATTGATGATTGAGCTGAGCCTTGTGTACATGGCTTCAACTGATTCAGCTTCAGTCTTCTTGAAGTTTTCATACTGGGATATAAGGTTGGACCTTCTGTCCTTCCTCTCATCAGCTGAACCAGCTACAATCTGGTTCAGTGAGTCCCACATGGCTTTTACAGAGGTGCAATCAGCCACTTTCTGGAAGATTTCATCAGACATAGTTTGAGGCAGAATGTTCATAGCTTTGGCATCATCTATCTTTGCCTTCTTGTAGGCATCATTGTAATCTGGAGGAGGCACTGCACTGAGATTTGTAAATGTTGTAGCAGTGGCTGCAGCAGGAGGTGTTGGAGGTCCTATCAAAATAGAAGAGAAAATGTCTTCATCAATAGAGTTCATATATAACTTGATTCTTGCCTTCCAGATGCTAAACTTAGCTAAGTTGCAAGCTGGAGGTCTGGTGCTAAAGTAATCCTTGGACTGGGCAATGAAGTGAATATCTATAAGATTGGTATCTATTAGGATCTTGTGACTCAGGTGTTAGCCTGTACAGTCAGTCAACCTCCCTCTGATACCAATTGAAAGTGAGGATAAATACAACTCTAGAGGGGGGGGGGTGAATAGAGTATTCAAAAATTATGACACCCCACTCAACTCCCTTAGAGTTAATTTGCGGAATGAGTTTATAGATATTTGAAACCCTAGAGCCTAACACAAAGTGAAGTGCACTAGAGAAAGCTAACTGTAATTACAGTTGAACTTTGGTCCTATCACATCAACTAGCAATCCTAGTTATTTCTACTCACAGCCACAGTGCAATAAATTAAATAAAGCAACATAGACGACACAAGAAGTTTATAGTGGTTCCCTCTAAATAGGTACGTCCACTCTTCTACCACCCTGGTAGGAATCCACTACAGGTTTTTGTTCAGGTTCCCTGCCACCAACTGATCTGCTTCAGGTAGATCAAGTAGACCATTTGAGCTTTTGATCAGGAGCTCAAAATCCAAAACAGGTTTTTGGTCAGGTGCCCTGCCACCAAGGTTCACTTTTGAAGGGAGTAATAACCCTTTATACAGGAGGTTGAGAGAGTTAAAGTTTCTTCTCTATTGTTAAAACAGATTAGAGAAGCTAGTGGATTGCACAGAGCTAGAAAGCTCTAAAGAATCAAGGCTCCCCCTGGCTTAGAGAATATCCATGAAGAAGTCTTACTTTAGGGTACAGGAACTCTTCTGAACTTGAGACAAAGAACTGTCTTGAAGTTCTGAAGGAGAAGCTTGAAGAAGACTCTTGATTGTAGAATGATTGTTCTTCTTCTATAGCTTTTCTTTCTTCTTCTTCTTCTTCTTGAGGCACTGAGTGAATGTTCCTTGCAGCAGGATGAACTCAGGATTGAAGAAGAGAGAGTAGAAGAAGGATGATCTTCTCAGTTGAATGTATCAATGACTGAGAGCTGTATCTCTTCTTGCTTTGAATCTGTATATGAAACTATGTATTGTTCTCTTGTTGTATATATGGTTGTTATTTGCTGTCTTTTGAAAGCACTTTATATATTGGCCTTTCCAACGACTCTAATCTTTGTTTGAATTTTGTCTTCTTCTGAAATCTGCAATCTGGGCTGCAAAAAGCATAAAGAAAAACATATCCTGCAGGCAGACATGCTATAAGGGGATAAAGCTTTCTAAGAAGCTGCATATCCAATCTGATAAAAGGAGTACTAAAGAAAGTCACATCAGCTAAACTCTTTACGGCCAAAGAAGACTTTTGTGTCTAACGGCTATAAAGGACAGCATGGCAGAAAAAAGCAAAAAGATATTTCAACTAATAAGACAAAAAACTTTGTCAGATAAAGCATGACTTATGCACAAAGGATGGGGCAAAGATTGCCTTGAGATGTATGCACAAAATCAATGAAATAATCTTTAATAAAATATGCTAAATAAATAGGAATTAAATCATAGAACAGAAGGAGTATAAAATTACTAAAGATAGACAGAAGAACGTCGAACGACCCTCGGAGATCGTCGATCGAAGCACAGAGATCGTCGACCTATCAGAACAGATAGTCGAACGACACAGATAGTCGAACTATCACAGAAGATAGTCGAACTACCACAGCAGATAGTCGACCTATCAGAACAGATAGTCGAGCTATCATATAGTCGACCTATCAAGACAGATAGTCGAGCTATCAAGCAAAACAGATAGTCGACCTATCAAACAGATTGTCGAACTATCAAACACAACAGATAGTCGACCTATCAAACAGATAGTCGAACTATCAAAGAAGACAGATAGTCGACCTATCAAACAGATGGTCGAGCTATCAGATTGTTGAACTATCCAAGCAGATAGTCGAACTATCAAACAGAACAGATAGTCGACCTATCAAAATAGATAGTCAAACTATCAGATAGTTGAACTATCCAAGCAGATAGTCGAACTATCAAACAGAGCAGATAGTCGACCTATCAAGACAGATAGTCGAACTATCAAGCAACACAGATAGTCGACCTATCAAACAGATAGTCGAACTATCAGATAGTTGAACTATCCATGCAGATAGTTGAACTATCAAGAAATCTGTCTGGTCAAAAGAAGTCGAGCGGGGTTCGACGATCGACGAGGCAGATACCACAGAACGTCGAGCTAACAAGAGTTGAACTAACTCAGAGATAGACGATCTGCTGACTGACGATAGTCGACCAACTGATAGACGATCGTCGAATAGTTGATCGACGATAGTCGAGCGGCGTTCGACCATAGTCGAACCAAAAACAACTTAACCAAATTTTCATCTGGATAAGTGACAACTCTACAACTAGAGCAATCTAACTAAACAACTAACCTTTGACCATGGATAAATTTTGGGTCAAGAGACTAAAATAGAAGACTAAACTCAAATCCAAACTAGGGTACCAACAATAAGCAAATTCCATGAGTCTGGGGCGTTCATCCCAAGCACTACCATGATTTAATATATAAAGCCTGATCATATCTTCCACGATATGATTTAACCTTTCCATCTGACCATTAGTCTGCGGATGATAGACGGTGGAATACCTTAAATCGGTACTCAACCCTTCTTGTAAACTCTTTCAAAAGCGAGAAGTAAATCTGGAGTCTTGATCCGATACAATGCTAACAGTCACTCCATACAATCTGATTACATCATCAAGGTATAACTCAGCTATCTTCTTCATAGAATACCAAATCTTAAAGGGTACAAAGTGAGCACACTTTGTTAATCTATCAACTATCACCCAAACAGAGTCGTGCCCATGGGAATATTTCTGTAGACCGGTGATGAAATCCATTGAAATACTCTCCCATTTTCAACTTGGAATATCAAGCGGTGTTAATTTACCACTAGGCCTCCTATGATCTACTTTAACACGCTGATACGTTAAACATTCCGACACAAACCTTGCTATATCATTCTTCATTCCCGACCACCAAACAATTTGCTTCAGATCCTTATACATTTTGGTGGAGCCAGGATGGTAGGCAACACTGGAATTATGGGTTACATTGCAAATCTTAGCCTGAATGTCACCAAATGCTGGAATACAAAATCTACCACGGTATTTCAAAGTATTAAACTAATCTAAGGAAAAATCAGGTAGCTCTCCCTTCTCAGTTCTATTCCAAAGATGTAACAAATCAGGGTCATCCTTCTGGTGCACTCTGGTAAGTGAAATCCAAGAGGGCGCTTCTGCTTCCAAACTAGCATGCACAATACTATTCCTAACTTCTATGTCCATCAATAAGAATTCTTCCACCAAGGATTGCACAGATAGATTGAAGATTCTGGCGATCTTCCTGCTCAAAGCATCGGCTACTACGTTAGCCTTTTCTTGATGGTAAATGATCTCCACTTCATAGTGGGCCGCATACTCTAACCACCTACGCTGGCGTAGATTCAGCTCCTTTTGAGTGAAGACGTACTTCAAACTCTTATGCTTTTATAGATCTTGCACAACACACCATAAAGTAAATGTCTCCAAAGCTTCTGCGCATAAATTAAAGCAGCAAATTCCAAATCATGCATAGGATAGTTTCTTTCATGAATCTTTAATTGTCTTGATCCGTACGCGATCACCTTTCCTTCTTGCATCATAACACAACCAAGTCCAATGTGTGATGCATCCACATACACAGCGTACTCGACTCCTTCAGTAGGTAAGGTTAAAACTAGAGAAGTACATAATCTATTTTTTTTCAACTCTTGGAAGGCTTCTTCATACTTTTCGCTCCATATGAACGCAATGTTCTTCTGTGTAAGTCTTGTTAGAGGAACACACAACACAGAGAACCCTTCCACGAACCTTCTATAATAACCGGCCAGACCTAAGAAGCTCCTAATCTCCTTAGGAGTAGAAGGTCTCTTCCACTCCATCACAGTAGAAATCTTGGTCAGGTCTACGGAAATACCGTCCTTGCTCACAACATGGCCCAAAAAAGACACATGGGGTAACCAGAATTTGCACTTACTCAGCTTGGCATAGAGTTTGTGCTCCCTCAGGGTTGACAAAACTAAACGCAAGAGTTGAGTATGCTCATCAACACTGCGAGAATACACAAGGACGTCATCTATGAACACAATCACAAAACGGTCCAAGAAATCTTTGAACACTCTATTCATTAAATCCATGAAAGTAGGGGGTGCATTTGTCAAACCAAAGGACATCGCCAAGAACTCAAAATACCCGTACCGGGAACAAAAAGTCGTTCGTGGTACATCAGCCTCACAAACCCTCAACTGGTGGTAGCCTGAGCGAAGTTCAATCTTCGAAAACACAGCGCATCCCCACAACTGATCAAATAGATCATCAATCTAAGGCAACAGATATCGGTTCTTGATGGTTACCTTTTTTAACTCTCGATAATCTATGCAGAACCTCATAGAACTGTTTTTCTTCTTAACGAACAAAATAGGGGCACCCTACAGAGAAGAACTCGGCCTAATAAAACCACACTGCAGCAACTCATCCAGCTGAGTGTGCAACTCTTCTAACTTACGCAAAGCAATACAATATGGTGCCTTAGCAATAGGGCGAGTACCTGGCTCGAGGTCTATAACAAACTCCACCTATCTTTCAGGAGTAAGTCCTGGAAGACTATCAGGAAAGACATCTGGAAACTCTCACACCACCGAGATATCCTCAAGACGTGGTGTAATAAAAGCTGTTTCCAAAGCCGACATAGAAACAAGATACACATCGCAACCAGACTCTATAGCTCGACAAGCACGTACTGCAGAAAAAATGAGGGAACCCTTGCCCTAAAAACCATAGACACTCATAGGTTGGTCGTTGTCCATCTTGAAGTCAAGTCGCTTTGCCTTGCACTAGATTACCGCATCATACTTGGACAACTAGTCCATGCCCAAAATTACGATGAAATCTGTCAGATCTAGCACCATCAGATCCGCAAAAGCTAGAAAATCGCCTAGGCAAATAGGGCATCTCTGTATTCCTTGATTGGATAACACCAGATCTCTGGAGGGAAGCTTTACGTTGAAGGAAAATCCTAATTGATCCACGCTCAAACGATGCTTATCTACGAAAATCTGCGCCACGAAGGAATGGGTGGCACCCGAATCAAAAAGAACGTGCACCCACCTATTCTTCACCTTAAACTCCCATAAAACCATAGCATACATAACTAAACAAACGAAAACTATAACAAACAATGGAGAGTAAGAGTTAAACTAGAATCTAACCTGTTATCACTTGAGTAGAGGTCTGAACTTCTTCTCTAGTCACCACATTTAGCTTTCCTTTCCCTTTGTCAAGGTTTGGTGGAGGCGGTAAAGCTCGGAGTGGGGCAGGCTGCAGTGGGGACTAAGCCTGGGGGCATGAAGACTTCAGGTGCCCCTTCTACCCGCACTGGAAGCAGGCCTTATCCTTTGACTAGCAATGACTCACGTCATGACACTTCCTTGAACAGAATGATCACACCTGGTCTCCCTTGGGTGCGCCTTGGATGGCGTGCACCTGCTGCTACTTCAGAGTGGCAGTCCTCTTGAAACACCTTTCGTAAGAGTGGCCTAATCGACCACAGAAGCTACATACTTCACCACTTTTCTTCTTCAAAGAAGGGCCAGATGCCCTAGAGTTTCCATCCTCAATACCTTTCCTCTTTTCTTTCCACGCTGCGACACCTCGATTCTTAGCATTCTCAATCGCCTTAACTTTCAATGCGGCTTCCACTGCCTCCGCATAATTTTCAGCTCTATAAGTGCATGCCAACTGCTGGACATCGCTTCTCAGTCCTCCAAGGAAACGTTTGACTCTACCCTCCTTTGAAGATACCAAGTCAGGAGAAAATCTGCTCAGCTTACTAAACTCAATCTCGTACTCGCTCATCGTGAGCTGTCACTGCTTCAAATGCAGGAAGTTATTCATCAGACGGTGCTGCTCGACCGAGGGTAGAAATGTTTTCAGCAGCATCTTCTTAAAAGATTCCCACGAGCATCCTTCACTTAGGGTTTCCTTTTCCCGAATCCACCAACTCTTTGCCAGGCCTTTCAGCTGATAGGCTGCAATCATTACCTTCTGGGCTTCTGCAATCCCCGAATATGAGAACATTTCCTCGATAGCGATGATCCAATCGTCGAAAACCATGAAGTCGGCTCTCCCGTCATAAGTCGGAGGTCCCAGTCGCTGGAAATGCGAGATAAAATTCTTCTCTGGTGGTAGCATCACTGGGGGCACCAAAGGAGTAGGGGCATCGGGTATGGCTCGATCCACGGTAGAATATTACACTAAGGGTTGCTGCGCGGGAGCGGCAGACAACAAAGTCTTAATTTGTGATTGCCTCGCAACTACTTGCCTCGACAGAGCCTCGTTGCTCAGGCGCAAACTCTCGATCAACGCATCGCTCTACGCACCTGACGACTCACCCTCCGACTGGGAGTTAACCTCGTCGCAACACGCTTTGGTGGCATTTCTAAAAAGCAAACAAACAACTCATCAAAATCCTATATTAAACCTAGGCCACACAACTTAGTTCAGACCATACTTAAAAGACACTTGCTTATGCTGCAACTTGCTCTGGGATTTTATAATGATGTTATGTCCTACTTATGATAATATCCTTACATCCTATTGACTCATTTGCCTATGTTATGAATGCATGGATTCTTTATTCTTATTTAAAATTATGTGTGTACATGTGTCATCATGTAAACCTTAACTTAGCACACATGCTTATGCAATGATATGCTATGTATGCAGTGCTATGTATTCTAAAAAGGCCTTAATGCATGATATGAGCGGCGTACACATGAAATGCTATGCGTCCCATACTACATAACAACGTATGCAATGAGAAAAGAAAATGTGTTAATGGGCACCCATGTGATGGTTGTTATGCATCCCATACTACATAACCATCACATGTTGCCTCCTATGGTGGATCCATATACAAATATATATTATGCATCCCATAATACATAATATGCCCCGTATATTTCCTATCATGTTGTAACGCCCCCGCCCGTCACATGGAATATAACAGAGGGTCCGGCCGGGGCCCCACGCCATATTTCACAGACAGATAGCGACATCACGTGTGAATATCAAACCTATCAATGCGCATCCTAACTCAGAGCATTCTAGCGGAAGATTAAAGCTTATAAGAACCCAACAATGAATGTCCACTACATATATAAACCACATTTATATATATACCACCAGGAATATTTAAAAACACAAACCGCTCACGGCCTTAAGGCCTTACAAGTTTCTCTTTACAACATATGTTTTCATACATCGACACGCAGGCCGGCCACACATGAAATCCAAAGCTTCGCACAGCCTTCGAGGGCCTACAAGTAGTAGCAGCAAAGGGCATCATCCCGCTCAATCCAAACCAGTCCGCCAGCACCTGCATATGTACGTCCACCCCAAGGGTGATAAACAAAGCAACGGTCAGCATTCAACTGACCAATTATAACGACCCTACCCCTTACCCGGGGCAGTGGTTCCTTCCCTGCATGTAATCAAATCTTAACACATATGTACAATACACAATATCATCACAAACGCCGGCCTTAGTGCCAGACGTTCCGTGCACTCAGGGCACGCTTACGGTGTACCAAGCTCCTCATGGTTCCACCACCAATTCGAGGTGTTTACTTGTTGGTCGGGCCTAAGCCTCCAAACCCCTATTGAAGACCTTACACACCCGTCCACTCAGAGGCACGTACCTCATAGCAAATTGTGAGCACTATCAGTCGACCTACCCACGTAGTGTAACAAGTCTAGGGAAATCGCCCCGCTGCATTGCTACCAATCGACCGCTCACCCGATCCTACCACGGAACTTGTTGGGTGGCCCACCCACTCAGAGGTTTTTAACTTGTTGGCTATGGGCATCAGCCGCCAAACCCCTGTAGACGACCTCTCATACCCATCCACTCAGAGGTGTTCGCTTACAACAACCCGATCGATGAACTTGGTGGGTGTCATACCCACTCAGAGGTTCTCGCATTCCTCCTCAACACCAGCACATCGTGCCGCTGTCCATTCCATCAATACAGCTCGTGCCGAGCATACAATCAAAGGAGCTATACAAAACTTCCTACTCACCATCACAATCGTCCTTACCATCTCCGTAAGGTAACCGATATATACACGAAGTCTTCTCCGGTTCGCAGCATCACCAATCCAGACATCCATCCAGATGAGCTTCACACAGCATGCCTATGCCATACTACACAGTTCCGACTCTAGATGCAGACTCAACCACTGGAATCACTTACACTCTTCCATCTTTTGATAGAGGATTCCACAGAGATACATGCATAAACAAAGGGCTTCACCTGCCCAAGGAAGAAAGACCGTTACCCTTGACGAACGCTTCGGCGCCATGGAAAACTAGCCGGATGGAAACCACCGCGGCGGCCTTGCCTCCATAACACTGCACTCGGCTCTCGAAACGGACCGCTGAAGCTCCACCGGCGGTCGAAAAGCTTCTCCTTCTTCCTTCCTTGCTCTCCTCTCTCTCTTCACTTAGAAAGAGAAAGGCTAAGATGAGAATGAGATATTCATCTCCATTCTCGGTCTTATCAGAGCAGGGAAGAGCTGGGACCACAGGATCCAAATAGAAGGAAACGAACGGCCAAGATTTGCTTTGAAAATCATCTAAACAGAGTTGACACGGCCAGTGACACGCCCGTGTCACAGGCCGTGTTCCTTGAGCGGTTAGACAACCGACTCAATCTGGAACAGAACACAGGCTATGACACGCCTGTGTCAACTAGTACACGGCCGTGTGGATGGCCGTGTCACCTCACCAACACTTGGTCGAAACACCCGAGAAGGACACGGCTAAGGCACACGCCCGTGTCCTCGGCCGTTTGCGCAACATGCCCCTGTGACACGCCCGTTTCACAGGCCGTGTACCACACTCAACGCCACTCAACACCACTCCCCTCAACGCCGCCCGAGCATTACACGCCCTGGGACACGCCCGTGTCCCAGGTCGTGTTGCCTCTAGACGATCAATTCTCGAGAACTCGAGATGATGTCTACGGAAGCAGAAAATGCCCTGGGACACGCCCGTATCCCAGTCCATGTGCACTGGACACGCCCTGGGACACGCCCGTGTCACCCAGCCTGAACTTATTTTTGGGACTTAGGGTTTTTGGGGTGTTACAATCCTCCCCTCCTTATAGAAATTTCGTCCCGAAATTTAGCGCAATATATCCAACAATACAATCATTCCTTGGTACAAATACACATGATGATCCGGGGTTACGCTCCCCACGTTCTCGCACCAACAAAAGTGTTTGCACAAACACACATACAAGATACAAATACAACAACAACAACAAGCAATAAAGTGTACTCTCCGCTTTATTTCCGCTCATCCGCGTCTCGAAGCAGCTTCTTAACTGCCTCCTGCAACTCCAGGTTAAACACTCGAGGCTGTTGCACGCCATAATGTGAGCTTTGCGGCTCCTGCACTCCGAGATTGTACACTCGCGGTTGCGCCCGGGATGCAGATGATTCTGCCACTGCCTTACCCTTTTCCTCATAGGACGCGCCTGGCTTTTGCTCACTCTTTGACGGGCCTTTCCAACAGAAATGGGCAATATGCCCTTGCTTTCCACAATTGAAACAGGTACGCGAATCAACACGTCCTTGACCAAACGTCACGCCCGAAGCAACATCCGAAGACGTTTGTTCAGCAAGCTTGAACCTCTTCTTATCCCGTCTCCTGAACTCCGACTGTTCGGACTGCGGCACTTTGAACTCCGACTTATCCGCCACCAACTTCTTCTTGTCATATACTCGTTTCAAATCTTTTTCCAGCGCACAGGTTGTATTTACTAAGACTTGCAATCTGTGGTTCACTGAACTCGAAAGAGCCAATCGCAGCTCATCACGAAGTCCTTCATAGAACCGATTCGTCTCCCGCAAATGCCGACCCCGCATAACGTCCTAACCTGGTGAACTCATGCAAGTAATCATCAACGGTATGCTCACCTTACACTAACCATTGGAATTTGTTCTCCATTGTAATTCGCCTCGAAACTGGCAAATACTTTGCCCAAAACATTCTGGAGAATTCCGCCATCGATATCTCCTCTAGGCCTCTGCCTGCCAACTGGTGCAAGTCAACTTCATCCCACCACAGTCTCGCGTCGCCTTTCAAAAGGAAAGTAGCTAACGTGGCTTTCTGCTCTTCATTAATCCTGAGCGCTGTCAGGATCCTATTTACTATCGCAAGCCAATCCTCCGCCTGCGTTGGGGAACTTGCCCCGACAAACGTAGGTGGATGAAACTCCATAAACCTCTTTAGCTCCGCATCAGCTACCTTCGTATCAAGTCGAACCTCCACACGCGCTTGCCTCGCTTCAACCTGAATCGGCTCCACTGCAGGCCTTGCCTGCCCGACAGGTTGTGCTTGCAGCAAGGCGAAGACCGCCTCCGCTACTAGGCGGACAGTTTCTGCAGAAGGTTGAGGTGTAGGCACCTCAGCTGGTGTCGCACTCTCATCCGACCGCTGGGGCTCAGACTGCCCCGCTCCACTCCTTGTCACCTATAGGTGAACAAGACATCATTAGCGTTCAATCCAAAACGGCAAACACACCGAATACACTCGCTCACATTCCTAGTGGACATTCTTGAGTTCAATTATGTTCTCTTGACCAACGCTGCCTCTGATACCACTTTGTAACGCCCCCGCCCATCACATGGAATATAACAGAGGCTCCGGCCGGGGCCCCACGCCATATTTCACAGATATATAGCGACATCACGTGTGAATATCAAACCTATCAATGCGCATCCTAACTCAGAGCATTCTAGCGGAAGATTAAAGCTTATAAGAACCCAACAATGAATGTCCACTACATATATAAACCGCATTTATATATATACCACCAGGAATGTTTACAAACACAAATCGCTCACGATCTTAAGGCCTTACAAGTTTCTCTTTACAACATATGTTTTCATACATCGGCACGCAGGCCGGCCACACATGAAATCAAAAGCTTTGCACGGCCTTCAAGGGACTACAAGCAGCATCAACAAAGGGCTTCAGCCCGCTCAATCACAACCAGTCCACTAGCACCTGCATATGGACGTCCACCCCAAGGGTGATAAACAAAGCAACGGTCAGCATTCAACTGACCAATTATAACGACCCTACCCCTTACCCGAGGCAGTGGTTCCTTCCCTGCATGTAATCCAATCTCAACACATATGTATAATACACAATATCATCACGAACGCCGGCCTTAGTGCCAGACGTTCCGTGCACTCAGGGCACGCTTACGGTGTACCAAACTCCTCATGGTTCTACCACCAATTTGAGGTGTTTACTTGTTGGTCGGGCCTAAGCCTCCAAACCCCTGTTGAAGACCTTACGCACCAGTCAACTCAGAGGCACGCACCTCATAGCAAATTGTGAGCACTATCAGTCGACCTACCCACGTAGTGTAACAAGCCTAGGGAAATCGCCCCGCTGCATTGCTACCAATCGACCGCTCACCCGATCCTACCACAGAACTTGTTCGGTGGCCCACCCACTCAGAGGTTCTTAACTTGTTGGCTATGGGCATCAGCCGCCAAACCCCTGTTGACGACCTCTCATACCCATCCACTCAGAGGTGTTCGCTTACAACAACCCGATCGATGAACTTGGTGGGTGTCATACCCACTCAGAGGTTCTCGCATTCCTCCTCAACACCGGCACATCCTGCCGCTGTCCATTCCATCAATACAGCTCGTGCCAAGCATACAATCAAAGGATTTATACAAAGCTTCCTGCTCACCATCACAATCGTCCTTACCATCTCCGTAAGGTAACCGATATATACGCGGAGTCTTCTCCGGTTCGCAGCATCACCAATCCAGACATCCATCCAGATGGGCTTCACACAGCACGCCTATGTCGTACTACACAGTTCCGGCTCTAGATGCAGACTCAACCACTGGAATCACTTACGCTCTTTCATCTTTTTATGGAGGATTCCATAGAGATACATGCATAAACAAAGGGCTTCACCTGCTCAAGGAAGAAAGACCGTTATCCTTGACGATCGCTTCGGTGCCATGGAAAACTTGCCGTATGGAATCCACCGCGGCGGCCTTGCCTCCACAACGCTGCACTCGGCTCTATAAACAGACCGCTGAAGCTCCACCGGCAGTCGGAAAGCTTCTCCTTCTTCCTTGCTTGCTCTCCTCTCTCTTTTCACTTAGAAAGAGAAGGCTAAGATGAGAATGAGATATTCATCTCCATTCTCAGTCTTATCAGAGCAGGGAAGAGCTGGGACCACAAGATCCAAATAGAAGGAAACGAACGGCCAAGATTTGCTTTGAAAAGCATCTAAACAGAGTTGACACGGCCTGTGACACGCCCGTGTCACAGGCCGTGTTCCTTGAGCGGTTAGACAACCGACTCAATCTGGAACAGAACACGGGCTACGACATGCCCGTGTCAACCAGTAAACGACCGTGTGGCTGGCCGTGTCACCTCACCAACACTTGGCCGAAACACCCGAGAAGGACACGCTAAGGCACACGCCCGTGTCCTCGGCCGTGTGCACAACACGCCCCTGTGACACGCCCGTGTCACAGGCCGTGTACCACACTCAGCGCCACTCAACGCCACTCCACTCAACGCCGCCCGAGCAGGACACGCCCTGGGACACGCCCGTGTCCCAGGCCATGTTTCCTCTCGACGATCAATTCTCGAGAACTCGAGACGACGTCTACGGAAACAGAACACGCCTGGGATACGCCTGTGTCCCAGGCCGTGTGCACTGGACACGCCGTGGGACACGCCCGTGTCCCAGGCCGTGTCACCCACTCTGAACCCATTTTTGGGACTTAGGGTTTTTGGGGTGTTACACATGCTATGAGTGTAGTGACTATGCTTCGGCTAAGATATACTGATGACACATCAGTGTGCGTATGAAAATGAAAGAAGGAAAACAAAAACTATATCAGATTGGCTGGTTCGACCAACTTGTCAAACCAACCTCCCTCTGATACCAACTGCCACAACCCACATTTTCATCGCATATAATAATTTATAAGAGTAAGGGGAAATGCGCGTCATGATGCCATGTCAGCAGGGGATAACTGCGGACGCTCAGGCAAAACTCCTAACAGACATAAAAGAGAGATCTTTGAGTGATTTAGTAAAAATCCAATTTAAGTTAAGCAATTAACTGTATCCCTCGTCTTAGTGGCTCATCAAGTCCACAAAAGAAAATAGTTTATAAGCTGCGGAAAATACTTCATTCATAAGATTAAACATCCTACATGAGTGTGGACGTTCCCAGGGAACAACTCATGGTATACAAGACTCTAGGTTGATAATAGTACTAAAAATAGCTTCTACGGTTGCTAAATATGACGAGTTAGAGTTTTAAAATATGATATGCATGATATAATAATAGTAGGTTTTATACTTGAAAATGCCTAACATGTATTCCTAGCATAAATCATTACAGAGAGTAAGTAATCCAATTCCTCCAAAAGAGAACAACTAGTAGCTAGCAAGATATCCAGAAATCAACCATCTCGTGGGCTTCAACAATCTGACACGAACTCACCTCAAGTAAAAGTATGACTAACATAGTAAAGCAACAAAACGACAACTACCTCGCAACGGCGAGGTGAAAACCACAACCAACTTTGCTGCTCAGAAACTCCCAAAAACCAGCTCCACTACTTGCTAAAGCTCTGAACCTGAGGCATTCCAAACACAGAACAGCTCAGCAAGAAGGTACAAGTGGTGGTAGAAAAGTAAGTCAAAAGTAAACAACGGTCAAAAGAGGTACAAACCCAAGACCAAAAGTACTTAAGTAAAGTGCGGAAGTAAAGTACAGAAGTAAAGTACCAAAATCAGAAAATAGAACTTACGTGAATCGTCACGTACAACAAATCACACCAGATGCACAAGGCTAAAAAGGGTGGAAAACAAGATTAAATCATAAGAAAGAATACTCAAAAATTTTATTAGCCATATGTGGTCAACTCTACCCAAAAATACAGGCGAAGTGGTCACTCATCTAGACACACCCTCACAGATATATAATATCCGTCTAACTGCGGGGGAGACTCATACACTCCACCAATTATCGTAGATGCCAAAACACCCGGTAGAGTTCCACAAGGTACTAATAAAGGAAACAAACCTTACGGCACACTAACACCCGCAATAAAAGAACACCATGATATAAATCTCAGACATCGCGGAGGTGGTTACATCCACTAACTCCCGCAACTACAGAAAATGATGATATAACTCAAGACTCGGCACATCGGATTCTACTAGACATTTCTAGATCAAAAAGCAGTTGATCAATCTTCAGAAAGGATTTACAACCCTATATAACTATAATACGTTCTACAACAATAGTTAAGGGCGATTAAAGACAACAATATAATATTTCATCAAATCACTACAACGCTACGAAGTTGAACAATCATGACAAGAACTTAAAAATTCAAGTAAAATTCAAGGGGTATTAAACATATCTACAGTTGGAATGACAAAAGTGTAGAAGGGTTAAAGAACATAAGTTAAACAATTACCATCAAGATTAAGAAAAAAGGGGGGAAAGAGGGAAAACCACCACTTGCCTCGGTTTTGTCGAAAAAAATTCTCCAAATCACTCCTTGTCGTAGATCGGGACTAAAAAAATGAGAAGAATCGAAATTTGAAAAAAAAAATGATCGAAATAGTGGTTAGGGTCAAAAACCCTAACGAGAAAACTCAAGAAATGAGGAAAGTTTTATCACGATGACATAGCTCTCGACGAGAGCTTTCCAGATCTATATTCGGTTGAAGATTTCGAGCACCGGAGCACCTTCGGCGGCCACCGGAAGGTTCACGAACGAGAGGGAGTCGCCGTTCTGGTTTCGGTTCGGTCTAATCGTGAGGAAGAAGATGAAGTTTTTATCTTTCTAATTATCCTTAAATATAAGAATATATACATATATATATATACACGTATTTATAAAATTTGTTTGTCTAAACAGGAAAAAAAGGCGGGCGAATTAAGTGCGGACGCGTGGAAAATAAAAGTTGAGGTTTAAGATGACTACAAATCGAAAAGTGCTTAAAATGAAATTTGTAGATCTCGTCGAGACGAACAAACTTTATGTTAACTATTTTTATGTACAACATAGTTTTGTCTCTCAAAACGACGCATATTGGAACGGACTTCTCGGGAAGGACGTCCGACTACTCGAGAACAAGTAGCAGGTACTCGAGAAGAAGAATCGGACTACTCGAGAAGAAGAAATGGAGTACTCGAGAAGAAACCCAAGTACTGGAGAACTAGCCAGAGAACAAAAATTGCAAACAATTGGTTTTTTGTACTCATGAATAGTGGTTTTTACAAATATATCCAAAAATTAAACTATAGAGATGAATAGGAAAAGACATTTTTGAATAGTTTTTTAATATTAAAATAATCATATTTATATTTTTTTGAACAAGGAAACACGAGTTCAAAACGGAGGCCCAAACGCACGCCAAATTAAACAAAACTCGCACCGTAGGCGAATAGTGCCACTATGAACCCAACGGCGAAGTCAAAACAAAAATCTGACGAGCCATTCCCGAGATATTAATTTTAAAGTCTACGACGAACATAAATTCTACAAAACTTCGGAAAATCGCCGAGGCCCGAATATCTCTCGGATCGCGACGAAACTTACGAGCAAGTCCAAAATTATTTAACTTAATTTCCAAATGCAAAATTTTTCAATTACCATAAGAATTCAAGAATTTGACCGACTCGACCGAATGGACGCGAAAATGTCTTAACGGCATTGCGCCGTCAACTCGACGTTAAAAGTAACGTCATAAAGTCATAAATATGACGATACCAATTCAAATAAAATCATCGAAAAAAATCGGGGGCGTTACAATCACTATCCCTAAAAAGAAGTTTTGTCCCAAAACTTAACACAACTCCAAAACCAAACTAAAAACGAGAAATTCAAACACCACCAAAAATATAGAGACATACCAGAACTAAGATAAGAGATGCGGATGAGATTCCCTCATTGCCGACTCCAATTCCCACATTGCGCTCTCGACATCTTGATTTCGCCAGAGAACCTTCACCACGAGGATGGCCTTTCTCCGCAACACACGCTCTTGAGATTCCAAAACACGGACAGACACTTTCATGTACAAAAGATTGGGTTGAATCTGGGGCACTGAGTCATGGACTTTATGATCACTACGAACACACTTCCGCAACTGGCTCACATGGAACACATCATGGACACCAGGGAAGGTAGCAGACAAAACCAGCCTATAAGCTGACACTGCGATGCGCTCAAGAATCTTGAAAGGTCGCACATATGGGTCTAACTTGTGGTTCCTTTCAAACCTTTTAACACGTGACATCAGAGAAACTTTCATAAAAACCATGTCCCCAACGCAGAACTCCAGATCGACCCTTCGTCGATTAGCATATTTCTCATAACGCTCTTTTGCTATACAGAGCTTTTCTCAAATACGAGTCACAACAAAATTCATCTCCCAAGGGCTTCCGGGCCTAGCAGCGGTCTCTCAACATCTTCAGCCCAAAACAAAAGAGTCCTACAACGCCTTCCATACAAGGCACCACCATGATCCAATATATAACGCCTGATCATATCTTCCACGATCTGATTTACCCTTTCCGTCTGACTATTAGTCTGCGGATGATAGGCGGTGGAATACTTAAATCGGTACCCAACCCTTTTTGTAAACTATTCCTAAAGAAAGATGTAAATCTGGAGTCTCGATCCGATACAATGCAGACAGGCACTCCATACAATCTAATGACTTCATCAAGGTATAACTCATCTATCTTCTTTATAAAATACCCAATCTTAAAGGGTACAAAGTGAGCACACTTTGTCAATCTATCAACTATCACCAAAACAGAGTCGTGCCCACGGGGAGATTTCGGTAGACAGGTGATGAAATCCATTGAAATACTCTCCCATTTCCAACTTAGAATATCAAGCGGTGTTAATTTACCACCAGGCCTCCTATGATCTGCTTTAACACGCTGACACGTGAAACATTCCGACACAAAACTTGCTATATCATTCTTCATTCCCGATCACCAAACAATTTGCTTCAGATCCTTATACATTTTGGTGGAGCCATGATGGTAGACAACACTGGAACCATGGGCTTCATTGCAAATCTTAGCCTGAATGTCACCAAATGCAGGAATGCAAAATCTACCACGGTATTTAGGAGTATCAAACTCATCCAAGGAAAAATCAGGTAGCTCTCCCTTCTCAGTTCTATTCCAGAGATGTAACAAATCAGGGTCATCCTTCTGGTGCACTCTGGTAAGTGAAATACAAGAGGACACTTCTGCTTCCAAACTAGCAGGCACAGTACTTCCTAACTTCTATGTCCATCAATAAGAATTCTTCCATCAAGGATTGCACAGATTGATTGAAGATTTTGGCAGTCTTCCTGCTCAAAGAATCGGCTACTTCGTTAGCCTTTCCTGGATGGTAAAGGATCTCCACCTCATAGTCGGCCACATACTCTAACCACCTACGCTGGCGCAGATTCAGCTCCTTTTGAGTGAAGACGTACTTCAAACTCTTATAGTCTGTATAGATCTTGCACAGCGCGCCATAAAGTAAATGTCTCCAAAGCTTCAACGCATAAGTTACAGCAGAAATTTCCAAATCATGCGTATGATAGTTTCATTCATGAATCTTTAATTGCCTTGATCTGTATGCGATCACCTTTCCTTCTTGCATTAGAACACAACCAAGTCCAATGTGTGATGCATCCACATACACAGCGTACTCGACTCCTTCAGTAGGTAAGGTTAAAACTAGAGCAGTACATAATCTCTTTTTCAACTCTTGGAAGGCTTCTTCACACTTATCGCTCCATATGAACGCGGTGTTCTTCTGTGTAAGTCTTGTTAGAGGAGAAAACAACACCGAGAACCATTCCACGAACCTTCTATAATAACCGTCCAGACCTAAGAAGCTCCTAATCTCCTTAGGAGTAGAAGGTCTCTTCCATTCCATCACAACAGAAATCTTGGTCGGGTCTACAGAAATACCGTCCTTGCTCACAACATGGCCCAAAAAGGACACCTGGGGTAACCAGAATTCACACTTACTCAGCTTAGCATAGAGCTTTTGCTCCCTCAGGGTTGACAAAACTAAACGCAAGTGTTGAGTATGCTCCTCAACACTGCGAGAATACACAAGGACGTCATCTATGAACACAATCAAAAAATGGTCCAAGAAATCTTTGAACACTCTATTCATTAAATCCATGAAAGCAGAGGGTGCATTTGTCAAACCAAAGGACATCACCAAGAACTCAAAATGCCCGTGCCGGGAACGAAAAGTCGTCCGTGGTATATATGCCTCACGGACCCTCAATTGGTGGTAGCCTGAGCGAAGGTCAATCTTCCAAAACACAACGCATCCCCACAATTGATCAAATAGATCATCAATCCGAGGCAACGGATATCGTTTCTTGATGGTTACCTTATTTAACTCTCGATAATCTATACAGAGCCACATAAAACTGTCTTTCTTCTTAACGAACAAAACAGGGGCACCCCACGAAGAAGAACTCGGCCTAATAAAACCACACTGCAGCAACTCATCCAGTTGAGTGCGCAACTCTTCTAACTCACGCGAAGCCATACGGTATGGTGCCTTAGCAATAAGACGAGTACCTGGCTCGAGGTCTATCACAAACTTCACCTCTCTTTCAGGAGGAAGACCTGAAAGACTATCAGGAAAGACATCTGGAAACTCTCGCACCACCGAGATATCCTCAAGACGTAGTGTAAGAAAAGCTATTTCCAAAGCCAACATAGAAACAAGATACGCCTCGCAACCAGACTCTATAGCTCTAGAAGCACGTACCGCAGAAATAATGAGGGAACCCTTTCCCTAAAAACCATAGACACTCATAGGTTGTCCGTTGTCCATCTTGAAGTCCAGTCGCTTTGCCTTGCACTGGATTACCGCATCATACTTGGACAACCAGTCCATGCCCAAAATTACGTCGAAATCTGCCAGATCCAGCACCATCAGATCCGCAAAAGCTAGAAAATTGCTTAGGCAAATATGGCATCTCTATATTCCTTGATTGGATAACACCGAATCTCCGGAGGGAAGCTTGACGTTGAAGGAAACTCCTAATTGATCCACGTGATGAGTCTGATTTATATAGGGTTTTTCGGACTCATCTGGGCTAGTTTTAACGTGTTTGCACTTCACTTTTAGTTCTTATCGTTCATTTTTCTTCTATTCGTTATTTCCATAGGAAGTGCACTTACAGGCCCGTGGGTGTGCAATTGCGCATTCTTTTATTGGGGGTAAGCACATGATGATCCCCATGGTTCTTTTTGTTCATTTTATGTTATGTATTGGTTCTGGGAGCTTGTGCTCTAGTTTTGGTTTTTGTTGTGAAGGTGGTGCATTTTCCCCAAGGCAGGAATTCTGATTTATGGAAAACGCACGGTCGTGTGTTTCCTTAGAGAACGGTTTCTTCGTAATCGTGTGTTTTACTTGGTCGAGAGGATCTCGACACATTTCGTCGAGATGAGCTCGAAGATTTGAAATGCACGGTTAATGCACGGTTTCGGCAAAACTGTGCGAGAAGAAAACGCACGGTTGTCCTGTACCTTTCGTTTGGCACCATTCTGTGGTTAATCGTGTGATTTGTTCACGCGCGAGCGACAGCGCCCGTGCGCGACTAAAACGCACGGTTCCCCTGTTTCCCTTTATTTTTTGCGTTCTGTGTTTACCCGTGCGATTTCCTTCACGCACGGGCGGAATCGCCCGTGCGCGAGTAAAACGCATGTGTCAACGCATCTTCTTCCGCAACCTAGATCTGCAAGTTAATAACGCACTGTTAGCGCACGGTCGTGCGCGGGACCGTGCGTGACCATTTTTCTGATCTTTTTCTATTTAAGCGCATATTTTTAGCCATTGCAAAGAGCTTCATTCCAGCCACTTCCCTCCGCATTTCTAGGGTTAAACTCTGCCGTTTCATCAAGGAGAGGAGATCCGGTCAAGCATTCAATGCCAAATCCAAGCCAGAGCTTCTTCTCGGCCTCCTCAATCATCTCTTGGGCTCTATTTCAAGTTTTAGCGCCATATCCACCAAGCAAGGGGAAGCTTGCAACTTTCTTCCGCAATCGTGACACAAAGAAGATGGGTCAATTGGAAGGTAGTGACAGCCCTTCTCTACCCCGGACGCAGTTGAGGACCGAGCTTGGATGCAGATTGAGAACCCGACGATTCCTTCCGTGAACCCTCAGCAAGACTTCGGATTCGGTCGATCTCTTGCCTTTTTCTTCCTTTATTATTGTTTATGTGCTGTAAAACTTTATTTATAGATGATGTGCTCTTAGTTGTAAACATTATTAGATTCATGTCTATGTGATTCTGTGTTGTTTACTGCTTAAGTTGCTTGAGGTGCGTCAAATTCCATCCACCCTTGCCTCACTAGCGATTGTTAGTGGCGTGCGCAGCGAAGAGGTGCTTACGACCCTCAAATTCTGGTTCTTACGCTTGCCTACTCGTCCATCCGCCTAGCGATTCGGTGCATAGCGGCCCGTGTAGTCTTTCATCCCACTTGGCGAAGCGATTCATAGCGGCATTGCATAGGAGTAGTTGTTAGTATTTTAATTTCTTTTTCCGTAATTACCAAAACCCCCATCGTTAATGCCGACTTAAGGACTTCAATCTCAAGTCCTCGAAATTAACTCCCTCTTACTGTGTTCCTTGAGAGATCAATACTTGGGGAAATTCGCCCATTTTTATATTACTTGTGCGACCGGTACACTTGCCGTAACATTCGCATCAAGTTTTTGGCGCCGTTGTCAGGGAACACAGTCGTGTGTGTTTTTGGAGAGGGAGATAATAGATTGAAGCCCTTTTCCATTTGTGCATATCATTTTCTTATTTGCTTTAGTTGTTAGAATTGTTATTTTTGCTTATTTCTTTTTGCCCTTCTCTGATTTTTGATTTCGATAGCAGATCCGTGTTATTTTTTTTATTCTAGTTGTGTAGCGCTCTTTTGATAATTATTTTTGTTCGCGATGTATTTGGAAGCTGAGTGCCATCTTATTGACACTTTGCGCCGATCCATCGATGCCATGGCTTCTCAGAATGTCGAGCATTGTTTGAGATGCTTGCTATGTCAAGGTGTAGACCACATGGTGAAGGATTGCCCTCGCTTGTGCGAGCCTTCTCCCTCTGTGGGCGTGTCTGCAGCAACCTCCCGTTCACGGAAGACTATTGTAGACAGGCCTACCAGGGTGTTGTCTGGCCCATACACTGACATAACGCACCTTGCTCATTCTTTTCCAGCAGGGATTATTCCTGTCGACGGGGTGGCGTTTGCAGATGATGTTGCATTGGGGCCTGCTCATTCAGTGCTTGATTTTGAGAGCAGCCTTGCCCCTCCGAAATTTTTGTCGGATTGTGCTATTAATTTTTCTTGTGAGTCGGCTGACGATGCCATATTCGAGGATGATTCGGTGCCCGAGGTTGCGCCGAAGTGGGATGATGATTCCTCTATCTTCGATGGAGAATGTGGATCTTCGGAGCACTTTTACGTACCCCAGTGGGATGAGGAATATTTCCTGTCTGATGCGGAGGTTTGCACCTCTTTATTGGATAAGGACGTTCCCCTTACCACCGCAGACCTCGAGTTCTCGGATTCTCCACGATACGACTCATATGACACCTACGATGATCTATGCTTGGATCTCGCTGAGAGTGATACCGGGGTCACTCTCTCATTTTCGGATTATTTTAGTTCTTCATCTCTTTTACTCCTTGATCCCCCTTCCTTATCCGAGCCTGTGCAGGATGAGTCTCCACGGGTATGGTGGGATGACGATGAGCCTGGTGCTCATGCCATTGCCATCGCTTCCTACACATCTGTGGTAGACGATACCTTGCTGGGCAAGGATATATTTTGTGGAGAGATAAGTGAGCACCAGTGCTCCTCCTCTTCTTACTTCCTATTTCCTCTGCCTGTGAGAAGCATGTATGATTATTTAGGCAGAGGGGTAACTGCTTTATCTCCGTATCGGTACCCATTACTGCAATGAATATTAGGCCAGTTACCTGTGCATTTCTTATTTCATAGGCCCATTAGCTAGAACTGTATAGAATCGAATAAGTCGTGCTGGGATGACAATAACCCCAGTACTTATCTTTCATTTCCTGCATTTTTTATTTTTTCATGTCTAGATTAGTTTTAATATTTCTTTGTATATTGTATATTTCTCTTTTGTTTTTGCGGAGCTCACCCCTGCAGGTATTCTTGTCAACTTCGTGTTGGTAGGGTTGTGATTCTTCATATGACGGGCTTGCTTCAGGTTTTTATGCGTCTTCTGGTATGCTCACTAGCTGAGCATTGGGTAACTTCTCCCCTAGCTTTCTGTTTTGATTTTCACTGTCATATCATTATTTTGTGTTGCTTAGATTAAGTCTGGGGGAGAGCCCCGCGTTGTTACCCACTCACGTGCACATATCATGTGCATACTAGAAGCTTTTATTGTTTTTATTTTGATTTGTCCATTGCATTGCACACCACTGCACCACATGAGCGCGTGCTTAGATTTTTGCGTGCTGCGAGTTAAACTCGTGTCCTTGTTAGATTTGGGAAAATTATTATGCTGCTTAGGATTGTGAGACGGAGTAAAATGTTGAATTTGCTGTGCTCCTAGTCGAGTGCTCTCGTCTCATGTAGAAATTCGAGTAGATTTAATTTTTATGTATGCTTATAGTTTTATATTTTTCTATTTGCGTAAAAACTTTTTATTCTACTCAAAAGTTGGTGAATCCGGTGTGAATCAAACGGTAGTGTAGGGATGTGTGTAGCCGTCACTAGACTCGTTTTGCTCGAGTCAGGAGGAAGGATTATCTTTCTCGGTGGCTAAGAACTTGCCCCAAGGTACTCTCGAAGCATTGGTGCATGGTTAGTCTAGCGTGAGCGTGATGTATGCCATCATTTTGGCCCGGTTGAGCTTTGTACCGTTCCTAACGTCGTATCCTCGCTAAGCCCCGTTGTGCCTACTCGTCTGTTGATTCAGCTCCACCATTATTTCACCAAAGCCTCATAGCCGATCCTAGTCACACACCCAAGTCGAGCTTTAGTGTTATATTATCATTTTGGGGTGTTGATGTGGTGATATTACATGTGAATATGTTGATGTGCTCCTAAGCTTCTATTTGCTGAAATTATGGAAATAAAGAAAATGATTTGAAAAAATATATATATGTGCAAATGAAAAGTGAAAAGAAAAGTGAAAAGAAAAAGTTTAATTGAAAATCCTTTTGGAGATGTGATTATATTTGGAGTAGGCAGTGCACACACCCATATGTTAAAAGTTAAGTTTGGGGGTGTGGTGTACTCGCATGTATTGTGGTTTAGCGTTGGATTTTGTTTATGCTAGCTCATTTGGGTTAGGTGCATAGCCTTTCTGTTTATCCTTGTTTACCCCACCGTAACCCAATCCCCATCGATTATCCTAAAGTCCTACAGATTCACGCTTTAGTGGAACTAGTGTCCTGGAGAGAGTGCGAACGGGCAAGCGTATGGTCCCCGACATTGGTGGATTCCTTTGGAGGTGATCCTGAGCCCCGATCTTTGGCAAAGCTCACCTTAGTGGCCTGCCTACTTTCTTCCTATGCGTGACCGGATGATTCACCATGATTCCATTTTTGAGTAATAATAAATTTTTGATACGCATTGTGAAAAGTATAAACTATTTTGCATACTTAGAAATTTCTTCTATTATATTTGTACGCATACGAGCATGCGACTTCGCATGGTACTCTATTTCACAATTTCTATGTTAGCTAAGTCATTTTTCCTATCTGCATAGATTTTGTTTGCTCGGGACGCGCAAACAGGTAAGTTTTGGGGTGTGATGAGTCCGATTTATATAGGGTTTTTCAGACTCATCTGGGCTAGTTTTCACGCATTTGCACTTCACTTTTAGTTCTATATCGTTCATATTTCTTCTATTCGTTATTTCCATAGGAAGTGCACTTATAGGCACGTGGGTGTGCAATTGCGCATTCCTTTTTTGGGGGTAAGCACATGGTGCTCCCCATGGTTCTTTTTGTTCATTTTATGCTGTGTATTGGTGCTGGGAGCTTGTGCTCCAATTTTGGTTTTTGTTGTGCAGGTGGTGCGTTTTCCCTAAGGCAAGAATTCTGATTTATGGAAAATGCATGGTCGTGCGTTTCCTTAGCGCACGGTTTCTTCGTAATCGTGTGTTTTACTTGGTCGAGAGGATCTCAACACATTTCGTCGAGATGAGCTCGAAGATTTGAAACGAATGGTTAACGCACGGTTTTGGCCAAACCATGCGAGAAGAAAATGCACGGTTGTCCTGTACCTTTCGTTTTGGAACCATTCTGTGGTTAATCGTGTGATTTGTTCACGCACGGGCGGCAGCGCCCGTGCGTGAGTAAAACGCACGGTTCCCCTGCTTCCCTTGATTTCCTGCGTTCTGTGTTTACCCGTGCGATTTCCTTTACGCACGGGCGGAACCGCCCGTGCGCGAGTAAAATGCACGGGTCAACGCATCTTCTTCCGCGATCTAGATCTGCAAGTTAATAATGCACGGTTAGCGCACGGTCATGCGCGGGACCGTGCGTGACCATTTTTCTGATCTTTTTTCTATTTAAGCGCAAATTTTCAGCCATTGCAAAGAGCTTCGTTCTAGCCACTTCCCTCCGCATTTCTAGGGCGAAAATCCGCCGTTTCATCAAGGAGAGGAGATCCGGGCAATAATTCAACGCCAAATCCAAGCCAGAGCTTCCTCTCGGCCTCCTCCATCATCTCTTGGGCTCTATTTCAAGTTTTGGCGCCATATCCACCAAGCAAGGGGAAGCTTGCAACTTTCTTCCGCAATCGTGACACAAAGAAGACGAGTCAATTGGAAGGTAGTGACATCCCTTCTCTATCCCAGACGCAGTTGAGGACCGAGCTTGGACGCGGATTGACAACCCGACGATTCCTTCCGTGAACCCTCAGCAAGACTTCGGATTCGGTCAATCTCTTGCCTTGTTCTTCCTTTATTATTGTTTATGTGTTGTAAAACTTTATTTATAGATGATGTGCTCTTAGTTGCAAACATTATTAGATTCATGTCTATGTGATTCTGTGTTGTTTACTGATTAAGTTGCTTGAGGTGCGCCATATTCCATCCTCCATCCACCCTTTCCGCACTAGCGATTGTTAGTGGAGTGCGCAGCGAAGAGGTGCTTACGACCTTCAAATTCTGGTTCTTACGCTTGCCTACTCATCCATCCGTCTAGCGATTCGGTGCATAGCGGCCCGTGTAGTCTTCCATCCCGCCTGGCGAAGCGATGCATAGTGGCATTGCATAGGAGTAGTTGTTAGTATTTTAATTTCTTTTTCCGCAATTACCAAAACCCCCATCGTTAACGCCGACTTAAGGACTTCAATATCAAGTCCTCCTCGAAATTAACTCCACCTTACCGTGTTCCTTGAGAGATCGATACTTGGGGAAATTCGCCCATTTTTATATTACTTGTTCGACCGGTACACTTGTCGTCACATTCGCATCACCACGCTCAAACGATGCTTATCTACGAAACTCCGCGCCACGAAGGAATGGGTAGCACGCGAATCAAAAAGAACGTGCGCCCACCTATTCTTCACCTTAAACTCCCATAAAACCGTGGCATACATAACTAAATGAATGAAAACAACAACAAACAATGGAGAGTAAGAGTTAATCTAGAATCTAACCTGATATCACTTGAGTAGAGGTCTGAGCTTCCTCTCTAGTCACCACTTTTAGCTTTCCTTTCCCTTTGTCATGGTTTGTTGGCGGCGGTAGAGCCCGAAGTGGGGCAGGCGGCAGTGGGGACTGAGCCTGGGGGCATGAAAACTTCATGTGCCCCTTTTGCCCGCACTGGAAGCAAGCTTTATCATTCGACCAGCAATGACTCACGTCATGACCTTTCCTTGAACAGAATAAGCACACCTGATCTCCCTTGGGTGCGCCTTGTATGGAATGCACCTGCTGCTGCTTCAGAGTGGCAGTCCTCTTAAAACACCTTTCGTAAGGGTGGCCGGATCGGCCACAGAAGCTACATACTTCACAACTTTTCTTCTTCAAAGAAGGGCCAGATGCCCTAAAGTTTCCATCCTCAACACCTTCCCTCATTTCTTTCCTCGCTGCAGCACGTCAATTCTTAGCGTTCTCAATCGCCTCAACTTTCAATGCGGCTTCAACTACCTCCGCATAATTTTCAGCTCTATAAGCGCATGCCCACTATTAGACATCGCTTCTCAGTCCTCCAAGGAAACGTTTCACTCTATTCTCCTTTGAAACTACCAAGTCAGGAGCAAATCTGCTCAGCTTACTAAACTCAATCTCGTACTCGCTCACCGTGAGTTGTCGTTGCTTCAGATGTAGGAAGTTATTCATCAAACGGTCCTGCTCGACCGAGGGTAGAAACTTTTTCAGCAGCATCTTCTTAAAAGATTCCCACGAGCATCCTTCACTTAGGCTTTCCTTTTACCGAATCCACCAACTCTTTGCCAGGCCTTTCAGCTGATAGGGTGCAATCATTACCTTTAGGGCTTCTGCAATCCCCGAATATGAGAATATTTCCTCGATAACGATGATCCAATCATCCAAAACCATGAAGCCGACTCTCCCGTCATAAGTGGGAGGTCCTAGTCACTGGAAATGTGAGATAAAATTCATCTATGGCGGTAGCGTCACCGGGGGCACCAAAAGAGCATGGGCATCAGGTACGGCTCGATCCATGGTAAAATCTTACACTAAGGGTTGCTGCGCGGGAGCGGCAGACAACAAATTCTGAATTTGCGATTGCCTTGGCGTCGATCGTTCCCTACAATCGCGACACGCAAGGTGGGGCGGCCCGCCGCACCTTGCGGTCGCGGCGCCGGTCGCCCAAGCGGGTGGGCGCTCCCGGACAGGGATGCTGAGCATGGTCGGTCGCACCCCGCGGCGCCGCCCGCAACCCGCAGCACCGATCGCACCCCGTGGCGCCAGCTGCACCCCGCGACGCAGGCCGCACCCCGCTACACAGGTTGCTCCATGCAGCACAAGCCGCTCAATGGGGTTGCCGGCTTGTAGTCACCGTCATCCCCGTGCACTGGTCGGGGAGGCCAGGTGTGTCACAACCCGCATTTTCACCGCATATAATAATTTATCATAGTAAGGGAAAATGCGCGTCATGATGCCATGTCAGCAAGGGATAACTGCGGACGCTCAGGCAAAACTCCTACCAGACACAAAAGAGAGATCTTTGAGTGATTTAGTAAAAATCCAATTTAAGTTAAGCAATTAACCGTATCCCTCGGCTTAGTGGCTCATCAAGTCCACGAAAAAAATAGTTTATACGATGCGGAAAATACTTCATTCATAAAATTAAACATCCTACATGAGTGTGGACGTTCCCTAGGAAACAACTCATGGTATTCAAGACTCTAGGTTGATAATAGTACTAAAAATAGCTTCCACGGTTGCTAAATATAACGAGTTAGAGTTTTAAAATATGATATGCATGATATAATAATAGTAGGTTTTATACTTGAAAATGTCTAACAGGCATTCCTAGCATAAATCATCACAGAGAGCAAGTAATCCAATTCCACCAAAAGAGAACAACTAGTAGCTAGCATGATATCCAGAAATCAACCATCTCGTGGGCTTCAACAATCTGACACGAACTCACATCAAGTAAAAGTATGACTAACCAAGTAAAGCAACAAAACGACAACTACCTCGCAACGGCGAGGTGAAAACCACAGCCAACTCTGCTGATCAGAAACTCCCAAAAACCAGCTCCACTACCCGCTAAAGCTCCGAACCTGAGGCATTCCAAACACATAATACCTCAACAAGAAGGTACAAATGGTGGTAGAAAAGTAAACCAAAAGTAAACAACGGTCAAAAGAGGTACAAACCCAAGACCAAAAGTACTGAAGTATAGTGCGGAAGTAAAGTAGCAAAATCAGAAAATATAACTTACGTGAATCGTCACGTACAACAAATCACACCAGATGCACACGGCTAAAAAGGGTGGAAAACAAGATTAAATCATAAGAAAGAATACTCAAAAACTTTATTAGCCACATGTGATCAACTCTACCCAAAAATACAGGCGAGGTGGTCACTCATCTAGACACACCTACACAGATATATAATATCCGTCTAACTGCGGGGGAGACTCATACACTCTACCAATCACCGCAGATGCCAAAACACCCGGTAGAGTTCCACAATGTACTAATAAAGTGCGGCCCACTAACACCCGCAACAAAAGAATACCATGATATAAATCTCAGACATCACGGAGGTGTTTACGTCCACTAACTTCCGCAACCAGAGAAAATCATGATATAACTCAAGACTCGGCACATCGGATTCTACAAGACATTTCTAAATCAAAATGCGGTTGATCAACCTTCAGGAAGGATTTATAACCATAGATAACTCTAGTACGTTCTACAACAATAGTTAAGGGTGTTTAAAGACAATAATATAATATTTCATCAAATCACTACAATGCTACGAAGTGGAACAATCATGACAAGAACTTAAAAATTCAAGTAAATTCCAAGGGGTATTAAACATATCTACAGTTGGAATGACAAAAGTGCATAAAGGGTTAAAGAACATAAGTTAAACAATTACCATCAAGATTAAGAAAAATGGGGGGAAAGAGGAAAAACCACCACTTGTCTCGGTTTTGCCGGAAAAACTCTCCAAATCACACCTTGTCGTAGATCAAGAATAAAGAAAACGAGAAGAGTCAAAATCTGAAAAAAATGACCGAAATAGTGTTTAGGGCCAAAAACCCTAACTAGAAAACTCAAGAAATGAGGAAAGTTTGACCACGATGGCGTAGCTCTCGACGAGAGCTTTCCAGATCTTTATTCGGTTGAAGATTTCGAGTACCGGAGCACCGTCAGTGGCCACCAGAAGGTTCGCGAATGGCAGGGAGTCGCCGCTCTGGTTTCAGTTCGGTCTAATTGTGAGGAAGAAGATGAAGTTTTTATCTTTCTAATTATTCTTAAGTATAAGAATATATATATATATATATATATATATATATATATATATATATATATATATACATGTATTTATAAAATTTGTTTGTCTAAACAGGGAAAAAAAGGCGGAAGAATTAAGTGCGAGCGCGCGGAATATGAAAATAGAGATTTAAGATGGCTTCAAATCGAAAAGTGCTTAAAATGAAAGTTGTAGATCTCGTCGAGACGAACAAATTTCATGTTAACTATTTTTATGTACAATATAGTTTTGACCCTCAAACGGCGCCCGAACGCAGACTGGAATAGACTTCTCGGGAAGGACGGTCGACTACTCGAGAACAAGTAGCAGGTACTCGAGAAGAAGAATTAGACTACTCGAGCAGAAGAAATGGAGTACTCGAGAAGAAGCCCAAGTACTCGAGAACTAGCCAGATAAACTCGAGAACAAAAATTGCAAACAGTCGCTTTTTTGTCCTCATGAATATTTGTTTTTACAAATATATCCAAAAATTAAACTATAGAGATGAATAGGAAAAAATATTTTTGAATAGTGTTTTAATATTAAAATAATCATATGTATATTTTTTTGAACAAAGAAACACGAGTTCAAAACGGAGTCCCAAACGCGCGCCAAATTAAGCGAAACTCGCAACGTAGACGAACACTGTCGCTACGAACCCAACGACGAAGTCAAAACCAAAATCCGACGAGCCAGTCCCGAGATATTAAATTTCAAAGTCTATAACGAACATAAATTCTACAAAACTTCGGAAAATCGCCGAGGCTAGAATATCTCTCGGATCGCGACGAAATTTGACGAACAAGTCTAAAATTATTTAACTTAATTTCCAAATGCAAAATTTTCCAATGATCACAAGAATTCAAGAATTTGGCTGACTCAACCGAACGGACTCGAAAATGCCTTAACGACGTTGCGCCGTCAACTCGACGTTAAAAGTAATGTCATGACGTCGTAAATATGACGATACCAATTCAAATAAAATCATCGAAAAAAATCGGGGGCATTACAAGGCGTGGTGCCGACCGCACTACCTACGGTGGCGGCCTCGTAGCCGCGAGAAGGTTCATGCCCGTCGGCCGAGGAGGCCGGTGGCATCATCGGTGTAATGTCCCAAATCTCGATTATGAGTGTGCTGTGTACGCTGAGCAACACGGCTTTGGACACGACGTGTCCAAAGCCGTGTCCTGCTCTGTGTTAGCAACACGGCCAGGGACACGAGCGTGTCCAAAGCCGTGTAATGCTCTGTGTTAGCAACACGGCCGGGGACACGTGTCACAACCCGCATTTTCTCCGAATTTAGGAATTATCAGAGTATGAGAAAACACGCGTCATGATGCCACGTCAAGCAGGGGATAACTGCTGACGCTCAGGCAAAACCATCTACTAACTTTATGAAAGAAAATCATGAGTTTAATGATTAGAAAATCAGTTATATTTTTGAGGCCGTATCCCTCGGCTCGGTGGATCATCTAGTCCACAGTTAAAAACTATACTTATGCGCTGCAGAAAAGTACTTTATTCAGGTTAGACATCCTAAGAAGTGCATAAGAGCCCTAAGAGGACCACTTATGTTATGCAAGACTCTACATTTAATTTATATTATATATAAGAAAACGATTTTTATACATTGTCTGAAAAATAGTGATTTACCTTTATAAAACATGCTGATCATGCAATATACTTACAATAATAATTGTAGTTTTAAAATAACTAGCAACCTAGCATAAATCCTCCCCAGTGCAAGTAGACTATCTCCAGAAAATGATAGCAGCAAAAGTAATATATCTAGTACAAAGGTAAAAAAACTACCATTGGGCGCCAATAACCTGACATGAACCCACTGACACATATGTATGTCTGTAAGAAAAGTACTGAAAAACTACCTCACTAACAAAGCAACAGGATCTCCAAAGCCCAAGAGACCACCAGCAACACCATCGCAACCTCGCCACCAAACTGGCTACTGCTCAGAACCTGAGACATTCAAAAGAAGGAAGAATACCTCAGCAAGCAAAATAAGGAAAAACTGCATGAAAGTGTCAATAAGGGAAATAAATGAAAGAGGAAAACACACAGCAGTAAAAGTCATAACTGCCCAAAGCAAGACAACAAAAAATGAACTACGTACGAGGAAACAGTATCAACCCTGCCCAGAAACTACATCCTGCAGGGTCTACTAGGCTACCAAGAGCCCAAAGTGCTGCAATCTATAGAGGAAGAAACTTTTAACACCGTAAGCTGTGGGAGATGGTAGTAGCAAAACAAACAACATGGATTCGGGTTTGAGGCAAACTCAATCCCCCAACCACCATTTCCAAGCCAACAATCTCAAGGGTCTACATGTGAAAGCACAAGGGACCTTCTACCCCCTTGCCCAGCCCGTACCTGGAGCAAGATAAAAGAATAAGGGTGGCCTTTGCTAAATTACACAACACCTCCCTCATGAAGAGCTCCAAACCACCACTACTAACCACGACCCACGATTCGGCCTTTAGGAAAGAAAAACATGGCCGACAAGGAAACTCAAAATATAAACAAGGAATTCACTCAGGAATGAAAATCAAGGTAGAGGAAAAAGTGTTGAAATGACCCAATACGGCTTGGCGTTGAGTGGGACCCACTCAACGCCTACAAAGACCTTGGCATTGAGTGAGCTAGCCTCACTCAGCGCCAGAACAAGCATGGCGTTGAGTGAGGTTCACTCACTCAACGCCCTCCAGAAGAACAACACTGGCGTTGACTGAGCTAGCCTCACTCAACGCCAAAACAGCTATGGCGTTGAGTGAGGTACACTCACTCAACGCCCTGGTACATAACCTCAATCAGAGAAAGTGGCGTTGAGTGAGCTAGTCTCACTCAATGCCAAAACAGCAATGGCGTTGAGTGAAACTCACTCACTCAATGCCCTTACACTTAGTCGCAAAAGAAAACTGCGGCGTTGAGTGAGTCCACCTCACTCAATGCCAAAACAGCAATGGCGTTGAGTGAGGTTGACTCACTCAACGCCCTGGCGCTTAGCCACAACAAGGCAAATCTGCGGCATTGAGTGAGCTGACCTCACTCAACGCCAAAACAGCAATGGCGTTGAGTGAGGTCGTCTCACTCAATGCTAGAAGTTCTTGCTGCAAAAAAGGGCTGTGGCGTTGAGTGAGTCTATGTTGGTACCCTAGTTTTGATTTGAGTTTAGTCCTCTCCTTTGTGCCCCTTGACCCAAGAAATATCTATGGTCAATGGTTAGAAGTCTAGCTGTAGAGTCCTCACTTTTCCAGATTGAGAATTTGGTTAAGTAGTTTTTTCGTTCGACTATAGTCGAACGCCGCTCGACTATCGTCTATCGGCTGATCGACGATCGTCTATCAGTTGGTCGACGCTTTGTCTGCGTTGATAGTTCGACTATCTGTTGATAGGTCGACTATCTGTTTTGCGTTGATAGTTCGACTATCTGTTGATAGTTCGACTATCTGCTTGGCGAGGTAGTTCGACTATCTGTTCTGATAGATCGACTATCTGATAGTTCGACTATCTGTTGATAGGTCGACTATCTGTTCCGCTTTGATAGTTCGACTATCTGTTGATAGATCGACTATCTGTTTCATCTTGATAGTTCGACTATCTGTTGATAGTTCGACTATCTGCTATCTTTGATAGTTCGACTATCTGTCCTGATAGTTCGACTATCTGATAGTTCGACTATCTGCTGATAGATCGACTATCTGGTTTGTTTTGATAGTTCGACTATCTGTTGATAGATCGACTATCTGTTTTCTGAGGTAGGTCGACTATCTGCTTGATAGGTCGACTATCTCTGTGCGCTTGATAGTTCGACTATCTGTCCAAGATAGATCGACTATCTGATAGTTCGACTATCTGCTCTGATAGTTCGACTATCTGCCGGGGTAGTTCGACTATCCTCTTCGATAGGTCGACTATCTGGATCGTTCGACTATCTGCCCGATGGTTCGACGATCTCCGTGCGTCGGTCGACGATCTCCGAAGGTCGTTCGACGTTTTCTGTCTGCCTTTGTATTTTGTATTTATTTATTATATTTAATTAATTAATACATTTTCTGGCACATTGTTTTAAGCTGTATGATAAAATTACCAGACAATATTTGCTCCATCTCTTTTGCCTGAGTCAAATCTTTTTAAGATAAAGTTGTTTGTCTTATTAGCTGTCTTTATAAACTACTTTATCTATTGTCAGCCCTTTATAGCCGTTAGACTGAAAAGTCTTCTTTTTGCTATAAAGAGATTATTTCTGATGTGACTTTATTTAGTCCTTCTATTATTTGATTTAAGCCTGCAGCTTCTTAGAAAGAGGTTTATTCCTTTTATAGAATATTTTGCTGCAGAGATGTTTTTGTCTTCTTGATATTTACAGCCCAGGTCTCAAGGCTCAGAAGAAGACAAATAATTCAAATGGAAGAGAGCCGTTGCTTGCTGATGTTATATAAAGAACCCTTTGAAGAAGGATTCAAGCTAGCTAATAGCTAACCAGTTGTTCATTCAAGCTTTCAAGCCTTCATCAAGAAAAAGATTTCTGCTCTCAGCAAATTTCCATCTAACTGAGAAGTGTTAAGATCTTCATCTCTTCTTCACCTGAGTTCTCCTGCTTTCAAGAAGTTCAAACTCAGAGTTCCTTTGAAGAAGAAGAAGAAGAAGATAGCTGCTTGAAGATCTTTGATTTTATTATTTACTTTCTTCCTGTAGCTTCTCCTTCAGAACATTCTGAAGAGTTTTCTGCACTGAAGCAAGACTTCACCTGGACATCTTTGAGCCAGGGGGAGCCTTGATTCTTTAGAGCATTCTAGCTCAGTGCAAGCTTTTGTGCTTCTCTAATCTTTGTAAAATAGAGAAGACATCTTAACCTTCTTCCCCCTCCTGTACAGGGTTATTACTCCCTTCAAAAGTATTCCTTGGTGGCAAGGCACCTGATCAAAAACCTGTGCTTGGTTTTTTTTAGACACCTGATCAAAAGTCTAAAGGGTTTCTGGATCTACCTGAAGCAGATCCTGTTGGTGGCAGGGCACCTGATCAAAAACCTGAGTGGATTCCTACCGTGTGGGTAGAAGAGTGGACGTACCCAAGTTGTTTGGGGAACCACTATAAATTTCCTTGTGTCGTCTGGATTCCATTGTTTAATTCCTGTATTGTGGCTGTGATTAGATATAATTAGGTTGCTAGTTGCTGATTAGGTTTTCCAAGCTTAACTGTAATTACAGTTAGCTTGTGTTTGTGCACATCACTTGTGTTAGGCTTTAAGGTTAAATCAATATCTATAATCTTTTCATTCCGCACTTCACTTCAAGGGAGTTGGGTAGAATATTAAGTTTTGTCTGTGCAAAATTTGATAACTCTATTCACCCCCCTCTAGAGTAGTATCTATCCCTTCACTTTCAATTGGTATCAAAGCGAGGTTGACTGACTGTATAGGCTAACACCTAAGTCACAAGATCCTGATAGATACCAAGAGCTTATAGATATTCACTATCATGGCCCAGTCCAAGGATTATTCTAGTACCAGACCTCCAGCATGCAACTTAGCTAAGTTTGGCATCTGGAAGGCAAGGATTAAATTATATATGAACTCTATTGATGAAAGCATCTTTGCTTCTATTTTGTCAGGTCCCCCAAGAGCACCTGCTGCTGCTTCTGCCTCATCATCTGATATGAGTGCAGTGCCTCCTCCAGATTACAATGATGAATACAAGAAGGCCAAAATAGCAGATGCCAAGGCAATGAACATACTGGCTCAGACAATGTCTGATGAGGTGTTCCAGAAGGTGGCTGACTGCTCCTCAGCAAAGGCCATGTGGGACATACTGAACCAGATTGTAGCTGGTTCAGCTGATGAAAGGAAGGACAGAAGGTCCAACCTGATCTCACAGTATGAGAACTTCAAGAAAACTGATGCTGAATCAGTTGAAGCTATGTACACCAGGCTCAGCTCAATCATTAATGAGCTGAGGACCCTGGACAAGGACATATCATTGACAGATGTCAATGATAAGATTCTTATGTGCTTCCCTAGCACATGGGATCTAAGAATCTGGCCCATCAAGGAAGCCAGAAGTACAAATGAGATCTCCACTGAAGCCCTCCTCGGCAAGCTCAAGTCTTTTGAGCAAGTGCTGAAGACCAGAGAAGCAGAAGCTGAAGCCAAGACCCCCACTCCAACTAGAAAAGAGCAATCTCTAGCTCTTAAGGCTGCAGATATTTCTGAAGGCAGCCAATCTAATGAGGAACTTATGGCATTGTTTGCCAAAAGGTTTCTCAAGATGGGGAGAAAGGAGTTCAGAAAGAAGTCTTCACGCTATGAAGACAAACCAAGGTATGATCGCTCTCCCGCTAAAGAAATTATTTGTTATGGTTGCAGGAAGCCTGGACATATCTTGCCAGAATGTCCAGAGGAGAAGAACAAGGAAAAGAGAAAAGAAAAAGAACAACACAGGAAGCACTCCAAGCCATCCTCCTACAAAAACAAGAAGAAGGAGAGATGTTTCATTGCTGAAACCTGGAGTGATTCTGATGAAGAATCCTCCTCATCAAGCTCTAGTGAAGATGAGGAAGAGAAGAAGGCAAAAGAAGTTTGCCTAATGGCAATAGATGCCTGCAGCAACCACTCTGCTGCAGAGAGTTCTGATTCTGATGAAGAGATGCCTACAGAAGATGAGGTACTTTCTTCTTATGATTTTACTTCAGAAGAATTTAAATTAGAATTTAAATCTTTATGTTTAGATTTAATTAGCTCAGAAAAGGAAATAAAAGAACTTAGAAATAGGTTAGCTGACTCAGAATCAATAGCCTCTGAAAATGTTAGGTTAAAGGATGAACTCACTACTTGTAGTGAAGAAATTAAATTTCTTAAAATAGAGTTAGCTAAGTCTAAGAGATTAGAAGAATCCCTTAATGGTAGAAGCCTTAAGCTGTTAGAAATTACCAGCATGACTAACACTAGGTCAGGTAATGATAAACTAGGCTTAGGAGCTTCTCCCAGTGAACCCCCAGTCTTTCTTAAAAATAATCTTTCAACTCCAGTGAACTTCATTTCAGCTAGTGGAAAGAAGAACACTGAGCAAGTAAATCTGGTTAATAAAACCTTAAATAAAGCTAAGAGAGAAAAGAGAAAGAAGTTCTTTAAGGAAATGCAAAGAGCGTCGAACGCCGCTCGACGATCGGAAGCTCCATGGTCGAATGAAGCTCGACGATCTGAGCGCCCATCGTCGAACGTCGATCGACGATTTCAATATGATTTTCAAAATCATAATCAATTCCATAGAAACCTAAATGAGAATAGAAACCCTAGGTTTGTTGACCCATCATCAGCATGGAGAATCCCACCTAGGAGATCTCACCCACTAGGTTATCACCCTCAGCCTGCATTCTCATATATTTCCAGTTTTTCTTATGTGAAAAACAAGGGACCCAAGGTTACCTGGGTCCACTCTGTCTTAATAATTGTCTTGCAGGTGAATGCCTATCCAATCACTCAAAATAAGTGGTATTTGGATAGTGGATGCTCTAAGCATATGACAGGAAATAAAGATCTACTGTCAAAGTTCAAAGCTAAGCTCGGCCCAAAGGTTATCTTTGGAGACTCCAGCTGTGGTCAGACAGAAGGCTATGGCAAGATCACAATTGGAGCAGTTACTTTCAAGAGAGTTGCTTATGTCAATGGACTGAAGCATAATCTGATTTCAGTCAGCCAGCTATGTGATGCTGGCTACCAGGTTTCATTTTCTAATTTCTCTTGCAATATTACTTTAAATAATAATGTTGTTTTAGTAGGTATTAGAATAGGTAATATTTATTTAGTAGATTTCAATTCATCTCATTCTGAAATCTGCCTATTTAATGAAGTAACCCTTAATAATAATTCCCTATGGCATAAGAGGCTTAGCCATGTAAACCTTAAAAATATATCTAGGTTATCTAAGCACAACCTTGTTAGAGGTTTACCTTCTTGCCCCTACAAGAAGGAGAACCTATGCAAGGCTTGTCAGCTAGGCAAACAAACCAAAAATTCTTTTAAATCTGTAAATAAAAGTGATTCTCCTAGAATCCTGTATTTATTACATTTGGACCTTTTTGGCCCAATAAATGTACAGAGTTTAGGAGGGAAGTATTACACTTTAGTAATTGTAGATGACTTCTCTAGGTTCAGTTGGGTTTTCTTTTTGAGAACTAAGTCTGATAACTTCAAAGCCCTTACAGACTTTCTATTATGTGTGCAGACTGAGTACTCTACTCATGTGACCTTGATCAGAAGTGATCATGGTACTGAGTTTGACTCTCTTCTCATGCAAGAATTCTGTGAGAGAGAAGGTATCAAACATAGCTTCTCAGATCCTAGAACTCCCCAACAAAATGGGGTAGTTGAAAGGAAGAATAGAACACTCATTGAAGCTGCTAGTACATTGTTGGCAGATGCTAACATGCCTCTATCCTATTGGGCAGAAGCTGTTAGTACAGCCAACTATGTCTTGAATAGAAGTTTGATACACAAACTTAAGTGTAAAACTCCTTATGAGTTGCTTAAAGAAAAGAAACCAAAAATTAATTACTTTAGAGTTTTTGGCTGTATTGTTTATATTCATAATAATAATAAAGAATATATTAGAAAATTTGAAGCAAAAGCTTCAATGGGAATCATGCTTGGATATTCCCAAGTAAGCAAAGCTTATAGGGTTTATAACAAGTCAACCTGTAAGATAGAAGAATCTGTGCATGTGACTTTTGATGAGTCTCAGATGTTTTACAAGGAGAAAGAAAATTCTCCTTCCTCCAGTTCTTTGCAGGTACCTGATGTCCCTCAAGAAATTCTTCAACTATCAACTCTTCAGATCACTGAATCAGACAGTGATGAAGACATTGCTGAAGCAGTTGTTGTACCACCAACAGTAGATCAAATTCCTCCTGAGGAATTAATCCCAACTGTTGCTGAAGATCACATCCCACCTGCTGATATTGTCACACTTAGAGATCACCCCACATCTCAAGTGATTGGAGACATATCAGCTGGTGTGCAAACAAGACACCAATTAAGACAGGATGTGATGCATGCTTGTTTCCTCTCACAGGTTGAGCCCCTCACCTTTAAAGATGCAGAGCTAGATCCCCACTGGATCATTGCAATGCAAGAGGAGCTCAATCAGTTTGAGAGATGTAAAGTTTGGACTTTGGTTCCAAGACCTAAAGGCCAACTGATCATAGGCACCAAGTGGGTGTATAGAAACAAGTTAGATGCAAATGGAATTATAATAAGGAATAAAGCTAGGCTTGTAGCTCAGGGCTACAGACAGGAGGAAGGTATAGACTATGACCAAACCTTTGCTCCTGTTGCAAGGCTAGAAGCAATAAGGATCTTCTTGGCCTATGCAGCCTACATGAAGTTTAAGGTGTTCCAAATGGATGTCAAAAGTGCATTCCTAAATGGTGAGCTTAAGGAAGAGGTGTTTGTTGAACAACCACCAGGGTTTGTTTCTTCAACTCAGCCGTCTCATGTTTTTAAGTTGCAGAAACCCCTTTATGGACTAAAGCAAGCTCCTAGGGCCTGGTATGAGACCTTAGCTAGTTTCTTGTTAGAGCACAACTTTACTAGGGGAGTAGTTGATAGAACCCTTTTCGTCAAGCATCACAAGGACACAATCCTGTTAGTTCAGGTGTATGTAGATGATATTATTTTTGGCTCCACTGATCCCAAACTGTGCAAAAAGTTTTCCAACTTGATGCATTCCAAGTTTGAGATGAGTAGCATGGGTGTGCTGTCTTACTTTCTTGGTCTCCAAGTTAAGCAAGATGCTGATGGTATCTTCATCTCCCAATCCAAATATGCCAAGGAATTGGTAAAGAAATTTGGGATGGCTGATGCTTCAGCAATGCCTACACCCATGGCTACTAATGTAGTTATTGATTCTGATGATCACGGCAAGCCAGTTGATCAAAAGAATTATAGGGCTATTGTTGGTTCCCTATTATATCTAACTGCAAGTAGGCCAGATATAATGTTTGCTACATGCCTTTGTGCTAGATTCCAGGTCAACCCCAAGGAATCTCATCTGATTCTTCTAAAGAGAATCCTGAGATACCTGAAGGGATGTCCAGATCTAGGACTTTGGTACCCAGCTGAGTCAGAATTTGAATTAATTGGATATTCTGATTCTGATTATGCTGGTTGCAGAGTTGACAGGAAGAGCACCTCAGGAACTTGCCAGTTCCTGGGAGAGAGATTGGTCTCTTGGTTCTGTAAGAAGCAGGCTTCTGTCTCAACTTCAACTACAGAGGCTGAATATATAGCAGCTGCTAGTTGTTGTTCACAGATCCTGTGAATTCAAAACCAGCTTGTGGATTATGGTTACTCATACAAGAACACCAAGATCATGTGTGATAGTACCAGTGCTATCTCAATTGCACAAAATCCAGTGCACCACTCTAGAACGAAGCACATTGAGATTAGGCACCATTTCCTGAGAGATTGTGTGGAAAAGAACAAGATCTGTCTTGAGTTCATATCCACTAAGTTTCAGAGAGGTGATATATTCACCAAGCCTTTAGATGAACAGAAGCATCTGTTCTTTTTAGTTCAACTAGGCATGATTAATGGACGAGACTAAGTGTGACTATATCTGCCTATGTTGAAATCTGTTTGAAGATCGTCGAACGATGATCGAAGATCGTCGAACGGATTAAGCCTATCGTCGACCTCTGGTTAATGATAGCTTATCTGTTTGAAGATCGTCGATCAACGTTCGACCATCGTCGAACAGGTTGAGCTCATCGTCGATCTCTGAACGACGACAGCCTGTTGTTTGAGAAGCCAGAAATAACCGAACGATGGTTCGACTACTCTGCTTCTGAGACGATCGTCGAACGGCCGTTCGACTATCGGGTCAAGTATCTTTTTAATAGATCGACTATTCCCGGTCTAATATAAAGCCGATAGTCGACCTAGGTTAAAAGATCTTGTGTTTTATCGTCGACGGAGCGTGCCCTTTCGCATTCTGCTTTCCCGCTTGCGATTTCCGGGTGTTTCGTCTTCTTCGTTCTCTGCAGCTTTCTCGAGCTTTCTCCAGCGAATCCATGGCGGTCTCTCCAGCAGTTCTGGCAGTCATGAAGTTTGATGCAGGCTTTAGCGTGGATTTCGACGCGTTCAGCAGCTGCGATGCCGGAATCGTAGAAGTTCTACAGCTGTGCAGGGATCAAGGACTCGAAAGGATAATGTCTGCAAGGATTAAGATAAACATCCCAGAAATCAAAGAATGGGCTTTCACGTCGTCTTCCACAGACGAATCGATGACTGGTACCATCGGCGGAGAAGAGGTAATCTTGACTCCGGCCATTTTATCTGATGTTTTTGGATTAGTTAATGGTGACGAGGATTATGAGCAAGATGCTCAGGAATTCGGAAGAATGCTAGTTGAGCTGGGACATGCTGAGGGCATTCCCACGAAGCTGCTCAAAGTGAATTTTCCTTTCAAGATCAAGTTTCTTGCTGAGCTAGTAGGAAAAGTGCTCGTGGGTAAGCACTCTGCTCACGATAATATAACAAGGCAGCAATTCGCACTGATGTGTGCGATTGTCAATCGGAAAAGGATAGATTGGGCAGTAGTTGTGTTTGATTTAATCAGGAAAAAGACTGGTAAGAAGGAAGTCACCCTAGGAAGGGTCATTGGAATCTTCCTTAAGGAAAAATACCCCCAGCTGCTGAGTTCAACCGCAACAACGATCAATGCAAGCAAGAAGATGGATCCCAACCTGTTCTCTAAGTGGAAGAGAACGTTTGTGAAACCTGCTCCAGCAACATCTGAGGACACCAGGACTGAATCAGTCACTCCTCACCATGTTGAAGCTGGCTCAGCTCTTCCTTCCTCCTCCTCTGCTTTGCTGTCTGCCTCAGTTGAAGTACCATCAACTTCAGCTGAAGTACGACCTTCTTCCTCTTCTGCTCCAGAAACAACTACGGTTGTTCCTCTTTCCCCTCCAGCATCTCCTCTACCTGCTCATCTGGCTAGGATATCTGCTCCTAGCTTTGATTTGTTAGGATCTGAGAGAATTCCTACTCCTCCTCTGTCTCCCGTTCATTCCCCAGTTAATTTCCCAATTAACTCTCCAGCTCCATCTCCTACTCGATCCCCTGTCCACACCATTTCTCATCCCAGCACCACTACCATACCTGCTGCAGCTCCATCCACTTCACATCCATCATCTCTTGAGATCTCTCCTGAATTCATCTCCCGCATTGTGGAGCTGATTACCCCGTCAATCAAGACCATGATTGAAGAGGCAATCACTCCCCTTGCAGCCTCCATTGATATCTTATCTGCCTCCATCAAATCCCTTTCAAAATCTGCTGAGCCATCTTCCTCAAGGGGCCTGGTTTCAGTCTCCACTGAAATCAGGCAGGGGGAGATGTTCCATGAAGATGCCTCAGACCATCCTGCCTCCCCTCCAGCTATAAAAGATACAGTCATGACAGCCCTGGAAGAAATAGCTCCAGCTGAGGAAGAAATAGCTCCAGCTGAGAAAGAAATAGCTCCTGCTGAGAAAGAAATAGTTCCAGTATTGTCTGATAAGGAAATAGCAGATGGAATCTTGTTATCTGAGATTGCAGTAAAAGTCTGCCTAGAAGACCTCTCCACTCTTGTGGTTGCTAGATTCCTAGAAGGAGTTATAACTGCATATCTAGATGAATCATGGGAGATGGTCAAGTATGAAGGTAACTCATTCATTCGTTTTGTTGATGAGTCAATTAATTTGTTAGTTTGTGAATTCCTGGAAGGAATGATTTCTGTTTATTTAGCAGATCTGTATTCATAATTCTACAGATGTTATTAGAGAAGATTTAGCTGCTCAGATCATAGCAGTTGTTTCTGAAGCTGATCCAAGTGTTTCTGATACTCAAGTAGATCCTGAATTGGAATCCTTTTTAGATAATAAAGAAGATGAGTCTGAGAAAGATGAAGTCAAAGATGACTCTCCTGTTCTGAATTTGGAAGAAGTTCAAGCAAGAGCTGCCTGGGATTTAAGAGTAAAATCTTTAAAAGAGAAGGAAAAAGATCTGCAAGTTGAAAAGTCAACCATCTGGGATGACTCACCAGGGTTGGACTTAGATTCCCTTCTGGCTCTGGATGCCATGGAAGAGGAAAGAGAAAAATCTGCTCTGAAGCTTAAAGAAAAGGCTGTTTCAGAAGCCTATGATCCTTATGAAAATCCTCCCTCATCTCATTCTGATGATGAAGATGATTCTGATGTTTCTGAGAAGTCAAAGAGAAAGAAAGCTGCTTCAAAGAAAAGGAAAGCTGCTCCTCCTCCTCCTCCTCCCAGTAAAGATAATGATACTCCCTATTACATTCTGAAGGGCATTGACCCTAAGTCAAAGGATTTTCAGCACTGGATGTGGTTTTCAAAGAATCAGCAGAAAGAAAGGAAAAGAACTAAGAGGTATGATAGTCCTGTTTCAAGATGGACTCCCAGAGGTCCTCCTCCTCCACCTCCAGGTGCAGGAGCCTCTGGGAACCTATCAGCTAATCCTGCTGCCTCTTCTGGAAGATCTGCTTCTTTTCAGCCCCAGCCAAGACAAAGTTATCAAAGCTCGCAAGGCAAATCGTTTTCTGGTTCTCAAAGACAAATGAAGGAGGCTGTGGTTCAAAGACCAACCTTTTCCCCACCTCCTTCTCCAAAGAAAAGAATTCCATCTCCAACACCAGTACAGTCTGAGGAAATTGTTTCAAAAGGTAAATAGTTTACTTTGTTCTAAAATATCTAGCAAGAACCTTTTGCTAAGTATACTCTAATGTCTTATCTAGTTATTCAAGATAAAATAGCTGATGCTGCTTCTCCTGAGCCTGTTTATGAAAATCCTGAGCTTGATCATAACTTTAGGATGGCTCGCTTTCAAGAACTAGTTGGAGCAGCTCAAATAAGAAAAGCAAAAGAAGAAGGAAAAGATACGACTGGTCTAACTACCATGTCTGCTTACAGAAAGAAAGAGTTTGAAAAGTTCCAGGTTAATCCTGAGATTTTTGATCCATCAAAATATATGGAAAAGCATCCTGAAGCAGTAGTCCCAAGAGCTGCAGAACTGAAGATCATTGGTGCGCAGGACCTGAAACTGTCAAAGAAAGAATCTGATGATCCTTTAAGGAAAATCTCTTTTGTTTCTAGCTCTTCTGTTTCTAAGCCTGATTCTGTTGATCCATAGTTTGATTAACTGCTGTGCTATATTTGTTTATCTGTTTGATAATCTGCTAGTTAATTCTTAAATCTTTCCTGTATTATTTTATTGCTCTTTAGCTAGCTTTATGTTTTAGATGTTTAGAGACTTAACTCAAATAGGGGGAGATTGTTGGTACCCTAGTTTTGATTTGAGTTTAGTCCTCTCCTTTGTGCCCCTTGACCCAAGAAATATCTATGGTCAATGGTTAGAAGTCTAGCTGTAGAGTCCTCACTTTTCCAGATTGAGAGTTTGGTTAAGTAGTTTTTTCGTTCGACTATAGTCGAACGCCGCTCGACTATCGTCTATCGGCTGATCGACGATCGTCTATCAGTTGGTCGACGCTTTGTCTGCGTTGATAGTTCGACTATCTGTTGATAGGTCGACTATCTGTTTTGCGTTGATAGTTCGACTATCTGTTGATAGTTCGACTATCTGCTTGGCGAGGTAGTTCGACTATCTGTTCTGATAGATCGACTATCTGATAGTTCGACTATCTGTTGATAGGTCGACTATCTGTTCCACTTTGATAGTTCGACTATCTGTTGATAGATCGACTATCTGTTTCATCTTGATAGTTCGACTATCTGTTGATAGTTCGACTATCTGCTGTCTTTGATAGTTCGATTATCTGTCCTGATAGTTCGACTATCTGATAGTTCGACTATCTGCTGATAGATCGACTATCTGGTTTGTTTTGATAGTTCGACTATCTGTTGATAGATCGACTATCTGTTTTCTGAGGTAGGTCGACTATCTGCTTGATAGGTCGACTATCTCTGTGCGCTTGATAGTTCGACTATCTGTCCAAGATAGATCGACTATCTGATAGTTCGACTATCTGCTCTGATAGTTCGACTATCTGCCGGGGTAGTTCGACTATCCTCTTCGATAGGTCGACTATCTGGATCGTTCGACTATCTGCCCGATGGTTCGACGATCTCCGTGCGTCGGTCGACGATCTCCGAAGGTCGTTCGACGTTTTCTGTCTGCCTTTGTATTTTGTATTTATTTATTATATTTAATTAATTAATACATTTTCTGGCACATTGTTTTAAGCTGTATGATAAAATTACCAGACAATATTTGCTCCATCTCTTTTGCCTGAGTCAAATCTTTTTAAGATAAAGTTGTTTGTCTTATTAGCTGTCTTTATAAACTACTTTATCTATTGTCAGCCCTTTATAGCCGTTAGACTGAAAAGTCTTCTTTTTGCTATAAAGAGATTATTTCTGATGTGACTTTATTTAGTCCTTCTGTTATTTGATTTAAGCCTGCAACTTCTTAGAAAGAGGTTTATTCCTTTTATAGAATGTTTTGCTGCAGAGATGTTTTTGTCTTCTTGATATTTACAGCCCAGGTCTCAAGGCTCAGAAGAAGACAAATAATTCAAATGGAAGAGAGCCGTTGCTTGCTGATGTTATATAAAGAACCCTTTGAAGAAGGATTCAAGCTAGCTAATAGCTAACCAGTTGTTCATTCAAGCTTTCAAGCCTTCATCAAGAAAAAGATTTCTGCTCTCAGCAAATTTCCATCTAACTGAGAAGTGTTAAGATCTTCATCTCTTCTTCACCTGAGTTCTCCTGCTTTCAGGAAGTTCAAACTCAGAGTTCCTTTGAAGAAGAAGAAGAAGAAGATAGCTGCTTGAAGATCTTTGATTTTATTATTTACTTTCTTCCTGTAGCTTCTCCTTCAGAACTTTCTGAAGAGTTTTCTGCACTGAAGCAAGACTTCACCTGGACATCTTTGAGCCAGGGGGAGCCTTGATTCTTTAGAGCATTCTAGCTCAGTGCAAGCTTTTGTGCTTCTCTAATCTTTGTAAAATAGAGAAGACATCTTAACCTTCTTCCCCCTCCTGTACAGGGTTATTACTCCCTTCAAAAGTATCCCTTGGTGGCAGGGCACCTAATCAAAAACCTGTGCTTGGTTTTTTTTAGACACCTGATCAAAAGTCTAAAGGGTTTCTGGATCTACCTGAAGTAGATCCTATTGGTGGCAGGGCACCTGATCAAAAACCTGAGTGGATTCCTACTGTGTGGGTAGAAGAGTGGACGTACCCAAGTTGTTTGGGGAACCACTATAAATTTCCTTGTGTCGTCTGGATTCCATTGTTTAATTCCTGTATTGTGGCTGTGATTAGATATAACTAGGTTGCTAGTTGCTGATTAGGTTTTCCAAGCTTAACTGCAATTACAGTTAGCTTGTGTTTGTGCACATCACTTGTGTTAGGCTTTAAGGTTAAATCAATATCTATAATCTTTTCATTCCGCACTTCACTTCAAGGGAGTTGGGTAGAATATTAAGTTTTGTCTGTGCAAAATTTGATAACTCTATTCACCCCCCCTCTAGAGTAGTATCTATCCCTTCACTTTCAGTCTACCTCACTAAACGCCAAAGCGGAAATGGCGTTGAGTGAGGTTCACTCACTCAATGCCACGGGACTTGGCCGCAAACTTGCCTTCGGCGTTGAGTGAAGTCACCTCACTCAACGCCAAACCAGAAATGGCGTTGAGTGAGGTCAACTCACTCAACGCCAAAGTACTTAGCCTCAAAAAAAGCTATGGCATTGAGTGAGCACACCTCACTCAATGCCAAAGTACTTGGCTGCACAGAAGCGACGACGTTGAGTGAGTCCACCTCACTCAACGCCAAAACCGAAATGGCGTTGAGTTAGGTCGACTCACTCAACGCCAAAACACTTAGCTTCTCAGGAAAACTGCAGCGTTAAGTGAGCATGCCTCACTCAATGCCAAAACAGAAATGGCGTTGAGTGAGGTCGACTCACTCAACGCCAAAGTACTTAGCCGCTAGCAGGGGCTGTGGAGTTGAGTGAGTCCACCTCACTCAACGCCCCAGTACTTAGAAATATTCTGACTGGCTACAGCTGTGGCGTTGAGTGTAGAACCACACTCAACGCTAAACCCGCAAAGGCTTTGAGTGTGTGCACCACACTCAACGCCGGCCAAACAGAATTCAAAAAAACTCTTACCAACAACACATCAGGCACCCCCTTCTCTCACACTCTCTCGGCTTCACCCGCAAGCCACCAACCAGACAGCAATCTGGAATAAAACTAATGGCATTACACCGACGGGTTGATCACCAACATCGGAAAGAGGGGGGCTCAATAGGAGAATCTAAACCCTAATTTTTCATCAAGATGAAGAACATGCTTGGCTTCTACCCTAGGGCTAACCGGGATTTTCAAAAATTACTGGAGAATAAAAGAATGGCAAGGGCAAGAACACCACTTGCCTCGATTTCCGGCGAAGCTTGGTCGGCTTTCCCTCCTCTTCACTCTGTACTAGAAGGAGCAGCACCTAAAAGCACCTAACAAGCAAACCCGCACTTTAATGACGGAAACCACAAGAACCGGAAATCCCAAATCTCCTAAAAATCCAAGAAAATCGAATTTATTACCGTCGAAACGTAGATCTGAGTGAGAGCAAGACAACGCCGCTTTCGGAATCTAAATCCGTCCACGAACACTCCCGGAATCACCGTCCGAAAGCTAGGGCAGCCTGTCGTTCCGCCTCTGATTTCCACGAAACAAGGACAGCGGTTTTCTTTTGGTCTCGGGAACAAGGAGGAAGGAGAAGTGGGCCCGCCACTTCTTAATAAGGCTTTTATAACTGCTTAGCCATGTCAGTTCAGCCTAACTGCAGCCCAGCCGCCGGTTCACTCAGCTAAAAAATCAAATTTCTAATTTGATTTTTACTAATAGCATACCCAAAATGACGCGAAAACCGAACTACCTCAGAATTCAATGAAATTCACACCGTAGCTAAATACCAATGCTACGAACACAACGGCGAAGTCGAAATTAACTTTTGACGAACAGAACTCGAGTTATAACCTCCTAAAGCCAAAACACAAGCATCCCCCAAGAGGACACACTGGGTCACCCAAAATGACTCGGCTTGCTAGGGAGACCTTGCCCATAGGCTGCAAAATAGGCCACTCAGTTCTAAGGAGCTAAACCACACTCCACAAATGGCACAAGCCACGAAGACGCATCACCGTAATGCCGAACGAGAATAAAAAAAATAGCAGAAAAATCGGGGGCGTTATAGTCACTCCCCCTAAAAGAAAGTTTCGCCCCGAAACTTTGCGCACAACACTTCTACCAAAGAAGGAAAAAAAAGTAACAAACAGGAGTTACAAGAAGGAAAACATACCGATCAAAATCAGGAAAACAGTTGAGGGTAAGCCTCCCTCATAGCCGACTCCAGCTCTCAAGTCGCGCTCTCCAAATCCTGATTCCTCCAAAGAACTTTCACCATTGATATGGACTTCTTTCGCAGCACCCATTCCTGAGTATCCAAAATACGGACCGACACTTCAACAAAAGAGAGGTTGGGCTCCAACTAGGGCACAACGTCTAAGACTTGCCCACTGCTGCACACACACTTCCGCAATTGACTAACATGGAAAACATTATGAACACCTGGGAAGTTTGCTGGCAAATCCAATCTATAAGCTGACACGCCAATCCGCTCCAAAATCTTAAACGGGCCCACATACCTCGGGTCCAATTTTCGATTCTTACCAAACCTATTTACACCCACCATCGGGGAAACCATAAGAAATACAAGGTCCCCTACAGAAAACTCTAAGACAGACCTACGCCGATTGGCGTTCTTCTCGTATCTCTCCTGAGCTATACGAAGCTTCTCACGAATAAGCTTCACTGCGACTTCCATTTCCTCAAGAGCATCTGGACCCAACAAAGGCCTCTCACCAGCCTCAGCCCAAAACAACGGTGTTCTGCAGCGCCTCCCATACAAGGCTTCGAACGGAGCCATCTGCAAGCTCTCCTGATAACTGTTTTTGTAAGCGAATTCCATAAGTCACAGCCGCTCACCCCACGCTCCACCGTGGTCTAAAATGTAGCATCAGATCATATCCTCAACTATCTGATTCACCTGCTCTGTCTGCCCATTGGTCTGTAGGTGGTAAGCAGTAGAATACCTCAGATCCATTCCCAAACCCTCCTACAGACTCTGCCAAAAACGAGAAGTAAATCGGGAGTCTCGATCAGAAATGATACTCACAGGCACACCATGCAGTCGGATGACTTCATTCAAGTACAACTCCGCTATCTTCTTCATCGGGTAATCAATCTTATATGGCACGAAGTGAGCACACTTCGTCAGTCTATCCACTATGACCCATACAGAATCAAATCCCCTCGGGGATCGCGGTAAACCCGTAATAAAATCCATAGATATTCTTTCCCACTTCCAAGTCGGGATCTCTAACGAAGTCAACTTGCCACCAGGCCTTCCATGATCGGCCTTCCACGCTTTCAAGTGTGGCACTCTGCAACAAAACGGGCTATATCGCCATTCATGCCATACCACCAGGCAATTTGCTTTAGGTCACGATACATCTTCGTAGATACTGGATGGTAGACAACGCTGGATCCATGAGCCTCTCTGCAAATCATACCTCTAATGTCCCCAACAGCAGGGATGCAAAATCTACTGCGGTACTTCAAAGTACCCGCATCATCGATAGCAAAGTCTTGCAACTCCCCCTTCTCGGTCCTGGTGAATAAGTGTAGAAGATCCGGATCGTCCTTCTAGTGCAGTCTGGTCAAAGAAATCCAGGACGGCTCTGCCACTGATAAACTACTCTGCAAGCCGCAACATCCCACTGATATATCCATAAGGAGAAACTCCTCCACTAAACGATCGACAGTGAGATTAAATATCTTTCCCGTCTTACGGCTTAGGGCGTCGTCCACCACATTGGCCTTGCCTGGATGATACTGGATCTCTATGTCATAATCGGCCACATACTTTAGCCACCGCCGCTGGCGCAGATTCAACTCCTTCTGCGTGAACACGTACTTCAGGCTCTTATGGTCGGTGAAGATTTTGCACTGAGCCCCATAAAGTAGGTGTCTTCACAGCTTCAACGCATAAATAACCGCTGCGAACTCGAGGTCATGCGTAGGATAATTCTTCTCATGAGTCTTCAGTTGCCTTGACCCATATACAATCACCTTTCCAACATGCATTAACACACAACCCAGACCTACATGCGAAGCATCCACGTAAACATCATAATCCACCCCTTCAGTAGGCAGGGTCAGAAAGGGAGCAGTGCACAATCTCCTCTTTAACTCCAGGAAGGCTTCTTCGCACTTCTCGCTCCAAACAAAATCCACGTTCTTCTGAGTCAGCTTGGTCAAAGGTGCATCCAGGGAAGAGAAACCCTCCACGAACCTCCTGTAGTAGCCAGCCAACCCTAGGAAACTCCTAATCTCCTTAAGCATATTCATCCTACTCCAATCCATCACTGCTGCGATCTTTTCTTGGTCGACCGAGATCCCATCCTTTTTCACCACGTGGCCTAGAAATGAAACCTGAGGCAACCAAAATTTGCACTTGCTTAGCTTGGCGAATAACTTGTGGTTCCTCAACTCCGATAGAACCAAGCGTAGATGCTGCTCATGCTCCTCAGCGCTGCGAGAAAAAACCAACACGTCATCGATGAAGACCACCACGAACTTGTCTAAGAAATCCTTGAACACCCAGTTCATCATATCCATGAAGGCTGATGGTGCATTTGTCAAACCAAACGACATCACCAAGAACTCAAAATGTCCATGCCTCGATCTAAACGCAGTCCGTGGAATATCTGCCTCACGGATCCTGAGCTGATGATAGCCTGAGCGAAGATCGATCTTGGAGAACACCGTGCTACCGCGCAACTGGTCAAATAAGTCATCGATCCTTGGCAGAGGGTACCTGTTCTTAATTGTAACTTTGTTCAACTCCCTATAGTCGATGCAAAGCCGCATTGACCCATCTTTATTCTTCACAAACAACACAGGAGCACCCCAAGGCGACGAACTCTGCCTGATAAATCCCTTGGCCAAGAACTCATCCAACTTAACTCGCAACTCCTCTAACTCACGAGGGGCCATCCGATACGGCGCCTTAAAAATAGGACGCGTACCCGGCTCCAAATCAATCACAAACTCCACATCCCGCTAGGGAGGAAGACCAGGAAGATCATCCGAAAAAACATCGGCGAAACAACGAACAACTGGAATCTCCTCCAAGAGCGGTACACTAACAGCGGTCCCAACCACCGAGACCAAACAAGAAAAACAATCCGAAAGAAATAGCTTCTGAGCCCATACCGCAGAGATGACAGGAGAATCCTGGCATAGATCAGCATACACACTTCCGAGCTGACCGTCGTCCCTAATGAAGTCCAAGCGCTTCCCTTTGCACTGAATGACTGCATCATACCTAGACAGCCAGTCCATGCCCAAAATAACATCGAAGTCTTCCAGATCAATCATCTTCAGGTCTGCCTTCGCAAGGAAGTCCCCCAACAAAACAGGGCAATCTAACATTCCCAAATCTGACAATACAGATTCACCAGAGGGGAACTTGACACAGAAGGTATCCCGAACTCGATCTAAAGTCAATCGATGTCGCTCCACAAAGGCTCTAGCCACGAACGAGTGGGTAGCGCCGGAGTAAAACAGAACACGCGCCCAGTGGTTCTTCACCTTGAATTTCCCTATAGGAGCATATAAAACTAAGGAACTACCACAATAATACTACAAACATTCTAGCAAGAAAAGAACAAAACATTCAGGCTGGAAAGACAACTAACCTGAGACGACCTTAGTCGAATCTTGAGCCTCCTCGGAAGAGATCACGTCCAGCTTTCCCTTTCCCTTGTCCACACACTGAGGTGGAGGTAATGCCTGTAGAGGAACTGCGTGAAGAATAGGCTGGACCTGAGGACACCTAAACTTGATGTGTCCCTTCTACCCACACTGAAAGCATACTTTATCCATGGACCAACACTGGGCAGCATCATGCCCGAGTCGCTTGCAAACAGAACAGGAGACATCTCTCCTAGGAGCACCCTGAATCGCATGAACTTGCTCCTTCCTATGAGCTGCTGCCTTCTTGAAACATCTCTCGATAGGGTGGCCTGATCGGCCACAAAAGCTGCATACCACTTTGCTCTTCTTTCCCGGAGCCGCACCGGGTACCTGGGGTTTCTTCTCCTCCACAGACTTCCTCTTAACCTTCCTCATTTGCTGGCCTCTGCTCTTCGCAGTCTCAATATCCTCCACCTTCAGAGCAGCCTCCACTACTCCTGCATAAGTCTCTGACCCATAAACACTGGTCAACTGCTACACCTCGCTCCTCAAACCACCGAGAAATCGCTTAACTCGATCAGCCTCAATGCTGACCAATCCATGGGCAAAATGACTCAACTTGCTGAACTCTATCTCATACTCACCCACCATGAGCTTCCTTTGCTTCAGATGGAGGAAGTCGTTCATGAGGCGGTCACGCTCGACCGAGGGTAAGAACTTCCTCAACAGCATCTCCTTGAACACCTCCCAAGAGCATCCAGCTACCAAGCTCTCCTTCTCTCTCAGCCACCAACTCTTAGCCAAACCTTTAAGATGATAGACGGCTATTATCACCCTCTGATCATCTGCAATCCCTTAGTACGAGAACATCTCCTCCATGGAGATCAGCCAGTTGTCTATCACCATGAAATCTGCCTTCCCGTCATAAGTGGGAGGGCTCAGTCTCTGAAACTGCGAGATGAAGGCCATCTATGCTGGCACCACCACTGGAGGTCTTAAGGGTGCAGGAGGAGGAGGGACAGCTAACCCCCCTGCAGGACCTTGCACTCCCTGAGTCTGACCTACCACAACTGCCACCAGGGACTGAATCTGGGCCTGCATCTCTACCATTTGTCTGCTCATGGCATCGCTACTCTGCCGCAGGCTCTTGATCACCGCGTCATTCTGAGCTCCAGATGACTCACCCTCAGACAGGGGAGTCGATCTAGTCGAAGGACGTCTCGCCATCCTAAAATCATAACAACACTAGTTAGATCCTAATATAATGGCTAGAACCCACTACAAGTACAGACAATACAAATATAGATATAAACTTAAAGCTGCTAAACTTGCTCTGGGAGTTTATCTTTTTACAAAAATTGATGTTATACCCTAACCTAAGATGGTTAACCACCACCATGCTAATTCATGTGCCTAGATCGGGAATGCATGACTTTATATTACTTTTGACTTGAAAGCTTATGTGTGTACATATGTCATCCTGCCAATCTTTAGCTTGGCACGTTGTGCTTATGCAACGTTATGTTATGCATGATTGTGCTATGCATTCAAAAAAGGCCCTAATGCATGTTATGAGCGGCATACGTATGAAAATGTTATGCATCCCATGATACATAACATTCGCATGCAATGAAAAATAAAACGTGCTAGACGCAGCCATGTGGTGAGGTTATGCATCCCATACTACATAACCCTCACATGTTTCCCCTATGGTGGATCCCTATACGAACACATATTATGCATCCCATACTACATAATATGCCCTGTATACTTCATGTTATGCTATGAGTGTAGTGTTCGTGTGATGACATATCGGTGTGTGAATGACATGATGCTGAACTACTAAAGCAATCAAAGGAAGGTTGCCCGACTAACTTGTCAAGCAACCTCCCTCTGATACCAACTGTCACAACCCGCATTTTCTCCGAATTTAGGAATTATAAGAGTATGAGAAAACACGCGTCATGATACCACGTCAAGCAGGGGATAACTGCTGACGCTCAGGCAAAACCATCTACTAACTTTATGAAAGAAAATCATGAGTTTAATGATTAGAAAATCAGTTATATTTTTGAGGCCGTATCCCTCGGCTCGGTAGATCACCTAGTCCACAGTTAAAAACTATACTTATGTGCTGCGGAAAAGTACTTTATTCAGGTTTGACATCCTAAGAAGTGCATAAGAGCCCTAAGAGGACCACTTATGCTATGCAAGACCCTACATTTAATTTATATTATATATAAGAAAACGATTTTTATATGTTGTTTGGAAAATAGTGATTTACTTTTATAAAACATGTTGATCATGCAATATACTTACAATAATAATTGTAGTTTTAAAATAACTAGCAACCTAGCATAAATCCTCCCCAGAGTAAGTAGACTATCTCCAGAAAATGATAACAGCAAAAGTAATATATCTAGTACAAAGGTAAAAAAACTACCATTGGGCGCCAACAACCTGACACGAACCCACTGGCACATATGTATGTCTCTAAGAAAAGTACTGAAAAACTACCTCACTAACAAAGCAACAGGATCTCCAAAGCCCAAGAGACCACCAGCAACACCACCGCAACCTAGCCACCAAACTGGCTACTGCTCAGAACCTGAGGCATTCAAAAGAAGGAAGAATACCTCAGCAAGCAAAACAAGGAAAAACTGCATGAAAGTGTCAACCAGGGAAATAAATGAAAGAGAAAAACACACAGCAGTAAAAGTCATAACTGCCCAAAGCAAGACAACAAGAAATGCACTATGTACGAGGAAACAGTATCAACCCTGCCCAGAAACTACATCCTGCAGGGTCTACTAGGCTACTAAGAGCCCAAAGTGCTGCAATCTACCAAGGAAGAAACTTCTAACACCCTAAGCTGTGGGAGATGGTAGTAGAAAAACAAACAACATGGATCCAGTTTTGAGGCAAACTCAGTCCCCCAACCACCATTTCCAAGCCAACAAGCTCAAGGGTCTACATGTGAAAGCACAAGGGGCCTTCTACCCCCTTGCCCAGCCCGTACCTAGAGTAAGATAAAAGAATAAGGGTGGCCTTTGCTAAATTACACAACACCTCCCTCATGAAGAGCTCCAAACCACCACTACTAACCACGACCCACGATTCGGCCTTTAGGAAAGAAAAACACGGCCGACAAGGAAACTCAAAATATAAACAAGGAATTCACTCAGGAACGAAAATCGAGGTAGAGGAAAAAGTGTTGAAATGACCCAACACGGCTTGGCGTTGAGTAGGACCCACTCAACGGATACAAAGACCTTGGCGTTGAGTGTGCTAGCCTCACTCAGCGCCAGAAAAGGCATGGCGTTGAGTGAGGTTCACTCACTCAATGCCCTCTAGAAGAACAACACTGGCGTTGAGTGAGCTAGCCTCAATCAACGCCAAAACAGCTATGGCGTTGAGTGAGGTACACTCACTCAACGCCCTGGTACATAACCTCAATCAGAGAAAGTGGCGTTGAGTGAGCTAGCCTCACTCAACGCCAAAACAGCAATGGCGTTGAGTGAAGCTCACTCAATCAATGCCCTTACACTTAGCCGCAAAAGAAAACTATGGCGTTGAGTGAGTCCACCTCGCTCAACGCCAAAACAGCAATGGCGTTGAGTGAGGTTGACTCACTCAACGCCCTGGCACTTAGCCGCAACAAGGAAAATCTGCGGCGTTGAGTGAGCTGACCTCACTCAATGCCAAAACAGCAATGACGTTGAGTGAGGTCATCTCACTCAACGCCAGAAGTTTTGGCTGCAGAGAAGGGCTGTGGCGTTGAGTGAGTCTGTAACATCCCATCTCCGGCTAGACCCCTAGGAGTCAGTTGGTCGTGACAGAACCCTAGGAAGCCCAAAAATTAAAATACATCAACCGAGATTTCGGGTCACGGTTTGGTCACGCCCGTTACCGACCCGTCACGCCTGTGACCTAGGGCGTGACTCCTTCGACGATCGTCGATCTCAGGGAGACGATCGTCGGGCGCAGAATTTTCAACCCGGGCCTATCACGCCTGTGACCTATGTGTCACGCCCGTGACCTAGGGCGTGACCCCTTCGACGATCGTCGATCTCAGCGGAACGATCGTCGAAGCGCAGAATTTGCGTTGTGGCCCTGTCATGCCCGAAACCCAGGTGTCATGCCCGTGATCAAGGGCGTGACCCCCTTCGGCGATCGTCGATCACAGCGAGACGATCGCCGAGCGCGGAATTTGCCTCATGACCCTGTCACGCCCGTGACCTATGTGTCACGCCCGTGACCTATGGTGTGACCACCCTTTGACGATCGTTGATCTCGTTCGACGATCGTCGAACTGAGAATTGGCCACCCGGTCCTATCACGCCCGTGACTTATGTGTCACGCCCGTGACCAAGGCCGAAACGTCAGCCAGACTGGAAATTTCGGTAACCGACGTCGTAATCAATTATGATTATGGGAAGTTACACAGGAATATTTATGGGCCGTTTCCTACTCTAGTTATTTAATAAAATAAGGAAATGTTGGTCCAATAGGAAATCGCCACCTGGCAAACACCACTTCGTTTCCAGCGTTTCAACTGCCTCTACCATAATCGAAACACCATTAAGAGGAACCTTCATGACCATAATTGCTTACCTCTTTCCCCTCCCCACTTGCTGATCTATAAAAGACTCCTTAGAGCAAGAGGAGAAGGTTACACGCTCGATCAAATGGATTCAGATTCCTCCCCTTGATGTTGAAGAATTTCCGGCGATGCCGCCACCGCTCAAATGGCTTCCCGACGGTCTGCACGCCTCCAGCCCGCGAACAAGGTCCTCCCCTCCCTCTTCTTCTGCGGATAGATCTTAGAAATCATTAGGAGAGATATCGGGCTCAAAAGAGCCGGATCGGGTGAGCGTTTCCATGGTTTTTCCAAAAATTTCATGGTGGCAGGTTCGCCGGAAAACGCCTCTCCGGCGGCCGTGCCGCCGCCCGACGGTAGCCCTCACCTCAATAGAGGAAGTGGTGGTGGCTGGCCAGGGAGATGGCTGGGTGGTCAGGAAATGGCTTTAGAAATCCTACAGGTTTCAAGCTTTTGTTTTTAGGTTACTGGTTCGGGCTAAAGAAGAAGGTGAACAGTAGCATTTTATTATATTATATTTTGTATAATTAGGAATTAATTCCCTCTACTGTATAGTAGGTTAAAACTGAAAATTATTGCCCGTAGGGGCTGAAACATAAAAAGTGATTAACATAGAAAATGTAGCCCTTGAAGTCTAGTTTAGTTCAAAATTGATTTCACTCGATTTGGAGTCCTGGTTAGACCACAGCACACTTTTTGGTGAGGTTTACCTATAGGGCTGTCTTGAACTTAGAAAAATTCCCCACTCCAATCCAGTCATCAAAATGACATGAAATTTGGGGTGTGGCCTAATCTTACCTATATCTAGGTGTTATCCAAAAATTAGGATTTTTGGAAAATATTTTTCTATAGTGTTTAGAAAAATTTAATAATCCTAGCATAATTTAATTAGATGGCTAAACGACTTCCAAACCCTCCCAAATTTTGGTGAGTGGTCCCTGGGTTTATCATAAGGCTCTGGTAAAAATTTCATCTCATTTGGAGATGTTTTGATTAAGTTTTTATCCAACCCTAGGTTGGTCCTTATAGGATAATTTAGGATCAAACACCCCCTTGGTATTTGGGTGGTCATATCACCTCAACAGAGGCTGATATTTTGTCCAAAGGCTATTTAGGGCATGACACACCCTCCAAGGGAGTTTGGGGTGGTTTGGTGTAGGGTAGCCCTAGAACCCTAGGGAAAATCCCTTAATGGTGGTTTTTGGGGTTGTGAAGGTCATGGGGTCAAATGACCTTGGACTGACTTAAAATTTGGTGGAGAGAACCATATGGCAATTATAGTTCTCTGGACAAAAGTTTAGGGTGTTTGGAGACAGCTAGGCCACCTAAAATCTTAACCCTAGTTTAGGTCACCAACTTTAATTTGAATTATTAAGCTATCTAATGAACTTCAAATCAAGTAAAATTTGGGCAAAGGGATTTTCTGGTCAAATTAGCCATGATATAATTTTGTTGAGATTTTTGGGTTAATTTATACAGTACTTCATTTACAACTCTAATTGTGCTCTAGATATTTACTCTGATGATTATGGAATTTCTGTTCACTGGAATAATATAAAATCTTGGATTAGGGCATCTTATAGCATGTTATACCTCCTGTATTTTTCTTGGAAATTTTAACTGATTATTTCTAGTACAAATTTCTTTAACGTACTAGTTGTGACATGGAGTTAAAAATACAAATAATGTCTAATTACTGTCTGAAAAATTATGAAATTTGGTCAGTGGGTGTTTAAAGTTATGCTAGTCACCCTATAGTTTTATATGGAATTTTAGATGATTAAAAATAGCATCTCCTTCACTAAGCTGGAAAAATTAGCATTTTATATTAAAATATATTCAGAGTCCAAATATTAGAGAAAAATTATGGGACTTGGTTTATGGTGGTTTTAGGTCACAATAAAGCTTATATAATTTTCTTGGGATTTTTGGATACATATTTTTAGTACTTCCTTAATAATATAGTAGAAATGGCCTAAAATGGTAAATTAGGAAATATAGGCCTAAACATCTCTGGAATTTCTCAAAACTTGGAATTGCTATTTAAATGTCTCATAGGATTTTTACTGATTTTATGATGATTTATTGTTGGCTCATTAGTGCACTTCATGTTCATATTAGGGCATTTGGAATCTTAGAATAAATAAATTAAATGCCCGATAAATAGGGAAAATTTGGAAATCTTGGTCTTAGCTATATTAAGTCATGCTAGACCTCCAGTAAGTACTATAGGAGATTCGGAAGACAAATTGGAGTACCTCCCCTTATACTCCTCACGTACCTCAGGATGGTCTGCATGAAGTAAAACCACGGAACCTGAACTAGAACGGAGATTGAACTCGGGAAATAGAATTTGGGTAGTTGCTGGTTGGTTAGGGCAAGCTAAGATTAAGTTCGTTATTGGAAGTCAAGATAAGTAGAGTGTGAGACTGATTAAGGTAAGTGGCGTACGGGAACGACGAAAGATCGTCCACCCCGGGTAGGAATGGAAGAGTCTTAATACGCTAGGGCTAGATCTAAAGTAACTTAAAAAGGGACCGGGTAATGGAGATCAACCAATAACAATAAGTGCCTTGCGAAAGGGAACTTCGGGCCGTAATGCCGCTGTCTTGGTTCCTAGTGCCCTTTGAGGGCCCTTCACGGGGTATGCCGGGGGCAGTCCTTGGCTAACGTAAACCATAGGAATAATAAATTAAAAGAGCAACTAGTATAACTAGGGTTGCACATACACGCACCTCGGTAGCTAGGAAGGTAGAATAAGTTGCTTTGGTTGCCATTCAGGCGGTAGCTCTGAAGGTAGATGCACGGACGGGATAGTCCGCGGAGCCGAGGGCTCGAGGGTTGGAGTACAGAATAAAGGTGGTGGGTCTTCGATATCTGATTGTCGTTCACACCGGCATCGGTATGTTGACTCGGCGATGTGGGACACTTAGCCAAAGAAAGTCTGGTGGGTATAGCCAGCATTAGTACGCGGATACTCTAGGTTGTGTTCTTTTAGGGGCGTACAGAAGGGCTAGGCCCGGTAGTGTGGATACCCGCCTAGGAGTGGGGGGCCCGACCCACTGTCTCCGTTTTCCACTACGGAGGTTCCTGGGAGTGAAGCTAGCTGCCCGAACAGGTGGAACTAAAGGTCTGTACGTATAGAGTCGTGTGCGTGAGTTGCACTTACATGAATCATGGCATAGCATATCACTACACTCATATTTGCATACAACCGACACCCCAACGTATAAATCGGTATGAGACTTTTATACGATGGGAGCCTTGCAGAAGACCCCTTAACTTATAAGTTTGTATGGGCATTCATATAAGTTAAGGTTACTTACCTACTTATTTACTTGCTTGTTTACTTACTGTTCTCTAGCTGCCTTTTTATACAATTGTTACTTACTACTTCTCTTCTTTACCAATTACTACCATAGAATTGCTAGATGTACTTTGTTCTAGATAGTCTTTAGAATAACTCCTCTGTCACCTGCTTGATTATTCTCCACCTTTGTAGCTTTTCTTTCCTCCTCTCCGCTCGGTGCTTAGGAGCCGTAGGGGGAGGGGTAGGGGATGATAGGGCTTAGTCTTTATGACTAATGGTTTTCGAACCACCACATTACAGGAGCTCCGGATGGGAGACAGGGACCAGCAGTCCAGGGACCAGCACCAGCAGAGTATGGTGCGCATGGAGGTGGGTCAGTCTAGCACCGGTGCACCTGCGACCAGCCCCGTGAGTGATTAGTACTTGTATTGTTTTCTGTGATGAGTGACTTGTAGTGAGGACTCTGATGTACTGGGCTCGAGCCCATTTATCTATATTTCTTTTGAACCGTATATTGCAGTACTTCTATTATCTGTTTCCTGTTATTAACTACTGATGGACTGGATGTGATTTCACTTTTATTTACATGTTTCTGTGGACTTGTTTACATTTATGTATAATTACTTCTCTCTCTCGTGATCAAAAAGGGCCGGTAGAATTGACGTTTTGTAGTGGCGACCTTCCCGTGAGTCGGTGCCACCACAAAGCGGCAGTTCTGGGCTAAGAACCCGGTGTTTAAAAAGAAAAAAAAGGGGGTCTTACAAGTGGTATCAGAGGAAACCTCGATCGAACGAGAAGTAGTCCACAAAATCTTGGGCCACCCCCGTGCGAGCTTAGTTTGCGGACAAGCTAGCAGCGGAAGCAGTGGTGTGCCTATAAGGGAAATCACACGTGAGAGTCCATCCTAACCCTTCTTAAAATTCCATTCATTCGCTCTCTAACAATCGAAATTTTTACTTGTAGCCTGCGACGAACCCTACATCACAGCAAGGGAAACCCCAGGCTCCAAATGTTGTCCCGCCACCGCCGGCTTCAGCTCCGTTCCAGCAGACGGAGATGGGGCAAACACTGACGGCCATTCTGGAGGCCTTCAGAGCTCAGCAAGCCCCGGCTCCACAGCCAAACCCCGGGGCCAATTGGATGACTGTCTTCCGGGGGCTTTCCCCTCCAGCTTACCAGGGGACGGAGTCTGCAGTACGTACGGAGGAATAGTTGGACACCATTTACGAGATGCTGACAGGGATTCGATGCCCTACTGAGGAGGCAGTTGCTTTGGTGGTCTCCTGCCTAGAGTCACACGGAAAGAGGCGGTGGAAGTCTCAGCTTGACACCACCTTTGCGGGGATGGATTGCGCTGATATTACTTGGGAGGAGTTCAGAGCAGCGCTCCTGGGACATTTTGTACCTCAGTCGGCGAGGGATGACCTGGAGGATAGGTTCCTGCGATTGAGGCAGGGGAACAGGACTGTGGTGGAGTACTATCAGGAGTTCACTCACCTGGCCCGTTATGCGGACGCTTATCAGTTAGACGATGCTGGCTATGCCCGAAGGTTTTATAAGGGGCTGCAAGACGACATGAGACAGGCCCTCCTTTTTGTCTCAGAGGGGAGTCTGGCCAGGATTCTGGAGATGGCTAAGAAGAGAGAGGCGGATCAGCTTACAGTGAAGAGCCAGAAGAGACAGGCTGACGATACAGTGATTGGAGGACGTAGAGACCGTCCTCGAGGCCAGGTTATTGGGGAGAGAAGGAACGGGGATCAGCCTCGTCAAGAGTTTGGGCAGGAGCAGAGGAGTCAGGGGGTATTGGCTCCCCAGCCTATACAGATGCTGGAAATGCCAAGGACAGCTGAACAGCCACCGGTATGCTATCAGTGCAACCAGCCGGGGCATATCAAGAGGAACTGCCCTATGAGGCGAGCACCCCCACCAGCACATCAGGGCGCTCCACCTCCCCGGCAGCTTGGCGGACGAGGACAGGACTGAGGACGAGGATTTCAGGATCGAGGCCGCAGGCCAGAGAGGGAGCATGTGTATGCTCTAGACCTGACACAGCCTCGAAACCCAGAGTAGGTTATCGCAGGTATGACAATACTTTTAAATTTTCTTCATATAAACTAGTATACTAGACATAACCTAGTTAGAAATTAAGAGAAGACAACTACAAAAAAAATATATACTAAGACACTTAATTACCCCAGGCATTGTCTTCGTTAGCGGCAAGCCCACTCACACCCTCTTCGACACTGGTGCTTCGCACTCGTTCGTGTCGGAGGATTTCGTGAAAGGACTGGAAGGTGTGGAGCCATTCACCGGGAAGATGATGAGGGTGCGCCTACCCGATGGATCAGAGATAATGACCTCTGCTCATTGCAACATGGAAGCGAGGATCCGCGGGAAGGCGTTTGAGGCAACATCGATGATTCTGAAGATGCCAGATTACGATCTGATCCTGGGCATGACTTGGCTGTACTGGAACCATGCCCAGATCGACTGCGTGGCGAAGAGGATCACTGTAAGGTACGGCGACTCCTTCATTGTCATCGAAGGTATTATACCAGCACCTCGTACCTTATTATCGTCTGTGCAGGCCGTTAAGGCCCACCTGCAGGGGGGAGACGTTTATCAGGTCCTTTTTGAGGCGGTCGTGGCCAAGGACTCCATTTCAGATATTCCAGAAGTGCGGGACTTCGCCGACGTGTTTCCGGAGAAGCTACCAGGGCTACCCCCGCACCGAGAGAAGGACTTTGAGATTCAGCTCATACCGGGGGCTAAGCCGGTATCCAGAGCTCCCTATCGAATGGCCCCAAAGGAGTTGGTGGAATTCCGAAGCCAGCTTCAGGAGTTAGTGGAGGCCGGGTTCGTTCAGCCTAGCTCTTCACCATGGGGAGCTCCGGTGCTGTTCGTTAAGAAGAAGGACGGGACCCTTCGACTGTGCATAGATTACCGTGCCCTGAACAGGTTGATAGTCCAGAATACTTATCCCTTACCAAGGATAGACGAGCTATTTGACCAGCTGGAGGGAGCCCATTGGTTCTCAAAGCTGGATCTGAGGTCAGGGTACTACCAGCTTCGCATTCGGGAGGAGGACATCCCGAAAACGGCCTTCAGCAGCAGATATGGGTTGTACGAGTTTACCGTGATGCCGTTCGGGCTCGCAAATGCACCCTCCGCATTCATGGCCTTGATGAATCGGGTGTTCGAGGAGTATCTGGACGTCTTCGTCATCGCATTCATCGACGACATCCTTATCTATTCAAGGACGGAGGAGGAGCATGCGAGACATCTGGCCTTGACCTTGGGGAAGCTGCGGGAGCATGGGATGTATGCCAAGTACAGCAAGTGCCAGTTCTGGCTAAAGGAGGTGGCCTTTCTGGGCCATGTCATCAGTGGAGCGGGTCTGGCAGTGGATCCGGCGAAGGTTCAGGCAGTACGGGATTGGCCACCACTAAAGTCGACCTCGGATGTTCGAAGTTTCTTGGGACTTGCCGGTTACTACCGGAAGTTCGTAAAGGGGTTCTCTCAGATTGCCCTCCCTCTTACGTCTCTGACGAAGAAGGAGTCCCCTTTTATTTGGACGCCACGATGCAAATCTGCCTTCCAGGAGCTGAAGGATCGTCTCACCTCGGCCCCCATCCTTGCTCTTCCATCAGGGAAGGAGGGATTCCAGGTGTATACAGATGCTTCCTATCAGGGGATAGGTGCCGTTCTGATGCAGAACGGGTACGTAATAGCCTAAGCCTCCCATCAGTTGAAGCAGCACGAGCAGAACTACCCCATGCACGATTTGGAGATGGGGGCAGTTATTTTTGCTCTTAAGATCTGGCGACACTATCTCTACGGGATACATTGCGATATCTTCTTCGACCACAAGAATCTGAAGTACGTCGACACCCAGAAGGAGTTAAACATCAGGCAGAGACGCTGGGTGGAATTTTTGTCGGACTATCAGTATACCATGCACTACCATCTAGGGAAGGCGAACGTGGTCACGGATGCTCTTAGCCGGAGAGCGAGTACGACAGGAGTAGGCCCACAGCTGATGGCCTTGGAGTTGGTTAGATCATTCGAGGAGATGCAGATTTCACTAGTGTCTGAGGATGACCCGGAGCTATACATGGAGTACCTGGGGTTGATGGTTACTACTGATGATATTCGAGACCGCATCAGAGATGGGCAGATGCTGGATGCGAGAGCTGAGCCGATATTTCGAGCCTTGGAGGAAGGCACGACAGGAGATTACTCTTTGAGGGATGGTCTCCTGTGTTTTTGAGGCAGAGTCTACATACCAGCAGGTGGACGGATCCGGGAGGACATTTTGACGGAAGCTCACTGCAGCCGGTATTCGGTACACCCGGGGATCACCAAGATGGTAAAGGATTTGAAGAGGACGATGTACTGGCCGGGTATGAAGAAAGATATTACGTACTTTGTGACGCATTGTGAGGCCTGCCAGCTCGTGAAGGCGGAGTGTAGGAACCCGGCAGGCTTGCTGCGGCCGCTTCCGGTGCCGGAGTGGAAGTTTGAGGATATAGCCATGGACTTCATACATGGGCTACCTCGATCCCGTGTGGGGAATGAATCGATCTGGGTGATAGTGGACAGGCTAACAAAGGTGGCCAGATTCATTCCAGTGGCAAAGGACACACCGGTCAGTGTATTAGTACGGAGGTTCATCGAGCAGTTTGTGCGTTATCATGGGGTGCCCAAGACTATCGTTTCGGATCGGGATGGGAGGTTTACATCCAGGGAATGGAGGTCAGTCCAGGCCCATCTGGGTTCTCGGTTGACATTCAACACAGCTTTTCACCCTCAGACCGACGGACAGACAGAGCGCACCAACCGTACACTGGAAGATCTGTTGCGAATGTGTATTTTGGACCGTGGCGAGCCTTGGGAGAGATTGCTGCCACTGGTCGAGTTTTTGTACAACAACGCTCATCAGTCCAACATAGGCATAGCTCCATACGAGGCGTTGTACGGAAGGAGGTGCAGGACCCCACTATCATGGGTTCAGGATGCGAGACACTAGGCTCGGAGTTTGTGGGAGATACAGATGCTCAGATTAGATTGATCCGGGACAGGATGTTGGAAGCCCAGAGCAGACAGGCCAAATACTACGATGCGAGGCATCGTCAAGTGGAGTTCCAGGTGGGAGACCGGGTTTTCTTGAAGATACAGCCGATGCACGGAGTCTCGCGAGTTCGCGGGCGGAAGAAGCTCAGCCTGAGATATATGGGGCCTTATAGGATCCTGGAGCGGATCGACCTCTTAGCCTATAGACTAGAGCTACCACCGGAGTTAGCGGGATTGCATGACGTCTTCCACGTCTCCTCACTTCGGAGGGCTCTGTTACGCCCTGAGCAGCTGATTTCCTCGGCAGATGGCCCGGTGGCCTCGGATCGGTCAGTCAACTTGGAGCCTATCAGGATTGACGATACAGCAGTGCGGGTCTTGCGACGGAAGAAGGTTCCGTTAGTCAAGGTTCTGTGGAACAATCATGGGCAGGAGGAGCATACATGGGAGCCACAGGACTTGATGCGGCAAAAATACCTGGAACCTTTTCGTCAGGTATACCTCACAACCCCTCTGGACAATCAATTTGCTTTCCTGTTTTAAACCAATAGGACTGAAATTTCAAGAATAGGGGCTAATCTTTTGTTTATTGGGGTGTATATACCTAGTTAATTGGGCGAATTAATCTTAGATTTGAAACCGCACAAAGCAAACATAACGTAGAGATGTAATCTTTCAATTCTCATGGGATGTTACAAGCTTCTCTTTCCCGATTAGAGTCCCGTAGGCTTAAACTTGATTTCGGGGACGAAATCTTTGTTTTGTTTATTGGGATTTGTAACATCCCATTTCCGGCTAGACCCCTAGGAGTCGGTTGGTCGTGACAGAACCCTAGGAAGCCCAAAAATTAAAATACATCAACCGAGATTTAGGGTCACGGGTTGGTCACGCCCGTGACCGACCCGTCACGCCCGTGACCTAGGGCGTGACTCCTTCGACGATCGTCGATCTCAGGGAGACGATCGTCGGGCGCAGAATTTTCAACCCGGGCCTGTCACGCCCGTGACCTATGTGCCACGCCTGTGACCTAGGGCGTGACCCCTTCGACGATCGTCGATCTCAGCGGGACGATCGTCGAAGTGCAGAATTTGCGTCGTGGCCCTGTCACGCCCGTGACCAAGGTTTCACGCCCGTGATCAAGGGCGTGACCCCCTTCGGCGATCGTCGATCTCAGCGAGACGATCGCCGAGCGCGGAATTTGCCTCATGACCCTGTCACGCCCGTGACCTATGTGTCACGCCCGTGACCTAGGGCGTGACCACCATTCGACGATCGTTGATCTCAGTTCGACGATCGTCGAACTGAGAATTGGCCACCCGGGCCTGTCACGCCCGTGACCTGTGTGTCACGCCCGTGACCTAGGCCGAAACGTCAGCCAGACTGGAAATTTCGGTAACCGACGTCGTAATCAATTCTGATTATGGGAAGTTACACCATGAATATTTATGGGCCATTTCCTACTCTAGTTATTTAATAAAATAAGGAAATGTTGGTCCAATAGGAAATTGCCACCTGGCAAACACCTCATCGTTTCCAGCGTTTCAACTGCCTCTACCATAACCGAAACACCATTAAGAGGAACCTTCATGACCATAATTGCTTACCTCTTTCCCCTCCCCACTTACTGATCTATAAAAGACTCCTTAGAGCAAGAGGAGAAGGTTACACGCTCGATCAAACGGATTCAGATTCCTCCCCTTGCTGTTGAAGAATTTCCGGCGACGCCGCCACCGCGCAAATGGCTTCCCGACGGTCTGCACGCCTCCAGCCCGCGAACAAGGTCCTCCCCTCCCTCTTCTTCTGCGGATAGATCTTAGAAATCATTAGGAGAGATATCGGGCTCAAAAGAGCCGGATCGGGTGAGCGTTTCCATGGTTTTTCCAAAAATTTCATGGTGGCAGGTTCGCCGGAAACCGCCTCTCCGGCGGCCGTGCCGCCGCCCGACGGTAGCCCTCACCTCAACAGAGGAAGTGGTGGTGGTGGCCGTCCAGGGAGATGGCTGGGTGGGCAGGAAATGGCTTTAGAAAAGCTACAGGTTTCAAGCTTTTGTTTTTAGGTTACTGGTTCGTGCTAAAGAAGAAGGTGAACAATAACATTTTATTATATTATATTTTGTATAATTTGGAATTAATTCCCTCTACTGTATACTAGGTTAAAACTGAAAATTATTGCCCGTAGTGGCTGAAACATAAAAAGTGGTTAACATAGAAAATGTAGCCCTTGAAGTCTAGTTTAGTTCAAAATTGATTTCACTCGATTTGGAGTCCTGGATAGACCACAACTCACTTTTTGGTGAGGTCTACCCATAGGGCTGTCTTGACCTTAGAAAAATTCCCCACTCCAATCCAGTCATCAAAATGACTTGAAATTTGGGGTGTGGCCTAATCTTACCTATATCTAGGTGCTATCCAAAAATTAGGATTTTTGGAAAATATTTTTCTATAGTGTTTAGAAAAATTTAATAATCCTAGCATAATTTAATTAGATGGCTAAATGACTTCCAAACCCTCCCAAATTTTGGTGAGTGGTCCCTGGGTTTATCATAAGGCTCTGGTAAAAATTTCATCTCATTTGGAGATGTTTTGATTAAGTGTTTATCCAACCCTAGGTTGGTCCTGATAGGATAATTTAGGATCAAACACCCCCTTGGTATTTGGGTGGTCATATCACCTCAACAGAGGCTGTTATTTTTTCCAAAGGCTGTTTATGGCATGACACACCCTCCAAGGGAGTTTGGGGTTGTTTGGTGTAGGGTAGCCCTAGAACCCTAGGGAAAATCCCTTAATGGTGGTTTTTGGGGTTGTGAAGGTCATGGGGTCAAATGACCTTGGACTGACTTAAAATTTGGTGGAGAGAAGCATAGGGCAAGTATAGTTCTCTGTACAAAAGTTTAGGGTATTTGGAGATAGCTAGGCCACCTAAAATTCTAACCCTAGTTCAGGTCACCAACTTTAATTTGAATTATTAAGCTATCTAATGAACTTCAAATCAAGTAAAATTTAGGCAAAGGGATTTTCTGGTCAAAATAGCCATGATATAATTTGTTGAGATTTTTGGGTTAATTTATACAGTACTTCATTTACAACTCTAATTGTGCCCTAGATATTTACTTTGATGATTATGGAATTTCTGTTCGCTGGAATAATATGAAATCTTAGATTAGGCCATCTTATAGCATGTTATACCTCCTGTATTTTTCTTGGAAATTTTAACTGATTATTTGTGGTACATATTTTTTTAACGTACTAGTTATGACATGGAGTCCAAAATACAAATAATGTCTAATTACTGTCTGAAAAATTATGAAATTTGGTCAATGGGTGTTTAAAGTTACTCTAGTCACCCTGTAATTTTATATGGAATTTTAGATGATTAAAAATAGCATCTCCTTCACTAAGCTAGGAAAATTAGCATTTTATATTAAAATATATTCAGAGCCTAAATATTAGAGAAACATTATGGGACTTGATTTATGGTGGTTTTAGGTCACCATAAAGCTTATATAATTTTCTTGGGATTTTTGGATACATATTTACAGTACTTCCTTCATAATATAGTAGAAATGGCCTAAAATGGTAAATTAGGAAATATAGGCCTAAACACCTCTGGAATTTCTCAAAACTTGGAATTGCTATTTAAATGTCTCATAGGATTTTTACTGAATTTATGATGATTTATTGTTGGCTCATTAGTGCACTTCATGTTCATACTAGGGAATTTGGAATCTTAGAATAAATAAATTAAATGCCCGATAAATAGGGAAAATTTGGAAATCTTGGTCTTAGCTATATTAAGTCATGCTAGACCTCCAGTAAGTACTATAGGAGATTCGGAAGACAAATTAGAGTACCTCCCCTTATACTCCTCACGTACCTCAGGATTGTCTACATGAAGTAAAACCACGGAACCTGAACTAGAACGGATAATGAACTCGGGAAATGGAATTTTGGTAGTTGCTGGTTGGTTAGGGCAAGCTAAGATTAAGTTCGTTATTGGAAGTCAGGATAAGTAGAGTGTGAGACTGGTTAAGGTAAGTGGCTTACGGGAACGACAAAAGATCGTCCACCCCGGGTAGGAATGGAAGAGTCTTAATACGCTAGGGCTAGATCTAAAGTAACTTAAAAAGGGACCGGGTAATGGAGATCAAACAATAACTATAAGTGCCTTGCGAAAGGGAACTTCTGGCCATAATGCCGCCGTCTTGGTTCCTAGTGCCCTTTGAGAGCCCTTCACGGGATATGCCGGGGGCAGTCCTGGGCTAACGTAAACCATAGGAATAACAAATTAAAAGAGCAACTAGTATAACTAGGGTTGCACATACACGCACCTCGGTAGCTAGGAAGGTAGAATAAGTTGCTTTGGTTGCCATTCAGACGGTAGCTCTGAAGGTAGATGGACGTACGGGATAGTCTGGGGAGCTGAGGGCTCGAGTGTTGGAGTATAGAATAAAGGTGGTGAGTCTTCAATATCTGATTGTCGTTCACACCGGCATCGGCATGTTGACTCGGCGGTGTGGGACACTTAGCCAAAGAAAGTCTGGTGGGTATAGCCAGCATTAGTACGCGGATACTCTAGGTTGTGTTCTTCTAGGGGCGTACGGAAGGGCTAGGCCCGGTAGTGTGGATACCCGCCTAGGAGTGGGGGGCCCGACCCACTGTCTCCGTTTGCCACTACGGAGGTTCCTGGGAGTGAAGCTAGCTGCCCGAACAGGGGGAACTAAAGGTCTGTGCACATAGAGTTGTGTGCGTGAGTTGCACTTGCATGAATCATGGCATAGCATATCACTACACTCATATTTGCATACAACCAACACCCCAACGTATAAATCGGTATGGGACTTTTTATACGATGGGAGCCTTGCAGAAGACCCCTTAACTTATAAGTTTGTATGGACATTCATATAAGTTAAGGTTACTTACCTACTTATTTACTTGCTTGTTTACTTACTGTTCTCTAGCTGCCTTTTTATACAATTGTTACTTACTACTTCTCTTCTTTACCACTTACTACCATAGAATTGCTAGATGTACTTTGTTCTAGATAGTCTTTAGAATAACTCCCCTGTCACCCGCTTGATTATTCTCCACCTTTGTAGCTTCCCTTTCCTCCTCTCCGCTCGGTGCTTAGGAGCCGTAGGGGGAGGGGTAGGGGATGATAGGGCTTAGTCTTTATGACTAATGGTTTTCGAACCACCACATTACAGGAGCTCCGGATGGGAGACAGGGACCAGCAGTCCAGGGACCAGCACCAGCGGAGTACGGTGCGCATGGAGGTGGGTCAGTCTAGCACCGGTGCACCTGCGACCAACCCCGTGAGTGATTAGTACTTTTATAGTTTTCTGCGATGAGTGACTTGTAGTGAGGACTCGGATGTACCTGGCTCGAGCCCGTTTATCTATATTTCTTCTGAACCATATCTTGCAGTACTTCTATTATCTGTTTCCTGTTATTAACTACTGATGGACTGGATGTGATTTCACTTTTATTTACATATTTCTGTGGACTTGTTTATATTTATGTATAATTACTTCTCTCTCTCGTGATCGAAAAGGGTCGGCAGAATTGGCGTTTTGTACTGGCGACCTTCCCGTGAGTCGGTGCCACCACAAAGCGGCAGTTCTGGGCTAAGACCCCAGTGTTTAAAAAGAAAAAAAGGGGGGGGGGTCTTACAGAGTCTACGTCACTCAACGTCAAAGCAGAAATGGCGTTGAGTGAGGTTCACTCACTCAACGCCACGGGACTTGGCCGCAAACTTTCCTTCGGCGTTGAGTTAAGTAACCTCACTCAACGCCAAACCAGAAATGCCGTTGAGTGAGGTCAACTCACTCAACACCAAAGTACTTAGCCTCAGAAAAGGCTATGGCGTTGAGTGAGCACACCTCACTCAACGCCAAAGTACTTGGCTGCACTGAAGCGATGGCGTTGAGTGAGTCCACCTCACTCAACGCCAAAACCGAAATGGCGTTGAGTGAGGTCGACTTACTCAACACCAAAACACTTAGCTTCTTCGGAAAACCGTGGCGTTGAGTGAGCTTGCCTCACTCAACGCCAAAACGGAAATGGCGTTGAGTGAGGTCGACTCACTTAACGCCAAAGTACTTAGCCGCTAGCAGGGGCTGTGGCGTTGAGTGAGTCCACCTCACTCAACGCCCCAGTACTTAGAAATATTCTGACTGGCTACAGCTGCAGCATTGAGTGTATGCACCACACTTAACGCCAAACCTGCAAAGGCTTTGAGTGTGTGCACCACACTCAACGTCGGCCAAACAGAATTCAAAAAAAAAACTCTTACCAACAACACAGCAGGCACCCCCTTCTTTCACACTCTCTCGACTTCACCCGCAAGCCACCAACCAGACAGCAATCTGGAATAAAACTGATGGCATTACACCGGCGGGTTGAGCACCAACAGCGAAAAGAGGGGGGCTCAATAGGAGAATCTAAACCCTAATTTTTCAGCAAGATGAAGAACATGCTTGGCTTTTACCCTAGGGCTAACCGGGATTTCAAAAATTACAAGAGAACAAAAGAATGGCAAGGGCAAGAACACCACTTGCCTCGATTTCCGGCGAAGCGTGGTCGGCTTTCCCTCCTCTTCACTCTGCACTAGAAGGAGCAGCACCTAAAAGCACCCAACAAGCAAACCCGAACTTTAATGGCGGAAACCACAAGAACTGGAAATCACAAATCTCCTAAAACTCCACGAAAATTGAATTTCTTTCCGTCGAAACGTAGATCTGAGCGAGAGCAAGACAACGCCGCTTTCGGAATCAAAATCCGTCCACGAACACTCCCGGAATCACCATCTGAAAGCTACGGCAGCCCGTCGTTCCGCCTCTGATTTCCGCGAAACAGGAAAAGCGGTTTTCTTTTGGTCTCGGGAAGAAGGAGGAAGGAGAAGTGGGCCCGCCACTTCTTAATAAGGCTTTTATAACTGCTTAGCCATGTCGGTTCAGCCTAACTACAGCCCAGCCGTCGGTTCACTCAGCTAAAAAAATCAAATTTCTAATTTGATTTTTACTAATAGCACACCCAAAATGACACGAAAACCGAACTACCTCGGAATTCAACAAAATTCGCACCGTAGCTAAATACCCACGCTACGAACACAACGAAGAAGTCGAAATTAACTTTCAACGAACAGAACTCGAGTTATAACCTCCTAAATTTAAAACACAAGCATCCCCCAAGAGGCCACACCGGGTCACCCAAAACGACTCGGCTTGCTATGGAGATTTTGCCCATAGGCTACATAATAGGCCACTCAGTTCTAAGGAGCTAAACCACACTCCACAAATGGCACAAGCCACGAAGACGCGTCACCGTAATGCCGAACGAGAATAAAAAAAAGTCGCAGAAAAATCGGGGGCGTTACAACACGGGCGTGTCCAAAGCTGTGTCCTGCTCTGTGTTGGCAGGGCGGTGTCGAGTGTGGCACATGACCTGTGACACGGGCGTGTCCAAGGACGTGTCCTGGTATGAGTTCAACGTGTTTCCGTAAGGTCGACAAAATGCATTCGACGATCCGCGGAGGGAAGCCATGTTGGGCACACAGTGTAACACCCCAAATTCTGATTTGGAGTTATGGCTGGGTGACACGGCCTGGGACACGGGCGTGTCCCAGGGCATGTCCAACTCTGAGTACTCGAGTGGGTCTCGAGTGTATCTCGAGTGAGTCACACGTCCTAGGACACGGGCGTGTCCCAGGGCGTGATAAGGTGACACGGACAGGGACACGGGCGTGTCCGAGGCCGTTTCTTACTCAGGTTGGTAACCGGGCTGTGTCGAGTGTGGACCACGGCCTGTGACACGGGCATGTCACAGGGGCGTGTTTGGCACACGGCGAAGTACATGGGCGTATGCCTTAGCCGTGTCCTTTTCGGGAGTGTTGATCCTGTGTTGATTGAGGGACACGCCCCTCAACATGGGTGTGTACCTCGTGACATGGGAGTGTCAGGAGTTGACACTAGCATGTCTAAGCCCGTGTCCTTGTCCAGATTGAGTCGTTACATTTTGGTATCAGCTCGTTTCAGTATTCCTCTTTCGAATTCGTGGTCGAATTTTTTTGTTGGGTGGTGAGCACGTGTACGTGCGAACCGTTTTAACACTAATGAACTCATGAATGTCCACTAGGAATGTGAGCGTGTGTATTGGGCATGTTTGTCGTTTTGGATTGGAGGTTAATGATATCTTGTTCACATATAGGTGATAAGGAGTGGAGCTGGGCAGTCTGAGCCCTAGTATTCGGATGAGAGTGCGACACCAGCGGAGGTGCCCACACCTCCCTCTTCTGCGGAAACCATACGCTTAGTTGCGGAGGCGGTATTTGCCATGTTTCAAGCACAACCTATTGGGCAGGCAAGACTTATAGTGGAGCCAGTACAGGTTGGTGCGAGGCAAGAGCGTGTTGAAGCTCAGATTGATGAGAAAGCAGCTGACGAGCAACATAAGCGGTTTATGGATTTTCATCCACCTACATTTGTCGGGGCGAATTCCCCAATGCAGGCGGAGGATTGGATCTCAAGAGTGAAGAGGATCCAGACAACGGTCAGGATTGATGAGGGACAGAAAGTCACTTTAGCCACTTTCCTGCTGGAAGGAGAGGCGCGGCTTTAGTGGGATGAGGTCGAGATGCACCAATTGGCAGGCAGAGGCCTGGGAGAGATATCGATGAATGAATTCTCCAAATTGTTTTGGGCAAAGTATTTGCAAGTATAGCGGCAAATTGCAATGGAGAATGAGTTTCAACGTCTAGTGCAGGGTGAGCGTACTATGGATGATTACCTGCATGAGTTTACCATTATGGGACGCTATGCGGGGTCTACTTTTGCGGAAGAAGCGCGGAAGAAGAATATGTTCTATGAGGGACTTCGAGATGAGCTGAGGTTGGCGCTCCCGAGTTCGGTGAACCAAGGCTTCCAAGCGTTATTCGACACATCATGTGCACTGGAGAAGGATTCTAAATGAGTGCAGGACAAGAAGAACTTGGCGGTGGAAAAGCCAGAGTTAAAAGTTCCGCAATCGGAATAATCAGAGTTTAGTAAACGGGACAAGAAGAGGTTCAGGCCTACTGAACAAACTTCTTCAGATGTTGCTTCGGGAGCAACGTATGGGCAAGGACGTGTGGATACACGTATATGTTATAATTGTGGACAGAAGGGTCATATAGCCCGATATTGTTGGAGAGGCCCATCAAAGGGTGAGAAAAAGTCTTGTGTGCCCTATGAGGAAAAGGGCAAGGCAGTGGCAAAATCATCTACATCCTGAGCGCAACCGCGAGTGTACACTCTCTAAGTGCGGGAGCCGCAAAGCTCAAATCATGAAGTACATCAACCTCGCGTGTATAATCTGGAATTACAAGAGGCTGTCAAGAGGATTATGAAGGACGCGGCTAAGCAGAAATAGAGAAAAAGTGTACTTTACTTTTTACTATTGTTTGTTGTGTGTAAAAGACATGGTGTATATGTGCAATAAAGGAATGGTTGTGTTGGTGTTTAATGAGGTGCTCAATTTCGGGACGAAATTTCTATAAGGAGGGGAGGGTTGCAATACCCCAAATTCTGATTTGGAGTTCAGGCTTGGTGACACGGCCTAGGACATGGGCGTGTTCTAGGGCGTGTCCAGCTCTGGGTACTCGAGTGGGTCTCGAGTGTGTCTCGAGTGAGGCACACGACCTGGGACACGGGCGTGTCCCAGGGAATGTCAAGGTGACATGGTAAGGGACAAGGGCGTGTCCGAGGCCGTGTCCTGCTCGGGTTGGTAACCGGGCTGTGTCGAGTGTGACACACGGCTTGTAACGCGGGCATGTCACAGGGGCGTGTTTGGCACACGGCCAAGGACACAGGCGTGTTCCTTAGCCTTGTCCTTTTCGGGAGTGTTGATCCTGTGTTGATTGAGGGATACGCCCCTCAACACGGGCGCGCACCTCGTGATACGGGCGTGTTAGGAGTTAACACAGGCGTGTCTAAGCCCGTGTCTTGGTCTGGATGGAGTCGGTTCCTTAACCGCTTAGGGAACACGGCTTGTAACACGAGCATGTCACAAGCCGTGTCAGCCCAGGAAAAGTGATTCCAGGGCAGATCCTGGTCATTCATTTCCTTCTATTTGGATCATGTGGTCCAAGCTGCTTCCTGTAGTGATAAGACCTTAGATTGAGAGTATTCTTTCATTTTATTTTCTCTTTCTAAGAAGAGAGAAGGGATAGCTTGGATGAGGAAGAAGGAGAAGGATTTCGGCCGCCGGTGGTGCTTCAGCGGTCCGACCTGAGATCCGAGGCCAGTGTTGTGGAGGCAAGGCCGCCGAGGTGATTTCCAACCGGCCAGTTTTCCATGGCTCCGAAGCGATCGTCAAGGGTAATGATCTTCTTCTTGGACAAGTGAAGTCCTACTTTATGCATGTGCATGGAATCCTCCACCAAAAGGTGGAAAGCGTAAGCGTTTCCAGCGGTTGTGTCTGCATCTAGATCTAGAAATGTGTAGTACGGAATAGGCATGCTGTGTGAAGCCCATCTGGACGGGTAGTCGAGATTGGTAATGATGCGAACAAGAGAAGACTCCATATATAAAATGAGTAGCTTGCGGAGATGGTAAGTACGCTTGTGAATTATTGTAAGGAAGCTTTGCATATCTCCTTTGGTTGTATGCTCGACAAGAGCTAGATGATGGATGGGAAAGCGGCACTGTGTGCCTGTATTATGAGATGGATTGCGGACACCTCTGAGTGGGATGGGCACGAGAGATCTTCAACAGGGGTTCGGAGGATGATGCCCATGACAAACAAGGTTAGAACCTCTGAGTGGGTGGGCTACCCAGCAAGTTTAGTGGTAGGAGCATGTGAGCGGTTGATTTATAATACTGCAAATGGGGGGCTGCGGGCCTTCCCGGCGGCTTGTTACACTACGGGCATAGGTCGATCTATAGTGCTCACAGTTGCCGTGAGGTGAACTCCTCTGAGTGGGGTGGGTGTGTGAGGTCTCTGACGTGTGTTTGGAGGCTTATGCCCGACCAACAAACTAATAACCTCTAATCGGTGGTGGGACCTAGAGGATTTCGGTACACCGTAAGCGTGCACAAAGTGCCTGGAATGAAGGCCGGTGTTTTTGATGTTGTTGTGTTATATATATATATATATTGTGATTGCACTGCATGCAGGGAAGGAACAACTGCCCCGTGTAAGGGGTAGATTCGTTATAATTGGTCAGCTGAATGCTGACTGTTGCTTTATTTATCACCCTTGGGGTGGATGTCCATATGCAGGTGATGCCCTTGTTGATGTTGACTTGAATTGAGCGGGCTGAAGCCCTTGCTGCTGCTGCTTGTAGGCCCTTGAAGGTCGTGCGAAGCTTTGAATTTCATGTGTGGTCGGCCTGCGTGCCGATGTATAAAATCATATTTTGTAAAAAGAAACATGTAAGGCCTTAAGGCCGTTAGCAATGTGTGTGCTTGTATACATTCCTGGGGTTATATATAAATGTGGTACTTATATATTAGTGGACATTCATTGGTTGAGTTCTTGCCAGTAATAAACTTCTGCTAGAATTCTCTGGGTTAGGGTGCGATGGTATTTTGATATTAACCTGTGACATCGCCGTCTGTTTGTGGCATATAGTGTGGGGCCCCAGCCGAACCTTCAATTATATGTTATTTAACGGATGGAGTCATTACACACGGCCTGTGACACGTGCGTGTCCAGGGCCGTGTCCTTCTCTGTGTTTGGCCGGTCTGTGAGGACTGATGAACACAGAATGTAAACGGGCATGTCTGAAGTCGTGTCTAGCACACGGCCTGTGACACGGGCGTGTCATAGGGCTGTGTCCTGGTCAGGACACGACGGTTTCTTTTGCCGCTTAAGGTGTAAGACCCCGTTTTTTTTTCTTTTTAAAATCACCGGGGTCTTAGGCCCAGAACCTCCGCATTGCGGTGGCACCTTCACACCCGGGAAGGTCGCCACTACAAAACGCCGATCCTGTCGGCCGATCGATCGCAGAAGTGTAGAATAAAGTATAAGAGTGAGAATGAACTCAAAACTAGTTACTCTTTAACACTTATTATTCCTATGGTTTACATTAGCCCAGGACTGCCCAAGGCATACCCCGTGAAGGGTTCTCGAGGGCACTAGGAACTATGATGGGCTGAATCCCAAAGCTCCCTTTCGCAAGACACTTAATATTATTGATTTCTACCCATGACCAATCCTCTCTTTTATTTCAGTGTGACTCCCCTAAGTGTGTTTAAGCTCTCCGAGCTAGCCTATTTCAGTTCTATGTACTATATGCAGACCGTGCTAAGCTACATGGTGCTCCCACTAGGGGGTACTCCATTTACTCATCAAACAGATCCATAATAATTTCTGGGATTCTACCATGACCTATTTAGACTAACTCAAGTGTTTCATAATTTTCCTAATTATTTGGGCATTTAATCTAATTAACCTAAGACTCCGAATGCCCTACTTTGAACATGAAATGCACTTTTAAATCATAAACAAATCATCACAAAATTATGATAAATAATAGGTAACATTTCTACAGCAAATCCAAGGTCAAAGAATTTTCAGAATTGTTTAGGCCCCAAATCCACAATTAGAACATATAGTCAATATTACCATTTTAAGAAGCAAAGGCCGGAAATATTATTCTAAAAATTAAAATAAAAATCCAGTAAGTCCATCATGGCCTAAAAACACTCTAGAAGTATTCTCCCAATTTTCCAGTGAACAGTAGTCCCTAATTTAATTTTAAATCAATGATTTCATAGCCATTGGTTATTGAAGAAAGTGCTGTAATAATTCATCTAATAATTATGACAAAATTCCAGGAGATAGATAATAATATAAAACAAACCCTAACCAAGTTTTACAATTTTCTAAAACATGAGAGACTCTGAATCTAAATAAAAGTAATCTTCCAGATTTATAACTTTGTGAAATAAGTACTATTTTTATTCTCTTAAATTTTTTGAGAAAAGTCCAGAGCCAAAATAGTTTCATAAAACACTCACTGACCAAGTTTCATAATTTTCGTAGCAATATTGGGCTCTATATATATTTTTGATCAGAAATCCACAATTCATAATATATGAAACAAGTACTTAAAATAATCATCTAAAAATTCTAATAAAAAAACAGAGGGAACTAAAATGATGTAAAACTTCCAAATACGAAATTTCACAACTTTTCAATAAACAGAAATATCATAACAAGCAAAATAAACTTAAGGACACAACTAGGGTTATTAAGGAAGTACTGATTTTATTAGCCCAAAAATTCCACTAAAATTATTTTAGGACTCTTTTTATCATAGAAATACCCTGCCCAAGTTTCAAGTTATTGTGAGGTGTTTTGATTTCCTAAACCCAACTATTGGGTTTGTGCCCTAAACTAGAATTAGGGATTTGAGGGGGGTTAAAGGCTTCCAAATTCAATAAAACTTCAACCAGAGGACCATAGCCACCCTAGGATCCCTTCCACCAAGTCTCAAGTCATTCCAAGTTCATTTGACCCCATGACCTTCAAACCCTAAAAATCTCCATAAAAGGAGCCTACCCTAGGGTTCTAGGGCTACCCTACCCCAAACCACCCCAAATCCCAATGGAGGGTGTTACATGCCATATAAAATCAATGTCCAAAATATCAGCCTCTGTTGAGGGGATTTGACCACTCAAACACCAAAAAGAGCACTTTGACCTAAATAACTCTATAAGGGTAAACCTAAGGTTTGATCAATACCTAACCAAAACATCACAAAATGAGATGAGATTTTTACTAGAGCCCTAAAATTTACTCTAAGACCACCCACCCAAATATGGGGTAGTTTTGAGATGTTTAGAACACCTAATTAATTTATTCATGGATTATTAAATGTTTACAAATACTATAGAAAAATGTTCTCCAAAAATTCCTATTTTTGGATATGTTCTAGGTATAGGTAAGAGTGACCTCCATCCAAAATTTCAGGTCATTTGGATGGCTGGATTGGTGGGGGCATGCAAAATACTATCTTGTCTAGCCTAGGTATTGACCCCACAAAAATGGGTGCTGTGGTCAAACCACTTACCCAAATGGGTTCAAACAAATTTTAAAATAAACTAGACTTCACGGGCTACAACTTTGATATTGGCCACAGTTTCTTTAGAAGGGCCTAAGTAATTTTAATATTTAATTTAAAAGAGTCCAGTAAATAAGACAGAAAATTCAGAATTTCATAAACATGATCCAGCACGAATCTTGAAGCAGATCCAACGCCTCCTGGCTTCTTCTTCCTCCAGCCAAGGGATGTGATTAACCCGACCTGGAGCATATTCCAGCCCTTTTTCCCAACAACCCAGCCACCTCCCTGGCCGGCCACCACAGCCACCACCTTCGTTGAGGTGGGGGCTATTGCCGGGCGGCGACACAGCCGCCGGAGGGGCTGTTTCCGGCGAACCCGAGTGGTATAAAAATCATGAAAAATCTGAAATTTTTCTCACATGAACCGGCTCAATTGAGCCCGATTTCTCTCCTATTTGATTCCTAAGATCTATCCATAGAATAAGGAGTAGAGGAGGACTTTTAACCGTGCTTGCCGACGGGTTTGGTGGTGGTGCGTCATGGCCGATGGTGGAGCTTTCCGATGCTTTACAAAAACCCCGTGAAATCCCTCGTTTTCTTCAGTGGGATGGTGGAAACGAATGCTCTTGGCCTAGGGGAGCTTTTAAAAGGGTGAAATGGGGGAGAGGAAGGGTCATGGATTCAAAGCCATTTATGGCCATGAAGGAGAAATTTCGGCCACCCCATATCCCTTGCATTCAAACACCTAAAGGCTGGGGAAAACCCTTGGTCTCCTCTAACTAATGAGGGGAAGATGAATCAAGGCTTTTGAATCAATTGGAGAGGAACTCTTGCTCTCCCATCGCCATTAATGGCTTTCTCTCCCCGCTTTCTCTCTCTTCCTTATGGGAGAAATTAAATTAAGCCACTTTTATGGTTGGTTATGGTTATTAAACTCCTCAAAACTGACGAGGGAGAATATATTCATCCCTTGGAATCAATTGGAGAGGCCCTTGGTCTCCCTTGACCATGAATGGGGCCTTTCAACCCCTTTCTCTCTCTTCCATTAAAGGGTAAAATGGAGTTTTCTCTCCCCTAGTCATCAAGGCCGAATTTGTTCATCTCCCTAGCCTATTGGCAGCCCATAACCCATATGAATAATAATAAGGAGGTTAGCCTAAGTGGGGGAAATGGGTTTGAGCTTGGGTTAGCCCATTTGGGCTAATTTGACCTATTTCAAGAATTGAGTTGAACTTGGTCAAATTGACCATTTGGGTTGACTCAAATGGGTCCTTGGTGACCCATTGGCCTTCCTTAAGGTCTAGGTAGGGTTGGGTAGGGTTGACTTGGCACCTTGGAGGTCACTTGACCCTTAGTAAGGGCACTTTGACCACTTTGGGGCTAGAGTTGACTTTGGTCAATTAAGCCACTTGGGTTGTCCCCAATGGGTCCTTGGTGACCCATTGACCCCACTTAAGATCTATGAAGACTTAGGTAGGGTTGGTTGGGCATATTGGAGGTCACCTGCCTCTTAATTAGGGCACTTTGACCTTTTAAGGGCTAAGGTTGACTTGGGTCAACTCAGCCTCTAAAGTTGACCCAAAAGGGTCTTGGGTGACCCATTGACTTCACCGTAGGTCTGGGAAGACCTAGGTAGGGTTGGTTGGGCACATTAGGAGCACATTGACCTTAGTTAGGACACCTTGCCCATTTTAGGCCTAGGATGATCCTAGGTCAACTTGGCCACCCTGGGTTGATTTCAATGGACCCTCAGTGCTCTAATAGACCTTCCAATAGTTTAGGGATATTGTGGTGGGGTCATGGAGTCATGGTGAAGCCCTATGGTCATCCTAAACTAGTGTTTAGAATTATACTATTTGCTGACCATGGTGATCTCCACCTTCATGCCTAAGCTCACTTGGTATTCTTGGGCTTCTTAGAGTTTTGTCATGATCTAGTCATGACAAAACCACTCCTAGGGGTCTAGCTGGAAATGGGATGTTACAAATCCCAATAAACAAAAACAAAAATTTCGTCCTCGAAATTCAAGTTAGGCCTGCGGGGTTTCTACTAAGGGTAACTGTTTGTAACATCTCATAGGAAGTTGAATGTATACTTTACCAGGAGAGATCCGGGTACCTCCGCTACATTAGATTCGGTGGCTCCCAAGTATGCTCCTCTTGCCCATGGTTCGTCTACAAGACCTTGACCTGTGGGACCTTCTTGCACTGCAAGACCCGCACCGCTGTGTCATCTATCCTGACCGGCTCATCTTATTACCGATTGATAAAAATCTGTCGAGCCATCTATGCCAAGAACCTATTGTTCCGGCCATAGTAGAGCCTTCTTGAGAAAGGAGACGTGGAATACATCATGCAAACCCGCTAACTCTGGCGGTAGCTCCAGCCTGTAAGCCAATGGGCCGATCTGCTCCCGGATCCTGTAACACCCCATACTCCATGGACTGAGCTTCTTCCGCCCGCGTACCCGCGAGACTCCATGCTCCAGACGTATCTTCAGGAATCATGGTCTCCATCTTGAGACTCTACTTGGAAATGTCGTACATCGTAATATTTGGATGGTCTGCTCTAGGCCTCCAGCATCCTATCTTGAATTAGTCACACCCAGGTGTCTGAGTTCTTCATAAATTCCGAATCGAGTGCCTTTAGATCCTCATCCTAGATCCATGATAGTGGAATCCTGTACCTCCGTACGAGGGTGGAGAGCTGTGTTGAATGTCGGTCGTGAGTCCAGATAAGCCTGGACTGACATTTTCTCCTTAGACGTACAATGTCCATCCTGATTCGACATGATCACCTTAAGCATACCATGATAACATACTTTTACTCCCAAACTTCATGAAACAACCACGAGAGTTTTATTCCGGGTCGGGGTGACCCTAGCTTCCTCAGCCATTCTATCCTCGATGTTCCCTTTGTAATTATGCCCGGAGTGGGGATGAGGAATCCTGTGTATGAAAATCCTTAATTATACCCTTGAACTTCGACTCTAACTCGGGTAGTGTATGATTATTGTGCCTCTTTCTTCACTCTGGGGAGATACATGTTCTAAGATACACCATACTTCCGGTGATACATCATAGCGATTACATTTTTACCTTCTCAGATATCCTGAATCTTGTTACCCATCATCTAATTTTTTGTGATCATAGTTAATCCTCGTCTTATCACCAAGTCATTGTCTTGGTAATGCTACAGGTCATCACTCCAAACATGTTTTAACAAAATCTTATCTTTGCCCGAATAACGTCGAATTATATCGACTTCAATCTCATTATGTTTGTTATGCCTCATTCTCTAAATTAGGTCTAAGGAAACTCAAGTCAATACTAATTCATCCAATAAACAAAGGACAAGTCCCCAATAAACAAAAGGTAAGCCCCCAATAAACAAAAGATAAGGCCCTACCTACCTTGGGCTAAGTATCTTTGATATTACCATGCTATATTCATCCCAGTTGGGTGCACAATCCCTAGGGAATCAATCTTCGACTTGGGGTTCCACCCTAAAACGTGTTGATATACTCCATACTCTAAACCCTCCGAGTCACATTTACGACAACCTTATCCAGGTCAACATGTTCCCAATCCCAACTGTGTCTCTTCTGAACTAGAATTCCTATCCAACCCTCAGTGTTGGTTGTGCTGGTTTTCTCCAGGTAATTTTGTTACTGGTACGAGGTTTGATACTATGTGTCTTCTACCATTCTACTAATGGTTATTGGTCTCAATTCTCCTTAAAGCAATCCTACTAGTTTGAGTAATGGACCGTAGGGTCACCTGAGTTTATGTCTTAGGTTGTCATTCTCGTATAAAACTCCTCCTTTATTCTCTTTGGGTATCTCCTTACCTTAACAAAGTTCATACCGAATGTCTATTTCTGACTAGGGCATACTATAAGTTATCATGGTTATTCATGAGTCCTAGTGGGTTGAGTCTAACTCGTTTGCTAGAGAACTATAAAATGAGATCTTTGAGCCGGAGGTGCTCCCTGCTAGGGCAGGGTTTGCCGTAGGCTACAAAGAAGAATTCAACCTAATGATGAAGTGGACTTTTACATTTGATTTCCCATATGGGCACACCACTGCTTCCGCTGCTAGTATGTCCTCAAACTAAGCTCTCGCGGGAGTGACCTAGGGTTAGTGGACTTCTTCTTTTTCGATCGAGGTTTGCTCTCATACCACTTGTAAGACCTTATTTTTTTTCTTTTTAAAATCACCGGGGTCTTAGGCCTAGAACCGCCGTATTGCGGTGACACCTTCACATCCGGGAAGGTCGCCACTACAAAACGTCGATCCTGCCGGCCGATCAATCGCAGAAGTGTAGAATAAAGTATAAGAGTAAGAATGAACTCAAAACTAGTTACTCTTTAACATTTATTATTCCTATGGTTTATATTAGCCCAGGACTGCCCAAGGCATACCCCGTGAAGGGTTCTCGAGGGCACTGGGAACTACGATGGGCTGAAGCCCAAAGCTCCCTTTCGCAAGAAACTTAATATTATTGATTTCTACCCATGACTAATCCTCTCTTTTATTTCAGTGTGACTCCCCTAAGTGTGTTTAAGCTCTCCGAGCTAGCCTATTTCAGTTCTATGCACTATATGCAGACCGTGCTAAGCTACATGGTGCTCCCACTAGGGGGTACTCCATTTACTCATCAAATAGATCCATAACAATTTCTGGGAGTCTAACATGACCTATTTAGACTAACTCTAGAGTTTCATAATTTTCCTAATTATTTTGGCATTTAATCTAATTAACCTAAGACTCTGAATGCCCTACTTTGAACATGAAATACACTTTTAAATTAGAAACAAATCATAACAAAATTATGATAAATATTAGGTAACATTTCTACAACAAATCCAAGGTCTAAGAATTTTCAGAATTGTTTAGGACCCAAATCCACAATTTAGAATATATAGTCAATATTACAATTTTAAGAAGCAAATGCCAGCAATATTATTCTAAAAATTATAATAAAAATCCATTAAGTCCATCATGGCCTAAAAACACTTTAGAAGTATTCTCCCAATTTTCTAGTGAACAGTAGCCCATAATTTAATTTTAAATCAATGATTCCATAGCCATTGGTTATTGAAGCAAGTACTGTAATAGTTCATCTACTATTTATGAAAACATTCCAGGAGATAGATAATGATCTAAAACTAACCCTAACCAAGTTTTACAATTTTTTAAAACATTAGAGGCTCTGAATCTAATTAAAAGTAATCTTCCCGATTTATATTTTTGTGAAACAAGTACTGTTATTATTCTATTAAAAATTATGAGAAAATTCCAGAGCCAACACAGTATCATAAAACACTCACTGACCAAGTTTCATAATTTTTGTAGCAATATTGGGCTTTTTATCTATTTTTGATCAGAAATCCACAATTAATGATGTATGAAACAAGTACATAAAATAATCATCCAAAAATTCCAATAAAAATGCAGAGGGAACTAACATGATGTAAAACTTCTAAATATGAAATTTCATAACTTTTCAATAAACAAAAATATCATAACAAGCAAAATAAACTTAAAAACATAACTAGGGTTATTAAGAAAGTACTAATTTTATTAGCCCAAAAATTCCACCAAAATTATTTTAGGACTCTTTTTATCAGAGAAATACCCTGCCCAAGTTTCAAGTTATTGTGAGGTGTTTTGATTGCCTAAAACCAACTATTAGGCTTATGCCCTAAACTAGGATTAGGGATTTGAGGGGGTTAAAGGCTTCCAAATTCAATAAAACTTCAACCAGAGGACCATAGCCACCCTAGGATCCCTTCCACCAAGTCTCAAGTCATTCCAAGGTCATTTAACCCAATGACCTTCAAAACCTAAAAATCTCCATAAAAGAAGCCTACCCTAGGGTTCTAGGGCTACCCTACCCCAAACAACCCCAAATCTCATTGGAGGGTGTTACATGCCATATAAATCAGTGGCCAAAATATCAGCCTCTGTTGAGGGGATTTGACCACTCAAACACCAAAAAGAGCACTTTGACCTAAATAACCCTATAAGGGTAAACATAGAGTTGGATCAATACCTAACCAAAACATCACCAAATGAGATGAGATTTTACCAAATCCCTAACATTCTCTCTAAGACCACCCACCCAAATTTGGGGTAGTATTGAGATGTAACATCCCATTTTCAAATTAGACCCCCCTTAGGAGTGACTTGAACATGCTTAGGTGATAACAAGTCTTAGGTTGAACCTAGGAGGTCAGGTGACCCAACTAGCTAGTTGAGACTCACTTGGGCTGCAAATAGTAAAATCTTAAAACCCTTATTTTTGGTAGCCTAGTGGGTTCAATCTGACTCCAAAGAATTCCTAGACCTAATATGGGATCAATGGGTCACCAAGGACCCATTGGGTGCAAACCTAGTGACAAAGTTGACCCAAGTCAACTTAAGCCCTAGTTAGGCCAAAGTAACCCTGCCTTGGGTCAACTCACCCTCATTATGCCAAGTTTACCCTACCTAACCATACCTAGGCCTTAGGGGAGGTCAATGGGTCCCTAGGGGTCTATTGATGTTGACTCTGAAGGTCAAATTGACCAGGTCAACCCTAAACCTTAGGCTAGCCAACATGTAAATATAGGAGAGAGAAAGTGAGAATAAGGGGTATTTTCATGGTAGAATGGTGAGCCCCCCTCTCATATGGCATTTAGGTATTTAATATTCATTTTATGGGCTGCCTTTAGTCTTTTAGGGGAAGAGAAATCGTGAGGGTGACTAGGAGAGAGAAATAGGTGAGAAATAGGCTAAATATAGGAGAGAGAAAAGGTGGTGGAAGTGAGGGGGTGGTTTTAGAGAGTGAGGAGGCATGGGGCTCGGCCAAAGAGGGGCCCACAGCCACCTAGAGGTTGACACCTCTTCCCCCCCACCCTTTCCCGACCACTAAGAGGTGGCTCCACCCCTCCTCACCTCTAACCGACCCCACCCCTTTGAAGAGACATTTGCCTCTTGGATGAAACCGCCCCCCCCCCCTCTTCCCCTCTCCTCCTTATATACTCTCTTAGGAGAGAGGGGCGAACCATTTCGAAACCAGAGAAGGAGGAGAGAATCGTTGCCGGAGCCACCAAGGAGAGGAAACGCCGCCACCGCCGCCACCATGCATTCCCGCCGGTCTATTCGCATCCAAGCCCGAACTCAGGTCCTCCCTCACCTCTTCTCTCATGTTTAGATCCTAGGATTGTTTAGTAGTTGAGTTCATGCTCAAACGAACCGGAGCAAAGGTTTTAAAATTCAGAAATTTCCATTTTATGGAGCTTTTGAAGCTCTCGGGTAGGGCGGCGCCGCCACCTCCGGCCGCCCTAGCTCCGACCGTGGATAGCCCCCACCACTGGGAGCAAATGGGTGATGTTTTCCGGTGGTGGCGCCGCCTCAGGCCGCCGGAATAAGACCCATAAAAACCACCTGTGCGGGCTCAATTTGTTTCCAAATCAGAGAAGATGAACAGCTGCCATCTGATGCGCTTTAAGATTCGTGCAGGATCAAAATAAATACTTATAAACCCATATTTTCTGATTTTCTGTATTTTAATAAAATAGTTTCACTGTAAATTAAACTTAGGCCCCTTATGGGCACCACCTGAAAAAGGTTACAACATGAAAGTTGTAGGTCTTTTGAAGACCTACAATTTGATATGTAGTGGTGAAAAAGTGGATTAGGGGACTGACCTGTAGAGCCTTTTTAGTGAGGGTATTCCTACAACTAGGGAAGATTCCTTCTAAAAATTATTTAGGTCTTTTAGGGGCATGTTCATCAAAAATGATCAACATAAATGTTGTAGGCATTTTTATTATCTACAGTTTGATATTTAATGGAAAATTTTAGGACAAGTATACTGACTTATTGGGCAATTTTTCAAGGGTAGGTCCTATATGTAGGGCAGATTTTAAAATAATTCCCCACACCTAACCCTTGGTCCAAATTCCCTGAATTTTTGACAAAAGCCTATTATTACCTAGATATAGCTCCTGTAAAAATTGGAGACCATTTGGGATAGTGTAGCTTAGGGTTTTGCCCTAACCATAGAAAAGCTAGGGTATGATAATTAAAGGGTCAAATGACCACCATACCCTCCCAAATTTTGGTGAGGTGTCCCTGGTATAGGTATCTAGGTCTGGTTCAAATTTCAACTCATTTGGTTGAGTTTTGAATAGGAGTTCACTAAACCCTAGTTTGGACCTAGGGAAGGGTAATTTGGGAAAAAGGGAACATTTGGCAATTGAGTGATCATCTCATCTCAATAGAGGTTGAGATTCTGACCACTGGTTTAAAATGGTCCTAAGAACTCCCTTCGGGAAGATGGGATGGATTAGATTGAGTTTACCCTAGGGCCCAGGTTCAAACCCTAAATGAGGACTTTGGGGGCTTGTGAAGGACATAGGGGCAAATGCCCTTGTATGGCCTTGAGATTTGGTGAAGAGGTTGTTAATGGGTATTTAACCCTCTGGTCGAAATATTAGAGAATTTAGAGGTAGGTAGGTACCTCAAAACCTAAACCCTAGTTTTAGGGTAGAAGGGATTTTAGGTCAAAACAGTAACTTAAATTCATTTAAAAGCTATGAAACTTGGGTAGAGTGTTTCTAGGGTAGTTAGGACCCTTGGATGATTTTACTAGAATTTTTGGATAATTATTTCTGGTACTTCACTTATGAATGTGGGTATAGCCTTATTTGATATTTTATTTATTAAAGATTTTTAAGTCAAATAAGACCCCATGAAACTCTGGAATTAGATGTTGTTGTCTAGTAGGAATGCTCCTGAATTTTTAGTTTAATTTTATGTTGAATAAATCTAATAGTCCTTTCTCAAGTGTTATAAAAGGGCTTTATGATTTTAAAATATATTATGGCTTAAATATTCTCTGAAAAATTATGAAATTTGGTAAATAGGGTTCTTAAACCAATATGTACCAGTGGGAATTTATTCATGATTTTTGGAGTTATGAATATAGTACTTGATTTCACAAGCATGCTAGATTAAGAATTTAGTAAATGATTTATTGCAAATTAATTTCCAGTAGGAAAATTATGAAACTTATCTAGTACTGTTTTCATGGTGTTATTAGTACCCTGTAATTAATCCAAATTATTTGGATGAATATTTGATGTTGTTTATTCATTAGACATGAAAGAAATGAATTATTGCTAAAATATTTTTAGGCCCCTTAGACCTTAGTAAAAAAATTGCCAATCCTTAGATATATCATTTTTAGATATAGTAGTATTTATCTTAAATTTATTATGATTTACCTATGACTGAAAAGTATACTCCCTGTTCAAATTTGGTAGACCTTGGATCTTAGGAAAATTAATTAATTAATAGATTAATTGAGAAAAATGTTATAACCGGGAATTGATTCAATTATGTCGTGATAGGCCCCCAGTAAATAACTTAGGTTGTTCGGATGAAAACACAAAGAACATCCTATCATAGGCATCATATAGGGGTGGTCTGTAATTAGTGATTTTGGGAAATTTGTAACAGGATAAGGTTTGGGTTAGCGTAAGGACAGGTTGTGTTGGGTGGATTTAAAGAAAGTGGATGGATCACCATAGGAGGTTTCAAGTGTGGTGAGGAATGAGTTGATGCGCTCTAGAAGGTGCGCGGGACCGACGAAAGATCGTCGTCCCCGTAAGAGTGAAGAGTTAAATTCACCCTAGGTTTAGTTTGATGCAATTTATAAAGGGAACGGGTAAGGAAAAACAACCAATAACAATAAGTGCCTTGCGAAAGGGAACTTCGGGCCGTAATGCCGCCGTCTTGGTTCCTAGTGCCTATTGAGAACCCTTCATGGGGCATAATCCGGAGGCAATCCTGGGCTAACGTAAATCTTAAATAAATCAAAAGAGTAATTAGTTGAAATAGGTTTACACTTCACATACTAGTTAGATAGACATTTGGAAAAGGTTAAGTCATCCCGAGGTGTTCAAAGGGGCGCCATCTCGCGGTGCTCAAAGGGATGAGGTTTGGAATTGAGCCGGACGGTTTAGTCCGGGGAGCTTAGTCTCGGTTTGTGGTTGAGCCGGAAGGTTTGGTCCGGGAGCTTTACTCTTGACCTCTTATATTAAATGTTGCATGTGCATAAATAGGAAACTTTAAGGTGGTGGGTCTTCGATATTAGGAAGGTTGTTGCACCTACACCAATATCGTTGACTCGGCAAGTGTGGTTTTACACTTCGCCAAACTTAAGTCCGGCAGTTCAGTCGGCAATAGTACGCAAGAGTCCGCTTAGTGCACCAAGCGTTGAGGCGTACGATAGGTCAGACCGATAGTGCTATACTGGTTTTGAGGTGGGCGAGGCCCAACCCACCGCTTCCGTCTGCCACTACGGAGGTATCCTGAGAGGTAACGGCTCTGAAAGGGGGAACTAAAGGTTTGTGTACACAAAGTTGCGTGGGTGAGTTGCACTGCATGAACATCATTAACCCACCATATAGTTGCATACATAATCATTCATGAGAACCTTGACACCTAATGTATAAGTTGAATGGGACGCTTATACATTAGGACCTGCAAAACGACCTCTTGGTCTAAAAGCTTGTGTGGGCAAGTTTTATAGATTAAGGTCATTTTAAATATTTAAATAATGCTTGTGATAACCAACACCCCAACGTATAAGTGGAATGGGACATTTATACGATGGGAGCCTTGTAAAAGATCCCTTGGCTTATGTGTACTCACATAAGTGAAGGTTTAATTTCTTACTTATTTACTTTTCTGTTTTACCTATTACAACACTTATATTGTTCGCCTGTTATAACTTGCTAGTTAGGTCCACCGTTATCTGCTTTTGACTACTCTTCACCTTCATGTCCTTCACTTTCTTCCTCTCCACTCGGTGCCTTAGGGCATGGGGGAAGGGGTGGGGGATGATAGGGCTTAGTCTTATAGACTAACGGTTTTCGAACCACATCATTTTAGGGAATCGTGGAGCCCAGCCCAGAGGAACAGCCCAGGAGGCCGGTGCGCTTGGAGACAGTGCAGTCTAGCTCAGGAGTTCAGACAACCAGGACCGTGAGTTCCGTTCCTTAGTAGCAGTTTGTTTTTCAGCTTCCGTTTGAGTGACCATGTAGTGAGGTGTTGTTGTACCGGGCTTAAGTCCTTTTTCCTTTCAGTACTCTGTTTTTACTCTGATGTTATACTATTGACGCTTCCTTCGTGAAGTTTATTTATATGTGATTTATTATTGTGGACTGCATTTCTCTTTCTTTACTACTTGCTACTTGATTGTGATCAAAAAGGCCGGCAGAATCGGCGCGTTGTAGTGATGACCTTCCCGGGTGCTAAGGTGTCACCGCAAAGCGGCGATTCTGGGCATAAGACTCCGAGTTTCGAAAAAAAGGGGTCTTATAAATGGTATCAGAGGAGAAGAACCACGATCGATCAAATAGCAGTCCACTAAAACCCTAGGTCACCCCCGGTCGAGTTTAGTTTGCGGACAAACTAAGCAGCGGAAGCAGTGGTGGACCCATATGGGGATCACATAATATATGTCCATTTTAGATTGAGTTAACGTTTTCTGACGATGAAGTTTTGTTGTGCAACCTCCAGCACTGCCTACATTACAGGGTGGGGCCCAACTGACCCTGGATACTGCACCGATTCCACCAGTTCCCGCTCAGTTCCTACAAACCGACATGGGGCAGACTTTGCTGCCATCTTGGATGCTTTCAGGGCCCAACAGGCCCCGGCTCCACAGCAGATACCAGGAGCCAACTGGCTCAGCATCTTCCGAGGACTTTCTCCTCCGTCCTTCTTGGGGACGGAGTCAGCATTGCGGACAGAAGAGTGGCTGGACATCATGGAGGAAATGCTGACAGGGATACGGAGCCCGTAGGAGGAGAGAGTACCTTTGGTTGTGTCCTGCTTGGAGTCTCACGCCAAGCGGTGGTGGAAGACAGTTCTGGATACTACTTTTGCTGAGAGACTGGCTGCTGAGGTTTCATGGGATGAGTTCAGGCCTATGTTGTTGGAGCATTTTGTTCCACAGTCGTCCCGAGACGAGTTGGAGGACCGCTTCTTGCAGTTGAAGCAAGGTACTAGGACGGTGGTGGAATACCATCGAGAGTTCAACCATCTGGCTCGTTTTGCAGACTCTTACCAGCTAGATGAGGCAGCATACACGAAGAGGTTCTACAAAGTCCTGCGGGAAGACATGAGGGATTCCCTTCTATTTGTGTCGGACGGGCCTATCTCCCGTATTCTGGAGATGGCAAAGAGGTTAGAGGAAGATTGGCACACCACCAGATGCCGGAAACGGCCAATGGAGGATCAGAGCCGGGGAGCCCGGAACGATCAGTGTCGAGGCCATACAGCAGATGGCAGGAGGACAGAGATTCAGCCTCGACAGGAGGTGAGGCAGGAGCCGAGGGAGCAGGTGACACTGGCCCCTCAGCCTATTCAGGTGCGAGAACTGCTGAGACCTCAGATGCGAGACGTGCAGAGACCGGGAGGTGGGGCTTAGCTTCCGCCGGAATGCTTCCACTGTCACCAGTTTGGGCATATCAAGAGGAACTGTCCTATGAGGGGAGCACCCCCTCCAGCACCGCATATTGCCCCACCGGCTCAGCACTATGGAGGCCGAGGGCGCGGCCAAGGTCGTGGATATCAGGGCAGAGATCGCCGACAGGAGAGGGAACAGGTATATGCATTTGATATGGCCCAGCCTCGACATCAAGAAGAGGTGATCACTGGTACGTCAAAAGTTTGTATATTTCCTTTGCTAAATAATTAGACTCTAAACTAAGAAATTACAAACTAGGAAAGAAAACTTTAACTAGACTTCAAAAAAATTTTGTTACCCCAGGCATTGTCCTCATCAGCGGCAAGCCCGCATATACTTTGTTCGATACGGGTGTGTCACGCTCATTTGTATCAGAGGCCTTCATTGCTGGCTTGGCAGGCGTGGAGAGATTCATCGGCTTGGTATTGAGGGTACGACTAGCTGACGGGTCCGAGCTACACACCACTGCGCATTGCAACATGGAGGAACAAATTGGCGGGAAAGCATTCGAGGCACCAGCCACAATCCTGAGGATGCCTTCATATGATTTGATTTTGGGCATGTCATGGTTATATTGGAACCATGCCCTAATTGACTGCGTGGCCAAGAAGATTATTCTAAGGCATGGAGATTCTTCTGTCATAATAGAAGGTATAAGACCGTTCTCCTTTTCATTTTTGTCATCTATTCAGGCCGTCAAGGCCCATATACAGGGCGACGAGATTTACCAGGTTTTATTCGAGATGGAAGAGGCCAATATTCTTGTAGCGGAGATTCCTGTTGTGCGAGATTTCGAGGATGTTTTTCACGAAAAGTTACCGGGGCTACCCCCGCACAGAGAGCAGGACTTTCAGATTTTGCTGGTGCCAGGGGCTAAGCCAGCATCTAGAGCCCCCTACCAGATGGCCCCAAAAGAGCTGGTGGAATTCTGGAGCCAATTACAGGAGCTGGTGGAAGCCGGTTATGTCCGGCCAAGTTCCTCGCCATGGGGATCCCCTGTATTGTTCGTCAAGAAGAAGGATGGGACACTTAGACTGTGCATAGATTACCGGGCCTTGAATCGACTGACGGTCCGAAATACTTATCCGTTGCAAAGGATAGACGAGCTGTTCGATCAGCTGGAGGGAGCTCACTTCTTCTCGAAGATGGATTTGAGATCGGGCTACTACTAGTTACGGATCCGAGAAGAGGACATCCCGAAGACTGCTTTTAGTAGCAGATATGGTCTATACGAGTTTACCGTGATGCCCTTTGGGCTCACGAATGCACCATCAGCGTTCATGACTCTCATGAACCAGGTTTTCGAGTCTTACTTGGAATTTTTTGTCATCATTTTTATCGATGACATTCTCATTTACTCTCGGACGAAAGAGGAGCACTCGAGGCATTTGGCACTGACACTACAGTGATTGTGAGAGCATCAGTTGTACACAAAATTCAGCAAGTGTCAGTTCTGGTTGAAGGAGGTGGCCTTTTTGGGTCATGTTATCAGTGGAGCTGGATTGACAGTGGATCCAACGAAAGTTCAAGCAGTCCGAGATTGGCCACGATTGAAGACAGCTACAAATGTTCGGAGCTTCTTAGGACTTGCCGGTTACTATCGGAAGTTCGTAGAAGGATTTTCTAGTCTTGCACTCCCTTTCACATCTTTGACGAGGAAGGAGACACCTTTTGTGTGGACCCCGAAATGCGAGGCAGCTTTTCAAGAGTTGAAGGAGAGAGTCACCTCGGATCCTATACTGACTCTCCCTTCGGGTAAAGAAGGATTCCAGGTGTATATAGATGCCTCCTACCAGGGCTTGGGAGCTGTTCTGATGCAGAATGGGCATGTTATTGCTTACGCTTCCCGCCAGCTAATGAAGCATGAGCAAAACTACCTAGTGCACGATCTGGAGTTGGGTGCGGTTATTTTTGCGCTGAAGGTCTGGCATCATTATCTCTATGGAGTTCACTGCGACATATTTTCAGATCATAAAAATCTGAAGTATGTGGATACGCAGAAGGAGCTGAACATTAGACAGCGGAGATGGGTGGAGTTCCTGGCAGACTATCAGTATGAGATGCACTACCATCCGGGTAAGGCAAACGTGGTAGCCGATGCCTTGAGCCGGAGAGCTGCTACTTCAGGAGCAGGGCCCCAGGTCATGTCTTTAGAGATATTGCGGAGCTTTGAAGATATGCACATCACCTTGGTATCGTCCGAAGACACCGATCTGTACGAGGAGTATTTAGCTGCGACAAGCACCACCGACACTATTCATGACAGAGTTAGAGATTGGCAGAGGTAGGATGCCAAATTTGAGTCGATTTTCAGGGCCATAGAGGCAGGCTCAGCTGGGGACTATTCGATGCGAGGTGGTCTAGTATGCTTTAAAAGGTCGGACTTACATACCGGATGGAGGGCAGATTCGGGAGGACATTACGACAGAGGCTCATCATAGCCGATACTCTATACATCCCGGGATTACGAAGATGACGATGGATTTGAAGAAGACATTCTACTGGCCGGGCATGAAGAAGGACATCACTTATTTCATGACCCACTGCGAGGCATGCCAGTTAGTGAAGGCAGAGTGCAGACACCCCGCTGGTCTGCTGCAACCACTCCCAGTGCCGGAGTGGAAGTTTGATGATATCGCGATGGACTTCATCCATGGCCTCCCTCGTTCACGCACGGGAAACGATTCTATTTGGGTAATCGTTGACCGGCTGACGAAGGTGGCTAGGTTCATCCCGATCAGGAAGGATGACTCTGTTGGAGTTTTGGTTCGGAAGTTCGTGGAGCAGTTTATTCGTTACCATGGAGTGCCCAGGACGATCGTATCTGATCGAGATGGTCGGTTCACATCCAGAGAGTGGAGATCAGTACAGTCTTACCTTGGCACACGACTGACCTTTAGTACGGCCTTCCATCCCCAGACTGACGGGCAGACGGAGCGTACCAATAGGACACTGGAAGACTTACTGAGGCTGTGTATTGTGGATCATGGAGAGCCCTGGGAGCGGATGTTGCCCCTAGTGGAGTTTTCATATAATAACAGCCATCAGTCCAGTATATGGATGGCTCCGTATGAGGCCTTGTATGGGAGGAGATGCCGGACTCCCTTGTCTTGGATACATGATGCGGATCCGAAGATGCTAGATTCGGAGATTTTTGAAGACACCGAGGCTCAGGTGCGACTGATTCGAGAAAGGATGCTAGAGGCACAAAGCAGACAGGCAAAGTATTATGATGCTCGACATCGTCTAGTAGAGTTTAAGGTTGGGACTGGGTGTTCTTAAAGATCCGGCCGATGCACGGGGTTTCACGAGTACGTGGTCGGCGGAAGAAGCTCAGTCTGAGATACATGGGGCCTTTCAGGATCCTGGAGCGGATCGATCAATTAGCTTACAGACTGGAGCTGTCGCAGGAGCTGGTCAGCCTACACGACGTGTTCCACGTATCTTCACTCAGAAGGGCTCTACTACGCCCGGAGCTACAGATTACCACCACTGATAGGCCGGTAGCTACAGATCGGTCCGTTCAAGTGGAGCCGATACGGATTGACGACCAGGGGATACGGGTCTTGCGCCGCAAGAAGATCCCGCTAGTCAAAGTCTTGTGGAGGAATCATGGGCAAGAGGAGCATACTTGGGAACCCGAGGACTTGATGCGAGAAAAGTACCCGGAGTTGTTTAGCCAGGAAATATCTTCTAACTTCTCAAGATGCTTGTAATTATTTTTCCCTACTTGTTTTACACCGGAGTATCATCTAAGATTAGAGGCTAATCCTTTGTTTATTGGGGCTAGCCCTTGTTTATTAACCTTGGTTAAGCAATCTAACCCTCGTGGGATGTTACAAGCTTAAGATAACCCGGTAGAAAAGCTCCCATAGACTTAACCTTAATTTCGGGGACGAATTTTTTTTTTTGTTTATTGGGATTTGTAACATCCCATTTTCAAATTAGACCCCCCTTAGGAGTGACTTGAACATGCCTAGGTCATAACCAGTCCTAGGTTGAACCTAGGAGGTCAGGTGACTCAACTAGCTAGTTGGGACTCACTTGGGCTGCAAATAGTAAAATCTTAAAACCATGATTTTTGGTAGCCTAGTGGGTTCAATCTGACTCCAAGGCATTCCTAGACCTAATATGGGATCAATGGGTCACCAAGGACCCATTGGGTGCAAACCTAGTGGCTAAGTTGACCCAAGTCAACTTAAGCCCTTGTTAGGCCAAAGTTACCCTGCCTTGGGTCAACTCACCCTCATTATGCCAAGTTTACCCTACCTAACAATACCTAGGCCTTAGGGGAGGTCAATGGGTCCCTTGGGGTCTATTGATGTTGACTCCGAAGGTCAAATTGACCAGGTCAACCCTAAACCCTAAGCTAGCCAACATGTAAATATAGGAGAGAGAAAGTGAGAATGAGGGGTATTTTCATGGTAGAATGGTGAGCCCCCCTCTCATATGGCATTTAGGGATTTAATATTCATTTTATGGGCTGTCTTTAGGCTTCTAGGGGAAGAGAAATCGTGAGGGTGACTAGGAGAGAGAAAGAGGTGAGAAATAGGCTAAATATAGGAGAGAGAAAAGGTGGTGGAAGTGAGGGGGTGGTTTTAGAGAGTGAGGAGGCATGGGGCTCGGCCAAAGAGGGGCCCACAGCCACCTAGAGGTTGACACCTCTTCCCCCCCCCCCACCCTTTCCCGGCCACAAAGAGGTGGCTCCACCCCTCCTCACCTCTAACCGACCCCACCCCTTTGAAGAGACATTTGCCTCTTGGATGAAACCCCCCCCCCCCCCCCCCTCTTCCCCTCTCCTCCTTATATACTCTCTTAGGAGAGAGGGGCGACCCATTTCAAAACCAGAGAAGGAGGAGAGAACCGTTGCCGGATCCACCAAGGAGAGGAAACGCCGTCACCGCCGCCACCATGCATTCTCGCCGGTCTATTCGCATCCAAGCCCGAACTCAGGTCCTCCCTCACCTCTTCTCTCATGTTTAGATCCTAGGATTGTTTAGTAGTTGAGTTCATGCTCAAACGAACCGGAGCAAAGGTTTAAAAATTCAGAAATTTCCATTTTTATGGAGCTTTTTAAGCTCTCGGGTAGGGCGGCGCCGCCACCTCCGGCCGCCCTAGCTCCGGCCGTGGATAGCCCCCACCACCGGGAACAAATGGGTGATGTTTTCCGGTGGTGGCGCCGCCTCAGGCCGCCGGAATAAGGCCCATAAAAACCACCCGTACGGGCTCAATTTCTGTCAAAATCGTAGAAGATGAACAGCTGCCGTCTGATTCGCTTTAAGATTCGTGCATGATCAAAATAAATACTTATAAACCCATATTTTCTGATTTTCTGTATTTTAATAAAACAGTTTCACTGTAAATTCAAGTTAGGCCCCTTATGGGCACCACCTGAAAAAGGGTACAACATGTAAGTTGTAGGTCTTTTGAAGACCTATAATTTGATATGTAGTGGGGAAAAAGTGGATGAGGGGACTGACCTGTAGAGCCTTTTTAGTGAGGGTATGTCCTACAACTAGGGCAGATTCCTTCTAAAAATTATTTAGGTCCTTTAGGGGAATGTTCATCAAAAATGATCAACATAAATGTTGTAGGCATTTTTATTATCTACAGTTTGATATGTAACGGAAAATTTTAGGACAAGTCTACTGACTTATAGGTCCATTTTTCTAGGGTAGGTCCTATATGTAGGGCAGATTTTAAAATAATTCCCCACACCTAACCCTTGTTACAAATTCCCTGAATTTTGGGCTGGGGCCTATTATTACCTAGATCTAGCTCCTGTAAAAATTGGAGACCATTTGGGATAGTGCAGCTTAGGGTTTTGACCTAACCATAGAAAAGCTAGGGTAAGATAATTAAGGGTCAAATGACCACCATACCCTCCCAAATTTTGGTGAGGTGTCCCTGGTATAGGTATCTAGGTCTGGTTCAAATTTCAACTCATTTGGTTGAGTTTTGAATAGGAGTTCACTAAACCCTAGTTTGGACCTAGGGAAGGGTAATTTTGGAAAAAGGGAACTTTTGGAAATTGAGTGATCATCTCACCTCAATAGAGGTTGAGATTCTGACCACTGGTTTAAAATGGTCCTAAGAACTCCCTTGGGGAAGATAGGATGGATTAGGGTGATTTTACCCTAGGGCCCAGGTTCAAACCCTAAATGAGGACTTTGGGAGTTTGTGAAGGACATAGGGGCAAATGCCCTTGTATGGCCTTGAGATTTGGTGAAGAGGTTGTTAATGGGTATTTAATCCTCTGGTCGAAATATTAGAGAATTTAGAGGTAGGTAGGTACCTCAAAACCTAAACCCTAGTTTTAGGGTAGAAGGGCTTTTAGGTCAAAACAGTAACTTAAATTCATTTAAAAGCTATGAAACTTGGGTAGAGTGTTTCTAGGGTAGTTAGTACCCTTGGATGATTTTACTAGAATTTTTGGATAATTATTTCTAGTACTTCACTTATGAATGTGGGTATAGCCTTATTTGATATTTTATTTATTAAAGATTTTTAAGTCAAATAAGACCCCATGAAACTCTGGAATTAGATGTTGTTGTCTAGTAGGAATGCTCCTGAATTTTTAGTTTAATTTTATGTTGAATAAATCTAGTAGTCCTTTCTCAAGGGTTATAAAAGGGCTTTATGATTTTAAAATATATTATGGCTTAAATATTCTCTGGAAAATTATGAAATTTGGTAAATAGGGTTCTTAAACCAATATGTACTAGTGGGAATTTATTCAGGATTTTTGGAGTTATGAATATAATACTTGATTTCACAAGAATGCTAAATTAAGAATTTAGTAAATGATTTATTGCAAATTAATTTCCAGTAGGAAAATTATGAAACTTATCTAGTACTGTTTTCATGGTATTATTAGTACCCTGTAATTAATCCAAATTATTTGGATGAATATTTGATGTAGTTTATTCATTAGACATGAAAGAAATGAATTATTGCTAAAATATGTTTAGGCCCCTTAGACCTTAGTAAAAAAATTGCCAAACCTTGGATATATCATTTTTAGATAGAGTAGTATTTATCTTAAATTTATTATGATTTACCCATGACTGAAAAGTATACTCCCTGTTCAAAATTGGTAGACCTTGGATCTTAGGAAAATTAATTAATTAATGGATTAATTGAGAAAATTGTTATAACCGGGAATTGATTCAATTATGTCGTGATAGGCCCCCAGTAAATAACTTAGGTTGTTCGGATGAAAACACAAAGGACATCCTATCATAGACATCATATAGTATAGGGTGGTCTGTAATCAGTGATTTTGGGAAATGTGTAACAGGATAAGGTTTGGGTTAGCGTAAGGACAGGTTGTTTTGGGTGGATTTAAAAAAAGTGGATGGATCATCATAGGAGGTTTCAAGTGTGGTGAGGAATTAGTTGATGCGCTCTAGAAGGTGCGCGGGACCGACGAAAGATCGTCGTCCCCGTAAGAGTGAAGAGTCAGATTCACCCTAGGTTTAGTTTGATGCAATTTATAAAGGGAACGAGTAAGAGAAAAACAACCAATAACAATAAGTGTCTTGCGAAAGGGAACTTCGGGCCGTAATGCCACCGTCTTGGTTCCTAGTGCCTATTGAGAACCCTTCACGGGGCATAATCCGGAGGCAGTCCTGGGCTAACGTAAATCTTAAATAAATAAAAAGAGTAATTAGTTGAAATAGGTTTACACTTCACACACTAGTTTGATAGACATTTGGAAAAGGTTAATTCGTCCCGAGGTGTTCAAAGGGGCGCCATCCCGCGGTGCTCAAAGGGATGAGGTTTGGAATTGAGCCGGATGGTTTAGTCCGGGGAGCTTAGTCTCGGTTTATGGTTGAGCCGGACGGTTTGGTCCGGGAGCTTTACACTTGACCTCTTATATTAAATGTTGCATGTGCATAAATAGGAAACTTTAAGGTGGTGGGTCTTCGATATTAGGGAGTTCGTTGCACCAACACCAATGTCGTTGACTCGGCAAGTGTGGTTTTACACTTCGCCAAACTTAAGTCCGGCGGTCTATTCAGCAATAGTACGCAGGAGTCCGCTTAGTGCACCAAGCGTTGAGGCATACGATAGGTCAGGCCGGTAGTGCTATACTGGTTTTGAGGTGGGCGAGGACCAATCCACCGCTTCCGTCTGCCACTACGGAGGTGTCCTAGGAGGTAACGGCTCTGAAAGGGGGAACTAAAGGTTTGTGTACACAAAGTCGTGTGGGTGAGTTGCACTGCATGAACATCATTAACCCACCATATAGTTGCATACATAATCATTCATGAGAACCTTGACACCTAATGTACAAGTGGAATGGGACGCTTATACATTAGGACCTTCAAAACGACCCCTTGGTCTATAAGTTTGTGTGGGCAAGTTTTATAGATTAAGGTCATTTTAAATATTTAAATAATGTTTGTGATAACCGACACCCCAACGTATAAGTGGAATGGGACATTTATACGATAGGAGCCTTGTAAAAGATCTCTTGGCTTATGTGTACTCACATAAGTGAATTTTTAATTTCTTACTTACTTTTCTTTTTTACCTATTACAACACTTATATTGTTCGCCTGTTATAACTTGCTAGTTAGGTCCACCGTCATCTGCTTTTGACTACTCTCCACCTTCATGTCCTTCACTTTCTTCCTCTCCGCTCGGTGCCTTAGGGCATGGGGGAAGGGGTGGGGGATGATAGGGCTTAGTCTTATAGACTAACGGTTTTCGGACCACATCATTTTAGGGAATCGTGGAGCCCAGCCCGGAGGAGCAGCCCAGGAGGCCGGTGCGCTTGGAGACAGGGCAGTCTAGCTCAGGAGTTCAGACAGCCGGGACCGTGAGTTCCGTTCCTTAGTAGCAGTTTGTTTTTCAGCTTCCGTTTGAGTGACCATGTAGTGAGGTGTTGTTGTACCAGGCTTAAGTCCTTTTTCCTTTCAGTACTCTTTTTTTACTCTGATGTTATACTGTGGACGCTTCCTTCGTAGAGTTTATTTATATGTGATTTATTATTGTGGACTGCATTTCTCTTTCTTTACTACTTGCTACTTGATTGTGATTGAAAAGGCCGGCAGAATCGGCGCGTTGTCGTGACGACCTTCCTGGGTGCGAAGGTGTCACCGCAAAGTGGCGATTCTGGGCATAAGACCCCGAGTTTCGAAAAAAAGGGGTCTTACATGAGATGTTTAGGACACCTAATTAATTTATTCATGGATTATTAAATTTTTACAAACACTATTGAAAAATGTTCTCCAAAAATTTCTATATTTGGATATGTTCTAGGTATAGGTAAGAGTGACCCCCATCCACAATTTCAGGTCTTTTAGATTGCTGGATTGGTGGGGGCACGCAAAATACTATCTGGTCTAGCCTAGGTTTAGACCCCACCAAAATGGGCGTTGTGGTCAAACCACTTACCCAAATGGGTTCAAACAAATTTTAAAATAAACTACACTTCACGGGCTACAACTTTTATATTGGCCACATTTTCTGTAGGAGGGCATAAGTAATTTTAATATTTAATTTCAAAGAGTCCAGTAAACAGGACAGAAAATTCAGAATTTAATAAACATGATCTAGCACGAATCTTGAAGCAGATCCAATGCCTCCTGGTCATCTTCTTCCTCCAGCCAAGGGATGTGATTAGCCCGACCTGGAGCGTATTCCAGCCCTTTTTCCCGGCCACTCAGCCACCTCCCTGGCCAGCCACCACCGCCACCACCTTCGTTGAGGTGGGGGCTATCGCCGGGCGGCGACACAACCGCCGGAGGTGCGGTTTCCGGCGAACCCGAGTGGTATACAAACCATGAAAAATCTGAAATTTTGCTCACATGATCCGGCTCAATTGAGCCCGATTTCTCTCCTATTTGATTCCCAAGATCTATCCATAGAATAAGGAGTAGAGGAGGACCTTTAACCGTGCTTGCCGACGAGTTTGGTGGTGGTGCGCCATGGCCGGTGGTGGAGCTTTCCGATGCTTTAAAACAACCCCGTGAACTTCCTCGTTTTCTTCAGTGGGATGGTGGAAATGAATGCTCTTGGCCTAGGGGAGCTTTTAAAAGGGTGAAATGGGGGAGAGGAAGGGTCATGGTTTCAAAGCCATTTATGGTCATGAAGGAGAAATTTCGTCCACCCCATATCCCTTGCATTCAGCCACCTAGAGGCTGGGGAAAACCCTTGGTCTCCTCTAACTAATGAGGGGAAGATGAATCAAGGCTTTGGAATCAATTGGAGAGGAACTCTTGCTCTCCCATGGCCATTAATGGCTTTCTCTCCCCTCTTTCTCTCTCTTCCTTATGAGAGAAATTAAATTCAGTCACTTTTATGGCTGGTTATGGTTATTAAACTCCTCAAAACTGATGAGGGAGAATATATTCAGCCCTTGGAATCTATTGGAGAGGCCCTTGGTCTCCCTTGGCCATGAATGGCCCCTTTAAACTACTTTCTCTCTCCTCCATTAAAGGGTAAAATGGAGTTTTCTCTCCCCTAATCATCAAGGCCGAATTTGTTCATCTCCCTAGCCTATTGGCAGCCCATAACTCATATGAATTATAATAATGAGGTTAGCCCAAGTGGGGGACATGGGTTTGAGCTTGGGTTAGCCCATTTGGGCTAATTTGATCTATTTCAAAGATTGAGTTGATCTTGGTCAAATTGACCATTTAGGTTGACTCCAATGGGTCCTTGGTGACCCATTGGCCTCTCCTAAGGTCTAAGTAGGGTTGGGTAGGGTTGACTTGGCACCTTGGAGGTCACTTTACCCTTAGTAAGGGCACTTTTACCACTTTGGGGCTATAGTTGACTTGGGTCAACTTAGCCTCTTGGGTTGTCCCCAATGGGTCCTTGGTGACTCATTGAGCTCACTTAAGGTCTAGGAAGACTTAGGTAGGGTTGGTTGGGCATATTGGAGGTCACCTGCATCTTAATTAGGTCACTTTGACCTTTTTATGGCTAAGGTTGACTTGGGTCAACTCAGCCTCTAAAGTTGACCCAAATGGGTCTTGGGTGACCCATTGACTTCACCCTAGGTCTAGGAAGACCTAGGTAGGGTTGGTTGGGCACATTAGGAGCACATTGACCTTAGTTAGGGCACCTTGCCCATATTAGGCCTAAGATGATCCTAGGTCAACTAGGCCACCCTGGGTTGATTCAATGGACCCTCAGGGCTCTAATGGACCTTCTAATAGTTTAGGGATATTGTGGTGGGGTCATGGAGTCATGGTGAAGCCCTATGGTCATCCTAAACTAGTGTTTAGAATTCTACTCTTTGCAGACCATGGTGATCTCCACCTTCATGGCTGAGCTCACTTTGTCTTCTTGGGCTTTTTAGGGTTTTGTCATGACCTAGTCATGACAAAACTACTCCTAGGGTTCTAGCTGGAAATGAGATGTTACATAAGGCACACGGCCTGTGACACGGGCGTGTCACAAGCCGTGTTCGACCCAGGAAAGTTATTTTCAGGGCGATTCATGGCCGTTCATTCCCTTCAAATAAGATCCAACAGTCCAGAAATCTCTCTGTCTTTTTAAGGCCGGGAGTTGAGGGTTAAATCCTCATTTCCCTTAGGTCTTTCTCTTTCTAAAGAGTTAGAGAGTGGGGCGAGCAAGTAAGGAGGAGGAGGAGGAATCCGGCAGCCAGTGGAGCTTCAAATCCCCGAATTGCGAGCTGAGTCCAGACCTGTGGAGGCAAGTCCGTTGCAGTGCTTTTCATCCGGCTAGTTTTCTATGGCGCCAAAGCGAACCTCTAGGGTAATGATCTTCCTTCTTGGACATGTGAAGTCCTTATTTTAGCATGTGCATGGATTTCCCCCACCAAAATGTGGATTATTGAGGGATTTCCCTTGGGTTGATTCTTGAAATCCCCAATAAATATTGCATATAGATCCAAAAATGTGTAGTACGAAATAGGCATGCTGCGTGAAGCCCATCTGGGCAGGTTGGTCTGGATTGATGATGTTTTATTTTGCGCACCAGAGAAGACTCTGCGTTTAAACGAGTAGTTTGTGGAGTCGGTGGGTTGTGCCTGTGAAGTGGAGTAACAGGAAGTATTGGAATGGGGATTCCAGGAAAATACCCTTGTAATTATTATGATGTCTGCAATGGAAAGACCAGTTTTCTGGCACTGCAAGATGTTGTAGGGTTTGGGTTGAGTTTGGGTGTAGAAAGAGAGCTTCTACTGAACCCGCCAAGCGATCGCGAGGAACGCTGGCACTAGCTCCCCTTTTGGATTGTGAAGCCAGTCCTTGGTGGACTGTATGGCTGTTGTGAGCTGCGTGCTCTTAAAAGCCATCGTGCCGAACGGATAAGGGGATGCCAACCCGCGTCAGTCTAGACATTGAACTGGCGATTTGAGCAACGGGCAAGTGTTGAACTGTATCTGCGTTATGGTTTTCTAACATAAGTGCCTGGAATATTGGCGTTCGTCAAGTTCACATAATGAGAGTCTTAGGCCTGCGCGCCATTAAGACTAAATTATCTGGCTATAGGCTGTGGAGCATAATGCTCAAAGTTTACCATTGGGTTTCGGACCTTGAACGGTGGTGGGACCCTGGTTTTCCGGTGCACCAAAAATTTTCCCTGAGGGCACGGAGCGTCGGGCCACATGGCCGACATTTATGATATATTGATTGTGTGTGAGTGCATATTGTGTGATATATCTGCTTGTGAAATGTTATGCCTGCAGGGAAGGAATACAACTGCCCCGGGAAAGGGGTATGGCCATTATAAATTGGTCAGCTGAATGCTGACCATTGCCTTGTTTGCCACCATCATGGTGGGTTGTCCTTGTGCAGGTGCTGGAGAGCCGAGCGGGAAATAGAGGGCTGAAGCCCCTACTGCTTTTGCTGGCCCTCGAAGGTTGAGCGAAGAACTTTATTATTTTCATGTGTGGTCGGCCTGCATGCCGATGTTTGTAATCCACACCTGTGAAGTTTAACTGTAAGGCCTTAAGGCTAAACTTTTGTGTATTTTGTGTATATTCCTTTGGGGTTATATATAAATGTGGTTGTTTATATATAGTGGACATTCGTGGCTGTTGAGTTCAATATTAACTTTAAATCTTCCGCTAGTATGCTCTGAGTTAGGATACAAGTATTTTTTGGTATTAACCTATAACCTTGCCGCCTATTTGTGGCATATAGTGTGGGACTCCGGCCGGACCTTCTATTATATGTTATTTAACAGATGGTGTCGTTACAATTTGGTATCAGCTTGTCTCGGTCTTCCTTTTTCCTTTTGTGGGGTGGTGAGCATGTGTAAGTGCGACCCGCTTTAACATTAATGAACTCTCCAATGTCCACTAAGGAATGCAAATACACTTGTTTGAGGAACCTGTGCATTACTATATTGTTGTTATTACGTGTGCAAGGTCGCTAAAGTGTGTCTTGTTCACCTATAGGTGACTCGTAGTGGTGCTGGGCAGTCTAAGCCCCAACGTTCTGATGAGAGTGCGACACCAGCTGAGGTTCCTACACCTTCTCCTTCTGCGGAAACAATACACTTAGTTGCTGAGCCGCTGTTTACAATGATTCATGCACAATATACTGGGCAGGCGCAACCGACATTGGTTCCAAAACGGGTTGGTGTAAGGCCAGAACCTGTTGAGGTTATTGATCCTCGAGCAGCTGAACGACAGTTGAAGCAGTTTATGAACTTCAATCCTCTTACATTTATGGGTGTGGGATTCCCAACACAGGTAGAGGATTGGTTGTCGCACGTCAAGCGAATATTGACGGCGATAAGGACGGAGGAAGATAAGAAGGTCACCGGTGGGACGAGATAGAGTTGCACCACTTAGCGGGCAGGAAATTAACAGAAGTCTTGATCGAGGAGTTTTTGCGTCTATTCTTGGCAAAGCTCCTGCCAGCAGCACAACGCACCACCATGGAAAATGAGTTCCAGCATCTAACTCATGGAGAAAGTAGTGTTGATACCTACTTACATGAGTTTACACGATTGGGATGCTATGCGGGATCTATCTTTGCAGATGAACAACGTAAAACCAATAGGTTCTACAAAGGGTTGTGGGATGAGTTGAGATTCCTGCTCTCAAGTTCGGTGAACTAGGGGTTACAAGCGTTGGTAGATACGGCTTGTGAGTTGGAGAAGGATATGAAGCGGGTGCAAGGAAAAAGGGACATGACTGTGACAAAGTCTGAGTTCAAAGCACCCCATTCTAGAAAATCGAACTACCAAAGGAAATGGGGCAAGAGATTCAAGCCTTCTGGACAAGCTCCTTTTACCGTTGCATCGGGGGCAACTTTGAGGCAAGAGTCTCATACCTGCTATACATGTGGTAGAGTGGTACATCTAGCCCGTGACTGTCGGGTTGGTCTGCCAAAGGTGGAAAAGAAGACAGGAGCGTCATATGTTGATAAGGGAAAGGCAGTGGTGGAGTCCTCTACATCCCAAGCGCAGCCCCAAGTATATAATCTTGGCCAGCAGGAGGCCATAAAGAAAAGTTACGTCGTCACAGGTACGATCTAAGATATTGCTTACTTTTCATATTTCATACCTTGTGTGTAGCTTGTGTATAATAAGTTTGTCACAGGCTTTGTCCTGATTCGGAATAATCCGGCGAGAGCACTATTTGATACGGGTGCTTCACATTCATTTCTTTCTAAGAACTTCGTAGCACGAATCGGAGTACCTAGTCATGTGAAGACAGATAGTGTAAAGGTGTTGTTATATAACAGATGTGTGATGCGTGCAGATATGACTTGCTACATGGAAGTACAAATAGGAAGTCAGGATTTCTTCTTGAACACATATGTGCTACTGATATCGGAATTTGATGTGATATTTGGTATGGACTTGTTCTCGAAGCAGTGTGCCTTTATTGATTGCAATTCAAAGGAGATCACACTATGCCAGAATACCGAGCTTGAGACTAAGTTTGCTGGTATGCGAGGAGCGAGTGGGATCTTGATGTTTGCTCTCCAAGTCGTCAATGCTGTTCAGAAGGGGGCGGAGTTATTCTTCGCGTTGATTCAGGCTGTTGAGCCAAAGGCCAGTGTGAGTGACGTTCCAATTATATCGGAGTTTGCTGATGTGTTTCCTAAAGATCTTTCTTGGTTACCACCCCAGCGGGAGATCGAATTCACTATTGAACTGGTGCCAGGTGCGAAGCCTGTGACCCGCTCATCATATCGGGTAGCGCCAAAGGAAATGGCAGAATTGAAAGTTCAACTACAAGAGTTACTGGAACAGGGATACATATGCCCAAGTATGTCACCTTGGAGCATACCAGTTATTTTTGTGAAAAAGAAGGATGGTAGTCTGCGGTTGTGTATCGATTATCGCGAATTGAATAAGCTGACAGAGAAAAATAAGTATATGATTCCACAAATAGATGACTTGTTCGATCAGCTACTGGGATCAACCGTCTATTTTAAACTGGAATTAAAATCTGGTTATTACCAGTTTAGGATTCGGGAAGGTGACATTCCCAAGACAACATTTGGAACATGCTACAGTCATTATGAGTTCACTGTAATGCCGTTTGGGCTATGTAATGCGCCATCGGTGTTCATGGATCTAATTCACCGAACGTTCTGAGAGTACTTGGACATGTTTGTGATCGTCTTCATTGATGATATCTTGGTGTACTCTCAATCTAAAGCTGACCATGCGAACCACTTACGGTTGGTATTGCATACCCTACAGAGAAATAAGCTTTATGCCAAGTTCTCAAAGTGTGAGTTTTGGCTGTCGTCAGTGGCTTTTTTTGCCAAGTGGTAAGTGGAGAGGGCATTGCAATGGATCCGTCAAAGATAAGAGCCATACGGGAGTGGCCAGTGTTGTCTTCGGTGGCTGAAATCAGGAGTTTCCGTGGACGGCAGGCTACTATAGATGTTTTGTAGAAAACTTCTCACTGATCGCTTTGCCTCTTACAATATTTACGAGGAACGATCAGAAGTTGGCAGGGCGGTGTCGAGTGTGGCATACGGCCTGTGAGACGGGCGTGTCCAGGGCCGTGTCCTGCTATGCATTCGACGTGTTTTTGTAAGGTCGATGAAATGTATTCGACGATCCGCGGAGGCAAGCCATATTGGGCACATGGCCTATGACACGGGCGTGTCAAGGGCTGTGTCCTTCTCTGTGTTTGGATGGTCTGTGAGGACTGATGAAAATGGGCTGGATATGGGCGTGTTCGAAGCTGTGTCTGTCACACGGCCTGTGACACGAGCATGTCACGGGGCCGTGTCCTGGTCAGGACACGACGATTTCTTTTACCGCTTAAGGCACACGGTCTGTGACACAGGCGTGCCACAAGCCGTGTTCGGCCCAAGAAAGTGATTTTCAGGGTGATTCGTGGCCGTTCATTCCCTTCAAATAGGATCCAACGGTCCAGAAATCTCCCTGCTGTTTTAAGGCAGGGAGTTGAGGGTTAAATCTTCCTTTCTCTTAGGTCTTTCTCTTTCTAAAGAGTTAGAGAGTGGGGAGAGCAAGGAAGGAGGAGGAGGAGGAATCCAGCCACCGGTTGAGCTTTAGAGCCCCGAATCGCGACCCGAGTCTAGATCCGTGGAGGCAAGTCCGTTGCGGTGCTTTTCATCCGGCTAGTTTTCCATGGTGCCAAAGCGAACCTCTAGGGTAACGATCTTCCTTCTTGGACATGTGAAGTTCTTATTTTGGCATATGCATAGATTTCCCCCGCCAAAAGGTGGATTATTGAGAGATTTCCCTTGGGTTGATTCTTGAAATCCCCAATAAATCTTGCATATAGATCCGAAAATGTGTAGTATGGAATATGCATGCTGTGTAAAGCCCATCTAGACAGGTTGGTCTGGATTGGTGATGTTTTATTTTGCGCACCGGAGAAGACTCCTCGTTTAAACGAGTAGTTTGTGGAGTCGGTGGGTTGTGCCTGTGAAGTGGAGTAATAGGAAGTACTGGAATGAGGATTCTAGGAAAATACCCTCGTAATTCTTATGTTGTATGCTATGGAAAGACAAGTTTTCTTGAACTACAGGATGTTGCAGGGTTTGGGTTGAGTTTTGGTGTAGAAAGAGAGCTTCTGTTGAACCCGCCAAGCGATCGCGAGGAACGCTGGCACTAGCTCCCCTTTTGGATTGTGAAGTTAGTCCTTGGTGGACAGTATGGCTATTGTGATCTGCGAGCTCTTAAAAGGCTTCGTGCCGAACGGACAAGGGGATGCCGCCCGCGTCAGTCTAGACATAAAATTGGCGATTTGAGCAACGGGAAAGGGATGAACTGTATCTGTGTTATGGTTGTCTGACATGAGTGCCTGGAATATTGGCGTTCGTCAGGTTCACATAATAAGAGTCTTAGTCCTGCGCGCTATTAAGACTAAAATCTCCGGCTATAGGCTGTGGAGCATAATGCTCAAAGTTTACCGTTGGGTTTTAGACCTTGAACGGTGGTGGGACCCTAATTTTCCGGTACACCAAGAATGTGCCCAGAGTGCACGGAGCATCAGGCCGCGTGGTCGACGTTTGTGATATATTGATTGTGTGTGAGTGCACATTGTGTGATATATCTACTTGTGAAATGTTATGCCTGCAGGGAAGGAATATCACTGCCCCGAGAAAGGGGTAGAGTCGTTATAAATTGGTCAGCTGAATGCTGACCGTTGCCTTGTTTGCCACCATCATGGTGGGCTGTCCTTGTGCAGGTGCTGGAGAGCCAAGCGGGAAATAGAGGGCTGAAGCCCATGCTGTTGCTGCTGCTGCTGGCCCTCAAAGGCTGAACGAAGAACTTTATTATTTTCATCTGTGGCCGGCCTCCGTGCCGATGTTTGTAATCCACACCTGTGAAGTTTAACTGTAAGGCCTTAAGGCCAAACTTTTGTGTATTTGGTGTACATTCCTTTGGGGTTATATATAAATGTGACTGTTTATATATTGTGGACATTTGTGGCTGTTGAGTTCAATATTAACTTTAAATCTTCTGTTAGTATGCTTTGAGTTAGGATGCAAGTATGTTTTGGTATTAACCTGTAACCTTGCCGCCTGTTTGTGGCATATAGTGTGGGGCCCCAGATGGACCTCCTATTATATGTTATTTAACGGATGTGGTCGTTACAATCGGTCCATGCAATTATATCTCAATGGAATAACATCTTTTAGAACTTTAACTCAAACACTTATTTTTCAGTTTTAAAACTCATTATCTTATATATATTCTTAATTTCTAAAAAGATATTTATTTTTAAGAATGATTATTATACGTTCTGATGTGATTATTACTTGTGCTTATTCATGATTTTTTTTAACAAGAGGTATCTTGAAATAAAAATGCTTGCTCTATCATTTCATTTATGTTGCTTACTACTTTATGCTCCACCATGCTTATTTTTAACTAGTGATATTTAACAATCATTTTATATCATCATGTTTTTCTTTTCTACATAGAACAAATTAATTTGTATTGCATACACTCACCTCTACCCTCGTTTGATACAATCAAAAGGGGAGAATAACTTGCATGAATTGAAAATTTTCGAGGGTGTACATTGAAAATTTCATAGGAAACATCTATGTAGGTGGAGTAATCATATAAGAAGTGCGTATATTATTTTATTGCTCGATCATAAAGATATATATTCATCCTTAACCACTTTTGCTAATAATAAAAGGGCGAGAATAAATTGATAAATCTAGTTGTATCGATATTTAGGGGGATCAAAATATATAGGGAACACTTATGTAGGGGGATCCTTCATATAGGAAGAGTATGTATTTGTGTTTTGCTTTAAAGCTACCATGTTATAAACTTATTAATCATGCATATCTTTTACCACACTTACCTATAAACATAAATTTTCTCAAACTCAGTAATTTCTCATATAGGTATTTGTTATTATCAAAATGGAGAGATTGTTGGAGCATGCATTCCGAATCTCTTGGTTTGAGAATAACAAATACCGTGATGTATTTGATCTAGTCTTTTGTGTGTTTATAGTGTGTTGGTTGTACTAATTGAATGAGAAGACAAGTCCTCAGTCATGGGCATAATCCAATAGTGAGTACACTTTAGAAAAAACAAAAGGATGAGTTTTGTGTGATAAACTTCAAACGACCATAACTTTCAATCCGGGAAGATTTATGGACCATGCTACCCCATTCTAGAATGAGAACGAAGTCATCTATAATCTGAAAAAGTTTCGGATGCAAAAAAGTGAAGAGGAGCTATCGCTGGCGATAGAAACTATCGCCCGGTGATAATGAAAATGATGATGGACATGTCCCGCACGATCTCCATTACGTGCACTACTAGTCACTATCGCTTGAGGATAGTGGCAATCACCCCGCGATAGCCCCACCACTCAAACTCGTCTGTTTTCAACTGAAACGATCCTCGCATCATGGGACACATGACATCTTAAGGAGATATCGCCTACGATAGCTAGGCATCCCCCGACAATAGCGATTTTTCTATAAAAGGTTGAAAACTTCGTGCATTAGAGAGAGACTACTCTTAAAGCAGTGATTCCTCCTCCACCAAGCTAGAACTCTGATTCTTTTGAGAGAGGGTTGTCTCTAGAGATAGAGAGCGAAATATTTTCTGCAAATACGAAGATCTAAAGGAGATTTTGAAGGAGAAGGGCTACAACGCACATTCAACACGAAGGGCAAAATGCATCAAGAACGTTGACATCTACATCCCCTTCGTCTTTACCTTCAGAAAGCCTTGGGGAGTTTCTCTTATTTTTTATTATCTAATAATCTCTTTTATTTCATCTTTTTGTATCGGGAGAAGAAAAATCGTTAGGGGAGAATGTCGGATTCCGATGAAGGATTATGTAAGAAATTCGCCTTGTTTGTGTTGACTAAGTCCTTGTGTGGCTTAGGGTGAAATCTGACGCCTTGTGTGCAGCGACTAAGTCGAGGTTAGATCTAGGGGGTGGCTAGAGGCCGTATCTGGGGTAAGATAGGATATAACTAGACATTTCTTGGGAGAAGGACCGGTGAATCATCAAAAAGGAATTTTTCTATTCACCTCGATTTCTAGCGTTATAAAAGTCAAACATTTTTGTATTCAATTTCTAATGAAATAAAATCATATTTATTTTTGACTCATTATCTCGATGTTATTTTCATGTCATAAAATATTTTGAAATATATCGTTCAAAAGTTTTAACACAAAATATATTGCAAGGTTCGTTTTTGTTAGATATAAACACTTGAATTAAATATTCTTGAACTAGCGCCTGTCGGTAACACTTAACGTCGGCGGTAGTGATGAAATATTGAATTCTACCTTTTTCTAATATTAATCTTCAATATAATATTTTCTGATATATTAAAATATATTTTTCTATAAAATATTTTGAAACTTCACTAATTAACACTGATAAATTTATTCAAGAAATAAATTCCATAAAGCTCTTATTTACCCCCCCCCCCTCTAAGGGCATCGTAAGATCCAACAAACCGTGCCCCGGAAGTGCGGTCGAACCATGCACACGTAATATAAAATAAGTATTACATAGTTAAATATAGAAACTCATAAGCTGGAATATAGTAAGATGTTTCTGTTTGATTCCTGACTTTTTTAGTGCTTGTCAAGTGTGGGTTGCTCTATGACGCACAATTGCTCCTTCTTCGGGTTGTATTTATTGTAGATAACATGTATGAGCGTCATCCTGTTTTCCTCTTGCAACTCTGATTCTTGCAGGGGTGACAAATTTTATTGTCAAGTGGGGAGTGGATGAGATTGCCTTGAAAGTTGTTTGGAGAGGTTGACCGAAGACCGCGTTGTAAGTAGATTCTGATTTGACGACCACAAATTGAATGTTGTGTGAAGCCTGCTATGGGAACTCTCCTAAGGTAACTGGTAGCTCGATAATTCCTTTGACTGGGATGGACATGTCGTCGAATCCATAGACGGGCCTGAATGCTGGTTGGAGCTTATCATCTGAGATTCTCATTCCACGAAGAGCGGGCATGAATAATATATTTACTGAGCTATCATTATAGATAAGTATTCTCTTGACACAAAATTGGGATCTATAATCTTAGCATTGATGACAAGTAAGTCTTAATGCGGCGTGAGCAGTCACTTCAGATCCTCGTCTCCAAAGCTTATCGTTCCTTTAATTTGGGCTTTCTGACTATCCAACGGGGACTAGGTGATGGAATTGTTGGTGGGTACCAAAGATAGCCTCCACTACTCTCACTACCTCTCTACCCCCCATGTGCTTCCTGCTGAGTTGGCGACTGCTCCCTTATTGGCTACGCCTGGTGGTTACGAGTCTTATCCTGGAGGAATCTTCCTAGAATTCCTTGGCAGTTAAAGCGCTCAATTTCATCTTTTAACATAATGCATTCCTCGGTGGTGTGTCATGTTTTCCTGTGGAATTCACAATACTTGGTTTGATCTCCTCTTCCCTTTTGGATCTCCCCTGGTCTTCATAGCGCAGGATCGTCCAGGATTGCATATAGCATGTTTGCACGTGAAGTGTTGAGTGGTGTATACTCTAGATCGACTCTAGTAGGGCGATCCCCATGATGCTCTTGCGGTCGTGCGTTGTTTTGGCAATCTTTCTGTTGCCGTGGAGCTGGCTCTTCTCTTTTTTTCTTTGCGCCTCCCTCAATTTGTTGACGATGGGCATCTATGGCTTCATCTGCTGCAATCAGCGCATCTACTTTGTGCACCAGGTCAGGATATTTAGGGGTTGTTTCCCTCATCAAGGCTGAATATAATCCGGTAGGGTGGAGTCCCCTGAGGAAGACTCCCCGTAGAAGCTCGGGGTCTACCTCAGGTATCTATCTTTCTTCTGACGTGAACTAAAGAAAGAATTCTTTAAGGGTTTCCCCATTATTTTGACGAATGCCTAAAAGATGAGAGGGGTCTTTCATAATTCTCTGAGTAGCCATAAATTAGTCTATGACTTGCTGAGTTTATTCTGCAAAGCTTCGAATTGTTCCTTCTCAACGGGAATAAAACTATGTCCTGACCTAGCCTTTCAGCATGGCCAAGAATACTTGGCAAGAGAGTTGGTCAGGAGCATTATAAATTCATAGAACTATGGTGAAGTGGTTTAGGTATTCCAAAAGGTCCTCAGTCCCATCGTAGGACTCAATGTTTGGCAATTTGAATCCGGCTAGAATATGTTAGAGCCGACGGTTCACACATCCTCAGTTTGATAATATCAGTTCACATGTTGTATTTGATCACATTTGTGTTTGGTATACTGTGCAGGTTTACAGGTTCAAGAGAAGCGAAGAACTCCAATATGTGACCTACTACCGCGCGCTAGCGCTACGGCTGAGCGCTAGCCTGAATTTAATCTGAATAGGCACTATGGAAAATAGCGCGTGGCACTAGCTCTACCGCCCGCACTAGCTTCAGTATTTATTCTGGACAGGTACTCTGGAACCTACCGTGCAATGCTAGCTTCCTACCGCTCAGTGTTAGCTCTCTCAGCGATCGTCGAGATGGATTCGTCAAGACGCTTGATCTACCGCCAAGCGATAGCTGGGTACCGCGCCGCGCTAGCACGAAAAAGCGGAAAATAATCTTTTTGGAATATTTTTTTCAAATACACGGGACAACTGTAACATCAACGCGTAATGACCAACCGTCGGACGCTAGTCTTACTGTCGACGGTAGCCCGTTTTTCAAAGACATATAAAAGGGTTTCATTTTCTCATTCCTTGTACGAATCAAGAAAGACAGAACTTTTTCCTATGGTTCGGGAGACGCCTCTGAGCACCGTTCTGCCGTCTCCGTCAAAGGAAGATAAAGCTACCTCCCTCCCGTTCGCGCACGAAGATCTCTGACGAGCAAAGGGCTGCAACAACCAAGAGGAGTAGATCGATTGCAACCAAATGAAGATTGTTAGCACCGATCACACATCGCTCAACGGAGGAATCATTTTGAGGGAGAATCAATCTTAAACCTTATTTACTCTTTTTGTACTTTTCTCATTTCTGTGTGATTGTTGTTAGGAAAATCGACCCGCGAAGTTCATCAGAATCCGGGAAGGATTCCGCGAGAAATCATCCTGGGGATGGGATATCTAGATTAGGGGATCTAGTGGGGCTCTAAGACACTTCCTTGTATGAAGGTGAAGATCCAGCTCGAAGACCTGTCTTGGAGGGAAAGGGAGAGAGACAACCGGTCTGGGTAGTAAAAATTCTTTATTACTCTTCATTCTACGTGTGACGTTGTGATTGTTTGTCGGTATATCTCTGAAGGGTGTGCGCATCTCCAAGGAGAAATTTGCTCACAAAAATTAGGTCTGTGACCTACCGCCATGCGCTAGCAAGCTAGCGCCCCACAGTAGCTTCCAGAACTAGTTTTTCTAGACCAAAATAATTTGAATTTTTAATTAACCCGTAAAACTTTATTCACCCCCCTCTATTGTTTGCCACTAGATCCAACAGAATAGGATGTGCTAAAACCTCAGGCGCTAGTGGGGATCCAGCTCGAACATGACGATGTAGGTATGCAGTACGTCGGTCAATCTGACCGTATTCTTCGACCATTAACTCTCTGATAGGTCTTTCAGTGGGATTTTCGGGGGTGAATGCCCATTGATACTACTGTTGTTGACCGGCTTCAATATCCCTAGCCAAATAGATGGGTTATGAAGTTCTTGTTGCTTCTGAGTATTCCTCAAAGTGTTCTTTGCGGAGGTTCTCTACAACAGTAATTGGAGGTGAAGGTTGCTGATTGTTGGGTCTGGGTGGCACAATGGGAGCTTGGGCTTCCCCCAGATTTTTGAGAAGCACAAGTACTTGGGTTCATGTTCCTCCATACGGGTGACTCGCCCGACGAGCACATTGTCTAGTGTGGTTGTGTTCTCCTCCTACAGTAGTACATTGATAAACGAATGGAAAGGACCGACATTGTCAAGTCCCTGTTAGGCGGATCCCTGGGTTGTGCGAGTACTCCTTCTCGCCATCGCGGTTAGTCACGAGTATCGCTGGGTGGGGGATATAGTCTTCATGGTCTTGTTCAAGCTTCAGGGAACTCCTTCCCATAGACGGTGTCAAACTATTACGGGCAACTCAAAGCTCTTGGTAGACCGCACTAAATTAGGCCGTCTTAGCATGTGGAGCAGTCGAGTACACAAACAATTACAGAGTAAATAAATTAGTACATAAGAAGATTTTTGACTTGAAAAACTCGTAAATTGGGTAAAAAACCTCGTGACTGGTTTGGTGCTGGTAAAACTTTACTATCAGCTTTTGTTTATAGTATGATGGGAGAATCGAGAGGAATATGTCGCTCCTCATTATAACCCAGGGATGAGAGAAAATATAATGACGCTCAGAGGGCGATAGAACGCCACTCACTGAGCTCAAAATATGTCTCTTATTGTAGGTGGTGAGCTCTTTCTGGTGCAATATTAGCACAGTGCATTGCTGTGACGAGCATAGGAGAACTACTATGGAAGTCTTGCGGAACACCATACACGTTGGAGGATTCTGGAGATGGTCGGGGAGATGACTTGTGCACCGAGATGTTGTGGACTTTGCTAATTTCTCAAGACACTTGACGGGAGTTGGCTCGTAGGAGAATTTTGGCAGAGCTCTAGCCTAAAGAAGAAGAAAGCTGGCAGGAGAAAAGTTAGAAATGAGAGGGGTCTAAGGAACTTCTTATAGGCCCCATGGGGTGGCTATGTGGCTATTCACAGAGCGTGTAGGATCAAGCGCATACCCAACTATTCCAAAAGCCCGGACTATTGGAAAGGGTGGTACTTAATTTCTTAAATAAGTAGCAGAGCGTCACGGGTCAAGTGAAGGAACGTTAGACGCAAAAATCCCCCCCCCCCCGGCGTCCAACACAACCCATCAGCTCAAAGGTGGGGTTACCACATGGCCCACATGGCTCAGAGGTGGGGTTACCACATGTCCACAGTTTTCCTGACCCGCCAGACCCATACAGGTAGAAGGGAAAAATCGGGATTTAATAGTGCCCCCCGGTCTTGAACCCGTGGCCCCCTCTGATACCAATTGTAGAATCAAGCGCCTACCCAATTGTTCCAAAAGCTCGGACTGTTAAAAGGGCGTTACTTAATTTCTTAAATAAGTAGCAGAGCGCCACGGGTCAAGTGAAGGAACGCCAAACCCAACAGAGCGTAACCACCCAAATTATTAAGTGCAGATAATAATTAATATAGTTTTGGATGCACATAATTCCTATAATATTTCTTATATGCATATTGTTATTAATTAAATGAAATTCCTCACTAACTATATGGGTTATGTCGGTTGTTACCCATATAACAGATGACAACTATCGTAATGGAATGATCAGAAAGTGGAGAGGGGGTCGCCATTGATGGCTCACAGGCGATGAGTCCCTGATGGCGGGAGGCTGCCGAAGGAGGATGAAGGGATACGGTCGGCGAAGTAGTTGGCCGTGGGTGAGCAAGGTTGGGTGGTTGGCCTTAGCATCGGCCGAGTCATGCGACTGCTACGTGCAAGGTGGGGTGGCTAGCCTCAGTGCCAGTAGCACCTTACAGCCGTAATTCCAGCCACCCAAGTGAGTGCGACGCGCCTGGCTGGGGAGGCTGGGAGTGGTCGGCCGTACACCGCGATGCCGGTCGTACCCCGCGGCGCCGGCCGCTCCACGTGGCTTCTGATTTGCCCTCACAGACGGCCCTCGTACGTTGGCCAGGGAAGCCAGGCTTGGTTTCAACCACACCTCGCGACTGCAAGAAGGGTCATGCTCTCCAGCCAAGGAGGATAGCGGCAGTACCGGCCGCACCTAGCGGTGGCACCGGTCGTACCAGGAGGGGCCGGTCACCGTGGGGCAGCAGTGGGCGACAATTTTTGCCAGCCGCGAGCGGTTTGTGTGCGTCATTGGATCCTATATGCAGATTGTGCGGGGATCGGGCACGTCGATCACACGCGTGATGGTTACTCTTTGATCACCTACTAAATTAATAGGGGTGATGGAGGTCCGACTAATCGCACATCGAATTCCCTATAAATGATACCAAGCCCCATCATTTGCCCCAAAAGTCCTCAGTATTCAGAACCTTAGCGAGAGAAGGGTGGGTACATTTGCTTGAGTCGGAATTGTGGTAATCGTGGTGGGAGCAAACAAAATTGTGCCAGAAAATGCGAATGGAGGTGGTACGAAATGAAGGGAAGGCTGGGCGGGAAAAGACACGCCCACATGGGATTCACCTCCATGGGCGCACGTATGTCGAGGGGGTGCATGTTATGCACTCGTGTAGAGACGGAACTCATGTGCATGCCCGTGCGGGGATGGACCGCACATTGCACGCACGCGCATGGGGTGGACCCGCGCGGTGCGCACCTTTGCTCTGCGCATGTGATGTGCACTCGAGCCTTACGCACGGTCGGACAAAGCATTCGTACACGTGGTCGAACCGCGTACGTGCGTATGGTTCTTTCCTGTGGGGGGCCTACGTTCATACCCACGTGCGAGTTTGCGTGCACGTACGCATACACACTTGTGTGCCTGCAGTGTTTTCCAGTGAGTGCGCGTGAACGAAGCGAGCCTATGTGCGCAGCCCTGCGCATGCTCCTTGAATGAGGGATGCTTCCTTACGATACGCTGAGCGTGCTTGTCATGTCTTTGAGTCAGTGTGAATGTTTTTTGACCATTTTATTTTTCTTACCAGGTTCCAATACGTAATGTGCAATGTCAACCCATGCGACTGCACTCGTTGCTTACCGCTGAATTGATCACGATTTGGAGGAAGAGGTTCGTGATACCTGACGATCTTTAAGTAAGGATATCACATGTTAAGGAGAGATTTCAGAATCTTTCAAAGGGTTGACTGACGTTGTTGGGTATTATATCCAAAATAACCCTTATTTTAAGAAGGGTCCCCTTAAGCTAAGATAAATTGAGATTGTATTTGATGTTGTATGTTTAGTTATGTGCTTGTAGGACTACATTATTAAGTACACACCAATGTAAAGTTACGGTGGGTCAGTAAACACATGATTATATAATGTAATCATTCATTGTGTAGGTGGTGTTGACTCACGTGTAATCTCTCTATTGGGGTATACTTCTATCCCAAGTGCATTAGAAGAATCAAGGAAGGACAAAGACTTGGAATCAGAAGAACAGAATTTGACCCAAGTAAAATTTGTCGAGTATCGTAAGTGATATTCGTCGAATTTGTCGAGTATACTCAAAGATACTTGTCGAATTCGCCGTGTACACCTATTGGCACTCGCTGAAATCGTCGTATTTACTTAGGGTAAAATCTCTGAGAGTTGGAAAATCTGTTACGTAAAAATCGTCGAGTATCATCCAGTATACTCGTCAAATTCGCCGAGTGTATCTTCGATACCTGTCGGATTCATCGAATATACATGTCGATACACGTCGAATTCGTCGAGATTCATTGTGTATACCTTTGAGTTTCAAAATTTACTTCTCTAGAATTTTCTAAATCAGATTCGTCGAATATAACTCAGCGTATGTGTTGAATGCGTTGAGTGTATCAGTCAATACTCGTCGAATTCGTCGAGTGAGCTAGACGATATTCGTCGGATTCATTGAGTGTGACGTCTGCTAGGCGTCGAGTGATAAGTTCATTTGGGCTGAATTTGTCTAAGTGTTTTTCATCGAGATTCATTGCTGTTCGGCGAGTATACTCTGCTATACTCGACGATAATCGACGAATTATACTTAGGATTATTTTCTTCTGTTTTTCAAAATCCGGCTCGGCTTGTCCAAATTACCATATACAGTAACCTGCGACCTTCCCGGTATAGTATATCTTTTTTAGTTGTTGCAAAGGAAGATTCCTATGTATTTTTAGGGTTGATTTTCCATTAACCCTAATCGTGCTCAAATCAAGAAATTTTCTGATCAAAAAGATCCCGTCGGCTCTCGTACGTTTCTCGCGAATTTTGCTCGACCGAATACAGTGTTGCACGATTCAATCGTCTTCAACCTAATCGACTGAATCATCGTTCTCTAAAGTTTCTAATCTAGTCGATCCGTGATTTCAGATTGAATTCTTCAAAGATTTCAGGTTCACTTGTTCTTCAAGTCATTCAAGATCAACTTTTCTGAAGAACGAAGAATCGAAGACGTTAGATCTAAATAAGATTATTTGTAATATTTGTTTTGTGTAAATCTCTTTTTACTATTGCAGGAGGTTATTGCCTCCGAGTTATAGATTTGTGTTTGGATTGAGTTGTAGATCCGTGTTTGGATCGAGTTGTAGGAGAGTTTGTTCTCCGAGTGACAGGAGCATTGTCTCCAAGTTATAGGAGTTGAGGCTCTGAGGTGTAAGATTTGTTTAAATCTGAGAAAGGTGAAGTAACAGAATCTATCCTTTCATGGTAGATAGGCGAGGCGGTACAGTGGACATACAGATTCAGGCTCTCACGTTGACACCAAAAAGATCTACGGACACACACGAATGCCTCTCTATGATCCAATTCTACACTTGCACAAAAAATCCAACGCGGCGCACACACTATTTAATTTTATCAATTTGATGCTAGCGTACGGGTAGCAAAAACGATTAGGATCGAACAAATGCTATAGGCCAATATTCTTTCCGGCTAAAGGGACCAACCCGTTCCGGTCGAGCGATGGTTGTACCAAAAGAGATCTACCAAAAAGTTACTATTCGGAAACGGTAGATCTCTCACAACAAAAAAGAAAACGAAGGTTCGCCAAACCTTTCAAACTTAAATAAAATAAGGATGAACAACAAAATCAAACGAAGAAACCACGATAAATTCAACGTTTCAAAGATCATGCCAAAGTATCCACCACAATGAAAATCTAGAGGGAAACACCAAAAGTAGAAAGGTTTTGTTACCCAATCGGAATGGATGATTCCGATTCATTATTTTCTGGATCATCCTTCAACGGCAACGCCGGAGTCACGCCGGATGGAGAGAAAACTCGTCTGCCTTCGTCGCTTCATGCCGGAGTTGGAATCCACAAGGGGGGATCTTTCCTTGACCGAATTTCACCCAAAAAATAAAGAGGTTGGTTGGGTTTTGGAGAGGGAGAAGTGTTGGCCAGATAGAGGGGGAAGATAGAGGAAAGGTGGCTGCTAGAGGGGGTGGTCGGGTTTATGAGAGAGATGAAAGGAGAGGGAGGAGGAGGTGGAGAGGAGTCGAGTAGAGAGAGAGGGAGGAGATGATGGCCGGAGGCCAAATAGAGGGGAGGAGGATAGGAGGAGCCGAAATTTTGAAAAGGAGGGGGAAAAAGATCTCAAGGAAGATTTAGGAATTCAAATTTTTATCATTCATTCTGTCATCTAGAAAGCGATGGAGGAAAAAGTCGGAAGGAATCCATAGATAGATCAGGAAGACCGATGGTTGTGCAAGAGGTCGGAAGAAAGAAAGTCGGCCTCTATCGTAGTAGTTGATCCTCTCACAACAAAGCAACTGTTGGGTACATTGGAAAAATGTGTACCTGATTTGGAGAAGCCTCACTTAGCTCAATGATATACATCAAGATGTATTTGATGTTATTTTGAGTTTATATGTGCAGGTTAAGAATGTGCTAGAATTCAGGAAAAAGATTCTAAGTCCATATGTCGACACCTGAGGAAGCAGTGTCGACACTTCAGTAAGATTGTGTCGACACTTGGAAATGGCTGTGTCGACACTTTAGTGAGTTTGTGTCGACACCGGGATGCAGTGTTGACACACAGAAGATTATAGTCGACATCAAATGTTTCGACACCAGGAGGCTATGTCGACACACAGAGGCAGAGTCGACAACAACTGTGTCGACACCTGGGGGCAGTGTCGACACACGCTATGTTCTGAGTCTACATCAACTGTGTCGACACACAGGACTTGTGTCGACACACAGCTGAGTCTAGAACAAGTTGATTGTCGATGAATGGTGAAGTGTTTGTGTCGACACAAATAATCAGTGTCGATACATTCTCAAGATGTAGTGTCAAGTAGTTGTGTCGACATCAAGGCAGCTATGTAGACATCACCAAAGGCTGTGTCGACACTTAAGTCACTTGTGTCGACACATATTGACAGATGGTATCGACACTTTATGACAGTCAGTCTCGATGCTTTGCTGACAAGGACAAAGGCTCAAGAACTTTTTGAAGACTTGACAACTGTGAGTTACAACAGGTTTACTGAAGCTGTCAGACTTGTCATAAGTTAGTTAGAAACCGGATCAGCCGATTACAATGGATGAAGTCTATAAATAGATGGATTCAGAAGAAGAAAGGAGTGAACAATATACACAACTAACATACCTATTGTGAGGTTGATCTCTGATCAAGAAAGTACAAGTCACAAAGAAGAAGATCTTCGTGAGAAGATCTAGGAAGACGATCTGAAGTAGTTTTCTATTCAGATTCTGTCTAAGTTGAATTCAATCAAGAATTCAGAAGTATCTTCAAGAGGTTTGGATAGAGAGAGATCCAGTTTTTTGAAGTCAAGAAGGAGACATTCACAGGTCTCTCAAGAAGCAGATACTGAACTAATCTGTCAAGAAGATTCAGATCTATTTCTGAAGTCTAAGAAGGAAGCTGCCAGTCAGTTATATTCAGAGGAAATCAACCCAACTAAGTTCAGATTCAAGAAGCTTTGAAGAAAGCTAAGATCAAGTTGATTTCAGCCATCAGCCTCTTCAAGAAGCTGATCAAGAAAGTTCTTATCCCTTCTCTCTCATCAGGGGTAAGAGATTATATAATTCCTTATCAAATTCTGTAGGATCTATTCATAGACCTGAGTTGTAAGCCTATTTTATAAAGTCTGAGTGTAGGAGATTTATTCTCTGAGTGGTAGGGCTGTTTATGCTTGAGTTGTAGGAGAAGGTATTCTCTGAGTTGTAGGCCTTGTGGCAAGGCTGAGGTAGGGCTGTTTATGCCTGAGTTGTAGGAGAAGGTATTCTCTGAGTTGTAGGCCTTGTGGCAAGGCTGAGGTAGGGTTGTTAATGCCTGAGTTTTAGGAATGTGGAGACATTCTGAAATGTAGGAATCCTTCTGAATTCTGAGCTAAAGGAAGAAGTTAGGCTGATTTTAGCATACTGCTAGATAGGTGAAGGGGAAAAGTGGATGTACCCAGACCTTGGGGAACCACTATAAATCTGTGTGCAATCTGTGATGTGTGTATGATTGTGATTGTTGTGTTGTGTTAGCTGTAGAAATATCTTATTAACTCAAAGAACTGTAGTTATTTTCTGCCTTAAGTTAAATCATGGAAAAGTACCTATTCACCCCCCCCCCCTCTAGGTGTTTAGGTAGTCTTGAAAGTAAAACTATCAAGTGGTATTAGAGGGAGGTTGCTCAAAGAAGGACTTAATAATCTAAGTTAGATCCCTAAGGCAGAATCAAGAATCAAGAAAATGGGTTCTGGAGAGAATCACAAGGAACTGGGGTCAATGAAATTACCCATCTGCAGGAAAGAGATTTTTGGAATCTGGAAAGAAAGGGTTAGGTTATTTATGGAGGCCTCTAACCCAAGGATATATATCACAGTAAAAGAAGGTCCATATATCCTAATGAATGTGTCTGTTCTAGATGCAAATCAAAGAACTCCTAAAGATTTTTCTGAAATGACCAAGGATGAGATTATATTGGCAACTATGGATAAAAGAGCTCAGAATATCATAGTGAGTGGCATAGATGATTCTACTTTCCAAAATCTGATTCACTGCAAAACCTCCAAGGAAATGTGGGACACTTTGATTGTCTATATGGAGGGTTCTAAAGAAGTTAGACAAGACAGAAAGTCTATGCTCAATCAAGAATATGAGAGTTTCAGACAAGGGAAGTCTGATAGCATATCTGAATGCTACAAGAAATTCTACAGGATAGTGAATAAACTGATGTCCTATGGAAGGGTCTTCAATACTTATGAGCTGAATGACAAATTCCTAAGATCCTTGACAAAAGATTGGGATACCAAGATTTGTGTCATTAGAGAAGTGGCCAAACTAGCAGACATTTCTCCTCCAACCTTATTTGGAAAGTTGCTATCATATGAAATGCAACTAATAGCTAGGAAGGAGGAAGAAAGAAATATAAAAGGAGAGCATAGAGAAAAGTCAGTGGCCTTCAAGGTTTAAGCAACTAGAAAGAGCAAGAGGATGTCTCCATCACCTCTTAAGGAAGTTACTGAAGTTATCTCAGAGAATTCAGACAATCAGAACTCAAATAGCAGTGATTCAGATGCAGATTTTGCTGCCTTTATAAGGCAGTTTCAGAGGTTCTTGAAGAAGAAGCAGTGGAAGTTAAGGCCCTCCACATCACAGCCAGTTGATGACTACTATCAAAAGATAAAATCATCAAGAAAGGAAAGGAGCAGGTCTAAGCCCAGCAAAGCTACAACATCAAAAAAATTTTGTTATTACTGCAATAGGCCTGGGCATGTGGTGGCTGAGTGTCCAGAAAAGAGGAAGGAGTCAGCAGACAAAAAGAAGACTCAACAAAAGGGCAAGAAGGAGAAATCCTTTGTTGCTAAGAAGGAGAAGAGTCTTACAGATCAATCCTCCTCAGAGTCAGAATCTGAAGATAAAGCATATATCTGATTGTATGCAGCTAGTGAAGAAGAGGAGTTTATGCAATTACTGGACTCCATCAATGAACAAGAAGACCATCAGTGCATGGGACTAATGGCTGAATCAGAAGACAACAAGTGCCAGGATCAGCCTGGTTCCAGTAAGGAACAAAGTAATTCTAGAATTTCTGATTACAGTACTGGTTCAGATTCAGATTCATCTTCATCAAGTGATGAGGATGGATCAAAATTTGAAGGAGATATTCATCAGTTGATAGATGAATATGGGGACTTATTGCAGGCACTTAAGAAAAGCAAAAACCTGACCAAAAATCAGGCTAAGGAAATTACAGATCTTAAGATGACTGCATGTGGTTTAGATAAAGAATTGGATCAACAAATGAATGAGGTTGCCAAGCTGAAAACTATTACTGTTATTCAGATGGGTACAATCATATATAAAAATGATCTAATTAAAAGTCTGGAAGTCAAACTTCAAGTAGAGAAAGATTTGGTGGCTAGTTACTCTAAGCCAAAATCAGTCTTACCCTTAATAGATGAGTTTGTGGCTCAAAAGGGTAAGGCTGGAATAGGCTATAAAGGTAACACCAGGGCTGCCCATTTCAAGAGAAAGGGCAAATCCTCTGTTCAGCCATTGAATTTTAAAGTCCCTGTAGTTTTTAGAAAGGTGCATGAGCCTTCTAACAAGTATGACTTTGAGAATACTCAAGGTCAAAATAAGACTGATGTTCTGAATAACAAGGGTGTAAATGCCAATAAGTCAGCCTATGTTCATAAACCTCATGGTTATAAGAAATCAGTGGGTGTAGCTGCAGCAGAACTAGCACAGAACAGAAATTTTTCTGCCAAAAATGTATCTAGACCTAGATACAACAAGTATGAATGCTGGTGCTGTGGCAAGACAGGCCATTTTGCCTTAGAAAGCTGGCATAACAAAAGTGTCAGGAAGAACAACAGTCTACCAGTTAGAAGAGCTGCTGGTAGTTTTGATATGAATGGTGCTAACTTGAACCAAGGACCCAAGACTTACTTGGGTTCTAAGGGAAAGTAATTCTGTATTGCAGGAAAGTCCAAGTTGTCATGCCCCTATATGGTACTTGGACAGTGGATGTTCCAAGCACATGACTGGAATAAAGGAATGTTGAAGGAGTACACACCTATCAAGGATGGGCCTAAAGTAATCTTTGGTGGATCTGAAAGAGGAATCATCAAAGGATTTGTCCATGCAGTCCAACAGGTATAAGCAATAGAATGGAAAAGCTTTCCATTGCAGAAGGCACAACTGCAGATGAAGTATTGGAAAATGATGGCTACTGTCCAAGGGGAGTACAAGACTCTCTAAAAGCGGATGACAGCCAAGAGGTGCAGCATTATGAAGAAACTGGAGGTGTTCAGCCAGAAGGAAGTCTACCTCCAACTGTAAGACATCTAAAGGATCATCCAACAAATCAGATAATTGGTGATCCAAGACAAGGAGTGCAAACCAGAAGCAGAAATCTGAATACAGTCCTACACTCAAGTTTTCTATCTCAACTGGAGCCAAAGAAATTTGAAGAAGCTATCCAAGACCAACACTGGATTAATGTTATGCAAGAGGAGCTTAATTAGTTTAGAAGATGCAATGTCTGGGAGCTAGTTCCTAAACCAAAAGACCACAACATCATTTGTACAAAGTGGATTTGTAGGAACAAGTTTGATGAGAATGGAGTTATTGTGAAGAACAAAGCAAGATTGGTTGCAAAAAGATACAGAAAGGAAGAGGGAATAGACTTTGATCAAACATTTTCCCCAGTAGCAAGACTTGAAGAAATCAGGATGTTCCTTGCCTATGCAGCATATCAAGGCTTCAAGGTATACCAAATGGATGTGAAATCAGCATTCCTGAATGGTGATCTAAAAGAAGAAGTCTATGTAGAGCAGTCATCAGGTTTTGTTGATTCTCTTAAACCTGGTTATGTCTATGGACTTAGGAAAGCATTGTATGGGTTAAAGTAATCCCCAAGGGCTTGGTATGAAACCCTGTCTACTTTCCTTATTGAGAATAAATTCTCAAGAGGTAAAATAGACAAAACTCTATTCCTAAGGGAATCTAAAGGTAAGACAATCTTAGTTCAGATCTATGTATATGACATAATTTTTGGGTCTACAGAGAACAACCTTTGCAAAAAGTTTGCCAAACTTATGCAAGGGAAGTTTGAAATGAGCAGTATGGGGGAACTTAAGTTCTTCTTGGGACTCCAAGTAAGACAAACTTAAGATGGCTTGTCCATATCCCAGTCTAAGTTCACCAAGGAGTTAATTAAGAAGTATGGTATGGAATCATCCTCCACCATGAGAACTCCTATGGGAACAAGTATGCCTATATGCAAAGATGATGCAGGTAAACCTGTAGATGAGTCTTTGTATAGAGGAATAATTGGCTCTCTATTATATCTCACTGCTAGTAGACCAGACATTATATATGCTACATGTGTCTGTGCTAGGTACCAAACATGCCCTAAAGAATCACATTATACTGCAGTCAAGAGGATTTTGAGATATCTAAAGGGCACACCTAATATAGGCCTTTGGTACCCTAGGAATGGAGATTTTCTACTAACAGGTTATTCAGATGCAGATTTTGCAAGCTGTAGAGAAGATAGAAAAAGTACTACATGTACATGCAAATTCTTGGGAGGAAGGTTGATATCCTGGAGCAGTAAGAAGCAGACTAGTGTGGCAATGTCCACAACTGAGTCTGAATATATGGCAGCAAGAAGTTGTTGTGCACAGCTAATGTGGATTCAGCATCAGCTAAGGGACAATGGTATTCAAGTAAGTAGAACACCTTTATTGTGTGATTCTAAAAGTGTTATTTCTATTGCAAACAATCCTGTTTCACATAGTAGGACTAAGCATATAGAGATAAGATACCATTTTCTAAGAGAACATGTAGAAAAAGAAGAAATCTCATTAGAATTTGTTAAAACTGATTTTCAAATTGCAGATGTATTTACTAAGCCTCTGGATGAAACTAAATTCAATAGATTTAAAATTGAATTAGGAATGCTGACCATAGGTTAGTTTACCAAAAAAAATTGGCTAAGTAAAATGGTGTCGACACATTCAGTGATAAAGTGTCGACACAGAGAAGTCATGTCGACAATTCAGGGAAATTGTGTCGACACAGAGAAAATGTGTCAACACCTAAGGGACAAAGAGTCGACACATCCAGAAATGTAGTGTCGACACAACAAGAGTAATGGTGTCGACACTTCCAGATTTTGTGTCGACACATGTAATAAGAGTCGACACAGAATTTCTGATGAACTACTAAGTATCTCCTGTGTCGACATATCATCAATTGGTGTCGACACATAGTAGTCAGCGCCGTGGTCGAGACAATAGAAGTTTGTGTCGACACTTTTCAACAGTGTTGACACTTTTAGACAGTTTTTGCCCGCCTTTTGACCTTATTTGATTAGAAGTGTATAAAAAGGTCAAGAACTTATTCTGTCGACACGCTCACCAGGGTTTCGAGACAAAAACCTTGTGTCGACAATCTCTCTTCTCTCCAACCAAGCTTTCTCTTCATTCCAATGTCGCCCAAGGTTAAAGACAACATCAATGAAGGATATTAGTTGGTTAGGCATGCATTCGACGATGCCGCACCAAAGATCAAACAGGTCATTTCTCTTCTTGCAGACAATGGATTAGAATATCTTGTCTCTGAACCTACAAAGATATGGAAGAAAGAAGTATTTGAGTTCTACACGGCTGCATCAATGGAATCCACAGGATTGAAGATCAAATCCACTGTACATGGAGAAAAAGTCAAGCTGTCTCAAAAGAGGTTGAACAAGATTCTCCATCTTCCTAGAATACAAGATGAGGAAGAGGTACCAGCCTCAAGGACCAGGGAGGCGCTTCAATGGTGTGGATTGGATCCAACCTTAAATATTGGAGTTGTCATCAACAGAAAAGGCATGAATCATCAAGGGAAATTCCTATCTGAAATAGTAGGAAAAGTTATCTTATGTAAACAAGGTGGCCATGATAGGATATCAGCCTATATGTTCATCCTGATGACAAGGGTAATCTTTAAGATTCAAACCAATTGGTCTGCAGTACTGTTTGATAAAATAAAAGAAGGAATCAAGAAGCAAAACTTGGCTAGGATCATGAGTCTGTGCCTGGCTGGAATAATTCCAGAGGTGATGCAACAGATTCCTGGAACAAAGATAAATCACATGAGGAGAATGGACATAAGGTTACTCTCCAGATGGGATAGAGTTCTTTCAAAGGAGATTCCTGATGTGGACAGGAAAGAGACTGCAGCAAAATCCCCAGTGCATAACATTTCTGAGCATGGTCATGAAGATGCACAAGTCCAGGAAGATACTATATCTACATAGATGCAGGGGGAGCCAGTTATTGCACAAGAGCAGGGGGAGCTAGAAAGTATACAAGTCCATGACAATACTTAGAATGCACAGTTGCAGGGGGAGCAACATTCTGCACAAGGACAAGGGGAAGAAAGACTTCACTTGGCAAGTGAAATAGATTCACAATCTCTTATTGACACTCCTCATATCAAGAGTCCAGCCCTTGATGTGATCCTGGAGGATACATCTATGGTTGCTGATGCTCCAAAAAAGGCAGTTCACACTCAACAAGAATTCACTCTTGAAGAGTTATTTCCTGAAATAGAGGGAGCAGTAGTTGAGGGAGAGAAGGTTAACATTGAGGAGGTGCAGGATAGGACTGAAAAGGAGCTGCCTCCTAGTCCTAAAGAAAGAGTTGACATTGCCAGTTCTTCAGAGTCTAAGCATGAAGAGGTCAGGGAGGCTAAGAAAAGAAAATTGATGGTTTTCAAGAGGAGAAGCCAAAGCTATAAGCAGGCTTTACAAGCTACTACTTCCCAACCAGCTCCTGCAATTTATTACAACAAATTTTTGGTAGATTTATAAGTCAAAATGGATGAGCAGAGATTGCTTCTTGAAAAGTATGTAGATGAAAGCCATAAGGCTCTTCAATTTGATCTAGACCAAGACATCAAGTCAATCAGATTTGAAGTTAATCAGCATAAAAGAGAGATGGCAGATTGCTTTCAAAAAGGGGGCAATGCTGTGGTATTTATTGTAAAACAACAAGCAGAAATAAAGAAGCAAATGGATGAGATGTCTATCAAACAAGGCTATGTCCTTGAAAATCAAATAAGAATGAATGACAATCTGACAGAATCTCATAATGTGATAGTCACAGAGTAAACAAATGATGTTATTGGAATGACTGCTGCAAGGGCTAACAAGATGGAAGACTATGATAAGAAACTACAGGATGCCCTAGATTCAGTTAAAAATACCATCACTTCATCTCAAAAGTTTATTAGTGACAAGCTTCAAAAGTTAAAGCCATTCTTTAAAGATGGAGTTAATTACCTGGATGGGCAAATTAGATTTCAAAAAGAGGACTTAAGAGATCATATGACCAGAGAAGTCATAAAGGGGGAGAGGGTGTTAGTCTTTGCTGGCTCTGATCATGCCAAATGGGTAACCAACAGCATAAGAGCCACTCTGGGATATCTACCTTTGTGTGATGATGATAATGTGGCTGAGTCAGGTGTGCAAACAGCTCTACTTGAAAGTGATCTACCTGAGGTTGCCCAAGTCATTTACCCTCCTACAGATATTGAAATGGTACATCAACAAGTTGAGTCTATGTACAGCCCTCCTCTACCAGTTACAAATGTTATTATTGAAAAGGTAGATATGCCAGAAGCTGGTCTGAAAGCTCAGCAAGATGATCTATTATCAAAGAAATGATTTAGAGAGCAAGCAGAATTAAAGCCAGACTTTGAGCAGTGGAGCCCCACTTCAAGGAATATCATTTTAACTGCTTGGAAAGCTGTAAAAGATCAAGTACATGAAAGGGGAAAATGGTACAATGAGCAAGAATGGAAAAAGTATGAAGCCAGGCAGGAGGCCATAGTTCAACACAAGAGAAAGGCTAAGATGGGGAAGCTACCTCCTGATACTCAGGAACCTAGCAAGTATTTCCCCAAGCCCTTTCATTATTTTGAAAGGCAAAGGATCAAGGCTGATGCACAAAAGAAAGCTGAGATGAAAGGCAAGAAGCCAATTAAAGATACAGAACCTATTGTGCAGGCTCAGATTAAATCTGGCAAAGGGATTGTCATCAAGGAGCCAGTCCAGCCTTAGTCTAAGCTTTACTAGTTTTTGTCCAAGAACTATGTAATTATTAGTTTGTTAAAGAAATCAATGTAAATATCTTGTAACAAACATTTTTGTGTTAATATAAAAAACATTGTTCTGTGATCATTTTCTTTTACATCTTTATTCTGTGATGTAACTATGATATGTGTTTTGTTTATAAAGTACCATGTAATATAATGCTTATATACATCATCATGTTTATTTTCTAAGTTGTGTATATCATTGGCTAAAGGGTTATGACTTCTCCAAATAAGGTGAGATTGTTGGGTACATTGGAAAATGTGTACCTGATTTGGAGAAGCCTCACTTAGCTCAATGATATACATCAAGGTGTATTTGATGTTATTTTGAGTTTATATGTGCAGGTTAAGAATGAGCTAGAATGCAGGAAAAAGATTCTAAGTCCATATGTCGACACCTGAGGAAGCATTGTCGACACTTCAGTAAGATTGTGTCGACACTTGGAAATGGCTGTGTCGACACTTCAGTGAGTTTGTGTCGACACCGAGAGGCAGTGTCGACACACAGAAGATTATAGTCGACATCAAATGTGTCGACACCGGGAGGCTGTGTCGACACACAGAGGCAGAGTCGACAATAACTGTGTCGACACCTAGAGGCAGTGTCGACACACGCTATGTTCTGAGTCTACATCAACTATGTCGACACACAGGAATTGTGACGACACACAGCTGAGTCTAGACCAAGTTGATTGCTGATGAATGGTGAAGTGTTTGTGTCGACATAAATAATCAGTGTCGACACCTTCTCAAGATGTAGTGTCAAGTAGCTGTGTTGACATCAAGGCAGCTATGTCGACATCACCAAAGGCTGTGTCGACACTTAAGTCACTTGTGTCGACACATATTGGCAGATGGTATCGACACTTTATGACAGTCAGTCTCGACGCTTTTCTGACAGAGACAAAGGCTCAAGAACTTTTTGAAGACTTGACAGCTGTGAGTCACAACAGGTTTACTGAAGCTGTCAGACTTGTCAGAAGTTAGTTAGAAACCGGATCAGCCGGTTACCATGGATGAAGTCTATAAATAGATGGATTCAGAAGAAGAAAGGAGTGAACAATATACACAACTAACACACCTATTGTGAGGTTGATCTCTGATCAAGGAAGTACAAGTCATAAAGAAGAAGATCTTTGTGAGAAGATCTAAGAAGACGATCTGAAGTAGTTTTCTATTCAGATTCTGTCTAAGTTGAATTCAATCAAGAATTCAGAAGTATCTTCAAGAGGTTTGGAAAGAGAGAGATCCATCTATTTAAAGTCAAGAAGGAGACATTCACAGGTCTCTCAAGAAGCAGATACTGAACTAATCTATCAAGAAGATTCAGATCTATTTCTGAAGTCTAAGAAGGAAGCTGCCAGTCAGTTATATTCAAAGGAAATCAACCCAACTAAGTTCAGATTCAAGAAGCTTTGAAGAAAGCTAAGATCAAGTTGATTTCAGCCATCAGCCTCTTCAAGAAGCTGATCAAGAAAGTTCTTATTGAAAGTCCACCTAGTGTCAACTACCTTCACCTATGGGGGGGGGAATAGGTGTCTTTGCAGCGTGTTAGCGGAATTGAAATTATACCTGCACAAGAAAATAAAACAACAAAGCACAGAAGATACACAAGCAATTTATAGTGGTTCCCCGATTTGGGTACGTCCACTTTCCCCCTTCGACCTATCTCCCAACCAGGGACGACTCGGTCACTTCACCAACAGGATTGAAATCCAATCCTTGCACTAACGGAAGGAACCCTTCCACATGTAGGAGTCACCACTCCCACAACACGGGTTGCACCCAACCCTTACAACTAAAGACCAATCGGTCCGTTACAAAGAAACTGAAAATGCTTGTAAGAAATACAAACGTCGTTTGGAGAGTAAGGTGTCCCTCTTCGTTCGACGACGTGTTCTTGAAGTCAACGAAGAGTCCACAACCCTAGATCTCTCTTGGAAAGAATCTTCCCGAAACCGGCGGCGGCTTAACGCGACGGCAAGGTTCTCGGAATCGGCGGCGGCGACGGAGAGCAGCAGCAGTGCCAACTTGATTCAAACTTCGTAGCGAAGGAAGCAAGGTCTTCCAACGGTCACACTAGGATCGATCGTCTCGATCGATTCGGAAGGGGAAGGATTTTCCCGATCAACGAATCAAGAGACAAGGGATCTCTGGTTAGACGCGTGAGACGCTATGCTAGCCTAAGCTTCGGTCGCCGGAGATCTGGAAGAACCTGAGATCAGCAGCGGCGACGAGTGCACGAGCGGCGGAGATATCGGCGGAGCGTTAGGGCTTGTCGGCGGCTCGTGCTTTTTAAAATCTCGTCTCCCCTTTACTTTTCATACATACGGAGTATATATACATTAGGTCAAGTATATGACCGTTGTGGGTCCCACCGATAAGAAGACTTGAGCCCGGTTCGAAACAGTTCAGATAGTTTGAACCGGTCCAGAGAACAACAGGAAACTGCCTAAGTCAAATTTGGCGAGAATCGTAGGTGATTCTCGCCGAATCGGCGAGAATCACTTACGATTCTCGCCGACTTCTGCTTAGCCGAAATCTGACTGCACAGATACAGAAGCCGGGGAGAATCGGTGGGAATCACACTTGATTCTTGCCGATTCGTCGAGAATGCAAAGTCATTCTCGACGAATCGGCGAGAATCACTTAGTGATTCTCGACGATTCTGCCTTAGAGAAATTTCTGGCGGTGTCGAAACTGCCGGCTCCAACCGGCGGGAATCAGCTAGTGATTCTCGACGACTCGGCGAGAATCACTAGTGATTCTCGCCGAATCGGCGAGAATCACTTAGTGATTCTCGTCGATTTTTACTTGGGTGATTTCTCCTCTTTCTTTCCTTGAGCTGGTCTTTGGCCCATCCTTGCTCCTTGTCTACTCTTGCTTTATCATAGCCCTGTACTTGAAATTAAGTACACCCCAATAGAGAGAGTACACGTAGGCCAACACACTGATCTGCTCAACGAGGGATTACGTTGCACAGACCCGTGTATATTGACCCACTGCACCCTGACAATAGTGTATACTTAGCGTGGAATGACTGCAAGCACAACTAGAAATATTTCATCAAATACATTGTCAATTTACCTTGGCTTGCACAGGGGCTTCTTCAAATCAGGTACATTGTGGATGCAATACCCAACAATCTCCCCCTATTTGAAGAAGCCTATACCCTATAAGCTAAGGTGAATAGAGCATATAGGAATGAAAAACCGAAACTTAAAAATGAGGTGATAGGGATAAGCATTACCCGTTACTTGAGAGCAAACTAAAGCATTGAGCTACCTTAGCCTTAGCCGAGAGGGTAATCTCCCCCTTTTCGGCTTCTGCAAATTTGGGTCTGGTGCACCGGACACCATGCTCCCCCTCAGTTCGTGCACTTATGTTGTCACTTGAAATGCTGGCAGATGCTCCCCCTAGAGGCACGAGCCAGGAGAGTCTGGAGTCTTTATTCTTCATAGTTGAGCATCCCCAATTCAGTTTTGAAGAGACTGAACTTGGCCTCGTCTAAGGGCTTTGTGAAAATATCTGCAATCTGCTTGTCCGTGGGGACATAGCAGAGAGAGATGTCCTTGTTCTCCACGTGCTCCTGAATGAAGTGGTAGCGCACTTCAATATGCTTCGTTCTGCTATGCGATACTGGATTGTTTGCGATGGCAATTGCACTTGAGGAGTCGCAGTACATGGGTACTTCCTTGAACTGAAGATCATAGTCTGCTAACTGGTTCCTTATCCATAGGAGTTGTGCGCAACAGCTCCCTGCCGAGATGTACTCAGACTCTGCTGTGGAGGTTGCGACACAATTTTGCTTCTTGCTGTTCCAGGAGATAAGCCTTCTTCCGAGGAATTGGCACGTCCCGGAAGTGCTTTTCCTGTCATCCCTACTCCCTGCAAAATCAGCATCTGAAAAACCTATTAGCTCGACATCATTGTTTCTCGGGTACCACAAGCCAAGATTGGGAGTACCTTTAAGGTATCTAAGAATTCGCTTTGCAGCGACATAATGAGATTCCTTAGTGTTCACCTGATATCTGGCACAAACACATGTGGAGAACATGATATCTGGTCTACTGGTAGTAAGGTAGAGCAGGGATCCAATAATGCTTCTGTATTTGGTTTCATCGAAAGGTTTACCTTTCTCATCCTTATCCAGAGACATAGTGCATCCCATTGGAGTCCTCATAGAGGTTGCATTCTCCATTCCGAATTTCTTGAGGAGTTCATTTGTGAACTTCGTCTGAGAGATGAAGATTCCATCCTCAGACTGTTTCACTTGAAGTCCCAAGAAGTACTTCAGCTCCCCCATACTGCTCATTTCAAACTTTCCTTGCATAAGTTTGGAAAACTTTTTGCAAAGATTGTTGTCCGTGGAGCCAAATATAATGTCGTCAACATAGATTTGCACCAGCAAAATCTTGCCTTTGACTTCCCTGAGAAACAAAGTCTTGTCTATTTTTCCTCTAGAGAATTTGTTCTCAAGAAGAAAACTAGACAATGTCTCATACCAAGCTCGAGGAGCTTGTTTTAAGCCATATAGTGCTTTATTAAGAAAATATACATGACTAGGATAAGTAGGATTGACAAAACCTGGAGGTTTAGCGACGTATACTTCCTCTTTCAAATCTCCATTCAAGAAAGCTGATTTCACGTCCATCTGATAAACTGTGAATCCTTTGTGGGAGGCATAGGCTAGGAATAGCCGGATAGCTTCGAGCCGTGCAACTGGTGCAAACGTTTGGTCAAAATCAATCCCCTCCTCCTGACGGTAACCTTGAGCCACTAGCCTGGCCTTGTTCTTTATGATGACACCATGTTCATCCAGTTTGTTCCTGAAGATCCACTTGGTGCCAATCACATTCTGCTTTTGAGGTCTGGGCACAAGCGTCCAAACGTTGCATCTTTCGAACTGATGCAATTCATCTTGCATGGCCAAAATCCATGCAGCATCTTTGTTTGCCTCGTCGAACTTCTTTGGCTCAACCTGTGACAGGAAGCTAAGATGCAGAATCTCGTTAATAGTACCTCGTCGAGTTCTGACCCCGTCACGAGGATCTCCGATGATCTGATCTCTAGGATGATCCCTCACGTGTCTGAGCTGTAGAAGTCTGGCGTCAGGAGCTTCGACTACTTCTTGGGCATCTCCTTCTTCTAAAGGATTTGCTCCATTTTGATTTTCAACGTCTCCGATCGGCGTAGCAGTGGATACCTTGACGTATGTTGGAGGTGCAACTTTCACGTGCTCATCCAGTTGCAACCCTTCGAGTCTGTCACCTACATCTTCAGGAAGAAGACTAGAAGTCTTGCAATTAAGCAAACTTCCTTCATCAAATACAACATTGATTGACTCCTCTACCACTAGGGTTTTCTTGTTGAAAACTCTATAAGCCCGGCTGCGGCTACTATAACCCATAAATATGCCTTCGAAGCATTTTTCACCGAACTTAGTACGCGGGTACTTCCCATTATTCAGTACATAACATTTGCAGCCAAAGATCCTCAGGTAGGACATGGTCGGTTTCTTGCCTTTCAGTAGCTCATAGGGAGTCTTACGATGGCTTTTGTTAATCAATGCCCGATTTTGTACATGACAAGCCGTATTGACAGCCTCGGCCCAGAAGTATTCTGGGAGAGAAGCGTCATTCAACATTGTCGTGCTTGCCTCAATGAGTGTTCTATTTCTCCTCTCCGCCACTCCGTTCTGTTGAGGAGTGCGAGGGGAGGAGAATTCATGAAAGATACCAAGTTCTTCACAGAACTCTGTCATAGCCCCAGACTCAAACTCTGTTCCGTGGTCACTTCTGATTTTGACCACCGAGCAGTTAAGTTCGTTCTGTATCTGCTTGACAAAATTAGTGAAGATGTCAAACGTATCCGACTTGCGTTTTAATAAGAACACCCACGTAAACCGAGAATGATCATCTACAATCACTAGCGTATACGACTTCCCTCCTAAGCTATGAACTTGCATAGGACCAAACAGGTCCATGTGCAGAAGATAAAGACATCTGGAGGAATCTTTGTCTGGGATGCTCTTAAAGGTAGCCCGAGTCTGCTTGCCCATTTGACATGCAGGACATGGACTATCTTTAATGCACTTAATAATGGGAGCATCCCTTACTAAGTCTTTTGAAAATAGCATATTAATTGTCTTGTAATTAATGTGTGTCAATCTCTTGTGCCATTGTTCGCAAAGAGATGCACTGCCTTTTGCTACTAGGCATACAGGGGTAGAAGAGTCTAAACTAAGAAAGTCTAAACAGAAAATATTTCTGCTCCTAATGCCTGTTAATACTGTCTCCGAAGAGGCGCATGATATTATCAGGCATTTGTCCTTGCAGAACTTAACGTCATACCCTTTATCACATAACTGGCTTACGCTGATCAGGTTATGATTTAACCCTTCAACATAGGCTACGTCGGAGATAGAGAGTATACCGTTGGAAATCATACCGTAACCTCTGGTGACTCCCCGATCAGATCCCCTAAAGATGACTTTGGGTCCATTCTCGACTGGGGTGTACTCCCGCAGCAGGCTTCTTGTCCCAGTCATATGACGGGAGCATCCACTGTCCAAATACCAAATAGGAGTTTTGTTGGCCTTTGGACATTCCTACAAAACAGAATTAGTTTGCCTTAGGAACCCAATCGAACTTGGGTCCTAGATTTCTTGTTAGCATACTCCCCCTCGATTGGTTAACTCTACGAGTGGTCGGCCTCGCATTGCTAACATAAGGAGTCTCGTTATACCTTGGATTAAACCAACAATCCACGGCAATGTGGCCAATTTTGCCACAGCACCAGCAGTCAAACCTGTTATACTTCCTCTTGGGCGCCTGCTTTACCCTTGAGACGTGGGGTTCAGCTGGGGCCGAAGACCTGGAGGTGGAGGCAACATGATGACCACAGTCACATGACTTCTTCACCTCTTGGCTTTTCAGTGTAACATGCTTGGCCTTAGGTGCCAGCTTCCTATTATGGCCGCTAGAGAATTGACCATAATTTCCCAAGTGGATTTTCTCATAGGGTGCCTTGAAGACACTCTCACTGAAGTTGCGGGGAAAGGTCCACCCATCATATCGGCTCTTCGGCATTGTAACCGAGGGCCTGAAGTGATGCCCATATGTTGACTCAAAGTCATGTTGGTTACAGGGAAAGCTAGGCTTTCTGAACTCAACAGGACTGAGTGGGGCCTTTCCTTTCTCATCAGCAGAGGCTTTCTTGGCAGCCTTATTCTTTCTCCTGTTCCTGTTTCTCCTGGACGAGGAGCTAGATACCCCTACGTGCCCCAAGCCTGCCCCTTTGGCTTGAGCAGAGAAGGTATCAACTAATGGAAGAACAGTTTTTGGCATAGAGAAGCTCTTGACGATCTTCCTTTTTGCCGCAAGTAGTTCTTCCAACTTGTCGACTTCCTCTTGCTTAAGATCAAGGAGATTAAGAGACTCTGAATGCTTTGAAGTCAGGTCCAAGTGCTCCTGTCGGAGGGAGATCAAACTGGTGATCTCTTCCCTCAGGGAGACACTCTCACCTTTAAGGAATTTGACTTCCTTTTTCTCCGCCTTCAGTTTCTTTCGACATTTCAGGAATGTATTGAGCAAAAGCTCATATTTATCTAGGAGTTCAGCTTCAAGGGCAGAGGGGCTATCCTCAGTATCATCATCCTGAGACTCAGGATCAGAGTCAGAGTCGGAGAGAGGGGTGTGAGCTTTTACCTTCCCAGTAAATGGGGGGCATTCTCCTTCTGAGTCAGAGCGACCCATTAGCCCAAAGTAGGCTTCCTCATCATCACTGGTGTCTGACGTGTCAGATTCACTCAGCGTCTTTGGCTTCTTTGCGATGTAACTCCTCTCCTTCTTCTTATCTTTTGAGGACCTGTGCTCCTCTCCCTTTCCCTTTTCCCTCTTGCCTTGATGGCAGTCGGCCACGACGTGTCCTGGCTTGTTGCAACCAAAGCATATAATGTCAGAAGAGCGGTGTTTGTTCGGTTTGGAAACATACCTGTCAGAAGAATAGTTCTTCTTCTGATCCCTTGAGGAGGAGCCGTTTCTCTTTCTTTGATTCCTCAGCTTGAGGAACTTCTTGAATTCCCGTGTGATAAGGGATAAATCATCCTCAGATAACTCTGATCCGGAGGAGCTCGGCTCAGAGTCTTCCTCTTCATCCCTCTTCCACGCACGGGAGGAAGCAACACCCTTACCCTTTCTGGATTGAATGGCTTTCAGAGCCACCGTCTTTTCCTTGGCCGCGGCTTTCTCTGCTTCCTCTTCAGCCTTCCTTGTGTTCAATTGAAGCTCATAGGACATGAGCTTCCCGAACAGAATCTGAGGGTCGGTTTCCGCAAGTCTGCCAAACTTGCGGATGGCGCAGATCTTTGTGTCCCATTCCTTAGTGAGGGACCTAAGGAATTTGTCATTGAGTTCACCGTCAGTGAACACTCTTCCATATCCTTTGAGTGCATTGACGATCTTGAGGAAGTTTTCGAAGGTGACTCCGATCTCCTCCTTTGGCCCTTGTCTGAAGGCCTCATATTTCTGATTGAGGAGGGATCTCCGATCGTCCCTCACTTCATCTGTGCCCTCCATTAAGACAATCAGACAGCTCCAGAGATCCTTGGCTGTCCTGCAATTGCTGAAGTTCTGCATCATAGAGTCGTCAACTGCGCTCACCAGGATGTTCTGAGCTTTCTTGTCGAGTCCGAACAACACCATTTCGTCCTTGTCCATTTCCGAAATTTTCTTGGGTACTTTCCTGGTAGGATCAATGGTGGAGGCCTTAGTGGGAATGTAAGGTCCCTCCTCCACTATCATGAAGAGCCGAGGGTCGACCGCTTCCATGTAGAATCTAATTCTTTCCTTCCAGATAGGAAAGTACAGTCTGGTGCATACTGGGATTTTGCCGGAGTGCTTGAGTCCGTCCATGGAGGATATCTGTCTGATTCTTGACACTGGTGGCAGGATTCTACTCAAGGTGTGAACCTTTTTAATGAGAAACCTCCCTCTGATACCACTTGAAAGTCCACCTAGTGTAAACTACCTTCACCTATGGGGGGGGAATAGGTGTCTTTGCAGCGTGTTAGCGGAATTGAAATTATACCTGCACAAGAAAATAAAACAACAAAGCACAGAAGATACACAAGCAATTTATAGTGGTTCCCCGATTTGGGTACGTCCACTTTCCCCCTTCGACCTATCTCCCAACCAGGGACGACTCGGTCACTTCACCAACAGGATTGAAATCCAATCCTTGCACTAACGGAAGGAACCCTTCCACACGTAGGAGTCACCACTCCCACAACACGGGTTGCACCCAACCCTTACAACTAAAGACCAATCGGTCCGTTACAAAGAAACTGAAAATGCTTGTAAGAAATACAAATGTCGTTTGGAGAGTAAGGTGTCCCTCTTCGTTCGACGACATGTTCTTGAAGTCAACGAAGAGTCCACAACCCTAGATCTCTCTTGGAAAGAATCTTCCCGAAACCGGCGGTGGCTTAACGCGACGGCAAGGTTCTCGGAATCGGCGGCGGCGACGGAGAGCAGCAGCAGTGCCAACTTGATTCAAACTTCGTAGCGAAGGAAGCAAGGTCTTCCAACGGTCACACTAGGATCGATCGTCTCGATCGATTCGGAAGGGGAAGGATTTTCCCGATCAACGAATCAAGAGACAAGGGATCTCTGGTTAGACGCGTGAGACGCTATGCTAGCCTAAGCTTCGGTCGCCGGAGATCTGGAAGAACCTGAGATCAGCAGCGGCGACGAGTGCACGAGCGGCGGAGAGATCGGCGGAGCGTTAGGGCTTGTCGGCGGCTCGTGCTTTTTGAAATCTCGTCTCCCATTTACTGTTCATATATACGGAGTATATATACATTAGGTCAAGTATATGACCGTTGTGGGTCCCACCGATAAGAAGACTTGAGCCCGGTTCGAAACAGTTCAGATAGTTTGAACCGGTCCAGAGAACAACAGGAAACTGCCTAAGTCAAATTCGGCGAGAATCGTAGGTGATTCTCGCCGAATCGGCGAGAATCACTTACGATTCTCGCCGACTTCTGCTTAGCCGAAATCTGACTGCACAGATACAGAAGCCGGGGAGAATCGGCGGGAATCACACTTGATTCTTGCCGATTCGTCGAGAATGCAAAGTCATTCTCGACGAATCGGCGAGAATCACTTAGTGATTCTCGACGATTCTGCCTTAGAGAAATTTCTGGCGGTGTCGAAACTGCCGGCTCCAACCGGCGGGAATCAGCTAGTGATTCTCGACGACTCGGCGAGAATCACTAGTGATTCTCGCCGAATCGGCGAGAATCACTTAGTGATTCTCGTCGATTTTTACTTGGGTGATTTCTCCTCTTTCTTTCCTTGAGCTGGTCTTTGGCCCATCCTTGCTCCTTGTCTGCTCTTGCTTTATCATAGCCCTGTACTTGAAATTAAGTACACCCCAATAGAGAGAGTACACGTAGGCCAACACACTGATCTGCTCAACGAGGGATTACGTTGCACAGACCCGTGTATATTGACCCACTGCACCCTAACAATGGTGTATACTTAGCGTGGAATGACTGCAAGCACAACTAGAAATATTTCATCAAATACATTGTCTATTTACCTTGGATTGCACAGGGGCTTCTTCAAATCAGGTACATTGTGGATGCAATACCCAACACTTATCCCTTCTCTCTCATCAGGGGTAAGAGATTATATAATTCCTTATCAAATTCTATAGGATCTATTCATTGATCTGAGTTGTAAGCCTATTTTATAAAGGCGGAGTGTAGGAGGTTTATTCTCTGAGTGGTAGGGTTGTTTATGTCTGGGTTGTAGGAGAAGGTATTCTCTGGGTTGTAGGCCTTGTGGCAAGGTTGAGGTAGGGTTGTTTATGCCTGAGTTGTAGGAGAAGGTATTCTCTGAGTTGTAGGCCTTGTGGCAAGGCTTAGGTAGGGCTTGTTAGCCTGAGTTGTAGGAATGTGGAGACATTTTGAGTTGTAGGAATCCTTCTGGATTCTGAGCTAAAAGAAGAAGTTGGGCTGATTCTAGCATACTGCTAGATAGGTGAAGGGGAAAGTGGATGTACCCAGACCTTGGGGAACCACTATAAATCTGTGTGCAATCTGTGATGTGCGTATGATTGTGATTGTTGTGCTGTGTTAGCTCTAGAAATATCTGATTAACTCAAAGAACTGTAGTTATTTTCTGCCTTAAGTTAAATCAAGGAAAAGTACCTATTCACCCACCCCCCTCTAAGTGTTTAGGTAGTCTTGAAAGTAAAACTATCACATTCTCTAATCAATTCTTCATAAACATGACTATTTATACACCACTCAATCAATCCCCCAATTCAAAATTCAAATGTCAAATGATGGTTATATGCACCCATCTTAATATATGAAATAAAAATACTATAAAGAAGTGCTTGGAAATAAAAATGCTTAAATTAAAAATTTGCATTAAATAAAAATTGCTAAAAATAATAATTTGATAAAATATATAATTATAATTATTTAATTTATAATTATATATTTTATTTTATAGCGACAGTGGCGTTGGCGTCATGGTAGAGTCCCATCCTCGAGCTTGCGGCAATGATCGTCCCAATCCTCAAACTCTCTCAGATGAGGATCAATGGCGCCTGCATCAGTAACATCTCCATCAATCCTCCCCTGCTCAAAAGTACTAATCTCCGATGAGTTTATTTGAATGTACTGGTGTCGAAGAGCATCATCCATAAGAGCCACCTCCGAATAAAGAAACCAAGAGTCTTCAGAGGCCGGACGATCACGCCATCGAATCAAGTAGCGACAAACATCACCACGTGGGGAGGAGATCACTTCATCTTGGAGTATCCTGTCTTGCAAAAAGGTGGTCCTGGGGAACCTTGGAAAAACATTAGGCAATAAAGGAGAAAAATTTTCTACATCAACAACCAACTTACCTCCAGTGAAGACCGATGAAGAGAGCGATCCAAAAACAAACTCACCCCCCAACCCATTAGAAAATGCAGTAGAACTAAACGAACAGGCAGATAATTCAAGTGGTGGAGAAACATATGACGTTAAATCCGAAACATTAAAAATATGGGAAATACCCTAATCAGTGGGTAACTTCAAAAGATATGCATTTTCTCCTAATTTATTTAGTATCCGAAAAGGTCTAGCTCGCCGATTTGCCAACTTTTCTGTAGTGCCCGAAGGCATCTGTTCAGGGACGAGGCCCACCAAAACTAAATCGCCAACATTAAAGTGAGACGCTCTTTTATGTATGTTAGCATGAAATTGATAAGATGTATAATGTGTGGATAGCGCTTCACTAATGTGTTTATATAAATTTTGAACATGAGAGACAAAATCTTGTGCGAATTGACTTGTCCTATAATATGGCGATAAAGAAATCAAGTCAACATGCACTGGTGTTTTAGATCCGTGCACGATCTCATTCGATGATAAGCTTGCATGTAAGAAATAGGACGTAAATTGAGTGATTAATTTTTTAAATGTGCACCTAAGTATCTTACCACCGTGAGGAGTGAACCCATGTGCTACATGACTCAACCCAAATACGGAGGATTAAGGGGTTAAGTCAGGGGGCACGGGAGCCTTATAATCAAGGATGATTTTCATAGGTTCCAAATTCGCAGTTCTAATTTTATATTTAATATTTTCACGCTTGGCATGAAGATGTGCCAAGGAGAACTGATCATCATAAATAATAGAGTTGGACGCTCCCGTATGTGAAAAGATATGCGAGCGATACAACTCAAGGGGCCTGACTGTGGTCACTAACATGTGGAAATGAGGGTCATCATAAGGCGGTGGGTAAATGCGTGCAACTAGGTGTGGTACATAAGTATATCTAGGGGACACCACATCTAGAGGCACAATTGCCAAAGAATCAGAATAAGTCATAGTAGAGGACAGAACCGTAGACGTATATGCACAATAATGAATAGTCAAATGCGATACGTAGGCAGATCTACGGGGTGTGGTGTACAGTCCAAATACTACTGCGCTCAACTTAGGAATATCTATACGATGAGACAACGTCAATGTAGGAACTAATAAAGTCGGTGTGACACAAAAATTTAGACTAGGACTACCGGTTCCATGTCCAAGTAAGTCAACTAATGTGGGCAAATAGTCAGGAGGAAGGGTCGGCAAAATCAAACACGGGATAATATCCAAATCAGTATAAATTTCACCCAACGATGACGACATCAAAGAATTCTCATCCAGGTGTAAAACCAAAGAACCGTCAAAAAATATAACTTCCTCGCTTGGAATTTCTTCCAACACACTAGAAACAACATCCGAATCAGAGTCAGTAAAAGTCTCAGAAATTGGCAAAATCGAACCCGACAAAATTTATAATTCAATTTAAGCTTTAGGAACTGGTGATAACGTCAAAGAAATAGTTTTCTGGTTCTCAACGCTAAAATCATCCAAAAATATTCGTCCCTCATAAGCTAATTCATCCACAATAACACTTGGGACATCCTCACTTTCAGGCTCCTCAGATAACTCAGATATAATCTCAGTAGGTGTAATTGTAGGCTCTAACACGACGGTGATCGTAGCCTGGAGAGGGCTCTCAATACTAAGGTGATCAGACACAATGCTAGTAGGACATGTAATAGGCACCGTAATACTCTCACAGATCCGACTATCATCATCCCATACATCGCCTTCTAAGTCACTAGGTATTCCCTCAATTTCAAACTCATCAGAATCGTCAGGCACTAACGCACATGACGGAATACTCTCACCTACGGGGTCATCCTCAGGATCAAGAGATATTACATCTACATGAGCATCGTCATGGGTATCAGTTTCTGTCTCAAGGGGTTTAGATGTTGAGGCTAAAGGAGGCATAACCCTAGTAGTAACATCTTTCGAGACCACGACATATGACCTATTAGGGCTGGTTTCCTTAACGATGGGCGGTGGTCCTAAGATGGACTTTCCTGTCTGAAATGAGCGAGTCTTATTCTTAGGAATGTTGTGCTTCTCAATATCCAAGGCAACATTAAAAGTGGTGTTTAGGTCGGTGTGACCATAACGCAGTAATTTACCCTAGATGTCGGGGTTTAACCCCTTACAAAACCTAGAGAGGGTGAGCTCTGACATCTCCATCACACCACACCTAACCATCATATCCTTAAGAAGACTCATATACTCAGAGACCGACTTATTCCCTTGTTTAAGGGTAGCCAAATCATTTAACATCTACATTCGATGGTACGTAGGGACGTACTATTCTATCAGCATGACCTTCATGTCTACCCAACCAATAAGTAATTTACTATTCTCGGCTCTCAGATGTCGTTCCTCATTCAACCAGAATATCTTAACTCTTCCTAATAACTTTATTCTCGTCACTCGCACCTTATCCGCGTCAGTCGATTTGTACCACTCAAAGTATCACTCTATTTCCTTAATCCAATCTAGGAAAACTTGGGGACACCCTAAATCATCATAAGTAGGTGCCTCAATTCTAGTGGGAGGATAAGCGTGGCTGCGTGGGGACGGTTGTTATTACTATGGTATGAAGGAAGGGCTGGAGTGTGTTTAGCCATGGCTTTATCATACCAATAGTCGAAAAGGGAAACGCGAACGTCATAGGCCATTACAGTGAGAATCAGAGAGAAAATTCGATCCGATTCTTGTGCACATGCAATGAAAAAATGAACCTGACCCACCAAACTCTAGGAAAGACAGAATTGTTCCCGCTTATCAACTAGGGTAATAAATAAATGAATTTGATTATCTTGCTGAAAATATTATGTGGATTATTAATTAAATTTTTTTTAAGATTTTGCAGAAAAAATAAAAATATTGGCCGCTATTTGCAGACAAAAAGTTAAATTTTATAATGACTTAATAAAAATCAGGACTTAATAAAAAATAAAACATTTTTTTTGATTTCTTACTAAGAAAATGATGGGAAATTTACAGAATTTTATTTTTTTTTGAATTTTGAGAAAAACTGAGAATTTTAGGCTGCTATTTGCAGACCAAAAATTCTAAATTTGTTTTATATGTTGTGCAATGAAACGTGCAAGTGCATGTCGGAAAAAAATAATAAAATAGGGAGAGTGCAATTAGGAAATTGACGTGAACCTTTCTTTGATACCAAATTGATGCAGGATCTCATGTTGACACCAAAAAGGTCTACGGACACACACGAATGCCTCTCTATGATCCAATTCTACACTCGCACAAAAAATCCAACGCGGCACACACTATTTAATTGTCTCAATTAGATGCTAGCGTACGGATAGCCAAACCGATTAGAATCGAACAAAGTCTATAAGCCAATATTCTTTCCGGCTAAAGGGACTAACCTGGTCCGGTCGAGCGATGGTTGTACCAAAAGAGATCTACCAAAAAGTTACGATTCGGAAACGGTAGATATCTCCCAACAAAAAAGAAAATAAAGGTTCGCAAAACCTTTCGAACTTAAATAAAAAAAGGATAAGCAACAAAATCAAATGAAGAAACCACGATAAATTCAACGTTTCAAAGATCATGCCAAAGTATCCATTACAATGAAAATCTAGAGGAAAACACCAAAAGTAGAAAGGTTTCGTTACCCAATCGGAATGGATGATTTTGATTCACTATTTTATGGATCGTCCTTCAACGGCTCCGCCAGAGTCACGCCGGATGGAGAGAAAACTCATCCTCCTTCATCGCTTCACCCCGGAGTTGGAATCAATAAGGGGGATCTTGACTTGGGCCGAATTTCACCCAAAAAATAAAGAGGTTGGTCGGGTTTTGGAGAGGGAGAAGTGTTGGCCGGATAGAGGGGGAAGAGAGAGGAAAGGTGGCGGCTAGAGGGGGTGGTCGGGTTTATGAGAGAGATGAAAGGAGAGGGAGGAGGAGGTAGAGAGGAGCCGAGTAGAGAGAGGGAGGAGATGATGGCCGGCGGCCAAATAGAGGGGAGGAGGATAGGAGGAGCTGAAATTTTGAAAAGGAGGGGTAAAAAAGATCTCAAGGAAAATTTAGGGATTCAAATTCTTATCATTCATTCCCTAATCAATTCTTCATAAACATGGCTATTTATAGCCTACAGCACTCAATCAATCCCCCAATTCAAATTTCAAAACTCAAATGACAAATGATGGTTATATGCACCCATCTTAATACATGAAATAAAAATACTATAAAGTACTTGGAAATAAAAATGCTTAAATTAAAAATTGCATTAAATAGAAATTACTAAAAATAATAATTTGATAAAATATATAATTATAATTATTTTATTTATAATTATATATTTTATTTAATAGCGATGGCGGCGTTGGTGTCATGGTAGAGTCCCATCCTCGAGCTTACGGCAACGATCGTCCCAATCCACGAACTCTCTCAGACGGGGATCAATGGCGTCTGCATCAGCAACATCTCCATCACATACCCAACTTGAGGAACCACTATAAATCTCTGTGTTCTCTGTGCTTTATTTTTAAGCTATTTTTATTCCGCGAAAAGACACAGACCTCATCTATTCACCCCCTCTTGGTGATTTTGGTAGACACTAGATACTTTCAATTAGTATCAGAGGTGTGTTGTTCGATATAAGGTTAACACCTTGAACAAGATCTCCCATCTAGTTGTCTAGAGATCCCGCTCGATTGCTATGGATAAAAGCAAGGATATGTCTTCGATGAAGTTACCTGTGTGCACAAAAGAGAACTTTCCTATGTGGAAAGAAAGAGCCTGATTCTTCATGGAGGCAGCAGATCCCAGGATATTTTAGATTGTTGAAGAAGGACTTCATATTCCTACATAATCATCTGCTCTGAATCCTACGGTCATGATTCCAAAGAAGATGATGGATCTGACTAAGGATGAAATTGCCTTGGTCCCTTTGGATAAGAAGGCAAAGAATATTATAGGCAGTATAGTGGACGATTCGATGCTTCAAAATTTATTCCACTGCAAATCTGCCAAGAAGATGTGGGACTGTCTAGTTGTGCTTATGGAAGGAACCGAAGAACTTAGGGACGATCGTAGATCTTTGCTGAATCAGGAATATGAAGCATTCAAGCAGGGTGCAGATAACACTATTGTTGACAGCTTTGAGAAATTCTTCAAGATAGTTAACGAGCTCAGAAACTACGGTCGCACCTTCACTAATGGTGAACTAAACGAAAAATTCCTCAGATCCTCTTATAGAGTATGGGAAGCTGCCAGAGATTGACCCCCAGAACCTCTTCGAAAAGCTGCTCTCCTATAAACTTCAAATGAATACTATAAAGAAAGAGGTGTAAAGTAGAAGGACTCCAAGCAATGAGAAGTCAGTAACTCTGATGTTTGAAGGTTCGAGAAAATCTAAAGTTGTGTCACCGTAAGGACACAAGCTCTAGATAACCCAGAAGACTCTGAGCCAAGCATGTCAGGCTCTGAATTGTCTGATGGAGAGTTTTCACTAATCTCCAAGAAATTCAAGAGATTGCTCAGAAAGAGGACGCAAATGAAAAATGAGTCCTCCTCCTATGATTTCAGAAGATCACATCTTGATGGTGATCGCTCTAAGAAAAGATATAATCGAGAGGGCATGTATAAATCAAAACCGAATAAACATTCTTCCTCTAACATTGTTTGTTATTGTTGTAATAAGCCAGGACACATGATTGTGGAGTGTCCTTACAAGAAGAAGGAATGTTCCAATAAGGAAGAGAAGAGATCCTTCAAAGGTAAGAGAAAAGAAGAGAAGAGATTCGTCTCAAAGAAGTCCAAGAATCTCAACGACAGTGACTCAAGTGAGTCAAGCTCAGAAAATAAAGAAGCATACTTTGGGCTCATGGCTCAATCAGACGAGGAGGTGCGCAACTCCTAATTTCCAGGGAAGGGTAAACTCTCACATAATTCTCTCTGAGTCGGAATCTTCCACAAATGGTCATGAAGACTACTCTTCTGAGGAAGATGAAGCTGACTTGATGAATCAACATCAAGAACTCTTGAAAGCTTTTGACAAATGTCGCAAGGTAGTCAAAAAGCAATTAAAGGAGATTGTTTCTCTTAAGGCAGTGGAATCAAGCCTGAGGGAGGAAATTGCTGAATTAACTCCTCTCAGAAATGAAGTTCACTTCTTGCAAGAGGAATTGAAATGCTCCGCAGAACTGTTAAGTCAGAAGGAGAAATATTTAGATAAGTTGTAATAAAAGCTCTTGGTAGAAAGGAAGCTTGTTGAAAGCTACTCGAAGCCAAAGACCATTCTTCCCCTTATTGATGAGTTTTCTTCTCCTAAGAAGGGTAGTGGTCTTGGCCACGTAGTTGGAAAAGATAAGGTGCTAAGAAAGCCAGTACCAAAGACAAAGGGAATGCACCACAAGGTCAACCCTCATTTAAGAAGGTAATCTTCCCGACGAATAAATTTGACCTTGAGTCATCCTTCGATCACTTTGCTAGGCCAACTTATGTGGAGCCTAAAAAGCACTATCAAGGATGGACCCGTCCTTGAGACTTTGGTGCGAGTGTTTTTAAAGCATCATATAAAGAAATTCCACTCAAAATCTATGGTCCATACATTCATGGACCAAGTGGCAAGAAGGCTCAAAAAGCCAACACTGTTTTTCCCAAGGCCAATGAAACATTGAAGCCTTGTGTGTGCTGTAATTATGAGGCTTCCACTTCAAAGTCTATGGCCCCTGCTAGACCTCCCGTACAAAAGGTAAAGTAGTAGTACAAGAGAAGGTAAAACAAGTTTGATTGTTGGTGTTGCGACAAGATTGGTCACTTCGTCATATATTGCTGGTTTCAACCGGTAAAGTTTGAAACTCCACAAGTTAACAATGCAAGACCGACCACTCGCAACATTATTATTCCTAGTGGTGTTAAACTAACAAGGAACCAAGTCTATTTGGGTTCCTAAGGTAAAATGATTTATGTTTGTAGGTATTTGGACAATCTGGTATTTGGACAGTGGATGCTCTTGCCATATGAACAAGACTAGAAGCCTACTGCAATAATTTACCCCAGTTGAAGACGGGCCAAAAGTTATCTTTGGAGGGTCTGACAGGGGAATCACTAAAGACTATGGTATGATTTCCAACGATATTGTCACTTTCACAGACATGGCTTATGTTGAACGATTACAGTATAATCTGATAAACATAAGTCAATTATGTGACAAAGGCTATATCGTTGAGTTCTACAAGGACAAGTGTTTGATAAAATCGTTTTCAAAATTGGAGACGATATTAACAAGCACTCAGAGTAAAAATATTTTCTGTTTAAATTTTCTATGTTTAGACAATTCTACACCAATGTGCTTTTTGGCAAAATATAGTGCACCTCTCTGTGACCAATGACACAAGAGATTAGCACATATTAATTTCAAAACTATAAATATGTTATTTTCTCACAACTTAGTGTGTGATACCCCCATCATTAAGTGCCTTAACGAGAGTCCATGTCACGCATGCCATATGGGTAAGCAGACAAGGGTTAGCTTTAATGGCATTTCTAAAAAAGATTCCTCTAGGAGTTTGTATTTACTTCATATGGACTTATTCGGTCTTATGCTAATTTACAGTTTAGGAAGAAAAGTTTATATGTTGGTCATTGTTGATGACTACTCTCGTTTAACGTGGGTGCTCTTTCTGAAACATAAGTCAGACACCTTTGATTTTTTTCACCAATTTGTATCACAAATTCAGAACGAATTAAACTGATCAGTGGTCAAAATCAGAAGTGATCACAGAACAGAATTTGAGTCTGGTGTCATGATAGAATTCTGTGGAAGTCAAGGTATCTTTCATGATTTTTCCTCCCCGCGTACTCCACAACAAAATGGATTTACCGAGAGAAGAAATAGAACCATCATTGAAGCATGCACGACTATGTTGAATGATGCTTCATTACCAGAGTACTTCTAGGCCGAAGCAGTCAACACTGCTTGTCACGTGCAAAACAGAGCACAAATCAACAAAAACCATCGTATGACTCCCTATGAACTATTGAAAGGCAGAAAACCGAATGTGTCCTACTTTAGGATCTTTAGAAGTAAATTCTCCGTACTTAATAATGGGAAGTACTATCTGTACAACCCCGTATTGGCAGAGTAGGATCCCTTTGGCAGGCGCAAGACCAGTTTTGAGTTTTTAAGCTTTTGGAGAGTTTTGCACTCTTGGTAGCCAATTTAGGCATAACCCTTATAATATACTAGTAGGGGGAGGAAAAATCTGCCTCCCCCAGTGGCCCCTTTTTGGGGGCGGGTGCGACAAATTGACCGGCACCCGCCCCGGCTTGATAGGCGTGAGGTCAGAGCGGCCTGCGGCCAGGCTCTCGCCCCGGGCGGTCTGCTCGCGCGGGCGAGAGCGGCTTGCAGCCGGGCTCTCGCCCCGGGCGGCCTGCTCGTGCGGGCGAGAGCGGCCTGCGGCCGGGATCTAGCCCCGGGCAGTCTGCTCGTGTGGGCGAGAGCGGCCTGCGGCCGGGCACTCGCCCCGGGTGGCCTGCTCGCGCGGGAGAGAGCGTCCTGCGGCCAGGCTCTCGCCTCGGGCGGCCTGCTCGCGCGGGCGAGAGCGTACTGTGACCAGGCTCTCGTCCCAGGAGGCCTACTCGCGCGGGCGAGAGCGTCCAGCAGTCAGGCTCTCACCCCGAGCGGCCTGCTCGTGCGAGTAAGAGCGTCCTGTGGCCAAGCTCTCACCCCAGGCAGCCTGCTCGCGCGGGCGAGAGCAGCCTGTGGCCAGGCTCTCACCCCGGGCGGCCTGCTCGTGCAGGCAAGAGCGGCTTGCTGCCAGGTGGGGGGATGGCTTAGTCTCCATTCCCCCTGGACCTCTTTGGGCCGTGTGTTTACCGTTATGCCCTTGGGGTGGAATTACCGCTTTACCCCCCCCCCCCCCCCACAGTGTGGATGTTTTCTATTGGCTCATGCCATATTTGTCCTAAGGGTATTTCGGATCTTTTTGTCCCTGAGCTTGGAAAAACTATAAATAGATCCCCTTGGGTACCTTTGGAGAGGATGAGTTTTTGGCTTCCTCCTCCATTAGTTTCTTCTTCTTGGTTGAGTTGAGAGAGCTCTCCAAGGTACCCGGCTCAGCCATTAGTGTGGGAGGAGAAGTGCTCTTGTGACCTTCCGGGTATGTGGTGGGACCTCCACGCTAGATCCGAGGGTGTGTTCCTAGTGTCCCAAGTCTTTGGTCTGTGATGTTCCCCCGAGTGTAGTAGGTGTGAGCTCACCCCTCTTTTGGGACCCCGAACTCCACGAGAGACCAAGTTTTTGGTTTCAACATTTTGGTGCGGTGAGCGTGGAGAGTGACCAGCACAGAAGATCTTGGGAGAGTGTCATGGCCGGAGATCAGGGAGGTAGTGATGATCTCGTCGAGCTCCCCTACCCCGGACCCTTCATAGGAAGGGAGGAGTTCATGGATTCCATCCAAGGCATCATGGAGATGCTCAGAAGCATTGCCCCTCAGGCCGACAGCTCAAGCCCCACCCCCCAGGGACTTGCTCCCGGGGGTCTCAGCGAGCTGACCCAGAGCGGTCTCGACGAGCTGCCTCCCAGGGGCACAAGCGAGATGACCCCAGTAAAGGGAGAAGAAAGTGCACCAGGTAGGCGACCTGGGAAGGAAAGGATTGGAGAGGGGGTCGAGCGAGACCTCCCCGACCGGGAGTTGTTCCCCATCCCGGCGAGTGCTATCCCTCCAGGCAAGCAGGTCGCGCAAGTAGAGGTTGCGAGACCACCCCTCAGGGGGTCACCCTTCAGTGAGCTATTCATCTCATCTCCCGTTCCCGAGGGGTTCAGAGAGCCAGACATGGCTTACTATACCGAGAAGGATGACCTCGTCCAGCACCTGCAGTGGTTCAAGGATGCCATCTCCATCAGGCCGATGACGGATACCTTCAAGTGTCGCCTCTTTGTGATCACGTTGAAGGAGAAGGCAAGAGACTTGTTTCATCAACTCCCTCTGAGTTCAATCTATGGGTTCGAGGACTTGAGCTGGAGCTTCCAGCTCCGCTTCTCCACCTCCAAGAAGAGAAAGAGGAGTCTTGAGTCTATCTTTCTGATAAGGCAGAGGGATGAGGAGTCGCTGACCCACTATGTTGACAGGTTCCATGAGGAGATACTGTATATCCAGGAGATGCCAGGGTATGCCCTCCAGATGGCGTTCACGGTGGAGCTGCGCGAAGGGTTCTTCAAGATGAACCTTACCCGAAAGGTCCCTCTTTCCTTCGAGGAGCTGATGGAAAGGGCGGTGGAGGAGATAGCCATGGAGGCAGCCAACCAGACATTTGTCAAGAAGTTGGCAAAGCTAACCGAGTCGGAGCCAAAGGAGCAAGGTGGCTAAAGGCATAAGGAAGGAAGATGGAGAGAAGAGCAGAGAGCTCAGGGGTTCCATGGATAGGAGGGTCCAGAACCAGGTTGGAGGCAGCAGGGAGGACCTGCGCAGGGTCCAGGAAGAGCTCTCATCTAGGGTTGGGGAAACTTTCACGGGGGCCAAGGGAGGTTCAACTTCCATAGGCAAGCCCCAAGACAGCTCTTACCCACACCACAGCAGGCCTTAGAAATAGGTGAAGGAGGAAAAGGCAACGGGAGAGACTGCCGGACCCGCCGAAGGAGGGAAGGAGGAGCGTTGTCGTACTGTAACTTCCACCAGGTAGAGGGTCACGCCACGGCTACCTGTCCTGAGTTCCTGGAAGTGAGGGGGCGAGAGGCCCTACCCAGCAGCAGTCGCCGGTGCAGGTTGAGGAGGTTCCACCCCGAGTGGGGGAGGATGACATATGTGAGGATCGGGTCGATGGCGGACCCCAAGGTGGCATAACAGTGATACACGGTGGAGTATGGATTGAGGCCACTCGGAAGGCAAGCCTCCATATCATGTACCAACGGAGCATCACTTCGACGTCCCAAACCCTGCCCCAGGAGGAGAATATCACCATCTTGGTGAAGGACCTGCCAGACCATGAAGATCCGTTCTGTGATGCGCTGGTCATCCAGACAGCCATCGAGGGCTACACCGTCTCCCAGATCTTGGTTGACAATGGGAGCTCCGTCAATGTCATTTTCAAGAAGGCGTTTGACGAGATGAAGGTGGAGCCAAGGAGGGTGTTGGCCTCAGACGGACCCCTGTTCGGATTTTCAGGGGAGAGGAAGGAGGTTGAAGGCAGAGTAGGACTCCAAGTGAAATTGGGGGAGTACTTCAAGAAACTGTCGGTTCGTCATTATTGACGCTCCAAGTAGTTATAACGCCATCTTCGGGAGTCCCCTCATCAGCGCCATCCGTTGTGTGTCGTCTTCTTTCCACCAGTGCCTCAAGTTCAGCTCAGGAGGGATCCAGGTCAGAGTCAAGGGAGACTCTAAGATGGCAAGGCAGTGTTATGTCATGGCCGTCAACACCATCTCTTAGTTGGCCAAGGCAGAGGAGATGGAGGAGATCATGGAGAACCTAAGCTAGATGGAGGTATCCGAGGGGAAGGATGACGACCATCATGCCCAGACCCCCTGAAGAAGCCTCGCCTTAGCAGAGTCCTTTATTTTTCTTATGTTGTAGTAAGTCCAGCCACCGACCAGCTGAATCAGGGGGGATCATGTAACCAATCTTTTTTATCCGTTTGAGGATGTTAGAATTGACAAAGCTTAGGTGATATGCCCAATCCCACCCCTCGAGAGGACCTCCTCACGCCAGGCTCTCACTAGCTGGATGGGTCGAAGGTACCTCGTGGAGGCTAGCTCCTTTGCTCCGATGACGGTCCTGCTACCAGGCTCTCACTAGCTGGCAGGGTCGGTGGTACCTATCGTGGAAGCCCGAGTCCTTTGCTCTGATGACATTCCCGCTTCCAGGCTCCCACTAGCTGGCAGGGCTGGTGGTACCTCTCATGGAAGCCCAAGTCCTTTGCTCCAATGACGGTCCCGCTGCCAGGCTCCCACTAGCTGGCAGGGCCGGTGGTACCTCTCGTGGAAGCCAAAGTCCTTTGCTCCGATGTCGGTCCCGCTGCTAGGCTCCCACTAGCTGGTAGGGTCGGTGGTACCTCTCATGGAAGCCCAAGTCCTTAGCTCCGATGGCGGTCCCGCTGCCAGTCTCCCACTAGCTGGCAGGCCCGGTGGTACCTCTCGTGGAAGCACAAGTCCTTTGCTCCGATGACGGTCCCGCTGCCAGGCTCCCACTAGCTGGCAGGGCCGGTGGTACCTCTCATGGAAGCCCAAGTCCTTTGCTTTGATGACGGTCCCACTGCCAGGCTCCCACTAGCTGGCAGGGTCGGTGGTACCTCTCGTAGAAGCCCAAGTCCTTTGCTCCGATGATGGTCCCACTATCAGACTCTCTCTAGCTGGCAGGGAAGACGTACCTCTCGTGAATGCCCATTTCTTGTTACCTAGAGGGGGGTCTCGCCACCCATGCTCCCATCAGTTGGCATTGCAGGTTGACCCCTCTGGGAGGTTGTGTTTTTCACCCCGAGGTGGTCTCGTCACCCAGGCTCCCATTAGCTGGCACGACCGGTTGACCCCTCGGGGAGGCCAAGTGTTTTTCACCCCGAGGTGGTCTCGTCACCCAGGCTCCCATTAGCTGGCATGACAGGTTGACCCCTCGGGGGGGCCAAGTGTTTTTCACCCCGAGGTGGTCTCGTCACCCAGGCTCCCATTAGCTAGCATGACAGGTTGACCCCTTGGGGAGGCAAAGTGTTTTTCACCCCAAGGTGGTCTCGTCACTAAGGCTCCCATTAACTGGCATGACAGGTTGACCCCTCGGGGAGGCCAGGTGTTTTTCACCCAAAGGTGTTCTCGTCACCCAGGCTCCCATTAGCCCCTTTTGGGGGGGGGCGGGTTCGACAAGTTGGCCGGCACCCGCCCCGGCTTGATAGGCGTGAGGTCGGAGCTGCCTGCGGCCAGGATCTCGCACCGGGCGGCCTGCTCGCGCAGGTTAGAGCGGCCTGTGACCAGGCTCTCGACCCGGGCGGCCTGCTCGCGCGGGCGAGAGCGTCCTGCGGACGGGCTTTATCCCCAGGTGGCCTGCTCATATGGGCGAGAGCGGCCTGTAGCTGGGCTCTTGCCTCGGGCGGCCTGCTCGCACGGGCGAGAGCAGCCTGGGGCCAGGCTCTCGCCCCGGGCGACCTGCTCGCGCGGGTGAGAGCAGCATGCGGCCAGGCTCTCGCCCCGGGCGACCTGCTCGCGCGGGCGAGAGCGTCTTGCGGTTAGGCTCTCTCCCCGGGCGGCCTGCTCGCGCGGGCGAGAGCATCCTGCAGCAAGGCTCTCGCCCCGGGCGGCCTGCTCGCACGGGCGAGAGTGTCCTACGGCCAGGCTCTCGCCCCGGGAAGCTAGCTTGCGTGGGCGAGAGCGGCCTGCGGCCAGGCTCTCGCCCCGGGCGGCTTACTCGCGCGGGCGAGAGTTTCCTCCGGCCAGGTGGGGGGAATGGCTTAGTCTCCATTCTCCCTAGACCTCTTTGGACCGTGTTTTTACCGTTATTCCCTCGGGGTGGAATGTTGGAGTATGAGACCGGGCGGTCTGGCGGTTTGAGCCTGACGGGTTGTAGACCGCGCGGTCTGGCAGTTCTCTCCAGCGGTTTGATATCCAGGCTGTTGTTGTTTGTAGTCCGGCGGTCTGGCGGTTTATCTCCGGTGGCTTGGAAACCGAGCGGTCTAGCGGTCTCCTACCGCATCTCTCTCTTGCTTCTGGTATTGCCGAGCGGTTAGAACATTGTCTAAACGCGCGGCCTGTTCCGGTCTGTTGTTCTAGCCGCCCAGTTTTTTGTATAGCTTTAGTCCCATATTGTTAGTTTGTACTCTCTCCTCTCTCCTCCATTCTATAAAAGGGAGGCCATACCTTTGTAAATGATATCTTTTTGGATAATAAAAATTTCAATTTTTCAAAGTTCCGGCTTGTTTTCTAGTCGTTTGTTCGCTAATTTAGTCGTTTGTTCTCTACTTCTCACATGGTATCAGAGGACTCGATCTTCTCCTCCTGATTCTATGCGCCCTGTCCGCGCGGCTTGCCTCTTCCTCTCACGACCTGTTCTCGCGACTTGTCTCTTCTGCCTGCTTACGCCCTGTCCGCGCGGCCTCCGTTTACCTGCCTTTCAGTCGCCGCGACCTGTTGCTTTGTTCGACGCGACCTGCTGCCTTATTCGCCTTGTTTGTTCCTCCCTTCTGTTCGCGCGGGCTATCTTTTAGCCGTTCGACTTCTTTTCCTGCTTGGATCTGCGGCTTGGTCGTGGCTTCTCTGGCCACTGGTGTCTGACATCGTGACCGCTGCAGCTCTTCTTCTTCCTATCCGCGCGGCTTCTCGTTGATTTCTCCTATAGCCCTTTCTGAAACCTAAACTACCACCACTCCTATCGCCACTCAGGCTCCGCCTCCTAGTCCCTCTGGAAACCTTGGCACGGTTTCTAAACTTGTTGGCTCCAACTATCCGGATGAGAGCGTTTCTTTCAACTTTCTCCTTCGCTCTCAGCGCAAACGTCATCACCTCACCGATGACCCTCCTCCTCCAGAATCTGATCAATTTGATGACTGGGATGCCAGTGATGCGCTTGTCCGCACTTGGTTGGCTAACAGCCTCTCCGATGAATGCCTTCCTATCATACGCCATGATGAGACGGTCAAGACCGCATGGCTTCACCTTGCTGCTCTCTACTCGAAGGGGGCACAGACATCCCGCATTTATACTCTCTTTGTGGATCTCTTCGCTCGCCCTTCCATGTCTCCTACTGCGGCTTATAAGCAAGTTCAGGCTCTTGGCGCTGAAATCCTCCAGAATCGCCCCTTCTCCGCGGACTTGGTCGAGCAGCACAAACACTTCCAGGAACTCCTGGTTATTTGTTATCTTCTACGGCTCCCTGAGTCTTTTGATATGATCTGCCAGCAGATCTTGGGAGAAGCAGAGTCTCCCACCTTGTATGCCACCGCGGCTCGCATCGCTGCTGTTTCTTTGCTGCTCCAGCGTCCTCTATTGTCCTCCCCTCCTCCACAGGACTCATATGCTCACCAAGTTCAACGGAGTGGAAATAGTGGCCGCAGCCAGTCTGGCACGCGCGGTCCGTCAAGGTTCCTCTGCTCTCATTGTGGTCGTATCGGCCACTCTGTTGACCGCTGCTGGCAGAAACATCCTCATCTTCATCCCTCTGGTGATACTTCTTCCTCAACCTACGCCTCCTCTCAGCCATCTGCTTCTGTGGTCACGACCTCAGGTAGTGCACACGTCATTACCAAAGGTAAATGGCTGATTGACTCTGGTGGTACAAATCACAAGACCAGAAACCCTCAATGCTTCTCTCTCCTAGAAACGCATGATCGGTTATCCCTGGTTCTTGTTGCGGATGGTTCGCCTTCCCTGGTTCACGGGATGGGCAAGGTTCAAGTCACCCCGTCGCTTCTCTTAGAGGACACTTTCTATGTCCCGAAGTTACCTTGCAATTTGCTATCAGTTACTACTTTATGCAAGCAACTTCAGTGCTCTATATTATTTACTCCTACTTCTTGTTGTTTTCAGGACCCGAAGACCCAACGGACGATTTCTACTGGGACTGAGAGCGGTGACCTCTACTTCCTCGACAATGTTTCCGCTCTGTCCGCCTTCTCTTCCTCGTCTACCGATCTGCTTCAATGGCATCTTCGTCTTGGACATCCTCTTCCTCGGATTCTTCGTCGGCTTCTTCCCCACTTACCTCAGACCAGTCCTCCGCTCAACTGTGATGCGTGTCAGCTTGGCAAACATCACCGCTCCTCCTTCCCGCCGAAGCAAGGCCATGGTTCCTCCCGCCCTTTTGATCTCATTCATTCTGATGTCTGGGGTCCTGCTCCTACTCTCACCGTTGGTCGAGGTAGTTCTTACTTTGTAACGTTTATTGATGATTTCTCTAGATGTACCTGGGTGTATCTATTAAAAGATCGCTCTGAACTCTTATCTGTATGGCAATCCTTTTATAATATGATTAAAACTCAGTTTGCTATTTCTATTAAAGTACTACGCTCTGATAATGCTAAAGAATATCTCAGTCATGAGTTTTCATCTTTTTGTATGCAATATGGTCTTATTCATCAGACCAGCTGTGTTTACACCTCCCAGCAAAATGGGGTGGCGGAGCGTAAAAACCATCATCTCCTCGATATCGCTCGCACTCTAATGACGCAGATGCAGGTGCCTCACTCCTACTGGGGCTATGCTGTTCTTCTTGCCTGCTATCTCATCAATCGCATTCCCTCTTCGGTTCTCCATGGCAAAACCCCCTTCTCCATTCTCTACCCGAGCAAGGAACCCTTTCCTCTTCCTCTCCGTATCTTTGGGTGTACGGCTTTTGTGCATGCTCCGGCTGCTACACATGACAAGATTTCCCCCCGTTCCACAAAATGTGTCTTTTTGGGATACTCGACCACTCAAAAAAGCTATTGTTGCTTTGACCCCGTTCTGCGCAAACAGTTTGTTTCTGCGGACGTCACCTTCTTCGAAAATGCATCCTACTTTTCTTCTCAATCCCCGCTTCCTCCTGCTGTCTCTGACTCTCCACCATCTCTCTATGTTCCTTCCACACATATCGACGTCTCCCCTCCTATATCATCTCCTCCTCCGTCTCCTCCTCTCTCTATTATACCCCCTCCTTCTTATCCGCAGCCGTCTCTCTCTAGTCCCGGGCCAGCTTTCCCGCCATGGACGCTCCGGTCCCTGAGGCAAGAGACAACCTGGATCGGCTTACTCCTTCTCGCAGGTGCTTTGCTTTGGCTGTCTCAGCTATTACCACTCCCCACACTTACCATGAGGCTCTTGTTATTCCTCATTGTAAATCTGCCATGGATGAGGAAATCGCCACTCTTACTGAAACAGGTACCTGGACCCTTGTTCCTCCACTAGTAGGTACTGATGTGGTTGGCTGCCGCTGGGTGTTCGTTGTGAAGTTTCTCCCAGACGGCACTGTGGATCGTTACAAAGCCCGGCTGGTGGCCAAAGGATTTACTAAGACTTATGGAGTTGACTATTTTGATACTTTCTCCCCGGTTGCTCGCCTCAGCACCATCCGGGTTCTTCTTTTCTGTGGCCGTCAACAGGGAGTGAGCTATTTCCCAGCTTGATGTCAAGAATGCATTTCTCTATGGGGATCTTCAGGAGGACGTCTACATGGAGCAACCTTCTGGGTATGTTGCTCAGGGGGAGACACGAGTATGCCAGTTGAAGAAGGCCATCTATGGCCTAAAACAGAGCCCTCAGGCATGGTTTGACAAGTTTAGTGGCATTGTGGCTGCCATTGGCTTTACAAGAAGTTCGGTCGATCACTCATTGTTTATTCGCAAAACCGCATCGGGCCTTGTGGTTTTGGCGGTGTATGTGGATGATATTCTTCTTACCGGCGACGACCAGGCTGGGGTGGACTTGACAAAGAAACACCTCCGTCAACACCTAGTCACGAAGGATATGGGCTCCCCGAAATATTTTTTGGTGATAGAAATCTCTCGGAAGCCCGACTCGTTGGTTCTCTCCCAACAGAAGTATGCTCTTGATCTTCTACAAGAGGCAGGATTGACCGGTACCAAACCGGCCTGGTATCCCATGGCCACTAGAGTGGAAAAAACATGGACAGATGACTCACCTCTTATATCCGATACCACGAGGTATAGACGTCTGGTGGGCAAACTCATTTATCTCACGGTGACCAGACCCGACATCGCCTATGTTGTAGGAAAGGTCAGTCAGTTCATGCAAGCTCCCAGGGAATGTCATCTTCAGTCTGCCTTGAAGATACTAGAGTATGTCAAAGCAGCACCAGGAAAAGGGCTACTCTTTCAGAAGCATGGTCATCTGAGAGTTGAAACCTACTCAGACTCAAGCTATGCGGATGATAAAGGTGACCGTAAATCTACATTAGGTTTTTGCACATTTGTTGGAGGTAATCTTGTGAGCTGGAAGAGCAAGAAGCAGTCTGTTGTCTCAAGGTCAAGTGCAGAAGCTGAATACCGCAGTATGGCGTCAACCACGTGTGAGTTAAAATGGTTGCAGGCTCTCATGCTTGACCTAGGAGAGGTCTACGACTATCCTCTACCTATGTTCTGTGACAACAAGGCCGCTATATACATATCCAAAAATCCGGTCTTCCATGAGAGAACGAAACATATAGAAGTCGACTGCCATTTCATCCGAGAAGAGGTCTTGAAGAGACAGATTTGCACTTCGTTCGTCACCTCCGACAAAGAGTTGGCAGATATCTTCACAAAGCCGGTTTCTACTTCCTTCTTCCACATTTGTGACAACTTGGGCATGATTGATATCTATGATCCAGCTTGAGGGGGAGTGTTGGAGTATGAGACCGGGCGATCTGACGGTTTGAGCCTGGCGGGTTGTAGACCGCACGGTCTGGCGGTTTGATATCCAGGCTGTTGCTGTTTGTAGTCCGTCAGTTTGGCGGTTTATCTTCGGCGGCTTGGAAACAGGGAGGTCTCGTGGTCTCCTACCGCATCTCTCTCTTGGTTCTGGTATTGCCGAGCGGTTAGAACATTGTCTAACCGCGCGGCCTGTTCTGGTCTGTTGTTCTAGCCGCCCAGTTTTTTGTATAGCTTTAGTCCCACATTGTTAGTTTGTACTCTCTCCTCTCTCCTCCATTCTATAAAAGGGAGGCTATACCTTTATAAATGATATCTTTTTGGATAATAAAACTTTCAATTATTCAAAGTTCCGACTTATTTTCTAGTCGTTTGTTCGCTACTTTAGTCGTTTGTTTGCTACTTCTCACATAGAATTACTGCTTTACCCCCAGTGTGGATGTTTTCTATTGGCTAAGGGAATATTTATCCTAGGGTATTTCAGACCTTTTTGTCCCTAGGCTTGGAAAAACTATAAATAGACCCCCTTTGGTACCTTTGGAGAGGATGAGTTTTTGGCTTTCTCCTCCCTTGGTTTCTTCTTCTTGGTTGAGTTGAGAGAGCTCTCCAAGGTACCCGGCTCAGCCATTGGTGAGGGAGGGGAAGTGCTATTGTGACCTTCCGGGTATGTGGTGGGACCTCCACGCTAGAGACGAGGGTCTGTTCCTAGTTTCCCAAGTCTTTGGTCCGTGACGTTCCCACGAGTGTAGTAGGTGTGAGGTCACCTTCTTTTGGGACCCCGAACTCCACGAGAGACCAAGTTTTTTGGTTTCAACACTATCGCACGAAGTTTAGTGATAAATGTTTTGAAGGTATTTTTGTAGGTTATAGTTGTCATAGTAAGACAAATAGGATTTTCATTAAAAAAAAACCCCGTGGTAGAAGAGTCTATAAATGTCATCTTTTAAGAGGCAAGCATGCTTCATAGTAGCTCGTCCAGTGTTGTTAATGTAGATGTAGGTACTAGGTTAAAGGACCCAAGCTTGGAAGAAGCGGTCAAGGAAGATGCTCCAAGCTCAGTCAAGGTCGTCGATCCAAGTATGGTGGATGAAGAATGACTAGATGAAGAACTAAATCAATTTGTAGGAGATGTTATAGACGTGGCAAAACCTGCTAGTGGGAGAGGAAGAAATCTAGCGTTCAGACACATGAGAGATCACCCGGTTGATCTGATCATTGGAGAGCCTGGCGACGGTGTTAGAACTAAAAGAGGTACTGCTAATGAAATTCTACATCTTAGTTTTCTATCTCTGGTTGAGCCAAAGAAGTTTGAAGAAGCAAACAAGGATGCCTCTTGGATAATGGCCATGCAAGAGGAGCTCAATCAGTTTAAAAGATGCAAAGTCTGGGAGTTGGTGCCTAGGCCAAAAGGACAGAACGTGATCGATGCCAAATGGGTATTCAGAAACAAGCTAGATGAAAACGGAGTAATCATAAAGAACAAAGCCAGGCTTGTAGTACAAGGATACAAATAAGAAGAAGGGATCGACTTCGATCAGACATTTGCTCCGGTGGCCAAACTCGAAGCGATCAGGATGTTCCTAGCGTATGCTACCCTCAAAGGATTCAAGGTCTATCAAATGGACGTGAAGTCAGCATTCCTCAACGGGAATATGAAAGAGGAATTATACGTAGCACAACCCCCAGGTTTCGTCTACTTTACTTTCCTTGACTATGTTTATTTTTATAACAAAGCTCTTTATGGTTTAAAATAAGCTCCCCGAGCTTGGTACGGGATGCTATCTAGCTTTCTTCTTGAGAACAAGTTCACAAGAGGAAAGATAGATACGACATTATTTCTTAGGGAAGTAAAAGACAAGATTTCGCTGGTGCAAATCTATGTCGACGATATTATTTTTGGCTCTATGAAAGACAACTTTTGCAAGAAGTTTTCTAAACTTATGCAAGGGAGGTTTGAAATGAGCAGTATGGGAGAGCTGAAGTATTTCATAGAACTTCAGGTGAAACAATGTGAAGATGAAATTTTCATCTCTTAAACAAATTTCACCAAAGAGTTACTTAAGAAATTCAGAATGAAGAACGCAACCTCGATGAGAACTCCAATGGGTTCAACTATGTCTCTGGACAAGGATGAGAATGGGAAACCTTTTGACGAAACTAAGTATAGAAGCATAATTAGATCCTTGCTCTACCTTACGACAAGTATACCGAACATAATGTTTTCAACATGTGTATGCGCTAGATTTCAGGTGAACTCTAAAGAATCTCATTACGTCACTGCAAAGCGAATTTTAAGATACATTAAGGGTACACCAAATCTTGGCTTATAGTACCGAAGAAGTAATGATGTCGAGCTAATTGGATTTTCAGATGCAGATTTTGCAGGTAGCAGGGATGATAGGAAAAGCATTTCTGGGATGTGTCAATTCCTCAGAAGAAGGCTTATTTCATGGAGCAGCAAGAAGCAGAATTGTATGGCAACTTTCATTGCCAAGTCAGAGTACATCTCTATTGGTAGTTGTTGTGCACAGCTTCTTTGGATTAGGAATCAGCTCGAGGATTATAACCTGAAATTCAAAGAGATACTGATGTTTTGCGACTCCTCCAGTGCGATAGTAATTGCAAATAATCCAGTCTCTCACAGCCAGACAAAACGCATCGAAGTCAGATATCACTTCATCCATGAGCATGTGGAGAACAAGGACATATCTCTCAGCTATGTCCCGACCAATAAGCAAGTCGCAGAAATATTCACGAAGCCACTGGACGATGCCAAGTTCTCATTTTTTAAAACGGAAGTGGGCATGCTAAACAAGGACTCGTGAAGATGGCTAAGAAGACAGGAATTCACTCGGGAAGTACTTCACTAAGCAGGGAAATTTGTCCAAGGAAAATTCATCGGATATCACTCATCGGAACTCGACGATTCTTCGAAATACTGCTATTATTCACATCGAAACTCGACGAATTTTGCTCTGCTTCCGGCAAAACTCGCCGAATTGGACTTAGCTCATTTTTTTTATTTATATTGGATCTGAAGAACCGTGATTTTCAGGTACACGCGTTTCCCTCTTAAAACTTTTTATATATATAGTTCTAGGGGCAAACTGTACCTATTTAATCGAAAGAAGCCATCAAGTTTCCGCTGATTCCTTCCCGGCGATTTGACTGCCGCGGTTAGCTTATTATCGTCTTCCCCGTCGATTCGATTCCGTGCGACCCATCCCAGCAAGTTTGACAGTTACAGTAGAGTCTCCAATCTTCCAGAGATATTCCCGTCACCAGCAAGTTCGATTACAGGCTCGGCATCAACAGATCGTATAGAGTCGATTCTCACTTCTCTGTTCTCCATGGCTCCTCGAAGCACATGTGGCTTACTAGGTGGTGGAGAACTGGTTCGTACAGGGTTTTCTTTAGCCTCAGATGAATTCAGAAATGTGATACTCATATTTGAAACAACCGGCCTTTCCTTTATCCTCAAACACCCATGCAAAGTGGTTGACAAAGATGTTCTTGAATTCTTTCAGAATGCAAAGCTTCGTCATGAAGATACAATGATCAAGAGCAGAGTTTGTCAGATCAAAGCCAATGTGAAGGCCTCTCTCCTCACCCGGTTCTTGCGGGTTCCAGCTTGTGAAGAGGCCGGTCACCTCGAAGAGGATGACTTCACAAGGTCTATGTTGTTCTGTGGATTGCCCTGGGGTACCAAGGCTGTTAAGAGGAAAGGCATGAACGAGGAAGGCAAGCTGTTATCAGATATCATTGGAAAAGTACTGCTATGCAAGACTGGATCTCATGACTACCTCTCATCACAAATGTTCAAGATTCTTATGGCAATCATCTGTTGGGAGAAAATGGATTGGGGTGTTGTACTATTTGTTAGGATCAAAGATAGCCACTGCGCTCCCAACTTTGGAAGGATTCTGAGTTTGTACTTGAATCAGATGGACAGAGATATGTTTGACATGTTAAAAGGCGTCCCTATTCACCACCTGAAGAAAATCGACTCATCCATCTTCTCGAGGTGGGATAGGAGAATCCAGAGGCCAAGGGGAGCCAAAGACCTGCATGAGGTAGAGGAAGAGGAAGTACCTGAGTAATGGATTCCTACTTCCACCCCTAGTGAGATTCCTAATATACTGAGTGCAGGAATTGAGGGGGAGCCTGCTGAGACACAAGTGGCCATTGAGATAGTGCCCTTGAGTGTTCCTACAGCTGTAGAGGTTTTAGTTCAGGTTCTAGATGCTTTAGTCAGAGTTGTAGAGACAGTTGATCTCCTTACAGAGGTTGTCGAGTTTGCTCGTACTGCTACTGTTGCTGAGTTAGTGCCTAATGAGGCTGAACATGAGATAATTGCTGAAGATGTTCTGCTTTCTACTAATCTAGAGGTTGGTTCTACTGCTGATGCTTTGGATGTTGTTACTAATGATTTGGGTGAGCCAATTGATGGTACTGAGCTCGATGTTGTAGATTATGAGGTTGATGGTGATGAGGACGTGATATCTGCTGATACTGTAAATGATTCTACTGAGAGTATTATCGTAGAGAATCTGATTGTAAGTCTCCCAGAGCTTCAATCTATTGTGACTGAGGGGGAGCCAATTCACCAATTGGTCTTGATGCAGACTCAACTTGATCGATTTGTCAGAAAGCTACATAGGAGAATGGTTGCAACTCCTGGTGGAACTCCAATGGAGGAGGTAGAGATTGTTAATCTATCTGATGAGGAAGGAGATGCAGAGGTGCATCCTCATATCCTAGAGGCTCCTGCTCCTGAGCTGCTTTCTAAAGCTCGTGTTACTCCCATGGAAGAGTCTTCTAGTGACTCTGAGGGAAGTGAAGATCCCCCTCCCCTCCCAGTGTTCCGACTGAAGACATGTCTTCTACCAGTGCAAATATTTCTATTCTAAAATCCATAGAAGCCCTGATGGCTAAGAAACAGGCAAGGTTTGATCGCTCTTTGAAGAGAGTGCTAATGAAAGTCAGAGAAACAGAGAAAGACATGAATAATGGCCTTGTTGAGATCAAGGCGCATTTTGATAAACTGGATACTATGCTGGACACTTGGTTCGTGTAGGGTGGCCAAGAAATTGTTCATACGATAGCCGTCCTTAAGAGTAACTTGGATGTGCTTAAGAATGTTGATGTCAATGCCAAAACAGTAATTACTACCCAAAATGAAAGAATGAACTATTTTGATGATCAAATGGTCCTCTATTCCAATGCTATAGCAGCCACGGTACTTGAAGAAGTCAAAAAGGGGGAGGATGAGCTGAAAGCTAAGGTGACAACCCTTGAAGCCGCCATGGTAGAAAACTTCAAGGGGGTCAACACCTATAGTTATGATAATTTTAGCTGGCTTCATAATGAGCTATTTGGTTGGCATGGTCATACTCAAGCTAGAATTCCTGAACCTGTGGTGCCTGCTCCAGTAGATGTTCATGTTAATCTTATTCAGGATTATTCTCAATACTGAGCGGACACTCAAGATTTTCCTCAGTTTGAACCAGAATATGTTGTTGCTGCTGCCAATCAAGAAGTTCAGATAGTTAAAGACATACCTCAACCAACTCAGAAAAGGAGAAAATATGGTGAAGGCCCGTCTGCTGTCAGGTCTGATCCTAACAGAGAAATGGCTGAGGTAGGGAGTCAGATTTCAAAGAGTATCATTCTAGACACCTTCAAAATTGTGGACTTGGCTAATGAAAATAGATGAGATCATTATAGCACTAATGAATAGCATAAGTATGAAGTTGCATGTGCCAAACAAAGACTGCATTTCAGGAAATTCAACTTTGATGATCCAAATGCACATCCAGCTCCGCCAAGATATTATTCAAAGCCAAAGGCGTATTTCGACAAACAACACCAGAAAAATCAGGGAAAAAGGCTTAATTGTTTTTCAGTTGTTAGATGTGGATATTGGTTTCCCCAATATAGAACTCCTTTATACATATATAATTTAAATATTTTGGCCGAGAATGCATTTTATTCTTAAATTTATATGTCTTGTTCTTTCTATGCTTTATTATTATTATGTGTACAATTCACCTTAGCTTGTATGGTTCCGACTTCTTCAAATAGAGGGAGATTGTTGGGTATTATATCCATAATAACCCTGATTTGAAGAAGGGTCCCCTTAAGCTAAGATGAATTGAGATTGTATTTGATGTTGTGTGTTTAGTTATGTTCTTATAGGACTATATTGCTAAGTACACACCAATGTCAGGTTACGGTGGGTTAGTAAACACATGACTATACAATGTAATCCTTCATTGTGTAGGCCAATGTATTGACTCACATGTAATCTCTCTATTTGGGTGTACTTCTATCCCAAGTACATTAGAAGAATCAAGGAAGGACAAGGACATGGAATCAGAAGAACATAATTTTACCCAAGTAAAATTCGTCGAGTATCATAAGGGATATTCATCGAATTCATCGTGTATACCTACTGGCACTCGTCGAATTCGTCGTATTGACTTAGGGTAAAATCTATGAGAGTTTGAAGATCTTTTAAGTAAAAATCATCGAGTATCATAAAGTATACTTGTCAAATTCGTCGAGTGTATCTTCTGATACCCGCCAAATTTGTCGAATATACATGTCGATACACACTGAACTTGTCGAGATTCATTGGATATACCTTTGAGTTTCAGAATTTACTTCTCTAGAATTTTATAATTCAGATTCATCGAATATAGCTCAGCTTATGCATCGAATGCGTCGAGTGTATCAGTTGATTCTCGTTGAATTCGTCGAGTGGGCTAGCCGATATTCGTCGGATTCATCGAGTATAACTTCTGCTAAGCGTCGAGTGATAAGTTCGTTCGGGCTGAATTTATCTAAGTTTTTCGTCGAGATTTATTGCTATTCGGCGAGTATACTCTGATATACTCGACGATACTCGACGAATTATACTTAGAGTTATTTTTCTTCTATTTTCAAAATCAAGCTCAGCTTGTCTAGTTCGCCAAGTACAATAACCCGCGACCTTCCTGATATGGTATATCTTTTCTAGCCGTTGCAAAAGAAGATTCCTATATATATTTAGGGTTGATTTTCCATTAACCCTAATCGTGCTCAAATCAAGAAATTTTCCGATCAAAAAGATCTCGTCGGCTCCCGTACGTTTCTAGCAAATTCTGCTCGGCCGACGGCAGTGTTGCACGATTAAATCATCTTCAACCTAATCGATTGGGTCATCGTTCTATAAAGTTTCTGATCTAGTCGATCCGTGATTTCAGATCAAAGTATTCAAAGATTTCGAGTTCACTTGTTCTTCAAGTCATTCAAGATCAACTTTTCTGAATAACGAAGAATCAAAGACGTTAAATCTAAATAAAATTATTTGTAATCTTTGAATTTTTGTAAATCTCTTTTTACTATTGCAGGAGGTTTTTCCCTCTGAGTTGTAGATCCGTGTTTGGATCGATTTGTAGTTCCGTATTTGGATCAAGTTGTAAGAGAGTTTGTTCTCCGAGTGGTAGGAGCTTTGTCTCTTAGCTGTGGGAGTTGAGGCTCCGAGGTGTAAGATTTGTTTAAATCTGAGAAAGGTGAAGTAGCTGAATCTATTCCTTCGTGATAGATAGGCGAGGCGGGACAGTGGACGTACCCAACTTAGGGAACCACTATAGATCTCTGTGTTTTGTGTGCTTTATTTTTAAGCTATTTTTATTCCGAAAAAAGACACAGACCTCACCTATTCACCCCCCTCTATGTGATTTAGGTAGACACTAAATACTTTCAGATGTTATGTGAGACTATATTGAGATTCGGATTCCATCTTTCGTCGTGCGGGGAGGTGGTCAAGATTTTGAAGTTTTGCGGCATCCCAATATCCCAATTTAATCCTCTTGGAATGACGCGTTTCATGGGGCTGGTTGTATTCTCAAGGGAGCACAACTCAAGATTCTCTTGTAAACTGTTCAGAGAATAGTGCGAGATTTGAGTTGATAGTGGTGTATGCGTTGAGATTTACAGCAACTAGAGTTGGCCTGATTTTGGAAGTCGGTCAGATTGTCGCCATGAAAACACTTTATTTGGTTATGTCTGGAATTCCCAGGGCTTGTCAGAACTTTGGAATTCATTACCCAACCCTTATTGTCATATGAGGGGGAGCAAACATGAGTTTTCTCCGATGCTGGGGTTCGTAGAGCCTTAGGAGATGGTGAATCATCTCTTTAGCATTTTTTTATTTGTGGAGAATAAATGTCTACTGTTGTGCGGACTTTCCATTGATCTTGAGCATGTGGCTGCTACACCACTAGTTTGTGACCGGAAGAGGAAGCTCATGTTCAAAGACAGTAGTGACGTGGATGCAGATCCTCGATCTTCTTCATGGTAGAGAGATTGTCAGGTTGAGAAGGTTCTTTGCAGCTCCAGAGATGAGACTACACTGACTGATCCTGATCTTGAGATCATGGGGTCTTCAGCCCCCTAGGCTCCCCATTTGGAGGCCCCTGCCCCCAAGCAGTGAAAGGGAAATGCATGATTCATCTTTAAAGACGATGAACAATGTAGTGAGTAGAACCTTCTTACTTATTGTTTTGTCACTTTGTGTAAATCTGACTTGTTGCGTGAGCCCAAAGGATGGATATTTGGTACTTTAAGAGAGTCTTCGGGAAGTGGAGGATTCACTTGATGATTTGAGAGGAATGCGGGGTCACAATATATCTCTCTTTTGACAAAATGGGTCAGAGCTAAAGACAGATCTTGTGGAGTCGCGGGCGATGCTACAGACAAAGAAATCCTTAGTAGAGAAGATCACGCAGCTATTGAGGAATGCACAAGATGAGGTTTCCCATTTGGAGGCCGAGCTAGGTGCTTCGAAGGCTAAGGTAAAGCGACTCTCTTTTGATGATTGGGATGCAGAGCTGAGGGTGACATGGCTTACTGAGTACAGGGATTCTCTGGACTCTATGTGGGACCGCTGCTTACTTGGCGAGGAAATCCGGGACAAGGGCTAGACCAGGGAAGTGGAGCCCCAGATTGAAGATGTACAAGAGTTTGTTCTTAGACGTGGAGTGTCGAAGGCTCCTTGGATAGTGGCCAGGAAGCTGGAGTGTGGCATGTCTGGTCATGGCTTCGACAATCTCTCTGAGGATAAAAGCCCGAGTTTGGAATCTGATGTAGATATAGTAGGCGAGTAGAGGTCTTGCCTTTGTGTCTTTGTGTATGTTTTCTTTGTTAGTTGTGTTTGTATGTTCTCATCGTTGTATGATGGATATGGATATGTGCTTGAGCTTTTGTACTCATACTTTGTAGTAGTTTTGTATGATGTGTGAGATGCTTCAGATACCCTTTTGTATTGCCATTTTTTAGTTTGTGGACTTAAATGTGTGAGAGCCTTGTTTTGAGCTTGCATGATTTTGATATTATTGCTTTGAGCATGCTCATGATCCCCTTTTTCAGAAGTTTGGAATGGGAGGACGAGCCCTAGGAGATGTCGTATCCTCATATCAGGGAGAGGGGGTGAACCCTACTTGCCATGTAATAGGCGGTTAGAGCTCGAGATGGGGATGTCACTGTTTGGCAGACGGTTGAAGGACGAGGCTTGATGATGTATCAATCTACTATCAAGGTGAAGAGCGAGCTCTTCTAGCCAATTAAACATTAAGATATCTGAACCGGGAGGGGGGTGTCACTGATTTTGATGGTGAAGTACCAACCTTCGAACCAGGGAAACCGTGAGGGGGCAGGCCATAACGGTGTCATGACCTACCACAATGCCTCAGAGATGGCAAGGAGTAGGCCCTAGCAGCCATTTGGCGCATGCGGGGGGGGGGGGCATTCCCTAACATCACCATGATCTATCGTGAGGGATAAGGGCAAAACTTTGATCAAGAGTAGTGAGAGGTTGTTGGGCATGGACCCGATAGCGTATCCTTACTGCGGGGGAGAATGGTTAACCTTTAATCCGGGGCAAATAAGGACAATCGTGATGTTGACTATTGACGGTTGGATGGATGAGCTTTTTGTGTTCCTATGGCAACAAAGTCAAGAGCAAACAAACGGATTGCATTAAATGAAATGTAGCATATGGGCACAAGCATATAGTAGCATTATTATTCTTGTAAGACATAATAAATAGTAGATAGTTAAAGATAGAAACTCGTAAGAAAAAATATAATAAGATGTTTCTATCCGATTCCTGACTTTTCTTTGGGAGCTTCTCAAGTGCGGGTTGCTCCAGGACGCATAACTGCTCCTTGTTTGGGTTGCATTTATTATAGATAATATGTACGAGCTTCCTTGTGATTTCCTCATACAACTCTGATTCCTGTAGGGGTGACTAATTTCATTGTCAAGTGGAGAATGGATTCGATTGCCTTGAAAGTCGTCTAGAGGGGCCGACCAAAGATCGTGTTGTAAGGTGATTCCAATTCTACGACCAAAAATTGAATGTTATGTGTAGCTTGCTTTGGGAACTCTGCCAAGGTAACTGGTAGCTTTATAATTCCTTTGACTGGGATGTGCTCGCCTTCGAGTCCATAGACGGGACCGGATGCTGGTTTGAGTTTATCTTCCGAGATTCTCATTCCACGAAGAACGGGCATGAATATGACATTTACTGAGCTACCATTATCGACCAGTATTTACTTGATACAAAAACTGGGATCTACAATCTCAACACTGATAATAAGTAGGTTCTGATGCAGTGTGAGCAGTCCCTGCAGATCCTCATCTCCAAAGCTTATCGTTCCTTCGGTTCGGGCTTTCTAATAACCCCAGGGACTGGGTGATGGAATTTATTGTGGCTAGAGGGTACTAGAGATAGTCTAAACTACTCCTACTACCTGTCTGCCCTCTGTGCTTCATGCTGAGCCAGTGGCTACACACTCCTTGGTTGCGTCTAGTGGTTACGAGTATGATCCTGGAGGAATCTTCATATAATCCCTTGGCAGATAAGGAGCTCGATTTCATCTTTTACCTTAATGCATTCCTCGGTGGTGTGTCATGTTCCCCTATGGAATTCACAATACTTGGTCTGATCCCCTCTTCCCTCCGAGATCTCCCTAGGTCTTCATAATGCGGGATCGTCCCAGATTGTGTATATCATGTTTGCACATGAAGCATTGAGTGGCGTATACTCTGGATAGGTTCTAGTTTGGCGATCACCGCTAAACTCCCGCGGCCATGCATTATTTTAACACTCTTCCTATCATCGTGGGGCTAGCTCTTTCCCTTTTTCTCTCCACGCCTCCCTCAAATTATTGACGATTGGCATATATGGTTTCATCTGTCGCAATCTGCGCCTTTATTTTGTGCACTAGGTCAGGATAGCCAGGGATTGTTTCCTTTATAGGGGCTGAATAGAATCCACTAGGGTAGAGTGCCCTTAGGAAGACTCCAGGTAGAAGCTCGGGGTCTACCCCAGGTAACTGTCTTGTTTCTGACGTGAACCGACAGAAGAATTATTTAAGAGTTTCTCCTTTGTTTTGATGAATGCCTAAAAGATGAGAAAGTTCTTTCGTAATTCTCAGATTAGCCATGAATTGGTCTAAGAATTACTGAGTTAATTCTGCAAAGCTTCGGATTGTTCCTTACTGAAGGGAATGAAACCTTGTCCTGGCCTGACCTTTCAGCATGGCCATGAATACTTGGTAAAGGAGCAGGTCAAAAGAATTATAAATTCGCAGAATTGTGGTGAAGTGGTTTATGTGTTCCAAAGGGTCCTCAGTCCCGACGTAGGACTCAATGTTTGGCACTTTGAATCCGACTGGGACAGGATGCACAAAACCTCGGGAGATAGTGGAGTTCCGACTCGAACAAGACGATGCAGGTATACGGCACGGTGGCAGATCTAATATAACATCTCATTTCCTTCTAGACCCCTTAACTTAGATTAGGGTAGAACATGTGGTGAGTGAATGGGGTTAGGCTAGGTTTGACCTAAGGAGTTAGGGTGGATTCATATAGGGCCCACTTTAGGGTTCAATCAACTTTAACTTAAAAAATATTCTGGAAATTGTAGGCGTCGAGTGGTCTCGACGCCATTCGATAAAGCGTCGAGTGCATTGAGTGGTATCGACGTCATTCAATAAAGCGTCGAGTGCATTGAGTGCACTCGATATGACGTTGAGTGGACTCGATGCGACGTTGAGTGGTCTCAATGCCACTCAATGCGGCGTTGAGTGGTCTCAACGCCACTCAACTCTGTTGACTTAGAGATATTCTGAATGATGTTGGCATTGAGTGGACTCAACGCGGCGTTGAGTGATCTCAACGCCATTCAACGCTTTTGACTTAGAGATATTCTGAATTATGTTGGCATTGAGTGGACTCAATGCGGCATTGAGTGGTCTCAACGACACTCAACGCTTTCGACTTAGAGATATTCTGAATGTTGTTAGTGTTGGGTATTGCATCCACAATGTACCTGATTTGAAGAAGCCCCTGTACAAGCCAAGGTAAATAGACAATGTATTTGATGAAATATTTCTAGTTGTACTTGCAGATATTCTATGCTAAGTACACACCAATGTCAGGGTGCAGTGGGTCAATATACACGGGTCTGTGCAACGTAATCCCTCGTTGAGCAGATCAGTGTGTTGGCCTACGTGTACTCTCTCTATTGGGGTGTACTTAATTTCAAGTACAGGGCTATGATAAAGCAAGAGCAGACAAGGAGCAAGGATGGGCCAAAGACCAGCTCTCGAGCGGAAAGACGAAATTCGTCTAAGTGAAAATCGTCGAGAATCACTAAGTGATTCTCGCCGATTCGTCGAGAATCATGAGTGATTCTCGACGAGTCGTCGAGAATCACTAGATGATTCTCGCCGGGTTGGGCCGGCTATCTTGACACAGACAGGGAAATTTTCTAAGGCAGAATCGTCGAGAATCACTTATGATTCTCGCTGATTCGTCGAGAATGACCTTGCATTCTCGACGATTCGGTGAGAATCAAAAGTGATTCCCACCGATTCTCCCCGGCTTCTGTATCTGCACAGCCAGAATTCGGCTAAGTAGAAGTCGGCGAGAATCATAAGTGATTCTCGCCGATTCGTCGAGAATCATCTACGATTCTCGCCGAATTTGACTTAGGTGATTTCCTGGTGTTCTCTGGACCGGTTGAAATTATTTAAACTGTTTCGAACCGGGCTCAAGTCTTCTTATCGGTGGGACCCACAACGGTCATATACTTGACCTAATGTATATATACTCCGTATGTATGAACAGTAAAGACGAGAAGATACGAGATTTCAAAAAGCACGAGCCGCCGACAAGCCCTAACTCTCCGATCTTGCTTCGTCGATCTCTCCGCCGCTCGTGCACTTGTCGCCGCTGCTGATCTCAGGTTCTTCCAGATCTCCGGCGACCGAATCTTAGGCTAGCATAGCGTCTCACGCGTCTAACCAGAGATCCCTTGTCTCTTGATTCGTTGATCGGGAAAATCCTTCCCCTTCCGAATCGATCGAGACGATCGATCCTAGTGTGACCGTTGGAAGACCTTGCTTCCTTCGCTACGAAGTTTGAATCAAGTTGGCACTGCTGCTGCTCTCCGTCGCCGCCGCCGATTCCGAGAACCTTGCCGCCGCTTTAAGCCGCCGCCGGTTTCGGGAAGATTCTTTCCAAGTGAGATCTAGGGTTGTGGACTCTTCGTTGACTTCAAGAAAACGTCGTCGAATGAAGAGGGACACCTTACTCTCCAAACGTTGTTTGTATTTCTTACAAGCATTTTCAATTTCTTTGTAACGGACCGATTGGTCTTTAGTTGTAAGGGTTGGGTGCAACCCGGGTTGTGGGAGTGTTGACTCCTACGTGTGGAAGGGTTCCTTCCGTTAGTACAAGGATTGGATTTCAATCCTGTTGGTGAAGTGACCGAGTCGTCCCTTGTTGGGAGATAGGTCGAAGGGGGAAAGTGGACGTACCCAAATCAGGGAACCACTATAAATTGCCTGTGTATTTTCTGTGCTTGGTTGTTTTGTTTTCTTGTGCAGGAAAATCTTAATTCCGCAAATACGCTGCAAAGACACCTATCCCCCCCCATAGGTGAAGGTAGCTGACACTAGGTGAACTTTCAAGTGGTATCAGAGGGAGGTTACTCATCAAAAAGGTTCACACCTTGAGTAGAATCCTGCCACCAGTGTCAAGCAGCAGACAGAGATCTTCCATGGAAGGACTCAAGCACTCCGGCAAAATCCCAGTATGCACCAGACTGAACTTTCCTATCTGGAAGGAAAGAATCAGATTCTACATGGAAGCAGTCGACCCCCGGCTCTTCATGATAGTGGAGGAGGGACCTTACATTCCCACTAAGGCCTCCACCATTGATCCTACCAAGAAAGTGCCCAAGAAACTTTCGAAAATGGACAAGGACGAAATGGTGCTGTTCGGACTCGACAAGAAAGCTCAGAACATCCTGGTAAGCGCAGTTGACGACTCTATGATGCAGAACTTCAGCAACTGTAGGACAGCCAAGGATCTCTGGAGCTGTCTGATTGTCCTAATGGAAGGCACAGATGAAGTGAGGGACGATCGGAGATCCCTCCTCAATCAGAAATATGAGAACTTCAGACAAGGGCCAAAGGAGGAGATCGGAGTCACCTTCGAAAATTTCCTCAAGATCGTCAATGCACTCAAAGGATATGGAAGAGTGTTCACTGACGGTGAACTCAATGATAAGTTCCTTAGGTCCCTTACTAAGGAATGGGACATAAAGATCTGCGCCATCCGCGAGTTTGGCAGACTTGCGGAAACCGACCCTCAAATCCTGTTCGGGAAGCTCATGTCCTATGAGCTTCAGTTGAACACAAGGAAGGCTAAAGAGGAAGCAGAGAAAGCCGCAGCCAAAGAAAAGACGGTGGCCCTTAAAGCCATTCATTCCAGAAAGGGCAAGGGTGTTGTCTCTTCCCGTGCGTGGAAGAAAGATGAAGAGGAAGACTCGGAGCCTAGCTCCTCAGACTCAGAATTGTCGGAGGAAGACTTATCCCTTATCATAAGGGAATTCAAGAAGTTCCTCAAACTGAGGAATCAGAGAAAGAGAAACGGGTCCTCTTCAAGGGATCAGAAGAAGAACTATTCTTCTGACAGGTATGTATCCAAACCGAACAAACACTGCTCATCTGACATTATTTGCTTTGGTTGCAACAAGCCAGGACACGTCGTGGCCGACTGCCATCAAGGCAAGAGGGACAAGGGAAAGGGAGAGGAGCACAGGTCCTCAAGAGACAAGAAGAAGGAGAGGAGTTACATCGCAAAGAAGCCAAAGACGCTTAGTGAATCTGACATGTCAGACACCAGCGATGATGAGGAAGCCTACTTTGGGCTAATGGGTCGCTCTGACTCAGAAGGAGATTGCCCCCCATTTACTGGGAAGGTAAAAGCTCACACCCCTCTCTCCGACTCTGACTCTGATCCTGAGTCTCAGGATGATGATGCTGAGGATAGCCCCTCTGCCCTTGAAGCTGAGCTCCTAGATAAGTATGAGCTTCTGCTCAATACATTCCTGAAATGTCGAAAGAAATTGAAGGCGGAGAAAAAGGAAGTCAAATTCCTTAAAGGTAAGAGTGTCTCCCTGAGGGAAGAGATCACCAGTTTGATCTCCCTCCGACAGGAGCACTTGGACCTGACTTCAAAGCATTCAGAGTCTCTTAAGCTCCTTGATCTTAAGCAGGAGGAAGTCGACAAGTTGGAAGAACTACTTGCGGCAGAAAGGAAGATCGTCAAGAGCTTCTCTATGCCAAAAACTGTTCTTCCATTAGTTGATACCTTCTCTGCTCAAGCCAAAGGGGCAGGCTTGGGGCACGTAGGGGTATCTAGCTCCTCATCCAGGAGAAACAGGAACAGGAGAAAGAATAAGGCTGCCAAGAAAGCCTCTGCTGATGAGAAAGGAAAGGCCCCACTCAGTCCTGTTGAGTTCAGAAAGCCTAGCTTTCCCTGTAACCAACATGACTTTGAGTCAACATATGGGCATCACTTCAGGCCCTCGGTTATAAAGTCGAAGAGCCGATATGATGGGTGGACCTTTCCCCGTAACTTCAGTGAGAGTGTCTTCAAGGCACCCTATGAGGAAATCCACTTGGGAAATTATGGTCAATTCTTTAGCGGCCATAATAGGAAGCTGGCACCTAAGGCCAAGCATGTTACACTGAAAAGCCAAGAGGTGAAGAAGTCATGTGACTGTGGTCATCATGTTGCCTCCACCTCCAGGTCTTCGGCCCCAGCTGAACCCCACATCTCAAGGGTAAAGCAGGCGCCCAAGAGGAAGTATAACAGGTTTGACTGCTGGTGCTGTGGCAAAATTGGTCACTTTGTCGTGGATTGTTGGTTTAATCCAAGGTATAACGAGACTCCTTATGTTAGCAATGCGAGGCCGACCACTCGTAGAGTTAACCAATCGAGGGGGAGTATGCTAACAAGAAATCTAGGACCCAAGTTCGATTGGGTTCCTAAGGCAAACTAATTCTGTTTTGCAGGAATGTCCAAAGGCCAACAAAACTCCTATTTGGTATTTGGACAGTGGATGCTCCTGTCATATGACTGGGACAAGAAGCCTGCTGCAGGAGTACACCCCAGTCGAGAATGGACCCAAAGTCATCTTTGGGGGATCTGATCGGGGAGTCACCAGAGGTTACGGTATGATTTCCAACGGTATACTCTCTATCTCCGACGTAGCCTATGTTGAAGGGTTAAATCATAACCTGATCAGCGTAAGCCAGTTATGTGATAAAGGGTATGACGTTAAGTTCTGCAAGAATAAATGCCTGATAATATCATGTGCCTCTTCGGAGACAATATTAACTGGCATTAGGAGCAGAAATATTTTCTGTTTAGATTTCCTTAGTTTAGACTCTTCTACCCCTGTATGCCTCGTAGCAAAAGGCAGTGCATCTCTTTGCGAACAATGGCACAAGAGATTGGCACACATTAATTACAAGACAATCAATATGCTATTTTCCAAAGACTTAGTAAGGGACGCTCCCATTATTAAGTGCATTAAAGATAGTCCATGTCCTGCATGTCAAATGGGCAAGCAGACTCGGGCTACCTTTAAGGGCATCCCAGACAAAGATTCCTCCAGATGTCTTTATCTTCTGCACATGGACTTGTTTGGTCCTATGCAAGTTCATAGCTTAGGAGGGAAGTCATATACGCTAGTAATTGTAGATGATCACTCTCGGTTTACGTGGGTGTTCTTTTTAAAACGCAAGTCAGATACATTTGACATCTTCACTAATTTTGTCAAGCAGATACAGAACGAACTTAACTGCTCTGTGGTCAAAATCAGAAGTGACCACGGAACAGAGTTTGAGTCTGGGGCTATGACAGAGTTCTGTGAAGAACTTGGTATCTTTCATGAGTTCTCCTCCCCTCGCACTCCTCAACAGAACGGAGTGGCGGAGAGGAGAAACAGAACACTCATTGAGGCGTGCACGACAATGTTGAATGACGCCTCTCTCCCAGAATACTTCTGGGCCGAGGCTGTTAATACGGCTTGTCATGTACAAAACCGGGCATTGATAAACAAGAGCCATCGCATGACTCCCTATGAGCTACTGAAAGGCAAGAAACCAACCATGTCCTACCTGAGGATCTTTGGCTGCAAATGCTATGTACTGAATAATGGGAAGTACCCGCGTACTAAGTTTGGTGAAAAATGCTTCGAAGGCATATTCATGGGCTATAGTAGTCGCAGCCGGGCTTATAGAGTTTTCAACAAGAAAACCCTAGTGGTAGAGGAGTCAATCAATGTTGTATTTGATGAAGGAAGTTTGCTTAATTGCAAGACTTCTAGTCTTCTTCCTGAAGATGCAGGTGAAAGACTCGAAAGGTTGCAACTGGATGAGCCCGAGGAAGATGCACCTCCAACATACGTCAAGGTATCCACTTCTACGCAGATCGGAGAAGTTGAAAATCAAAATGGAGCAAATCCTTTAGAAGAAGGCGATGCCCAAGAAGTAGTCGACGCTCCTGACGCCAGACTTCTACAGCTCAGACACGTGAGGGATCATCCCAGAGATCAGATCATCGGAGATCCTCGTGACGGGGTCAGAACTCGCCGAGGTACTATTAACGAGATTTTGCATCTTAGCTTTCTGTCCCAGGTTGAGCCAAAGAAGTTCGACGAGGCAAACAAAGATGCTGCCTGGATTTTGGCCATGCAAGATGAATTGCATCAGTTCGAAAGATGCAACGTTTGGACGCTTGTTCCCAGACCTCAAAAGCAGAATGTGATTGGCACCAAGTGGATCTTCAGAAACAAACTGGATGAACATGGTGTCATCATAAAGAACAAGGCCAGACTAGTGGCTCAAGGTTACCGACAGGAGGAGGGGATTGATTTTGACCAGACGTTTGCACCAGTTGCACGGCTCGAAGCAATCCGGCTATTCCTAGCCTATGCCTCCCACAAAGGATTCACAGTTTATCAGATGGACGTGAAATCGGCTTTCCTGAATGGAGATTTGAAAGAGGAAGTATACGTCGCTCAACCTCCAGGTTTTGTCAATCCTACATATCCTAATCATGTCTATTTTCTTAATAAAGCGTTATATGGCTTAAAACAAGCTCCTCGAGCTTGGTATGAGACATTGTCTAGTTTTCTTCTTGAGAACAAGTTCTCTAGAGGAAAAATAGACAAGACATTGTTTCTCAGGGAAGTCAAAGGCAAGATTTTGCTGGTGCAAATCTATGTTGACGACATCATATTTGGCTCAACGGATAACAATCTTTGCAAAAAGTTTTCCAAACTTATGCAAGGAAAGTTTGAAATGAGCAGTATGGGGGAGCTGAAGTACTTCTTGGGACTTCAAGTGAAACAGTCTGAGGACGGAATCTTCATCTCTCAGACGAAGTTCACAAATGAACTCCTCAAGAAATTCGGAATGGAGAATGCAACCTCTATGAGGACTCCAATGGGATCCACTATGTCTCTGGATAAGGATGAGAAAGGTAAACCTTTCGATGAAACCAAATACAGAAGCATCATTGGATCTCTGCTCTACCTTACTGCCAGTAGACCGGATATCATGTTCTCCACATGTGTTTGTGCCAGATATCAGGTGAACACTAAGGAATCTCATTATGTCGCTGCAAAGCGCATTCTTAGATACCTTAAAGGTACTCCCAATCTTGGCTTGTGGTACCCGAGAAACAATGATGTCGAGCTAATAGGTTTTTCAGATGCTGATTTTGCAGGGAGTAGGGATGACAGGAAAAGTACCTCCGGGACGTGTCAATTCCTCGGAAGAAGGCTTATCTCATGGAACAGCAAGAAGCAAAATTGTGTCGCAACCTCCATAGCAGAGTCTGAGTACATCTCGGCAGGGAGCTGTTGCGCACAACTCCTATGGATAAGGAACCAGTTAGCAGACTATGATCTCCAGTTTAAGGAAGTACCCAAGTACTGCGATTCCTCAAGTGCAATTGCCATCGCAAACAATCCAGTATCGCATAGCAGAACGAAACATATTGAAGTGCGCTACCACTTCATTCGGGAGCACGTAGAGAACAAGGACATCTCTCTCTGCTATGTCCCCACGGACAAGCAGATTGCAGATATTTTCACAAAGCCCTTGGACGAGGCCAAGTTTAGTCTCTTCAAAACTGAATTGGGGATGCTCAACTATGAGGAATAAAGACTCCGGACGCTCCTGGCTCGTGCATCTAGGGGGAGCATCTGCCAGCAACTCACGTGACAACATAAGTGCACGGACTGAGGGGGAGCATGGTGTCAGGTGCACCAGAACCAAATTTGCAGAAGCCGAAAAGGGGGAGATTACCCTCTCGGCTAAGGCTAAGGTAGCTCAATGCTCTAGTTTGCTCTCAAGTAACGGGTAATGCTTATCCTTATCACCTCACTCTTAAGTTTCGGTTTTTCATTTCTATATGCTCTATTCACCTTAGCTTGTAGGGTTTAGGCTTCTTCAAATAGGGGGAGATTGTTGGGTATTGCATCCACAATGTACCTGATTTGAAGAAGCCCTTGTACAAGCCAAGGTAAATAGACAATGTATTTGATGAAATATTTCTAGTTGTACTTGCAGATATTCTATGCTAAGTACACACCAATGTCAGGGTGCAGTGGGTCAATATACACGGGTCTGTGCAACATAATCCCTCGTTGAGCAGATCAGTGTGTTGGCCTACGTGTACTCTCTCTATTGGGGTGTACTTAATTTCAAGTACAGGGCTATGATAAAGCAAGAGCAGACAAGGAGCAAGGATGGGCCAAAGACCAGCTCTCGAGCGGAAAGACGAAATTCGTCTAAGTGAAAATCGTCGAGAATCACTAAGTGATTCTCGCCGATTCATCGAGAATCATGAGTGATTCTCGACGAGTCGTCGAGAATCACTAGATGATTCTCGCCGGGTTGGGCCGGCTATCTTGACACAGACAGGGAAATTTTCTAAGGCAGAATCGTCGAGAATCACTTATGATTCTCGCCGATTCATCGAGAATGACCTTGCATTCTCGACGATTTGGTGAGAATCAAAAGTGATTCCCACTGATTCTCCCCGGCTTCTGTATCTGCACAGCCAGAATTCGGCTAAGTAGAAGTCGGCGAGAATCATAAGTGATTCTCGCCGATTCGTCGAGAATCATCTACGATTCTTGCCGAATTTGACTTAGGCGATTTCCTGGTGTTCTCTGGACCGGTTCAAATTATTTAAACTGTTTCGAACCGGGCTCATGTCTTCTTATCGGTGGGACCCACGACGGTCATATACTTGACCTAATGTATATATACTCCGTATGTATGAACAGTAAAGACGAGAAGATACGAGATTTCAAAAAGCACGAGCTGCCGACAAGCCCTAACTCTCTGATCTTGCTCCGCCGATCTCTCCGCCGCTCGTGCACTTGTCGCCGCTACTGATCTCAGGTTCTTCCAGATCTCCGGCGACCGAAGCTTAGGCTAGCATAGCGTCTCACGCGTCTAACCAGAGATCCCTTGTCTCTTGATTCGTTGATCGGGAAAATCCTTCCCCTTCTGAATCGATCGAGACGATCGATCCTAGTGTGACCGTTGGAAGACCTTGCTTCCTTCGCTACGAAGTTTGAATCAAGTTGGCAATGCTGCTGCTCTCCGTCACTGCCGCCGATTCCGAGAACCTTGCCGCCGCTTTAAGCCGCCGCCGATTTCGGGAAGATTCTTTCCAAGTGAGATCTAGGGTTGTGGACTCTTCGTTGACTTCAAGAAAACGTCGTCGAACGAAGAGGGACACCTTACTCTCCAAACGTCGTTTGTATTTCTTACAAGCATTTTCAATTTCTTTGTAACGGACCGATTGGTCTTTAGTTGTAAGGGTTGGGTGCAACCCGGGTTGTGGGAGTGTTGACTCCTACGTGTGGAAGGGTTCCTTCCGTTAGTACAAGGATTGGATTTCAATCCTATTGGTGAAGTGACCGAGTCGTCCCTTGTTGGGAGATAGGTCGAAGGGGGAAAGTGGACGTACCCAAATCGGGGAACCACTATAAATTGCCTGTGTATTTTCTGTGCTTGGTTGTTTTGTTTTCTTGTGCAGGAAAATCTTAATTCCACAAATACGCTGCAAAGACACCTATCCCCCCCCCCCATAGGTGAAGGTAGCTGACACTAGGTGAACTTTCAGTTAGCATTGAGTGGACTCAACGTGGCGTTGAGTGGTCTAAACGCTGTTGACTTAGAGATATTCTGAATGTTGTTGGCGTTGAGTGGACTCAACGCGGCGTTGAGTGGTCTCAACGCCAATCAATGTTGTTGACTTAGAGATATTCTGAATGTTGTTAGCATTGAGTGGACTCAACACGGCATTGAGCGGTCTCAACGCCACTCAACGCTGTTGAATTAGAGATATTATGAATGATGTTGGCGTTGAGTGGACTCAACGTGGCATTGAGTGGTCTCAACACCACTCAACGCTTTTGGACTTATAATATTTTCGGTCTGGTTCACCTGTATGACTGAACCGGGTTTTCGGGATATGTGTTGATGGCACGTTTGAACCCGATCTCTTCAACAACATATTTAATACATTGATCTTCTCAAGAAGACTTATTTAAAGAAATGATTGGCGGTCCAATACTAAGGTGACACATGGCAAAGAAACTCAAACTAATTGGCGGTCCAACATTAGGCTAACACGTGGCAAACAACTTAATCCCTAATTCTTCTTATAAAAAGGAAGAGACAAGAAATACTAGCCATCACTCCCACTCCTTACCAAGGCCGTCATCATCTTCATTGAGCCCAGAGGAGTGGAAAATGACTGCTGGAGATATGCTTTTGCTAGAGAAACCAGAAATCGAGCTAGCTCACCGGAGCAAGGGTCGGCCAAGGCTCACCACTACCATACCCGCCTCCCAGCTTGCATCTAGGTCCGTTTCTCCTCCCCTCCCTCTGTGCTAGTCTTCTAAATCCACTAGGAGAGATATTGGGCTCAATTGATCCCGATGCCATGTGAGAAAGAGGGATAAATACGAGATTTTATTCTTGCTCGGGTTTGCCGGAGGAGCCGCCTCCGGCGGCCATGTCGCCGGAAAATGCCATCCGCCACCTCAACGGAGGTGGTGGTGATAATCGCCGGCAGTGGCAGTGGCCCAGTGGCCGGGAAATAAGGTCTGAAGTTGGTACTGATGGGGTTAACCTGGATCATTGTCTGGAGGAGGAAGATGCATGGATGTCGTCGATTTAAATCTTATAAACTATAGCATAGTATTATTATTATGTGTGTTTCTGTCACATGTTAAACAACCACTTGCATTTAATTTTAGGCCTTTTATAGGCATATTCAGAGGAAACTTTCAACACAAAAAATGTATCCCTAGGCCTTTCCTTTGTTTTGACACCCTAAAATTGTAATTTGGGGAACTGTATCTCCTTGTAGGGTCATTATCCTAGGACTGCTCCTATACTTGTGCAGAAATTCAAATGGATGCATAGGCTAATCCATAAGTCCACATGAAGTGAAATTTAGGTCTACCATGTGTGTATACAATACTTATACTATGTTAAGAAATGAGAATTTTTGGAGGACATTTTCCTATATTTTTAGTCAAAATTTGATTTATTAAATAATTGTCATCTGGGAAGTTTTACAACTCCAAATACCCCCAAATTTGGGTGGCATGGCTCTAGTCATCATAAAATCATGGTAAAATTTTACTACCATTTTGACCTCTACATGTTGGGGAAATCCCACATACGTGGTGGAGGTAGATTTGTAAATGGAGTGCCAATTATAAAAATAGGAAAATGAGAAATTGACCCATTAGGCCCAATGCATGTACATGGTATTTTAGACAGAGGCTCATATGGATGAAATACACCTCCCATAGAAAGATTGGGATTTTTGGGATCAAAAATCACATTAAATTGAATTATTTGAAAATTAGCTCATTTAGAATTAAAAATGAGAAATATGGCTACTGACCTTAGAAAATTCCAAAGTTTTGTTTCAAGCCCTAGTAGGACATTTCACATCTCTGGAAAAAGTTATGAGCTTTTTTGAGAATTATATCTTGTGTATTTAGTATATTTACAATTTTACCCTTTGGGATTTAAAGAAAAAGTAAGGGTAATAATGTTTGGAAAATTATGGAAAAATGTATAGACTCTTATTTCTATGATATAAACCCCTATGAATTTATCTAAGAATATTTGGAGGATTAATTATGCTGAAAACCTTAGTAGTGGCATTTTTGTAATAATGTTCACATATAATTCTTTAGGTCAAATCAATGGCTAGGAGTATGAAATTCAGTTTTGAGTACTATTATGACAATGTTAATCACCAGTAATTTTCTATGAATTTTTAATTGAATATTTTAGTTACCTCATTTGGAAAATGGAATAATTGTGATTATAATCATAAATAGAAAATGAATGGTAAATCAAGTGGAAAATTAGCATCTTTGGTGAATAGCCATTCTTTTAACCTAGATGAACTCCAGATAAATTATCTAGACATAATGCATCATTGGATATAGTAGTTCATGTTCAAAGTGACCTTGATCACCTAATTAAATAATTTAATTTATAGTCCTAAATACTTAGAAAAATGTTGAAATTCTATATGGTCAACTTCATACACATGACAAACCCATGATAATTATTTAGGGGACTTAGGACCAAGGAATTGGAAGTCATCTCATATGGGTTAGAATTAGATCATGGGCTGCGCTGAGTAAAAAATGATGTGTAACACTAGGACCCACAGGGAAATTGTAACGCCCCGAAACTCAAATGAGGGACGGGTGATGTTTTAAGCCAAGTCTGGAATTTGGAGCAGGTTACACGGGTGTGTCACGAGCGTGACACGGGGGTGTCACAGGCGTGTTCGACCTTGGGTCGCGTGGTCGATGTTTTGGCGATCGACGGTCGTCGGGGGGCGACACACGGCCTGGGACACGGGCGTGTCCCAGGGCATGTCCCGCTTGGGGGATTTCTGAGTTATGCACATGGGCCATGACACGAGCACAGACACGGGCGTGTCACATGTGACACGGGCGTGTCGAGTGCCGTGTCGCAGGCCGTGTCCTCCTCGGGAAAATCCTGGAAGTTGCACACGGGGCGTGACACGGGCGTGCCACATGTGACACGGGCGTGTCGGAGGCCATGTCACAGGCCGTGTACTGGTCAGGTCGTGGGATTGACGGCGAATGAGTGACACGGTCATGCACACGGCCGTGTTGCAACCCGTGTTCGGCCCAGATTTTGTAATTTTGGGCTAAATCGCAGCCGTTCGATTTCTTGATTTGGGATCCGACAGCTCAGGGCTGTTGCTGGTAAGTTATATCCGGGTAATAGGGTTTGAAACCCTTATTTTCTCCTAACCATTCCCTTTCTAGAGTTTTAAGGAGAAGGGAGAGCAAGGAGGAGTAAGAAGGCCAAGATCCGGTCACCGGCGGAGCTTCGGAGCTCCAAATCGCGATCCGAGTCCAGATCCATGAAGGCGACGCCGCTACGGTTCTTTCCATTTGACTAGATCGTCATGGCACCGGGGATAAATGCTAGGGTAACGATTCTCATCTTGAGCATGTGAAGCACTTCTTCTTTTGCATGGGAAAACCCTTCTCCCGCGAGTGTGCGGTGAGATTGCGGTATTCCTTGGGGTTGATATTTAAAGTCCCCCTTGTTAGAGTCCGGAATCGTAGTACGGAGATAGGCATGATGTGTGAAGCCTACCCGGACATGTTGGTCTGGATCGGTGATGATTTTCTATGCATTGTTAGCCGTAGAAGACTCAGAGCATTTTGATTGTTTTCGGGTTGCTATGCGGTAGAATGCATCAGGGAATCTTGGGGATTAACCCCGAGGTGCACCCGGAAATCTGGACGGAAATGCATTTCTGTCATATCGGTGGCCTGGGAGCCAACCGGGTACATAGCGGGGCTATGTACCGTGTTTGAATGATATTTGGGACAGGGGAAGCTTAGCCCGCGTCAAAGGCCAAATGGCAACGGCGGGGTGAGCAACGGGCTGGTGGACCCCTACCCGCTCCATCTGCTTGGTTAAAGCGACCTAAAGTTTTACGTGGGACTTACCGAGGTTTGGAGATCGAGTCTAGGCTACGGCTGAAAAGACTAAATGCTCACAAAGGTTGCAACCCTGGGGGTGGTGGTGGAGTTAAGGACCAGATGGGGTTCGGACTGGCTTTGCTGAGTAAGTGCCCTGAGAGCACGAGGTGTACGGTCGTGAGTGCGTGCACCTGTTATGTGATGTTTACTTGCTATGTTACTTGTTTTGCTAACAAGTGCAGGGAAGGAGATTTGCCGCCCGGTTTGGGGGCGGAATCGTTATAATTTGGTCAGCTTTAGCTGACCGTTGCTCTTGTTCACCACCGTGCGGTGGATTGTTGCTTGTAGGTTCTGCGGAGCTGAGCAGTATATTGCGGGCTAAAGCCCAAGTTGCTGAGCCGGCCCTCGAAGGCCTAATTTTGAGTGTTTTTGTGTATTCTCATATGTGGCCGGCCTACGTGCCGAAGTTTGGAAGACACTTGTATTGAGCAAAATTATTGTAAGGCTTTAAGGCCAATATTTGTGTATTAAACATTCCTTTTTGCTTGTGTAGTGGACATTCATGCTTGGCAGGGTTCTTTATTTTGTGTACAACTTAATAATTTACTTCCGCTAGATGCTCTGTGTAGGACGTTGTGATTGGTTGAATGGTTTCAATAAGTAACCAACCGGTCTGTCCGTAGTATATGGCGTCGGGCACCGGTCGGACCTACTGTTATATGTCATGTGACGGATAGGGGTGTTACAAATTGGTATCAGACTACTGGTTTCAGTCAAGCTTAAATGAATTCGTGGGCGAATTCACTTTAAGGGATGGTGAGCACATGTGTGTGCGTCATCGTTATAACATGAAAAGAACCCATGAATGTCCACTTAGGAATGAAAATACACATGTTTTAGGAACCTGCGTGTTCCTATAATTGCTTTTTGCAATTTTTCTCGGGCACTTATCGGTTTTTTGTATGACTATAGGTGTCCGGAAGTGGCGCGTGGCAGCCTGAACGCACATTCTCTGAGAAAAGTACTGCACCAAGCGACGTGCCTGAGACCCCTACGTCTTTGGAAACCATAAGAAGGGTGGTTGAAGCGGTGTTCGCTGTGACCAACGCACAATATGGGAGAAATGTGCAGCCCTCTGTCCCTGAGATGGCCCCAACACCGGGCGGTATATTGGAGCAAAGTGCATTTGGAAGTCCATTAGGGCAGCAGATGGGCATGATTATGGTGCAGGGAGCGCATTATGTTGACGAATACTTGCATACGTTCCTTATGTTAAGGCGCTACTCAGGCTTTGAATGGGAAAGAGAGAAATCTATAGTTGATAGATTTTATAATGGTCTGCGTTGCGAGCTGTGTATCCTACTGCTAGACCAAAGTTATTGGGATTCCGAGCTTTGGTGGAGACGGCCAGAGCTTTGAAAGTGGAGTTGGGGAAAACTCACCAAGTACAAGTGAATAGGGTACCGAACCCTGCAGATCCTAAAAAGACTGTCTACCGAAAAACGCTGAGTAAAGAGGCTAGATCATCTACTAGCCAAACCACTTACAATTGTCATTCTTGTGGCAAGAAAGGGCACTTTGCCAGAGATTGTTAGGAGGGCGCTCAGAAGACAACGAAAGCTATGGCAGGAGCAGTTGAAGCCTCTGGTGTAAAGGAAACGATGTTCAAAATGCCAACCTCAAAATCTGGGTACCGTAGGTGGTGCAAGAAGGCTAGGAGGTCGGGTCTAGTCCCTTCCTCTAGCACATCCGGAGCGACTATAGTCCAAACCCCGGATGCATGCTTTGCCTTTGGAAAGCCGGGACACTATGCCCGGGATTGTTGGAGTGGACGCCCAATGTCCAAAAAGAAGTCGGGGCAATATCTGAGGAGAAGGGAAAGGCGGTGGCGTCCACCGCATCGCGGTTTACTCCGGCCCAACTGGGAATGGACATCCTTGGCCAGCAGGAGGCCATGTGGACGACCGTCGGGACGACAGGTATGGGTTAATTGTTAGCAATCTAGCATCTTATACATGATACCTTATGCGTATTTAGCTTAGGACTGGAGGTTCCAGGCTTGGGTGGGATTGTTGGTAATCCGGCGAGAGCATTGTTCGATACGGGAGCTTCGCACTCCTTTTGTCCGAAAGATTTATATCGCGCATTGGAGTACCTCCTTTGATGGTAAAGGGCAAATTGGATGTGTTGTTGCCTAGTGGTCATTCAATGCACGCGAAGAGAGAGAGAGTCTGTGTCGTAAAGGTACGGGTTGGGGGTTTGGAGTTCGACTTGCAAGCGTCGTTACTGCCACCATGGGAGGCTGTGAAGCCTAAGCCTACTTTGGATAGTTAATCGGGTGTATCCGAATATCCTTATGTGCTTCCCTGATGTTTTCCCTGGAGCCCCACCGTAGCGTGAGATCGATTTCACGATTGAGTTGTGCCAGGTGCCAAACCTGTGTCACGCTCTCCTTATAGGTTGGTACCTAAGGAAATGGCGAAGCTAACGATTCAACATGATCAGTTATTAGAGCAGGGTTACGTGCGTCCAAGTTTTTTGCCTTGGAGAGCACCGGTCCTTTTCGTTAAGAAGAAGGACGGGAGTCTGCGGCTCTGTATCGATTATGGGGAACTGAATGTGTTAACAGAAAACAGCAAGTGCACGATCCCAAGGATTGATCATCTCTTGATCAGTTGATCGGGTCATCGTTATACTTAAAGTTGGATCCTAAGTCTGGTTAGTATCAGCTGAGGATAAGGGAAAGCAATGCCCCAAAGCTAGCGTTCGACGCAAGGTATGGGCCTTCCCAGTGTGTCGTCATGCCGTTCGGGCTAACTAATGCACCATCGGTGTTCATGTAAGTGATGAACAGAACGTTCAAGGAGTACCTAGACCACTTTGTGATCGTTTCACCGACGACGTGGTGATGTACTCCCAGTGCGAAGGATATCACTTCTAAATATCTACTTTTGGTTGTGTGGACGCTAAGGAGAAACAATTTATACACCAAGTTCTCCAAACACGAGTCTTGGGTTATCCTCGGTAGCGCTCCTCGGTCCTATAGTTGGTAGAGTGGGTGTGTGTGTGTCCAGCGTTGTTAGTCACAATACGAGGGTGGCCTGTGTTGTCTTGGTAGCGGAAGTCCAGAGTTTTCTGGTGTGGTCGGCTACCACATACGCTTCGTAGAGGACTTCTTGCGGATAGAATTACCCCTCACAACGTTGTCAAGGAAAAGCTTAAAAGGTTGTTTAGATGCGCGAGTGCGCCCAAGATTTGAAGGGTTGAAGAGTTGGTTAACCACGATGCCAGTGCTAAGTTCGCCGAGTGGAACCAAAAGCTGTGAGATCTACAGCACTACCTTGGGCAGTGGATTGGACTGCGTGCTGCTGCAGCGTGGTAATGTTATGGCTCATGGCTCGCATTAGCTGAAAGAGCATGAGAGGAATTGTCTAGTCTGCCATCTAGAGTTAGCGGCCATGTGTTTTGCGCTTAAGCTGTGGAGAAATTATTTGTACGGCGCACAAGTCGATGTTTGTACCGATCATAGGAGTCTGATATATCGGTTTGATCAAAAGGATCTGAAATTGAGGCAGCAAAAATGGATGGAGTTCCTGGGGGACTATACGTTCGAAAGTTATTTTGTGCCCGTTGTAAGGCAATGTAGTTGCGGATGCGTTGAGACGCAGGGATCCCGCCCAAGACAACTAGTTGTAGGTTCGTGATTGAGAGATTGACCCGGGAGTTGGAGATGTTAGCTATCTCTTGCGTTGACAAGAAGACTAGCGTCGAAGCGTTATTGAACAGGACGGAAGTTCAGTATGACCTGGCTGATCGAATTTGGCAGACTATGGTTTGGGAAGCAGCATGAAGGAAATCATTGGTGCGGCTCGGCGGGTCAAAATCCAAAATCGACGGTTGAAGGTGGACTACCAAGGAAAGACAATCGTTTGTGCGACCCAAGCATGGGTAATCTATGGGTGGAGTTGTGGTACGTTATACCAAGTACTCAACTAACTTAGGAAGCATAAAGTTGTGCCGAAGTCTGAAGAAGTTGCTCTGGCGGCCAGGACCCTAGAAGGGTGTGGCACTATTTGTGACAAAGTGTCAAACTTGCGCCTTGGTAAAGGCGGAGTGCCAAAAGCCTGGAGGATTCTTGAAATCCTTGCCTATTCCAGAGTGGAAGCTCGACGGCATATCGATGGACTTTGTGCATGGCTTGCCAAGGTCACGGTATGGAAACGACGCCTTTTGGGTGATCGTGGCTTGGTTAACACAAGTGTCGCACTTCATTCCGCATAGAAAGGATGATCCGGTGGTGTAACTAGCAAAGATGTCTATGGATAACATAATTAGACCGCACGGTGTGCCCCGCAACATCGTGAGTAATCGAGATGGGCGTTTTACGTCCAATGATTGGTGGTGGTTACAGAAAATGTTGGGGACTAAGTTGTTGTTTAGTCCAGTCTTACATCCACGAACGGATGGGCAGACCGAGAAGGTCAACAGGACGTTGGAGGACATACTTCGCATGTGCGTTCTGGACTTTGGGAAGCAGTGGGAAGGCCATCTGTTTGGGTAAAGTTTACGTACAATATTAACTACCGAGCGAGCATATAAATGGCGCCCTTTGAGGCCCTATATGGTCGAAGTTGTCGCATGTCGTTGTCATGGCTAGAAACGGATGACATGAAGTTGTATATAAAAGCAAGAGGTGGTAAACGCTACCCTTTTTGTGCGAACCATACAAAAACTTTTGCTAATCTCTCAGGAGATGCAAGCTAAGTGCTTTAATGCCACGCATCGAAATGTGGAGTTCGCAGTTGGCGTCTTGGGAGATTTAGTCGTGCAAGAATGTTTCGCGGGTGTGACTCTTGAAGAAGCTGAGGCCGAGATATCTTGAACCACTTGAGAGCCCTGGAGCGGATCGGTGTAGCGGCTTAACGCTTAAGGCTATCGATGGAGTGATTAGTCTACAAGATGTAATCCGCTTAGCAGTAATCGGAAGGCGGCGCAAGAGCCTTCGAACTTGATCGTGAGTGATCAAGTATTGGTGGACGAACGGTTGACGACTAGGGTCAAGCCCGTTCGTTTTGGAGACCGTGAAGTCGAGCGACTTTGTATCAAGGAGATCAGTATTGTCATTGTCCGGTGGGACAATTGCGATAGGGAGGAGCTCTCTTAGGAGTGAGAGCAATCTATGCTGGAGGAGTACCCGGAGTTTTTCCGCTCGGGTACCGCTTAAAGTTTTCCGTTTTCTTTCCTTTAGTAATTTCGTGGGCAAAATTCTTTTAAGAGGGGGAGAGTTGTAACACCCTGAAACTCAAAAGAGGGACGGGTGACGTTTTAAGCCAAGTCTGGGATTTGGAGCAGGTGACACGGGCGTGTTAGACCTTGGGTCGCGTGGTCGACGTTTTGGCGATCGACGGTCGTCGGGGGGCAACACACGGCCTGGGACACGGGCGTGTCCTAGGGCGTGTCCCGCTAGGGATATTTTTGAGTTATGCACACGGGCCATGACACAGGCACAGACACGGGCGTGTCACATGTGACACGGGCGTGTCGAGTGCCGTGTCGTAGGCCGTGTCCTTCTCGGGAAAATCCTGGAAGTTGCACACGGGGCGTGACACGGGCCCTGACACGGGCCCTGACACGGGCATGTAACATGTGATACGGGTGTGTCGAAGGCCGTGTCACAGGTCGTGTACTGGTCGGGTCGTGGGAGTGATGGCGGATGAGTGACACGGTCATGCACACGGCCGTGTTGCAACCCGTGTTCGGCCCAGATTTTGTAATTTTGGGCTAAATCGCAGTCGTTCGATTTCTTGATTTGGGATCTGACGGCTCAGGGCTGTTGCTGGTAAGTTATATCCGGGTAATAGGGTTTGAAACCCTTATTTTCTCCTAACCATTCTCTTTCTAGAGTTTTAGAGAGAAGGGAGAGCAAGGAGGAGGAAGAAGGCCAAGATCCGGTCACCGACGGAGCTTCGGAGCTCCAAATCGCGATCCGAGTCCAGATCCACGAAGGCGACGCCGCTATGGTGATTTCCATCCGACTAGATCGTCATGGCGCCGGGGAGAAATGCTAGGGTAACGATTCTCATCTTGAGCATGTGAAGCTCTTCTTCTTTTGTATGGGAAAACCCTTCTCCCGCGAGTGTGCGGCGAGATTGCGGTATTCCTTGGGGTAGATATGTAAAGTCCCCCTTGTTAGAGTTCGGAATCATAGTACGGACATAAGCATGATGTGTGAAGCCTACCCGGACATGTTGGTCTGGATCGTTGATGATTTGCTATGCATTGTTAGCTAGAGAAGACTCCGAGCGTTTTGATTGTTTTTGGGTTACTATGCGGTATAATGCATCAGGAAATCTTGGGGATTAACCCCGAGGTGCACCCGAAAATCTGGACGGAAATGCATTTCTATCATATCGGAGGCCTGGGAGCCAACCAGGTACATAGCGGGGCTATGTACCATGTTTGAACAATATTTGGGACTGGGGAAGCTTAGCCCGCGTCAAAGACCAAATGGCAACGGCGGGGTGAGCAACGGGCTGGTTGACCCCTACCCGCTCCATCTACTTGGTTAAAGCGACCTAAAGTTTTACGTGGGACTTGCCGAGGTTTGGAGATCGAGTCTGGGCTATGGCTGAAAAGACTAAATGCTCACAAAGGTTTCCACCCTGGGGGTAGTGGTGGAGTCAAGGACCAGACGGGGTTCGGACTAGCTTTGCTGAGTAAGTGCCCTGAGAGCACGAGGTGTACGGCCATGAGTGCGTGCACCTGTGATGTGATGTTTTCTTGCAATGTTACTTGTTTTGCTAACAAGTGCAGGGAAGGAGCTTTGCCGCCCCGGTTTGGGACGGAATCGTTATAATTTGGTCAGCTTTAGATGACCGTTGCTCTTGTTCACCACCGTGCGGTGGATTGTTGCTTGCAGGTGCTGCGGAGCCGAGCGGTATATAGCGGGCTAAAGCCCAAGTTGCTGAGCCGGCCCTCGAAGGCCTAATTTTGGGTGTTTTCTTGTATTCTCATGTGTGGCCGGCCTGAGTGCCAAAGTTTGGAAGACACTTGTATTGAGCAAAATTATTGTAAGGCTTTAAGGCCAATATTTGTGTATTAAATATTCCTTTTGGCTTGTGTAGTGGACATTCATGCTTGGAAGGGTTCTTTATTCTTTGTACAACTTAATAATTTACTTCCGCTAGATGCTCTGTGCAGGACGTTGTGATTGGTTGAATGGTTTCAATAAGTAACCAACCGGTCTGTCCGTAGTATATGGCGTTGGGCCCTGGCCGGACCTACTGCTATATGCGATGTGACGGATAGGGGTGTTACAAAAATGATAGGTGGTTGGATTGAGAGATGTATTGGGAAGTTAAAACCCTGATTGGTGTTACGAGTATGCCACTACATAGTAACGAGTGATAGAGTGCAAGCCACAAGGAGTACAATTATAACGGGGCCCAGCGAACGATCATCGTTGTACCAATCAGTACCTTAAGTCATTAGGTTTACTCAAGAGTAATAACGAGATTGGGGGTATAAATAATGGGTAGACATTAATATAAGTAAGTGTCCCTGAGAAAGTGAGCTTTGTGATTCATCCCATCGTAGCTCCTAATGCCCTTGAGAGCCCTTCACCGGGCATTCCCTGGGCAGTCAAAGGATTAAACCTAAACTGCTATGTATAACAAGAATTTTACAAGAGTAGTCTAATAGGTTAAGGGAACGATGTGACAAACTAACCCGTATAGGGTTGGAGGGATTCAGGACGGGTTTAGTCTTGCGAGCTGGAGTCTCGGATTAGGATTCAGGACGGGTTTAGTCCTGCGAGCTGGAGGCTCGGATGAGGATACAAGACGGGTTTAGTCCCGCGAGTTGGAGGCTCGGATGTTTGGATACAGGACGGGTTTAGTCCTACGAGCTGGAGGCTCAGATGTTTGGTTACAGGACGGGTTTAGTCCTGCAAGCTGGAGGCTCGGATGTTTGATACCATGATAGGTTTAGTCCTGCGAGCTGGAGGCTCAGGTAGTTACTTCAGGATGGGTTAGCCCTGCGAGCTGGAGGCTCGGGTTTCAAAATAACTTGCATGTGCATAGAACATATTAGTGGCGGGTCATGCGGTACCGGTCAGTCGTCACACTGACGGTAGTACGGTGACTCGGGTGAGGTGTGAGGGTTTGAGGGTCCAGTAGGTTATTTATACTGCGGTCTGGAGGACGATCCCCGAAATGCACACCCGTCCAAAAAGACTGGTGGATTTGCCAGCAAATTAGTACGCAGAGACTCTAGAGTGCACCTCAGACGTTTACAGAGACGTACGAAGGGTCTAGGACTGGTACTGTGTATACCTGCCTAGGAAGTGAAGATGTCCGCTCCACTTCTGCCGTAGCCACAATGGTGGTACCAGAGAGTTAAGCTAACTCCAAAAAGTTAGAACTAAAGGTCTGTGATCACAGAGTCGTGTGTGTTAGTTGCACTTGTATGAACCATAACTCTCATAACATATCTGTTGGGTACATTTGAAAATGTGTACCTGATTTGGAGAAGCCTCACTTAGCTCAATGATATATATCAATGTGTATTTGATGTTATTTTGAGTTTATATGTGCAGGTTAAGAATGTGCTAGAATGTAGGAAAAATATTCTAAGTCCATATGTCGACACCTGAGGAAGCTGTGTCGACACTTCAGTAAGATTGTGTCGACACTTGGAAATGGCTGTGTCGACACTTCAGTGAGATTGTGTCGACACTGGGAGGCAGTGTAGACACACAGAAATAGTCAGTCGACATCAACTGTGTCGACACCGGGAGGTAGTGTCGACACACAGAGGCAGAGTCGACAACAACTGTGTCGACACCTGGAGGCAGTGTCGACACACGCTATATTATGAGTCTACATCAACTGTGTCGACACACAGGACTTGTGTCGACACACAGATAAGTCTAGACCAAGTTGATTGCTGATGAATGGTGAAGTGTTTGTGTCGACACAAATAATCAGTGTCGACACATTCTCAAGATGCAGTATCAAGAAGCTGTGTCGACATCAAGGAAGCTATGTCGACATCACCAAAGGCTGTGTCAACACTTAAGTCACTTGTGTTGACACATATTGACAGATGGTCTCGACACTTTATGACAGACAGACTCGACGCTTTGCTGACAAAGACAAAGGCTCAAGAACTGTTTGAAGACTTGACAGCTGTGAGTTACAACATGTTTTCTGAAGCTGTCAGACTTGTTAGAAGTTAGTTATAAACCGGATCAGTCGGTTACCATGGATTAAGTCTATAAATAGATGGATTCAGAAGAAGAAAATAACATACATAGAGAAGACAAGTATTGTCACAACTAACACAATTAGAGATTGATCTCTGATGAAGAAAGTACAAGTAACAAAGAAGAAGATCTTCGTGAGAAGATCTAAGAAGACATTCTGAAGTATTTTACTATTCAGATTCTGTCTAAGTTGAATTCAATCAGAATTCAGAAGTATCTTCAAGAGGTTTGGATAGAGAGAGATCCAGCTATTTGAAGACAAGAAGGAGACATTCACAGGTCTCTCAAGAAGCAGATGCTGAACTAATCTGTCAAGAAGATTCAGATCTATTTCTGAAGTCTAAGAAGGAAGCTGCCAGTCAGTTATATTCAAAGGAAATCAACCCATCTAAGTTCAGATTCAAGAAGCTTTGATGAAAGCTAAGATCAAGTTGATTTCAGCCATCAGCCTCTTCAAGAAGCTGATCAAGAAAGTTCTTATCCCTTCTCTCTCAACAGGGGTAAGAGATTACAAAATTCCTTATCAAATTCTGTAGGATCTATTCATAGATCTAAGTTGTAAGCCTATTTTATAAAGGTTGAGTGTAGGATATTTATTCTCTGAGTGGTAGGGCTGTTTATGCCTGAGTTGTAGGAGAAGGTATTCTCTGAGTTGTAGGCCTTTTGGCAAGGCTGAGGTAGGGTTGTTTATGTCTGAGTTGTAGGAGAAGGTATTCTCTGAGTTGTGGGCCTTGTGGCAAGGCTAAGGTAGGGCTTATTAGCCTGAGTTGTAGGAACCTTATAGAGTTCTGAGTTATAGGAAACCTTCTGGATTCTGAGCTAAAGGAAGAAGTTAGGCCGACTCTAGCATACTGCTAGATAGGTGAAGGGGGAAAGTGGATGTACCAATACCTTGGGGAACCACTATAAATCTGTGTGCAATCTGTGATGTGTGTATGATTGTGTTATGCTGTGTTAGCTATAGAAATATCTGATTTATTCAAAGAACTGTAGTTATATTCTGCCTTAAGTTAAATCAAGGAAAAGTACCTATTCACCCCCCTTCCCCCCTCTAGGTGTTTAGGTAGTCTTGAAAGTAAAACTATCAAGTGGTATCAGAGGGAGGTTGCTCAAAGAAGGACTTTACAGTCTGAGTTAGATCCCTAAGGCAGAATCAAGAATAAGAAAATGGGTTCTTGAGAGAATCACAAGGAATTAGGGTCAATGAAATTACCCATCTACAGGAAAGAGATTTTTTGAATCTGGAAAGAAAGGGTTAGGTTGTTTATGGAGGCCTCTGACCCAAGGATATATATCACAGTAAAAAAAGGTCCATATATCCCAATGAATGTGTCTGATCTAGATGAAAATCAGAGAACTCCCAAGGATTTTTTTGAAATGACTAAGGATGAGATTATATTGGCAACTATGGATAAAAGAGCTCAGAATATCATAGTGTGTGCCATAGATGATTCCACTTTCCAAAATTTGATTCACTGCAAAACCTCCAAGGAAATGTGGGACACCTTGATTGCCTACATGGAGGGTTCTGAAGAAGTTAGACAAGACGGAAAGTATATGCTCAATCAAGAATATGAGAGTTTCAGACAAGGGAAGTCTGATAGCATATCTGAATGCTACAAGAAATTCTACAGGATAGTGAATGAACTGATGTCTTATGGAAGGGCCTTCAGTACTTATGAGCTGAATGACAAATTCCTAAGATCCTTGACAAAGGATTGGAATACCAAGATTTGTGCCATTAGAGAAGTGGCCAAACTAGCTGACATTTCTCCTCCAACCTTATTTAGAAAGTTGCTATCATATGAAATGCTACTAATGGCTAGGAAGGAGGAAGAAAGAAATACAAAAGGAGAGCATAGAGAAAAGTCAGTGGCCTTCAAGGTTGAAGCCACTAGAAAGAGAATAAGGATGTCTCCATCACCTCCTAAGGAAGTTGCTGAAGTTATCTCAGAAAATTCAGACAATCAGAACTCAGATAGCAGTGATTCAGATGCAGATTTTGCTGCCTTTATAAGGCAGTTTCAGAGGTTCTTGAAGAAGAAGTAGTGGAAGTCAAGGCCCTCCACATCAGAGCCAGTTGATGACTATTATCAAAAGAGAAAATCATCAAGAAAGAAAAGGAGCAGGTCTAAGCCCAGCAAAGCTACAACATCAAAAATTATTTGCTATTGCTGCAATAGGCCAGGACATGTGGTGGCTGAGTGTCCAGAAAAGAGGAAGGAGTCAGCAGACAGAAAGAAGACTCAACAAAAGGGCAAGAAGGAGAAATCCTTTGTTGCTAAAAAGAAGAAGAGTCTTACAGATCAATCCTCCTCAGAGTCAGAATCTGAAGCTGAAGCATACATTGGACTGTATGCAGCTAGTGAAGAAGAGGAGTTTATGCAATTGCTGGACTCCATCAATGAACAAGAAGACCATCAGTGCATGGGACTGATGGATGAATCATAAGACAACAAGTGCCAGGATCAGCCTGGTCTCAGTAAGGTACAATATAATTCTAGAATTTCTGATTACTGTACTGGTTCAGAGTCAGATTCATCTTCATCAAGTGATGAGGATGGATCAGAATCTGAAGGAGATATTCATCAGTTGATAGATGAATATGGGGACTTATTGCAGGCACTTAAGAAAAGCAAAAACCTAGCCAAAAATCAGGCTAAGGAAATTGCAGATCTTAAGATGACTGTATCTGGTTTAGAGAAAGAATTGGATCAACAAATGAACGAGGTTGCCAAGTTGAAAACTATTACTGTTATTCAGATGGGTACAATCACATATAAAAATGATCTAATTAAAAGTCTGGAAGTCAGACTTCAAGTAGAGAAAGATTTGGTGGCTAGTTACTCTAAGCCAAAATCAGTCTTACCCTTAATAGATGAGTTTGTGGCTCAAAAGGGTAAGGCTGGAATAGGCTATAAAGGTAACACCAGGACTGCCCATTTCAAGAGAAAGGGCAAAGCCTCTGTTCAGCCATTGAATTTTAAAGTCCATGTAGTTTTGAGAAAGGTGCATGAGCCTTCTAACAAGTATGACTTTGAGAATACTCAAGTTCATAATAAGACTGATGTTCTGAATAACAAGGGTGTAAATGCCAATAAGTCAGCCTATGTTCATAAACCTCATGGTTATAAGAAATCAGTGGGTGTAGCTGCAGCAGCACCAGCACAGAACAGAAATTTTTCTGCCAAAAATGTATCTAGACCTAGATATAACAAGTATGAATGCTGGTGCTGTGGCAAGACAGGCCATTTTGCCTTAGACTGCTGGCATAACACAAGTTTCAGTAAGAACAATAGTCTACCAGTTAGAAGAGTTGCTGGTAGTTTTGATATGAATTGTGTTAACTTGAACCAAGGACCCAAGACTTACTTGGGTTCTAAGGGAAAGTAATTTTGCATTGCAGGAAAGTCCAAGTTGTCATGCTCCTATATGGTACTTGGACAGTAGATGTTCCAGGCACATGATTGGAACAAAGGGGCTACTGAAGGAGTACACACCTATCAAGGATGGGCCTAAAGTAATCTTTGGTGGATCTGAAAGAGGAATCATCAAAGGATTTGGTAACATCTCTTCCAACCAAACTACCATCACTCAAGTGGCTTATGTAAAAGGTTTGAAACACAACCTGATAAGCATAAGTCAGCTGAGTGATCTAGGATATGACATTTCATTTGTTAAGGATGGATGTAATGTCAAAAGGTCAAGTGATCAAAAGATCATTTTGACAGGATATAGAAAGAGAAATGTTTATTGTCATTATTTTGGGTGTGAGAACAAAGGTTCTCCTATTTGTCTTGTAGCTGATGAGAAAGCATCTCATCTTGTCAAATGGCACAAGAGGCTGGCTTATCTTAACTACAAGAAAATTGGCAAACTCTTTAGTAAAGAGTTAGTGAGGAATGGTCCTCAAGTTAAGTGTATAAAGGAAGGGATATGTTCAGCTTGTCAAAAGGGCAAGCAGACAATATCCTTATTTCATAGCCTTGAAAACAAGGATTCAATAAGGTGTTTATACCTCTTACATATGGAATTTTTGGTCCTATGCCAGTTCATAATTTAGGTAGGAAGGTCTACACTTTTGTGGTTGTAGATGACTATTCTAGATATTCCTGGGTGTTCTTTCTAAGACAGAAATCTTAAACCCCAAGTGTTTTACACAGTTTTGTCAGACAAATTCAGAATGAACTGGACAGTACAGTGGTCAAAATCAGAAGTGACCATGGCACTGAATTTCAATCTGAAAGTATGACAAGATTGTGTGAAGGGTTTGGGATTTTTCAAGAATTCTCCTCACCTAGAACACCTCAGCAAAATGGTATTGCTGAAAGAAAGAATAGGACATTGATTGAAGCTGGTAGAACTCTATTGAGTGACACTTCTATCCCAGAATATTTCTGGGCTGAGGCAGTAAACACTGCATGTCAGGTACTCAAAAGGACTTCTATCACTAAGTGCCACAAAAAGACTCCTTATAAGATTATGAAAGGTAGAAAACAAAATTTATCCTATTTTAGGATCTTTGGTTGCAAGTGTTATATCCTTAACAATGGCAAGTCTTATTTAACTAAGTTTGCTGCCAAATCCCAAGATGGGATATTTGTTGGGTACCAACAATAGTAAGACTTATAGAGTCTACAACTTGATTACTCAGGTTGTAGAAGAATCTGTACATGTTGTATTTGATGAAACAAGATTAATCAACTGTGAGTTGCCTTGTAGTTCATGCAATCCAATAGGTATAAGAAATAGAATGGACAAGCTTTCCATTGCAGAAGGCTCAACTGCAGATGAAGTATTGGAAAATGATGGTTACTGTCCAAGGGGAGTACAAAACTCTCTAGAAGCTGATGACAACAAGGAGGTACAGCATAATGAAGAAACTAGAAGTGTTCAGCCAGAAGGAAGTCTACCTCCAGCTGTAAGACATATAAAGGATCATCCAGTAAATCAGATAATTGGTGATCCAAGACATGGAGTGCAAACCAGAAGTAGAAATCTGAATACAGTCCTGCACTCAAGTTTTCTATCTCAACTGGAGCCAAAGAAATTTGAAGAAGCTATCCAAGACAAACACTGGATTAATGTTATGCAAGAGGAGCTTAATCAGTTTAGAAGATGCAAGGTCTTGGAGTTGGTTCCTAAACCAAAAGACCACAACATTATTGATACGAAGTGGATTTTTAGGAACAAGTTGGATGAGAATGGAGTTATTGTGAAGAATAAAGCAAGATTGGTTGCAAAAGGATACAGGCAGGAAGAGGGAATAGACTTTGATCAATCATTTGCCCCAGTAGCAAGACTGGAATCAATCAGAATGTTCCTTGCCTATGCAGCATATCAAGGCTTCAAGGTATATCAAATGGATGTGAAATCAGCATTCCTGAATGGTGATCTAAAAGAAGAAGTCTATGTAGAGCAGCCATCAGGTTTTGTTGATTCTCTTAAACCTGGTTATGCCTATAGACTTAGGAAAGCATTGTATGGGTTAAAGCAAGCCCCAAGGGCTTGGTATGAAACCCAGTCTACTTTTCTTATTGAGAACAAATTCTCAAGAGGTAAAATAGACAAAACTCTATTCCTAAGGGAATCTAAAGGGAAGATAATCTTAGTTAAGATCTATGTAGATGACATAATTTTTGGGTCTACAGAGAACAACCTTTGCAAGAAGTTTGCCAAACTTATGCAAGGGAAGTTTGAAATGAGCAGTATGGGGGAACTTAAGTTCTTCTTGGGACTCAAAGTAAGACAAACTGATGATGGATTATCCATATCCCAGTCTAAGTTCACCAAGGAGTTAATTAAGAAGTATGGTATGGAATCGTCCTCCACCACGAGAACTCCTATGGGAACAAGTATGCTTATATGCAAAGATGATGCAGGTAAACCTGTATATGAGTCTTTATATAGAGGAATAATTGGCTCTCTATTATATCTCACTGCTAGTAGACCAGACATTATGTATGCAACATGTGTCTGTGCTAGGTACCAAGCATGCCCTAAAGAATCACATTATACTGCAGTCAAGAGGATTTTGAGATATCTAAAGGGCACACCTAATCTAGGCCTTTGGTACCCTAGGAATGGAGATTTTCTACTAACAGGTTATTCAGATGCAGATTTTGCAGGCTGTAGAGAAGATAGAAAAAGTACTACAGGTACATGCCAATTCCAGGGAGGAAGATTGAAATCTTGGAGCAGTAAGAAGCAGACTAGTGTGGCAATATCCACAGCTGAGTCTGAATATGTTGCAGCAGAAAGTTATTGTGCATAGCTGTTGTGGATTCAACATCAGCTAAGGGACTATGGTATTTAGGTAAGTAGAACACCTTTATTGTGTGATTCTAAAAGTGCCATTTCTATTGCAAATAATCCTGTTTCACATAGTAGGACTAAGCATATAGAGATAAAATACCATTTTCTTAGAGAACATGTAGAAAAAGAAGACGTCTCATTAGAATTTGTTAAAACTGATTATCAAATTGCAAATGTATTTACTAAGCCTCTGGATGAAACTAAATTCAATAGATTTAAAATTGAATTAGGAATGCTGACCATAGGTTAGTTTACCAAAAATTGGCTAAGTAAAATTGTGTCGAAACATTCAGTGATAAGGTGTCGACACAGAGAAGTCATGTCGACAATTCAGGAAAATTGTGTCGACATAGAGTAAATGTGTCGACACCTAAGGGACAAAGAGTCAACACATCTAAAAATGTAGTGTCGACACACCCAGAGTAATGGTGTCGACACTTACAGATTTTTGTGTTGACACTTATAATAAGAGTCGACACAGAATTTCTGATTAACTACTAAATATCTCATGTGTCGACATTTCATCAATTGGTGTCGACACATAGTAGTCAGTGTCGTGGTCGCGATAATAGAAGTTTATGTCGACACATTCCAACAGTGTCAATACTTTTAAACAGTTTTTGCCCGCCTTTTGATCTTCTTTGATTAGAAGGGTATAAATAGGTCAAGAACTTATTCTGTCGAAACGCTCACCAGGGTTTCGAGACAAAAACCTTGTGTCGACAATCTCTCTCCTCTCCAATCAAGCTTTCTCTTCATTCCAATGGCGCCTAAGGTTAAAGACAACGTCAATGAAGGATATGAGTTGGTTAGGCATGCATTCGACGATGCCGACTCAGAGATCAAACAGGTCATTTCACTTCTTGTAGAAAACAGATTAGAATATCCTGTCTCTGAACCTAGTAAGATATGGAATAAGGAAGTATTCGAGTTCTATACTACTGCATCAATGGACTCAACTGGCTTGAAGATCAAATACAATGTTCATGGAGAAAAAGTCAAGCTATCTCAGAAGAGGTTGAGCAAGATTCTCCATCTTCCTAAAATACAAGATGAGGAAGAGGTACCAGCCTCAAGGACCAGGGAGGCGCTTCAATGGTGTGGATTGGATCCAACCAAAAAGATAGGATCTGCAATCAATAGAAAGGGCATGAATCATCAGGGGAAATTCCTGTCTGAAATTATAGGAAAAGTGATCTTATGCAAACCAGGTGGCCATGATAGGATATAAGCCTATATGTTCAACCTGATGACTAGGGTGATCTTTAAGATTCAAACAAATTGGTCTGCAGTACTGTTTGATAAGATTACAGAAGGAATCAAGAAGCCAAACTTTGCTAGGATCATGAGTCTATACCTGGCTGGAATAATTCCAGAGGTAATGCAACAGATTCCTGGATCAAAGATAAATCATATGAGGAGAATGGACATGAGGTTATTCTCAAGATAGGATAGAGTTCTTTCTAAAGAAATGCCTGATGTGGACAGGCAAGAGCATGGTCCTGAAGATGCACAAGTCCAGGAAGATACTATATCTGCACAGGTGCAGGGGGAGCCAGTTATTGCACAAGTGTAGGGGGAGCTGGAAAGTATACAAGTCCATGACAATGCTGAGAATGCACATTTGCAGGGGGAGCCAGAGTCTGAATAGGTACAAGGGGAAGAAAGAATCAATTTATCATAGGACATTGTTCCTCAAACTAATCTTGATATTTCTGGTATTACTACTGCTGCTGCTGAGAAAGTACAATATCCTGCTCTCACACAACAAGAATTTACTCTTGAAGAGCTGTTTCCTGATATTGGAGGAGAAACAGATAAAATGGAGACCCTAAGATTTGAGGGGGAGCAAGTAAGGGTTGAGGGGGAGTAGTTTGATATAGAGGAGGAGCAACATGGAGCTGAAAAAGAAATTTCTTCCACTCCTCAAGAGAGAGTTACTATTGAAAGTTCTTCAGAATGTGAGCATGAAGAAGTAAGGTAGGCAAAGAAGAGAAAATTAATGGTATTTAAGAGAAGAAGTCAAAGCTATAAGCAGGCTTTACAAGCTACCTCTTCCCAACCAGCACTTGCAATTGATTATAACAAACTTTTGGTGGATTTACAAGTCAAAATGGATGAGCAGAGATTGCTTCTTGAAAAGTATATGGATGAAAGCCATAAGGCTCTTCAATTTGATCTGTCACAAGATATAAAATCTATAAGATTTGAAGTTAATCAGAATAAAAGAGAGATGACAGATTGCTTCCACAAGGGAGGCAATGTTGTGGTATTTCTTGCCAAGCAACAAGAAGAAATAAAAAAGCAAGTGGATGAAATTGCTATCAAACAAGGCTATGTCCTTGAGAATCAACTAAGAATGAATGACAATTTGACTGAATCACATAATGTGATAGTCACTGAGTTCACAAACACTGTTGTTGCAATGATTGAAGCTAGGAATAAGGAAAAAGAAGAATATGATCAGAAGCTACAAGCTGCCCTAGATGCAGTTAAAACTGCCATTACTTCATCTGAGAAGTTAATTAGTGACAAGTTTCAAAAGCTAAAGCCATTCTTTAAAGATGGAATCAATTACCTAGATGGGAAAATAAGATTTCAGAAAGAGGACTTAAGAGATCATATGACAAAAGAAGTCATAAAGGGGGAGAGGGTGTTAGTCTATGCTGGATCTGATCATGCCAAATGGGTAACCAACAGCATAAGAGCCACTCTTGGATATCCACCCTTGTGTGATGATGATAATATGGCTGAGTCAGGGGTGCAACCAATTCTACTTGAAGGTGATCAACCTAAGGTTGCCCAATTGATTTACCCTCCTACAGATATTGAAATGGTACATCAACAAGTTGAGTCAATGTACAGCCCTCCTCTACCAGTTACAAATGTTATTATTGAAAAGGTTGATATGCCAGATACTGTTATCAAAGCTCGGCAAGATTCACTATTATCAAAGAAAAGATTTAGAGAGCAAGCAGAATTAAAGCCAGACTTTGAGCAGTGGAGCCCCACTTCAAGGAATATCATTTTAACTGCATGGAAGGTTGTAAAAGATCAAGTACATGAAAGGAGGAAATGGTACAATGAGCAAGAATGGCAAAAGTATGAAGCCAGGTAGGAGGCCATTGTTCAACACAGGAGAAAGGCTAAGATGGGGAAGCTACCTCCTGATACTCAAGAGCCTAGCAAGTTTTTTCCCAAGCCCTTTCATTATTTTGAAAGACAAAGGATCAAGGCTGATGCACAGAAGAAAGTTGATTTGAAAGGCAAGAAGCCCATGGAAGATACAGAACCTCCTGCTCAGGCTCAGATAATATCTGGAAAAGGGATATTCATCAAGGAGCCTGCCCAGCCTTAGTCTTAGCTTTACTAGTTTTTGTTTAAGAACTATGTAATTGTTAGTTTGTTAAAGAAATCAATGTAAATAACTTGTAATAAATATTTTTGAGTTAATATACAAAACATTGTTTTGTGATCATTCTCTTTTACATCTTTATTCTGTGATGTAATTATGATATGTGTTTTGTTTATATAGTACCCTGTAATATAATGCTTATATACAACATCAGGTTTATTTTCTAAGTGGTGTATATCATTGGCTAAAGGGTTATGACTTCTCCAAATAGGGGGAAATTCTTTGGTACATTGGAAAATGTGTACCTGATTTGGAGAAGCCTCACTTAGCTCAATGAAATACATCAAGATGTATTTGATGTTATTTTGAGTTTATATATGCAGGTTAAGAATGTGCTAGAATGTAGGAAAAATATTCTAAGTTCATATGTCGACACCTGAGGAAGCTGTGTCGACACTTCAGTAAGATTGTGTCGACACTTGAAAATGGCTGTGTCGACACTTCAGTGAGTTTGTGTCGACACCGCGAGGCAGTGTTGACACACAGAAATAGTCAGTCGACATCAACTGTGTCGACACCGGGAGGCAGTGTCGATACACAGAGGCAGAGTCGACAACAACTATGTCGACACTTGGAGGCAGTGTCGACACGCGCTATGTTCTGAGTCTACACCAACTGTGTCGGCACACAGGACTTGTGTCGACACACAGCTGAGTCTAGACCAAGTTGATTGCTGATGAATGGTGAAGTGTTTGTGTCGACACAAATAATCAGTGTCGACACATTCTCAAGATGTAGTATCAAGAAGCTGTGTCAACATCAAGGCAGCTATGTCGACATCACCAAAGGCTGTGTCGACACTTAAGTCACTTGTGTCGACACATATTGACAGATGGTCTCGACACTTTATGACAGACAGACTCAACGCTTTGCTGATAAAGACAAAGGCTCAAGAACTGTTTGAAGACTTGACAGCTGTGAGATACAACAGGTTTTCTGAAGCTGTCAGACATGTCAGAAGTTAGTTATAAACCGGATCAGTCGGTTACCATGGATGAAGTCTATAAATAGATGGATTCAGAAGAAGAAAATAACATGCATAGAGAAGACAAGTATTGTCACAACTAACACAATTAGAGATTGATCTCTGATCAAGAAAGTACAAGTAACAAAGAAGAAGATCTTCGTGAGAAGATCTAAGAAGACGTTCTGAAGTAACTATTCAGATTCTGTCTAAGTTGAATTCAATCAGAATTCAGTAGTATCTTCAAGAGGTTTGGATAGAGAGAGATCCAGCTATTTGAAGACAAGAAGGAGACATTCACAGGTCTATCAAGAAGCAGATACTGAACTAATCTATCAAGAAGATTCAGATCTATTTCTGAAGTCTAAGAAGGAAGCTGCCAGTCAGTTATATTCAAAGAAAATCAACCCAACTAAGTTCAGATTCAAGAAGCTTTGAAGAAAGCTAAGATCAAGTTGATTTCAGCCATCAGCCTCTTCAAGAAGCTGATCAAGAAAGTTCTTATCCCTTCTCTCTCAACAGGGGTAAGAGATTACAAAATTCCTTATCAAAATCTGTAGGATCTATTCATAGATCTAAGTTGTAAGCCTATTTTATAAAGGCTGAGTGTAGGAGATTTATTCTCTGAGTGGTAGGGCTGTTTATGCCTTAGTTATAGGAGAAGGTATTCTCTGAGTTGTAGGCCTTGTGGCAAGGCTAAGGTAGGGTTGTTTATGCCTGAGTTGTAGGAGAAGGTGTTCTCTGAGTTGTAGGCCTTGTGGCAAGGCTGAGGTAGGGCTTGTTAGCCTGAGTTGTAGGAACCTTATAGGGTTCTGAGTTGTAGGAATCCTTCTAGATTTTGAGCTAAAGGAAGAAGTTAGGCTGACTCTAGCATACTGCTAGATAGGTGAAGGGGGAAAGTGGATGTACCCAGACCTTGGGGAACCACTATAAATCTGTGTGCAATCTGTGATGTGTGTATGATTATGATTGTTGTGCTGTGTTAGCTATAGAAATATCTGATTAACTCAAAGAACTGTAGTTATATTCTGCCTCAAGTTAAATCAAGGAAAAGTACCTATTCACCCCCCCCCCCCTCTAGGTGTTTAGATAGTTTTGATGGATAGGTCTTCTGATTGGATTCTCAGGGGCAGCTGCCCATTGGCACTGCTGCTATTGACCGGCTTCAGCAGCCCTAGCCAAATGGGCAGGGTATGAAGAAATTGCAGCTTCTGAGTATTCCTCGGAGTTTTCTTCGTGGAGGTTCTCTACAATGGGAACTGGAAGTAGAGGTGGTCTATTGTCGGGTGCGGGTGGCACAACAGGAGCTTGGGCTGCTCCCAGATTTCTTAGGAGCACAAGTACTTCAACCCGCTATTCCTTCATGCATGTGACTCTCTCGACGAGTGCATTGTCTAGCGCACTAGTGGTCTCCTCCTACCGCGATGCATTGATAAGTGAATGAGAAGGATCAGCGTTGTCAAGTCCCTATTATGTAGATCCCTGGGTTATGCGGGTACTCCTTTTTGCCATCACTGTTAGTGACGAGTATCATTGGGTAGGGGATACTGTCTTCAAGGTCTTGTACAAGCTTCGGGGAACTCCTTCCCACAGATGGCGCTAAACTGTTGCAGACAACTCAAAGCTTCTAGTAGACTAGACTAAATTAGGCTTCCTTAGCCCATAGAGCGGTCGAGCGCGCAAATAGTTACAGTGTAAATAGATGAATACATAAGAAGATTTTTAATGTGGAAAACCCGTAAATTGGGAAAAAAACCATGTGTCCGGTTCGGTGCCAATCAAACTTCATTATCTGCTTCTTTTTACAATATATTGGAGGAATCGAGAGCAACATGCCACTCCTCGTTAAAACTCAAGGATGAGAGAAAATACAAGATTTCTCAGAGGGCAACATATCACCACTCATTGAGCTCGAAATATGTATCTTGTTGTAGGTGGTGAGCTTTTTCTGGTGTTGCCTTAGCGCAGTGCGCTGCTATGACGAGTTTGGGAGAACGGATACGGAAGTCTTACAGAACACCTTTCATGTTAGAGGATTCTAGAAATGATCGGGGAGATGACTTGCACACCGTGATGTTGTGGACTTAGCCAATTTCTCAAGATGCTCGACGGGAGGTGACTCGGAGGAGGATTTCGGCATTGCACTTGCATGAGTAAGAAAAAAGCTGGGAGGATAAAAGATAGAAATGAGAGGGGTCTGAGGACCTTTTTATAGGATCAAGGATGTGATTACGGTAGTTATGCGGCTATCCATAATACATGACCACCCAAATTATTAAGTGCGGACCATAATTAATATTGTTTCGAGTGCACGTAATCCTTATAATTTTTTATACACAAATTGTTTTTAATTAAATGATTTTCCTCACTAACAATGGTGGTTACTTCGGTGGTTCCCCATATAATGGACTACAATGATCGCGATGAAATGGTTGGATGGTGGAGAGGGAGTCACCATTAATGGCTTACGAGCGACGATCCCCTAGAGGCGGGCGGCTGTTGGGGAAGGAAGAAGGTGTTGGAACAACCCCGGTTGTGGATTTGGGCAAGGATACACTTCATCAAAGAGAGCATGGATCTGACTAAAGATTACAAAAGAATCAGGCAATGATCAAACTGCGTTCAACGATAGTTGAACTGAGTTCGACGAACGTCGAACTCAGATCGACGATCTGCAGGCCAACTCAGCTCGACGTTCAAATATATCTAAACAAAGTCAGCTCAACGATTCTACAATAAAGTGAGCTCGACGACTCAAGCCTTGAACTCAGCTCGACGATCACCAAAGAATTGAAGAACAGCCAAATCAGGTCGACGATCTCTGAACCCAGCTCGACGCATCGTCGAACCCAGTTCGACGATCGTCCATCTCAGGTCGACGATTTGCCAAGGAATTGATAAAAGCTAAAGTACTCTTCAACGGTCAGATTCCCTGACATTTATGTCAGCATTCAACCAAAGAGCCGTTGCCAGCTATCAATGCAAAGTCACTATGGGAAAGGAAAAGGATTAAAGGCTGAATAGTTGTCATGAGTTCCGAGAATGGAATAAAATAATGCTCACAAGATTTGAGAATTTAAATCAATTCATTATATATATGCATTCCGGCTTCCAGTCAAAAGACACACAGGACACACAGGACACACAGGACACACAGGACACACAGGACAACAACATATTTTCATATATACAAGAACAACACAACAGCTCTCATCAATCCTCATCAGAGAGCCTTTTGTTCACAGCAAGAAGAAGAAGGAGTCTCCTCCTTCAGTCTCATACAGGCTTCAAGAGCAACAAACAATCTGAATCTTCAGATTTATCTGCTACTAGAAGACCTACCACACCCCAAGAACAAAGCTTCTTCATCCTGAACCTCTCTACATCTCAGGGGGAGCTTTGACAATCAAGAATCCACTAGTCTTCTCTCAGAGCTTGAGAGAGAGAAGAACACTTTTCACCTTTTTGTTTTACTCTTTTTCCCACCTTGTACAGGGTTATAACTCCCTTCAAAAGTTAAGTGTTGGTGTTAGGGCACCTTATCAAAAACCCTTTGGTGTGAGGGCACCTGATCAAAAACCTTATGGTGTGGGGCACCTTATCAAAAACCCATTGGTGCCCAGGACACCTGATCAACTATTCCTGTTAGTGGATTCCTACCAGGGGTGGTAGAAGAGTGGATGTACCCAGTTGAGGGGAACCACTATATTTTCTGTGTCTTCTGTGCTTTTATTTCATTTACTTTTGCTGCTTTATTTTCTGCATATTGTGCTGTGTATGAAAAATATCTAGAATAAGGTTTAGGTCTCACTTTCAATTGGTATCAGAGGCAGGTTGGTTAAAACCACAGGCTAACACCTGAACCAAAAAGATCCAACAGATCTTACTTCATTCTAGAATTTTTTTTTCACTCATGGCAGAACTTCCTATGTGCAACCTCAATACATTTGCACTATGGCAGTCAAAGATAAAATGTTATATGAAGTTATTTGATGAAAGCATTTTTGATGTTATAATGACAGGTCCTATAGCACCCACAGCATCAAACAAAGATGCACAAAAGTTACTTAAGGATGCTGATGCTAGAGCAATGAACATCTTGGCACAATCCATGCCAGATGACATCTTTGAAGATCTGATGCACTGCACCACAGCCAAGGAGCTATGGCAATCCCTCATCAAGATGGCTGCAGAATCAAGTAAAGAAGAATCAGCATCTGAATCTTCACCAAAATCAAACACAGATGAACCACAATATGATTCATCTTATTTAAGTGATGAAGAAGATGTTGCTGATGAAGTAGCCTTCTGCTTAAAGGCCATAAATGCATCAAACAACAAGGAAAAGCCTGAATCAGAACTTAGAAAATATCAGGTGATATCCCATACTAACTACATTTCAAAATATCCTAAATCACTTTCTAACTTGGATGCAACTAAACCTAAAGAAAATATGAATTTCCTTAAAAGTCTACTCCCATTCGTCATCAATCCACATGCAGACCACACTCATTTTAAGGAAACAATAAGAAAACCTTCAAGAGAAATATTAAGAAAATTCAACAACATTGATTTTGTTTTTCAAAAGTTTTCTCAAATTTTTCAAACATACATGAAATATTTTTTGAAAAATTTATTTAATAAACCAATAAAACCTCATTACATTTATGGTCTGAAAATTTTCCTTTTTGATGAATCTTAGATCTCAAAGAGGCATAGTAAGATAATTCTACATCCTTACAGATTTTTCACAAAATTATCTACACTAAAACTCAACACAGACTTGATCCAGTGGATCATCACACCGTGTTGAAGTTTTTATTTGTGATAAAGTGATTCTATAGGAAGGGAATTATCAGACAGTGCCTTTCTGATTTTAAAGATTTTCTTCAAAATCTTTTTCAGATAATCCTAATGAGTGCTGTGCTCATTAAATTGCATTCCCCTGCCGTCCTCTCTGCCCTCACTCTTTTCTTCTTCAAGATTTGCTTCATTCATTTGTTCATGCACAAAAGCAAAAACTGCATCCCTTCTTGTTCCCTTTGCACTAGAGGCGGGCGGCTGTTGGGGAAGGAAGAAGGGTTGTGGCCGGTGGAGCGGTCGGCCGCGGGCTACCAAGGTGGGGCAGCCGACCTTGGCACCGATCGCGCCCCGCGGTCGCAGCACACAAGGTAGAGCGGTTGGCCATGACGCCGTCCACACCTTACGGCCATGGCACCAGCCGCGACTGTTGGAACCAACAAGGTCGATTCCTCCTCAAGCTCGAAACTAAAGTGGCAGCTCACGCTTACTCCCTTAGGATCACACTCAAGGCCAATAACTAGACCGGAGGCTTCAGCGAGGAGGTCCCACCTCATACCCGGAAGAGACTAAAGCTCTCCCCCTCCCTAGTCAATGCTGAGCTAGGTGCCTTAGAAGAAGTGAAAGAGTCGAGAGAGCTTCCTTTCTAAGGCACCTTACCGTTCTATTTATAGGCTTCTGAACTGGGACTGCAAATAACCCACTTAAACCGTCCTAAAATTACCAGAATACCCTTGGCTAGGTCTGCCAACAGCCAAACTCCGCTGTTCTAAAGGGCTAAATGCAGACCACCCGGGGTAAAAGAGTAGTACACCCCTGGGGCACAAAGGTGGGCCCAGCCCTATCTGAACTGGCCTTGAACCAAAAAGGCACCTGGAGAGAACTCCCATATAGGGTCCTCTCGCCTGACAAGAGGACCGCCTCTTGGCGAGAGCTCCACCCCTAAAGTCCTCTCGCGTGGCGAACTGGCCACTCGTCGGGAAAGCCTCCCCTCTCGGCACTCACTTGCCAATCTCCTGCCACATGGCACTTGGGCCGTCTCGCGCATTTATGGGGAAAAGAAGACCAGAGGAGGGTGAGGGACGTAGCCGCTGTGGGAAGAGGTTCACAGACCACAATTTCCCTCTCGGTCGCCTCTCTGCGGACAAGTATGAGACCTTCCGAAGCGAGTACTTGCTGGAGGGCTTTGAGTCACGCCCTCCAAAGGTTAATGAGAGCGTGAACACCTTCTATCCTAGGGAGCTCGCCTTCCCCGTCTCGCACTTCGAGGCGGGGCTCGGGCTTCCCCTCTGGCCAGAGGTGAAGCAAGTTCTTAAATACTTCGGCGTCGTGCCCGCCCAACTGAACCTTAACGCGATATCGGTTATGGTCGCGTTCGCGTGCTATATGCGGCGAGAGAGGATAGTGTTCAGTCTCACCGTCTTCCGCAAAATGTTCATCTACCACGCCAACCAAGACGGGGTGTCCTTCTTCACTGGGCTGAGTTTGAAGGTATGCGAGACGCCAAATAAGAATCATTATTGGCTGACTCGCTTTGTCTTCATTCACGGGAACCTGGGCGGGATCCCTCTCGCGCCCATCTCGCCCGCAGAAATCTTCTACGCCACCCCGCAGGTCGGCGGTACGGACAAGCTTCTCTGCGAGTACCTTGCCGGGAAGAATTTTAAGGTCCGGCATTTGAGACGGGGCCTCGGCTCGCTGCTTCCCGTGTTCCTCGGAGAAGGTATGCTCGACCCCCCCCCCTTTTTTCTTGCCTTTAGTATTTTCCTTTCGCTGACTTCTTCTCCCGACTTTCCGTCTCGCCTTTACTAGGAGAGAGGAACGTACCGGTGCATAACAACAAACCATCTAGGGACGTGGCTCTTGCCACCATGGCAGCCGAGGCGGCCAAGGATTCACTGACCCCCTCTTTACGGAAGAGGGCGGCTGAGGACCCGGCTCCTTCCCGCCTCAGCCCTTCGAAGAAACTGAAAATGAGGATGAATAAGGTTGTCTCCTTCCCCTCCGAGAAGGACAAGGTCCCTGCGGACAAGGTCCCTGCGGACATAGCGACGGCGTCGGGATCCTTGAGTCCTATCTTTCTGGGATCCCAATCCCCTCACTCGCCTCCCTTAACTTCTCCGCACAGGGCCATCTCGCTTCCTGAGGAGGGGGCCCCTCTCGCGCCGCCTGCGAATTCTTCTCACCGATCTTCCAAGTCCCCCTCTCGCGAGGGGGCTCCTTCTCACTTCCCTGCACCGTTCGCCCACCTCAACTTCAACTTGGGCCCGTCCATCCCTGATGGTGCCAACGAGCCCTCGCTCATCTGGGATAAGGGAACACACCGGGTTTCCATCTCAACCCTCCTCCCCTCCTGGAGGGAGCAGGTCCAGTCGACCGCCCACGCCTTCTCCCTAAGCTTCGGCCTTTATGGAGGTCTCTCCCCCGACGCGCTCGACGCGGCTACCACGCGAGATCTAATCCTGAGGACGGCGTACTCTCAGCTGCGCACTCTAGATCTATCCCACCGACTCTCGCGCCGCCTCATCTACAACACCCGGCGCTTGAAAGAAATCGACGCCAACCTTGCAGCCGAGCGCGAGAAGTCAGGAGATCTCGCGAAGAGGCTGGAGGTGGCCGAGAGCCTTCTCGCCAAGGCTAGCGGCGGAGTGGTGAGTTGTTACTTAGCCAGCTTTCTTACCTCTCTCTCGCTAGTTTTAACGACCTTTCCTTGCAGGATGCTGAGACGGCGGAGAGGTTGCGCTTGCGAGTGGAAGCGCTGGAGACGGAAGTAAAAGAGTTGAAGACAGAAAACGCCCAGCCCAAGGAGGCCTCCACCTCTCGCTCGCAGATTCCTCCACCTCCCTCCGCTCATTATACTCATGACAAGGTCAAAGATTTTATCCGAGACGCTAAAATCCGGACCACCGAGCTCATCCTAGAGATGATGCGCAAGATGGGCGTCGTTAGAGACGACTGCGAAGATATTACGCCCCGCGACCTCGTGTCGGAGATCTATGGTGAGGATGAGGACTCGTCGGCGAGCGAGAAGAACTAGGGCACCTTGAGCACAACTTTCTTTTTGTTGTAATCCTGACGCTCCTCCCTTTTGCATGTAATTTTGTATTGAAAACATAGATATGATTAATACGTGATTCATATGTAAATATATGTTTTGCTCGCGTATCACTGGGATTAGCCTCTCTTTCATTTCTTTTTTATTCTTGCCTGGACTGCTTGCGAGATTTGCAGGTTCTTTTATTTGCGAGAGGGGGTCGTCCCTCCTCTCACCGGTTGTCGTTAGCAGACATGACTCAGGGGGCGAGCTGGCAGACCCCCGTCGCTCTCGCGGGCGTGAGGACACTCGCTCCGCGCTCTCGACTTGTAACATCCCATTTTCAAATTAGACCCCCCCCCCTCTTAGGAGTGACTTGAACATACCTAGGTCATAACAAGTCCTAGGTTGAACCTAGGAGGTCAAGTGACCCAACTAGCTAGTTGAGACTCACTTGGGCTGCAAATAGTAAAATCTTAAAACCCTGATTTTTGGTGGTCTAGTGGGTTCAATCTGACTCCAAGGCATTCCTAGACCTAATATGAGACCAATGGGTCACCAAGGACCCATTGGGTGCAAACCTAGTGGCTAAGTTGACCCAAGTCAACTTAAGCCCTAGTTAGGCCAAAGTAACCCAGTCTTGGGTCAACTCACCCTCATTATGCCAAGTCTACCCTACCTAACCATACCTAGGCCTTAGGGGAGGTCAATGGGTCCCTAGGGGTCTATTGATGTTGACTCTGAAGGTCAAATTGACCAAGTCAACCCTAAACCCTAGGCTAGCCAACATGTTAAATAGGAGAGAGAAAGTGAAGATAAGGAGGTATTTTCATGGTAGAATGGTGAGCCCCCCCCCCCCCTCTCATATGGCATTTAAGGATTTAATATTCATTTTATGGGCTGCCTTTAGGCTTCTAGGGGAATAAAATTCGTGAGGGTGACTAGGAGAGAGAAAGAAGTGAGGAAGAGGCTAAATTTAGGAGAGAGAAAAGGTGATGGGAGTGAAGGAGTGGATTTAGAGAGTGGGGAGGCATGGGGCTCGGCCAAAGAGGGGCCCACAGCCACCTAGAGGTTGACACCTCTTCCCCCCACCTTTTCCCGACCATCAAGAGGTGCTTCCACTCTCTCTCTCCTCTAACCACCCCCCCCCCCACACACACACACACGAAGAGGTGTTTTGGCCCTTGAAGAAAACCGCCCCTCTCCTCTTTATATACTCATTTAGGAGAGAGGGGAGGCCAATTTCGAAACCATATCAGGAGGGAGAGAGGTTTGCCGGAGCCACCAAGGAGAGAAACGCCGCCACCGCCACCACCATTGCATCCCGCCGTTCAACCCGCATTCGTGCCCAAACTCAGGTCCTCCCCCTCTCTTTCTCTTATGTTTAGATCCTAGAATCATTAGAGTAGAGGTCGGGCTCGAGTAGCCGGTCGGAGGGAACCAAAACCAGAAATTTTTAGCCATTTTCATGGCTTTTTGGTGGGCTCGGGTAGGGCGGCGCTGCCACCTCCGGCCGCCCTAGCCACCGGCAAGGCTAGCCCCCACCACCGGGAACATGTAGGAGTTTATTCCCGGTGGTGGCGCCGCCCCTAGTGGCCGAGAAAAGGCCCGTGATATCACCTCCCACGGGTTCTGGTTTAGGCCACTTGGAAAAGATGAAGTACAGCAGCCCTGCGATTGCTTCAAGATGCGTGCAGACTTAAAATACACATACATGTGTTTTATTAATTCATTTTTCTATTTTTTTTAACAGGTTACTACATATTGATGTTTAGGCCCCTTCTGGGCATCTTATGAAAAAGTTTATAATATAAAAGTTGTAGGCCCTTGGAATACCTACAGTTTGATATGTTGTGGTGAAAAATTGGTCGAGAACCTAGACCTGTAGGGTCATTTTACTAGTGTAGGTCCTTTATGTAGGACAGATTTTCAAATATTTCCCCACACCTAACCCTTGGTCCAAATGCTTTGAATTTTAGACAGGAGCTTAATGTCATCTAAAACTAGCTCCTTTAAAAATTGGAGGGCATTTAGAGTATTTTAACCTAGGGTTTTGCCCTAAACCTAGAAAATCTAAGGTTAGGGAATTAAGGGGTCAAATAACCATCATACCCTCCCAAATTTTGGTGAGGGGTCCATAACATTAATACATAACTCTGTAGAAAATTTGAGCACATTTTGATAAGGTTTGGGTAGGGTTTGACCAAACCCTAGCCCTACCCTGGGAATTGTGCCCTAGGAATTCAAGAGGGTGCCCACCCTTATCTCTCGTTCCAAATGAATTGAAATTTGGACAGGGAGTCAATATTATTGTTAGTTATGGGTTGTCCAAATTTGGGTTAATTTGGAGTTGATTTACTTAGGTATTTTGTCCTAACTTGGGAAAATTAGGGTTAGAGATTTTATGGACCAAATGACCTTCATACCCTCCCAAGTCTTGGTGAGTGGTCCCTGGTATTTATATCTAGATGTACCCCAAAATTTAGCTCATTTGGATGAGTTTTGAATAGTAATTTAGTAAACCCTAGTTTTGACCTAGTGAAGGGTGTTTTGGGAAAAAATGCTCTTTGGAGATTGAGAGGTCAACTCACCTCATCAGAGGTTGAGATGTCTACCACTAGTTTAGAATTATCCTAGTACCCCTTGGGGAAGATGGGATGGTTAGGGTTGGATTACCCTAGGACCCAAGTTCAAACCCTAAATGAGGACTTTGGGGGCTTGTGAAGGACATAGGGGCAAATGCCCTTGTATGGCCTTGAGATTTGGTGGAGAGGTTGTTAATGGGTATTTAACCCTCTGGTTGAAATATTAGGGAATTTAGAGATAGGTAGGTACCTCAAAACCTAAACCCTAGTTTTAGGGTAGAAGGGATTTTAGGTCAAAACAGTAACTTAAATTCATTTAAAAGCTATGAAACTTGGGTAGAGTGTTTTTAGGGTAGTTAGGACCCTTGGATGATTTTTTCTAAAATTTTTGGATAATTATTTATAGTACTTCGCTTATGAATGTAGGTATAGTCCTATTTGATATATTATTTATTAAAGATTTTTAAGTCAAATAATACCCCATGAAACTCTGGAATTAGAGGTTGTTGACTGTAACGCCCCGTTTTTTCAGCGATTATTTTTATTCTCGTTTGGCGTTACGATGACGCGTTTCCGTGGCTTGTGCCATGTGTGGAGTACGGTTTAGCTCCTTAGAACTGAGTGCCCTATTTGGTAGCCTGTTGGCAAGATCTCCCTAGCAAGCCGAGTCGTTTTGGGTGACCCGGTGAGGCCTCTCAGGGGGATGTTGGTGTTTGGCTTTATTTGGGTATAACTCAAGTTCTGTTCGTCGAAAGTTAATTTCGACTTCGCCGTTGCGTTCGTAGCGTGGGTATTTTGCTACGGTGCGAATTTCGTCGAATTCCGAGGTAGTTCGGTTTTCGCGTCGATTTGGTGCTTTATGTAATTTTGTAATTAATAATATAATTATATAATTATATATATATATATATATTTATGGAATGAGAAGGAACCGCCATCTTCATCTTCCCCGATAGAAACCGCCGGCCCCTTGTACGAGAGAAACAGAGTAACCGCCTACCTTCCCTTCGGACGCCGATTCCCGGAGCGTTTGTGGACGGAATTCGATTCCGAGAGTGGATTCGGATTGCTCTCGTCGAGACCTTCATTCCTGCGGTAAGAAATTCGATTTTTGTGGAGTTTTGGAAGGATTGGAATTTTCGGTTTTGGAAGTTTTCCGCCATTAATGGCCGAGTCTTTGTTCTAGGTTTTGCGGCCGTTTTGATCCGTGCGAAGAGGAGGAAAGCAGTCCAAAGCTTCGTTGTGAATTGAGGCAAGTGGTATTCTTGCCCTTGCCAAGTGTTTTCTTTGATTTTATTTGCTGAAATTGAAATCCCGGTTAGCCCAGGTTAGAGGCCTTGTTGTTCTCATTTTTTTTTTGCTAACTATAGGGCTTAGCTCTTCCTACTGAAACCCCCCCTATGTTGTGGTGTTTGGAATCCAAATTGTCGGCGTGAAGCCGTTGTTTCCCTTGCTCTGATTGTTGCTCTGGTTCGGGCGTAGCTGAGAGGGAGAGTTAGGAGGGGGGGTGTGGTTGCCAATTTTCGTTAAGGTATTATTCGAATGGTTAGGCATAGTTTGAATGGTAGTAGCGTGCGACGTGATAGTTGTCTACTGCTACTGCAGTGGAGTGAGTCGTGTGCGCGTTCCGGTGTCGTTCGGGAAATTCCAAACGGTGCAGGTTGACCGCGCACGGTCATCAACCATTAGGGCGCACGACCACTGGTCGTGTGCCTCTGCTCGTGCGCGGCTGTCTTTCAGTTTCCAAAGTTCTGTCTCGGGCAATCGCACGAGCGCTGGCAACAGTGCGCACGACCACTGATCGTGCGACACTGATCGTGCGCAGTTGCTAGGTTTTCTGTCAGGTTTTCCAGGTTCGCTTCGCACGATCATCAGCCGATGAGTGCGCACGACCACTGATCGTGCGTCACTGATCGTGCGCTTTGTATATTTTCTGTTGCTAGGCGAATTTAGATGGTTTCGAGTGCGGGAGTTTAGATACTCAAGTGGCAGGCAACTACTCGAGTTCTGGATCTTCTACCTTGGTCGTTCGACTATCGTCGAGCTCCGTATTCTTTAGTGGGTTTGTGGGTAGTAACATTATTTTGGCAGCGAGTGAGGCTAGCTCACTCAACGCCAAAGTTTAGGTAGGCACTGATTGCGTTTCACTCAACGCCTAGTCGTGTTGGTTTACTTCAACACTCTTCCTTTACCTTGTATTTCATTTCCGAGTGGATTTCCAGTTGTATTTCTGGGTTTTCCTTGTCGGCCGTTTTCTTTATTTTCCTAAAGGCCGAATCGTGGGTCGTGGTTAGTAGTGGTGCTTGTAGCTCTTTATGGGGGTGGAGTTGTGTGATATAGCCAAGGCCACCCATGGATTTCTTGCTCCAGGTACGGGCTGGGCATATCGGGTGGAAGGTCCCTTGTGTTTTCACGTGTTAACCCTCGAGCTTTTGACTTGGACATGGTGGATTGGGGGACTGCGTTTGCCTTCGATCCGGTTCCTCGTTGTTGTTTTTGCTACTATCACTTCCCGCAGTTTAGGGTGTTAGAAGTTTCTTCTTTGGTAGTTTGCAGCATTCTGGCTCTTGGTAGCCTAGTAGGCCCTGCAGGATGTTGTTCCTGGGCTGGGTCATTGCTGTTTCTTTGCACGTTGTGCATTTCTTGTTGTCCTGTTTTGGACAGTTGTGACTCTTTCTACTGCATGTTTCCTGTTATTTTGTCCTTTTGGTTGACTCTTTCATGCAGTTTTACCTTGATTTTTGCTTGCTGAGGTATTCTGTTTTCTTTTGGAATGCCTCAGGTTCTGAGCTGTAGCCAGTCTGGTGGCTAGTTGGAGGTGTTATTGTTGGTGGACTCCCGGACTTTGGAGTTTTGTTTACCTTGTTTGTGAGGTTGTTTTCAGTACTTTCTTACAGACATATATATGTGCTGGTGGGTTCGTGTCAGGTTGTTGGCGCCCACTAGTAGTTTTTACCTTGTACTAGATATATACTATTGCTGCTACCATTTATTTTTCTGGAGATAGTCTACTTGCATTGAGAAGGTTTTATGCTAGGTTGCTAGTTATTTTTAAACTATAATTATTATTATAAATGAAGCTCATGATCAGCATGTTTTGTAAACTTAATCACTATTTTCCAAATCACGTACGAAAACCGTTTTCTTATATATACTATATAAACTAAGTGTAGTGTCTTGCATAGCATGAGTGGTTCTCTTGGGACCCTTATGCGCTCTTTAGGGTGTAAAACCTAATTAAAGTATTTTTCCGCAGCGTTTAAATATAGTTTTCTTTTGTGGACTAGATGATCCACTGAGCCGAGGGATACGGACTCTAAACATAACTGATTTTCTATTCATTAAGCCCATGATTTTCTTGCATAAAGATTGTAGTTGGAATTGCCTGAGCGTCAGCAGTTATCCCCTGCTTGACGTGGCATCATGACGCGTGTTTTCTCTTACTCTGATAATTCTTAATTCGGAGAAAATGCGGGTTGTGACAGTTGGTATCAGAGGGAGGTTGCTTGACAAGTTAGTTGGGCAACCTTCCTTGGATGCTTTTAGTAGTTCAGCACCATGTCATTCACACACCGATATGTCATCAGCACGTCTTGGCAAAAGCACGAACACTACACTCATAGCATAACATGAAGTATACGGGGCATATTATGTAGCATGGGATGCATAATATGTGTTCGTATATGGATCCACCATAGGGGCTACATGTGAGGGTTATGTAGTATGGGATGCATAACCTCACCACATGACTGCGACTAGCACGTTTCTTTTTCGTTGCATGGAAATGTTATGTAGTATGGGATGCATAACATTTTCATGTGTACGCCGCTCATATCATGCATTAGGGCCTTTTTAGAATGCATAACACAAACATGCATATCATAACATTGCATAAGCACAACGCGCCGAGCTAAAGATTTGCAGGATGACATATGTACACACATAAGTTTTCAAACTAACATAAGTTCATGCATCCGATCTAGGCACAAGAGTTAGTGAGGTGGTGGTTAACCATCCTAGGTTAGGGCATATCATCTAATTATTGTGAAGAAGATAAACTCTCAGAGCAAGTTTAGCAGCTTTAAGTCTATATCTACATATGTATTGTCTGTACTGGTAGTCGGTTCTAGTCGTGGGATTTGGATCTGATTTGCATTGTAATGATTTTTAGGATGGCTAGGCGTCCTGCGACTCGATCGACTCCCCTGTCTGAGGGTGAATCTTCTGGAGCTCAGAACGATGCGGTGATCGAGGGTCTGCGTCAGAGTAGCGAAGCTATGGGTAGGCAGTTGGAGGAGGTGCAAGCCCAGATTCAGTCTTTGGTGGCAGTTGTGGCAGGGCAGGCTCAGGGTGCGCAAGTTCCTGCAGGGGGGTTAGCTGTTCCTCCTCCTCCTGCACCCTTGAGGCCTCCAGTGGTGGTGCCAGCAGAGATGGCCTTCATCTCGCAGTTTCAGAGGCTGAGCACTCCCACTTATGATGGGAAGGCAGATTTCATGGTGATAGACGACTGGCTGATCTCCATGGAGGAGATGTTCTCGTACTCAGGGATTGCAGATGATCAGAGGGTGATGTTAGCCGCCTATCAGCTTAAAGGTTTGGCTAAGAGTTGGTGGCTGAGAGAGAAGGAGAGCCTGGTAGCCGGATGCTCTTGGGAAGTGTTCAAGGAGATGCTGTTGAGGAAGTTCTTACCCTCGGTCGAGCGTGACCGCCTCATGAATGATTTCCTCTATCTGAAGCAAAGGAAGCTCACGGTGGGTAAGTATGAGATAGAGTTTAGTAAGTTGAGCCGTTTTGCCCCTGGATTGGTCAGCGTTGAGGCTGATCGAGTTAAGCGATTCCTCGGTGGTTTGAGGAGTGAGGTGCAGCAGTTGGCCAGTGCTTATGGGTCAGTGACTTATGCTGGAGTTGTAGAGGCTGCTCTTAAGGTTGAGGCCATTGAGACGGCGAAAAGCAGAGGCCAGCAGTTGAGGAAGGATAAGAGGAAGTTGGTAGAGGAGAAGAAACCCCTGGTACCCGATGCTGTTTCGGGAAAGAGGAGCAGGGTGGTGTGCAGTTTTTGTGGCCGGTCAGGCCATCCTGTCGAGAGGTGTTTCAAGAAGGCGGCAGCTCAGAAGAAGGAGCAGGTTCATGCGATTCAGGGTGCTCCTGGGAGAGATGTCTCCTATTCAGTTTGCAAGCGATCCGGGCATGATGCAGCCCAGTGTTGGTCCAGGGATAGAGTCTGCTATCAGTGTGGGCAGAAGGGTCACGTTAAGTCGAGGTGTCCTCAGGTCCAGTCAGCTCTTCCTGCAGTTCCATTGCAGGCATTACCTCCACCTCAGCGTGTGGACAAGGGAAAAGGGAAGCTGAACGTGATTTTTTCCGAGGAGGCTCAGACTTCGACCCAAGTGATCTCAGGTTAGTAGTTAGTTGTTTTTCTTTCTAGCCTGGTAGTTTAGTTGCTAGATTGTTTGCGGTACTGTTGTGCTAGTTCTTTAGCTTTGTGCGTTCCTATAGGGAAATTTAAGGTGAAGAACCGCTGGGCGCGTGTTCTGTTTGACTCCGGCGCTACCCACTCGTTCGTGGCTAGAGCCTTTGTGGAGCGTCATCGGTTGTCTCTAGATCGTGTTCGGGATTCCTTCCGTGTCAAGTTTCCCTCTGGTGAATCTGTGTTATCAGATTTGGGTATTTTGGATTGCCCAGTTTTATTAGGGGATTTTCTTGCGAAGACGGATCTGAAGATGATTGATCTAGAGGACTTCGATGTCATTTTGGGCATGGACTGGCTCTCTCGGTATGGTGCGGTCATTCAGTGCAAGGGAAAGCGCTTGGACTTCATCAGGGACGACGGTCAGCCCGGCAGCATGTATGCTGATCCGTGTCAGGATTCTCCTGTTCTCTCTGCGGTATGTGTTCAGAGATTGTTTCTTTCTGATTGTTGTGTTTGTTTAGTCTCGCCGGTTGGAACCGTTGTTAGCGTGCCACGCTTGGAGGAGATTCCTATTGTTCGTGGTTTCGCCGATGTTTTTCCTGATGATCTTCCTGGTATCCCTCCTGAGCGGGATGTGGAGTTTGTTATTGATTTGGAGCCGGGTACGCGTCCTATTGCTAAGGCGCCGTACCGGATGGCCCCTCGTGAGTTAGAGGAGTTGCGAATTCAGTTAGATGAGTTGTTGGCTAAAGGTTTTATCAGGCAGAGTTCGTCGCCTTGGGGTGCTCCTGTTTTGTTCGTAAAGAAGAAAGATGGGTCGATGCGGCTTTGCATCGACTATAGAGAGTTGAACAAGGTCACTATCAAGAACAGGTACCCTCTGCCGAGGATCGGTGATTTATTTGACCAGTTGCGTGGTAGCACGGTGTTCTCCAAGATCGATCTTCGTTCGGGCTATCATCAGCTCAGGATCCGTGAGGCAGATATTCCACGGACTGCGTTTAGGTCGAGGCATGGGCACTTTGAGTTTTTGGTGATGTCGTTTGGTCTGACCAACGCACCATCAGCCTTCATGGATATGATGAACAGGGTGTTCAAGGATTTCCTAGACAAGTTCGTTGTGGTCTTCATTGATGACGTGTTGGTTTATTCTCGTAGTGCTGAGGAGCACGAGCAGCATTTGCGTTTGGTCCTATCAGAGTTGAGGAACCACAAGTTATTCGCCAAGTTGAGCAAGTGCGAATTTTGGTTGCCTCAGGTTTCTTTTCTAGGCCACGTGGTGAACAAGGATGGGATCTCGGTTGACCCAGAAAAGATTGCAGCAGTGACGGATTGGAGTAGGCCGAATACTCCTAAGGAGATCAGAAGTTTCTTAGGGTTGGCTGGCTATTACAGGAGATTCGTGGAGGGTTTCTCTTCTCTAGCCACACCGTTGACCAAGCTGACTCAGAAGAATGTGGCTTTTGTTTGGAGCGAGAAGTGCGAAGAAGCTTTTCAGGAGTTAAAGAGGAGATTGTGTACTGCTCCCGTTCTGACCCGTCCTACTGAGGGCATGGATTATGATGTGTATGTGGATGCTTCGCATGTAGGTCTGGGATGCGTATTAATGCAGGATGGAAAAGTAATTGCTTATGGGTCAAGGCAGTTGAAAACTCATGAGCGGAATTATCCTACGCATGACCTTGAGTTTGCAGCGGTTATCTATGCATTGAAGTTGTGGAGGCACTTACTTTATGGGGCTCAGTGCAAGATTTTTACTGACCATAAGAGCCTGAAGTACGTGTTCACGCAGAAAGAGTTGAATCTGCGTCAGCGGCGGTGGCTTGAGTATGTGGCGGATTATGATGTAGAAATCCAGTATCATCCGGGCAAGGCCAATGTGGTGGCCGACGCCCTGAGCCGAAAGACGGGAAAGATCTTTAACCTCTCCACCGATCGATTAGTTGAGGAGTTCCTCCTTATGGATATTTCAGTGGGATGCTGTGGTTTGCAGAGTAGTTTGTCAGTGGCAGAGCCGTCCTGGATTTCTTTGACTAGACTGCATCAGAAGGACGATCCGGATCTGTTGCACCTTTTTACCAGGACAGAGAAGGGAGAGTTGCCAGATTTTTCTATTGATGATGCGGGTACTTTGAAGTACCGCGGCAGGTTTTGCGTTCCCGCTGTTGGGGACATTAGGAGTATGATTTACAGTGAGGCTCATGGTTCCAGCGTTGCCTACCATCCAGGATCTACGAAGATGTACCGTGACTTAAGGCAAATTGCTTGGTGGTATGGTATGAAAGGAGATATAGCCCGATATGTTGTTGAGTGTCACACTTGCAAGCGTGTGAAGGCCGATCATGGGAGGCCTGGTGGTAAGTTGACTCCGCTAGAGATCCCGACTTGGAAGTGGGAGAGTATATCTATGGACTTCATTACGGGTTTGCCAAAATCCCCGAGAGGATTTGATTCTGTTTGGGTTATAGTGGATAGATTGACGAAGTGTGCTCACTTCGTGCCTTATAAGATTGATTACCCGATGAAGAAGATAGCGGAGTTGTACTTGAATGAAGTCATCCGACTCCACGGTGTGCCGGTTAGCATCATTTCTGATCGAGACTCCCGGTTTACTTCTCGTTTTTGGCAGAGTCTGCAGGAGGGTTTGGGTACGGATCTGAGGTATTCTACTGCGTACTACCCTCAGACCAATGGGCAGACGGAGCGGGTCAATCAGATTGTTGAGGATATGATCCGGTGCTATATTTTAGACCACGGTGGAGCGTGGGATGAGCGTCTGTGACTCATGGAATTTGCTTACAATAACAGTTATCAGGAAAGCTTGCAGATGGCTCCGTTCGAAGCTTTGTATGGAAGGCGCTGTAGGACTCCGTTATTTTGGGCTGAGGCTGGTGAGAAGCCTTTGTTGGGTCCTGATGCTCTGGAAGAGATGGAAGTCACCGTGAAGCTTATTCGGGAGAAGCTTCGGTTAGCTCAGGAGAGGTATGAAAAGAACGCCAATCGGCGTAGGTCTGCCTTGGAGTTTTTAGTAGGGGATCATGTATACCTCAAGGTTTCTCCAATGGTTGGTGTGAAGAGATTTGGTAAAAATCGGAAATTGGACCCAAGGTATGTGGGCCCGTTTGAGGTCTTGGAGCGGATTGGTGTGTCTGCATATAGATTGGATTTGCCAGCGAACTTCCCTGGTATTCATAATGTTTTTCATGTTAGCCAATTGCGGAAGTGTGTGCGCAGCAGTGGGCAACTCTTGGATATTGTGCCCCAGTTAGAGCCCAACCTCTCTTTCGTTGAGGTGCCAGTTCGTATTTTGGATACTCAGGAGCGTGTGCTGCGAAAGAAGTCCATACCGATGGTGAAAATTCTTTGGAAAAATCAGGATTTGGAGAGCGCGACTTGGGAGCTAGAGTCGGCCATGAGGAGGGCGTACCCTCACCTGTTTCTCTGATTTGATCGGTATGTTTCCCTTTGTAACTTCTGTTTGTTACTTTTCCTTCTTTTGTAGGAGGGTTGTGCGTAAAGTTTCGGGACGAAACTTTCTTTTAGGGGGAGTGTCTGTAACGCCCCGTTTTTTCAGCGATTATTTTTATTCTCATTTGGCGTTACGATGACGCGTTTCCGTGGCTTGTGCCATGTGTGGAGTACGGTTTAGCTCCTTAGAACTGAGTGCCCTGTTTGGTAGCCTGTTGGCAAGATCTCCCTAGCAAGCCGAGTCGTTTTGGGTGACCCGGTGAGGCCTCTCGGGGGGATGTTGGTGTTTGGCTTTATTTGGGTATAACTCGAGTTCTGTTCGTCGAAAGTTAATTTCGACTTCGCCGTTGCGTTCGTAGCGTGGGTATTTAGCTACGGTGCGAATTTCGTCGAATTCCGAGGTAGTTCGGTTTTCGCGTCGATTTGGTGCTTTATGTAATTTTGTAATTAATAATATAATTATATAATTATATATATATATATATATATTTATGGAATGAGAAGGAACCGCCATCTTCATCTTCCCCGATAGAAACCGCCGGCCCCTTGTACGAGAGAAACGGAGTAACCGCCTACCTTCCCTTCGGACGCCGATTCCCGGAGCGTTTGTGGACGGAATTCGATTCCGAGAGTGGATTCGGATTGCTCTCGTCGAGACCTTCATTCCTGCGGTAAGAAATTCGATTTTTGTGGAGTTTTGGAAGGATTGGAATTTTCGGTTTTGGAAGTTTTCCGCCATTAATGGCCGAGTCTTTGTTCTAGGTTTTGCGGCCGTTTTGATCCGTGCGAAGAGGAGGAAAGCAGTCCAAAGCTTCGTTGTGAATTGAGGCAAGTGGTATTCTTGCCCTTGCCAAGTGTTTTCTTTGATTTTATTTGCTGAAATTGAAATCCCGGTTAGCCCAGGTTAGAGGCCTTGTTGTTCTCATTTTTTTTTGCTAACTATAGGGCTTAGCTCTTCCTACTGAAACCCCCCCTATGTTGTGGTGTTTGGAATCCAAATTGTCGGCGTGAAGCCGTTGTTTCCCTTGCTCTGATTGTTGCTCTGGTTCGGGCGTAGCCGAGAGGGAGAGTTAGGAGGGGGGGTGTGGTTGCCAATTTTCGTTAAGGTATTATTCGAATGGTTAGGCATAGTTTGAATGGTAGTAGCGTGCGACGTGATAGTTGTCTACTGCTACTGCAGTGGCGTGAGTCGTGTGTGCGTTCCGGTGTCGTTCGGGAAATTCCATACGGTGCAGGTTGACCGCGCACAGTCATCAACCTTTAGGGCGCACGACCACTGGTCGTGTGCCTCTGCTCGTGCGCGGCTGTCTTTCAGTTTCCAAAGTTCTGTCTCGGGCAATCGCACGAGCGCTGGCAACAGTGCGCACGACCACTGATCGTGCGACACTGATCGTGCGCAGTTGCTAGGTTTTCTGTCAGGTTTTCCAGGTTCGCTTCGCACGATCATCAGCCGATGAATGCGCACGACCACTGATCATGCGTCACTGATCGTGCGCTTTGTATATTTTCTGTTGCTAGGCAAATTTAGATGGTTTCGAGTGCAGGAGTTTAGATACTTAAGTGGCAGGCAACTACTCGAGTTCTGGATCTTCTGCCTTGGTCGTTCGACTGTCGTCAAGCTCCGTATTCTTTAGTGGGTTTGTGGGTAGTAACATTATTTTGGCGGCGAGTGAGGCTAGCTCACTCAACGCCAAAGTTTAGGTAGGCACTGAGTGCGTTTCACTCAACGCCTAGTCGTGTTGGTTTACTTCAACACTCTTCCTTTACCTTGTATTTCATTTCCGAGTGGATTTCCAGTTGTATTTCTGGGTTTTCCTTGTCGGCCGTTTTCTTTATTTTCCTAAAGGCCGAATCGTGGGTCGTGGTTAGTAGTGGTGGTTGTAGCTCTTTATGGGGGTGGAGTTGTGTGATATAGCCAAGGCCACCTATGGATTTCTTGCTCCAGGTACGGGCTGGGCATGTCGGGTGGAAGGTCCCTTGTGTTTTCCCGTGTTGACCCTCGAGCTTTTGACTTGGACATGGTGGATTGGGGGACTGCATTTGCCTTCGATCCGGTTCCTCGTTGTTGTTTTTGCTACTATCACTTCCCGCAGTTTAGGGTGTTAGAAGTTTCTTCTTTGGTAGTTTGTAGCATTCTGGCTCTTGGTAGCCTAGTAGGCCCTGCAGGATGTTGTTCCTGGGCTGGGTCGTTGCTGTTTCTTTGCACGTTGTGCATTTCTTGTTGTCCTGTTTTGGACAGTTGTGACTCTTTCTACTGCATGTTTCCTGTTATTTTGTCCTTTTGGTTGACTCTTTCATGCAGTTTTACCATGATTTTTGCTTGCTGAGGTATTCTGTTTTCTTTTGGAATGCCTCAGGTTCTGAGCTGTAGCCAGTCTGGTGGCTAGTTGGAGGTGTTGTTGTTGGTGGACTCCCGGACTTTGGAGTTTTGTTTACCTTATTTGTGAGGTTGTTTTCAGTACTTTCTTACAGACATATATATGTGCTGGTGGGTTCGTGTCAGGTTGTTGGCGCCCACTAGTAGTTTTTACCTTGTACTAGATGTATACTATTGCTGCTACCATTTATTTTTCTGGAGATAGTCTACTTGCTTTGAGAAGGTTTTATGCTAGGTTGCTAGTTATTTTTAAACTATAATTATTATTATAAATGAAGCTCATGATCAGCATGTTTTGTAAACTTAATCACTATTTTCCAAATCACGTACGAAAACCGTTTTCTTATATATACTATATAAACTAAGTGTAGTGTCTTGCATAGCATGAGTGGTTCTCTTGGGACCCTTATGCGCTCTTTAGGGTGTAAAACCTAATTAAAGTATTTTTCCGCAGCGTTTAAATATAGTTTTCTTTTGTGGACTAGATGATCCACTGAGCCGGGGGATACAGACTCTAAACATAACTGATTTTCTATTCATTAAGCCCATGATTTTCTTGCATAAAGATTGTAGTTGGAATTGCCTGAGCGTCAGCAGTTATCCCCTGCTTGACGTGGCATCATGACGCGTGTTTTCTCTTACTCTGATAATTCTTAATTCGGAGAAAATGCGGGTTGTGACAGTTGACCAGCAGGAATACTCCTGAATTTTTAGTTTAATTTTATGTTGAAGAAATCTAGTAGTTCTTTCTCAAGTGTTATAAAAGGGCTTTATTGTTTTAAAATATATTATGGCTTAAATATTTTCTGGAAAATTATTAAATTTGATAAATAGGGTTCTTAAACCAATATGTACCAGTGGGAATTTATTCAGGATTTTTGGAGTTATGAATATAGTACTTGATTCACAAGCATGCTAGATTAAGAATTTAGTAAATGATTTATTGTAAATTAATTTCCTGTAGGAAAATTATGAAACTTAACTAGTACTGTTTTCATGGTGTTATTAGTACCCTGTAATTAATCCAAATTATTTGGATGAAGATTTGATGTAGTTTGTTCATTAGACATGAAGAAATGAATTATTACTAAAACATATTTAGGCCCCTTAGAATTTAGTAAAAAAATTGTCAAACCTTGGATATATCATTTTTAGATACAGTAGTATTTATCTTAAATTTATTATGATTTACCAATGACTGAAAAGTATACTCCCTGTTCAAATTTGGTAGACCTTGGATCTTAGGAAAATCAATTAATTAATGGATTAATTGAGAAAATTGTTATAACTGGGAATTGATTCAATTATGTCGTGATAGGCCCCCAGTAAATAACTTAGGTCGTTCGGATGAAAACACAAAGGACATCCTATCATAGACATCATATAGTATAGGGTGGTCTATAATTAGTGATTTTGGGAAATGTGTAACAGGATAAGGTTTGGGTTAGCATAAGGACAGGTTGTGTTGGGTGGATTTAAAGAAAGTGGATGGATCACCATAGGAGGTTTCAAGTGTGGTGAGGAATGAGTTGATGCGCTCTAGAAGGTGCACGGGACCGACGAAAGATCGTCGTCCCCGTAAGAGTGAAGAGTCAAATTCACCCTAGGTTTAGTTTGATGCAATTTATAAAGGGAACGGGTAAGGGAAAAACAACCAATAACAATAAGTGCCTTGCGAAAGGGAACTTCGGGTCGTAATGCCGCCGTCTTGGTTCCTAGTGCCTATTGAGAACCCTTCACGGGGCATAATCCGGAGGCAGTCCTAGGCTAACGTAAATCTTAAATAAATCAAAAGAGTAATTAGTTGAAATAGGTTTACACTTCACACACTAGTTAGATAGACATTTGGAAAAGGTTAAGTCGTCCCGAGGTGTTCAAAGGGGCGTCATCCCGCGGTGCTCAAAGGGATGAGGTTTGGAATTGAGCCGGACGGTTTAGTCCGGGGAGCTTAGTCTCGGTTTGTGGTTGAGTCGGACGGTTTGGTCCGGGAGCTTTACTCTTGACCTCTTATATTAAATGTTGCATGTACATAAATTGGAAACTTTAAGGTGGTGGGTCTTCGATATTGGGGAGTTCGTTGCACCGACACCAATATCATCGACTCGGCAAGTGTGGTTTTACACTTCACCAAACTTTAGTCTTCCGGTCCAGTCGGCAAGAGTATGCGGGAGTCCGCCTTGTGCACCAGGCGTTGAAGGTGTACGATAGGTCAGACCGGTAGTGCTAATACTTGTTTTGAGGTGGGCGAAGCCCAACCCACCGCTTCCGTCTGCCACTACAGAGGTATCCTGGGAGGTAACGACTCTGAAAGGGGGAACTAAGGTTAGTGTACACAAAGTTGGGTGTGTGAGTTGCACTGCATGAACATCATTAACCCACCATATAGCTGAATACATAATCATTCATAAGAACCTTGACACCTAATGTATAAGTGGAATGGGACGCTTATACATTAGGACCTGCAAAACGACCCCTTGGTCTATAAGCTTGTGTGGGCAATTTTTATAGATTAAGGTCATTTTAAATATTTATATAATGCTTGTGATAACCGACACCCCAACGTATAAAGTGGAATGGGACATTTATACGATGGGAGCCCTGTAGAAGATCCCTTGGCTTATGTGTACTCACATAAGTGAAGGTTTAATTCTTATTTTACTTACCTTTCTGTTTTACCTATTACAAAACTTATATTGTTCGCCTGTCATAACTTGCTAGTTAGGTCCACCGTCATCTGCTTTTGACTACTCTCCACCTTCATGTCCTTCCCTTTCTTCCTCTCCGCTCGGTGCCTTAGGGCATGGGGGAAGGGATGGGGGATGATAGGGCTTAGTCTTATAGACTAACTATTTTCGGACCACATCATTTTAGGGAATCGTGGAGCCCAGCCCGGAGGAGCAGCCCAGGAGGCCGGTGCGCTTGGAGACAGGGCAGTCTAGCTCAGGAGTTCAGACAGCCGGGACCGTGAGTTCTGTTCCTTAGTAGCAGTTTGTTTTTCAGCTTCCGTTTGAGTGACCATGTAGTGAGGTGTTGTTGTACTGGGCTTAAGTCCTCTTCCTTTCAGTACTCTGTTTTTTTTACTCTGATGTTATATTGTGGACGCTTCCTTCGTGGAGTTTACTTATATGTGATTTATTATTGTGGACTGCATTTCTCTTTCTTTACTACTTGCTACTTGATTGTGATCGAAAAGGCCGGCAGAATCGGCGCGTTGTAGTGACGACCTTCCTGGGTGCGAAGGTGTAACCGCAAAGCGGCGGTTCTGGGCATAAGACCCCGAGTTTTGAATCAAAAAAGGGGTCTTACACGCCTTGCCTATTAGTATCTCTCGGCGCGAGTGGATCTGGAGGGTGAACTCCCCCCCCCCTCTTTTTTCTTCTTTATGCAGGGAGTTTTCTTGAAGTACCCCCTCTTCTGTTATTGTGCCAAGGGTCGGTGTTTTTTCTGTTTAATCCGCTTTTACACCAAGACACCAGTTACCTGACTCCGGTAAACACCCAACCCAAATTACAGTTGTTCGACGCATTTCTGCTTCCAAATTACAGCTTCCATGTCTATATCAAGCATGGAAATGAAAACAAAACCTTGTTCACAAAGAACCGTAGCATGACAGAGTAAGGAGATGGATGGGGATGGGAAGGAGACAACCACTCCGTGGAAGAGGACCTGATTCCTCTTTCATTATTGTGTCCAACCACCGAGTGAGCCTACAACCCTGCTAGCTTGATGAGAGCCTAATCAGCGGGTCTTCTCGGGGTCTCCTCTCCTCTTTCTCCTCCAACCACCGAGTGAGCCTACAGCCCTGCCAGCTTGATGAGAGCCTGGCCAGCGGGTCTGCTCGGGGTCTCCTCTCCTCTTTCTCCTCCAACCACCGAGTGAGCCTACAGCCCTGCCAGCTTGATGAGAGCCTGGTCAGCGGGTCTGCTCGGGGTCTCCTCTCCTCTTTCTCCTCCAACCACCGAGTGAGCCTACAGACCTGCCAGCTTGATGAGAGCCTGGTCAGCGGGTCTGCTCGGGGTCTCTTCTCCACTTTCTCCTCCAACCACCGAGTGAGCCTACATCCCTGCCAGCTTGATGAGAGCCTAGTCAGCGGGTCTGCTCGGGGTCTCCTCTCCTCTTTCTCCTCCAACCACCGAGTGAGCCTACAGCCCTGCCAGCTTGATAAGAGCCTGGTCAGTGGGTCTGCTCGGGGTCTCCTCTCCTCTTTCTCCTCCAACTACCGAGTGAGCCTACAGCCCTGCCAGTTCGATGAGAGCCTGGTCAGCGGGTCTGCTCGGGGTCACCTCTCCTCTTTCTCCTCCAACCACTGAGTGAGCCTATGTTGGGATTTGTCTCCACAATGCCTCAGATTTGTAGGAGGTCAGACCTTGAACTAAGATGAATTAAGGTGTATTTGATGCTGTGTTTAAGTTGTATGTGTGCAGGTTCTGATTGCCAAGTGTAGACCAATGTCAGTCTATAATGGGTCACCAAACACAGGACCATACAATGTAATTCCTCATTGTGTGATCCAAAGTGTTGGCCCATGTATAGCCTCTCTATTGGGATACACTTCCTTCATGCACTTGGATTGATGGACAGAAGCATTGGAGCAAATTTCCTCTTAGAATTTTCCTAAGTCTTTTATACTCGAGTATTTCCTTGTAATACACGAGTAAGCATATTGATACTCGAGTAAGTGCTTTATGATACTCGAGTATATACTCTGATACTCGAGTATATCTCCTGATACTCGAGTAAGTATATTGATACTCGAGTAAGTGCTTTATGATACTCGAGTATATACTCTGATACTCGAGTAAGTATGTTTATACTCGAGTAAGTATTTTCTGATACTCGAGTAAGTCTGTTGATACTCGAGTATATCTTCTAATACTCGAGTAAGTCTGTCTATACTCGAGTAAGTGTTTTCTGATACTCGAGTAAGTCTGTTGATACTCGAGTATATCTTCTGATACTCGAGTAATTTCTTCCTTACTCGAGTAATTGACTCTGATATAAACATTTCTCAGTTATATTTTCTATACTCGAGTTTAGCCTTTTTGATACTCGAGTATATCGTCTTGATACTCGAGTATACTTTTCTATTACTCGAGTATACACTTCTGATACTCGAGTATACCATTCTTGATACTCGAGTAATGCTTTCTTCTCTCCTGTAATTCTCTCTTTCTATACTCGAGTATACTGCCTCTTGCTACTCGAGTAATCCATCTCTCCATACTCGTGTATATCCTCTATTACTCGAGTATCGCAGTCAACTTCTCCAGAATTATTCTAAGTTCTTTTTCATCATAAGTATTTTGAATCTGTCAATTCTGATTGGTCCACGTGTCATCATTAATCAACGTTATGACCGTTGGAACCCACCTATAAATAGTCTTTTCAGAATTGACTTATGATCAAGAGATTACAGAGATATACTTTTAAGGAAAGAGAAAATTCCGTGAACCCTAATTCTCACGCCGCCGCCAGTGTTGTTCACGGGAAAAAACTTTGGATCGCCGATCTTCGTCTTCAACGACTTTCTCTCCAGCGATCCAGACAAAGTGAATCACTCGATCTCGCCGAGCCTCAAATATTTCAGATCTCTCTTCTCGATCGAGGTGGTTCTAGTTTTCAGACTCGTGGATCTCTCTCAGGTCATCTTCAACCATTTTCTGATCAAGCCGAAGTTCCTGAAGAAGAAGACCGTCAAAGATCCAGATCTGAGATTATTGTTTTGATTTTTACTCTCAAACCAAATTTCTTTGTAGGAGATTCTTCTCCGAGACTTGTAGGAAGTTTTGTCTTCCGAGTTTTTGTAGATCCGTTTTGGGATCGAGATTTGTAGGAACGTGGTTCCGAGGTGTAGGATTGTTTTTCAATCCGAGATAGTGGAGTAGCCGAGTCTAGTAATTTGCTAGATCGGTGAGGAAAGTGGACGTACCCAAGGTTGGGGAACCACTATAAATCTCTTGTCTTCTGTGATTGCTTGATATTTGCTGTGTTAGTTTTTAATTCCGCATTTGACACGCATTTCACCTATTCACCCCCCTCTAGGTGATTTAGGCTAACAACTTAGACCTCTCAATTATTTCAGATCTCTCTTCTCGATCGAGGTGGTTCTAGTTTTCAGACTCGTGGATCTCTCTCAGGTCATCTTCAACCTTTTTCTGATCAAGCCGAAGTTCCTGAAGAAGAAGACCGTCAAAGATCCAGATCTGAGATTATTGTTTTGATTTTTACTCTCAAACCAAATTTCTTTGTAGGAGATTCTTCTCCGAGACTTGTAGGAAGTTTTGTCTTCCGAGTTTTTGTAGATCCGTTTTGGGATCGAGATTTGTAGGAACGTGGTTCCGAGGTGTAGGATTGTTTTTCAATCCGAGATAGTGGAGTAGCCGAGTCTAGTAATTTGCTAGATCGGTGAGGAAAGTGGACGTACCCAAGGTTGGGGAACCACTATAAATCTCTTGTCTTCTGTGATTGCTTGATATTTGCTGTGTTAGTTTTTAATTCCGCATTTGACACGCATTTCACCTATTCACCCCCCTCTAGGTGATTTAGGCTAACAACTTAGACCTCTCAGCCTACAACCCTGCCAGCTTGATGAGAGCCTGGCCAGCGGGTCTGCTCGGGGTCTCCTCTCCTCTTTCTCCTCCAACCACCGAGTGAGCCTACAACCCTGCTAGCTTGATGAGAGCCTAATCAGCGGGTCTTCTCGGGGTCTCCTCTCCTCTTTCTCCTCTAACCACCGAGTGAGCCTACAGCCCTGCCAGCTTGATGAGAGCCTGGTCAACGGGTCTGCTCGGGGTCTCCTCTCCTCTTTCTCCTCCAACCACTGAGTGAGCCTACAGCCATGCCAGCTTGATGAGAGCCTGGTCAGCGGGTTTGCTCGGGGTCTCCTCTCCTCTTTCTCCTCCAACCACCGAGTGAGCCTACAGCCCTGCCAGCTTGATGAGAGCCTGGTCAGCGGGTCTGCTCGGGGTCTCCTCTCCTCTTTCTCCTCCAACCACCGAGTGAGCCTACAGCCCTGCTAGCTTGATGAGAGCCTTGTCAGCGGGTCTGCTCTGGGTCTCCTCTCCTCTTTCTCCTCCAACCACCGAGTGAGCCTACAGCCCTGCCAGCTTGATGAGAGCCTGGTCAGCGGGTCTGCTCGGGGTATCCTCTCCTCTTTCTCCTCCAACCCTGTCTTTTAAGAAGGACGCCCTGAGGTGTATTGTGCTAGTAAATCATGACATACCTTCAGGAAGGAAGATCATTAAAAATCACTCAAATAAATTCAGAAGAAAATTATCATTATGGATAGAAACGCTTCAGATCATCAACGATGCGGGTGCGATCCAGGGGTACCCCGTCCACATCCTGGAGGTGATACCCCCTGACTTCAAGACTTCTTTTATGATGAAGGGACCCTTCCAATTAAGGTTGAGCTTTCCTACCGAGGCCCCCCTGCCCGCAGCATCCACCTTCTTGAGGACCAAGTCTCCTTTCTGAAATTGCTTGATCCTGATGTGCTTATCAAAGTACCAAGACATCCGACGCTTGACCTCCTCATGCCGGATTGATGCAAGCTCCCTGAGCTCCTCCACGAGGTCGAGTGAAAGCCTCTGCTCCTCTCTATTATCTACCTACCACCTTTCATCCCCCTCCCTTGCTGTTGTTACCCTGGGATATTCAATCTCAAATTCTACGGGTATGACGGCCTTTGAGCCATGTGAGAGTTTGAAAGGCATCTCTCCTGTGGTCGTATTTGGTGTAGTTCGCAGAGCCCACAGGATGGAGGGGAGTTGTTCCACCCAGCTCCCACTCAAGTTGTCCACTTTCTTCTTTAAGAGATTCACAATGATCTTATTTGCCGCTTCTACCTGACCGTTGCTTCGAGGGTGGTAAATCAAAGCGAACCAAAGGTCTATGCCAAGCTGTACACAAAAATCCACAAACTCCTTGCTGGCAAATTGTGGCCCGTTGTCAGTGACGATTGCCAAAGGGAGCCTGTGCCGACAAACAATCTCTCCCCACACAAAGTTCTTGACCACTTGTGATGTCACCTTTGCCAAAGCCTTCACCTCCAACCATTTTGAAAAAAAATCCACCATGACCGCTGGCTTGAGGAAACGGTCCCACCAGATCCAGTCCCCATATGGCGAAGGGCCATGGAGAGGTGATCGTTTGTAGCCTCTGTGCTGGGAGGAGCTGCAAGGGAGCAAACTCCTGGCACTTTCTACATCTCTTGGCTAGCTCCTCCTCATCTTTCCGGAGGGTGGGCAAGAAATAGCCTTGCCTTAGTACCCTCCCTTCCAAGGTCCGACTCCCTGAGTGGCTTCCGCATTCCCCCGAATGAACCTCTTCCAGTACCCTTGATGCTTTCTTCTCGGACACACACTGGGCTAGCAATCCAGACAATGTTTTTCGGTAAATAACTCCTTCCTTTAACAAGTAATAAGCTGACTTGTACCTAATCCGCTTCCTCTCGAGATCCCCCTCGGGTAGACGTCCCGACGCCATGAAGATCACAAAAGGATCCATCCAAGACACCTCCTGGTCGACCTCCATTATCTCCCCCTCTTCTATAGAAGGCCTGAAGAGTTCGGTCATAGTCCCCCCGGCCTGAGGGCCATGCTTCGCGGGCAGGTCTGCCCTAGCACTCTCTTCCCTAGGAACGTGCTGGATGGAGAAGCTATGAAACTGCCCAACGATACCCTTTATCTTTACCAGGTACAACTGGAGAGTCGGTTCCCTCACCTCGAACTCTCCGTTGATGTGCCTTGCCACCACCAAGGAGTCCGTGAAGACTCTGATATCCTGTATGCCTAACTCCCTAGCCAGCCTAAGCCCGACGATGATTGCTTCGTACTCGGCTTGATTGTTTGTGAGGGTGAAATGTATCTTCAAGGCTTGCTCGATCTTAGTCCCCTCGGGACTTGTCAAGATGACCCCTCCCCCGAAAGAATTCTTACTAGAGGCCCCATCTACCAACATCTCCCAAGCCACCACGGGTGATACCTCCACCTCCTCGGCCTCTACACATAGTCCGCTAAGAAATCTGCCACTACTTGCTCCTGAATAGCCTCTCGAGGGACGTAGGAGAGGTCGAATTCGCTGAGCTCTATCGACCACTTGGCCAATCTTCCCGAGTGCTCGACCCCCTCGAGGATGCGGCGAAGAGGGTGGTCCGTCATAACCTGAATTGCATGGGCTTGGAAGTATGGCCTAAGCTTCAGGGACGACACGATGAGAGCGAAGGCCAGTTTTTCCAAGATGGGGTACTTCAGCTCTGCCTTTTTGAGGACCCTGCTCACGTAATAAATGGGGAACTACTTCTTCACTTCCTCTCGGACGAGGACCGAGCTAACCGCCCCCGTACCTACCCCCAAATAGAGGAAAAAACTCTCCCCTTCCCTCGGCCCTTGAAGTAGTGGCGTCTGGGTGAGCTGTTGCTTTAGAGCCGTAAAGGCCCTTTCGCATTCTTAGGTCCACTCAAGCTCCCTTCCTCCCCTTAGAGTTCGAAAGAAAGAGGAGCACCTCTCTCCTACCCTAGAGAGGAACCTGCTCAGCCCTGCCAACTTGCCAGTGAGACGCTGGACCTCCTTGACATTCTTAGGAGATCCTAGCTCTAGGATCGCCTTTACCTTGTCTAGATTGGGCTCCACCCCCGCAGGGGTAAGGAGATGTCCCAAAAACTTCCCCCTGCTGGCCCCGAATACACATTTTATGGGGTTAAGTCTCATCTTATACTTCCTTACAGTTGTAAAAGTTTCCTGCAGGTCCAAAACAAGGGACTCGAGGTCCAGACTCTTGACCATCAAGTCATCCACATAGACCTCGAGGTTCCGCCCCTTCTGCTCCCGAAATATCTGGTCCATCATCCTTTGATAGGTTGCTCCCGTGTTTTTTAGCCCGAAGGGCATCATGTTGTAACTAAATCACCCATCCTCCGTGACGAAGGTGACGTCCTTGACGTCCGGGGGATGCATGCGTATCTGGTGGTACCCTGAAAAGGCATCTAAAAAACTCATTAGTGAAAAGCCGACGGCTGAGTCAACCAGCGCGTCGATTCGAGGCAGAGGGTAACAATCCTTCGGGCAGGCTTTATTCAAAAGAGAGAAATCAATACACATTCTCCATTTCCCCTCCCCCTTTTTTACCATTACAACATTGCTCACCCACCCCGGATACCTTCTGGCAGATATAAATCCTGCCTGGAGCAGCTTCTCCACCACTTCTCTGATAGGTCTGGCCATCTTGGAGGCGATGGCCCTCTTCTTCTGTTGGATGGGGCGGACCTTGGGGTCGAGGTTGAGACGGTGGCATGCCACGTCCGCGTAGACCCCCGGCATTTCAGCTTCACTCCAGGCGAAGAAATTGATGTTCTCTTGCACGCACCTCCGGATCTCCTCCTGGTCCTTGGGAGTGAGTTCTCCGCTGATCTTGATCTTTTCCTTTCTTCCGTCTTTTGTGAGGATCTCCATCTCTAGAACCTCCACAGCCGCCCTAAACCTCGAAGGTTCTTCTTCATCTGGCTCCTTCAAGTCCTCTTCCAGCTCCTTTGACCCGTACTCCTTCACTCCCAAGTCTTCCACTGCAGCCACCCTCTCCTAGGCCCTTTGTCTCTCCTCCCAGGCTCCCCTCTGATGATGCCCTCTTTCTCTTATTCCCCCCAACACCTCCTCCATTCCCCCTACGCTCCTGCTCCCCAGCCATCTCCGACTCCACTGCAAGGCTTCCCTCCACCCCTGCTTCCTCTCTCTCCAGCTCCTCTCCTCCAGCCACTTGCTCTCCCGCCATTGCTGGCTCCACCGCACTGCCTCTCTCCACTTCTGCTTCCTCTCTCTCCAGCTCCTCTCCTCCAGCCACTTGCTCTCCCGCCATTGCTGGCTCCACCGCACTGCCTCTCTCCACTCCTGCTTCCTCTCTCTCCAACTCCTCTCCTCCAGCCACTTGCTCTCCCACCATCGATGGCTCCACCGCACTGCCTCTCTCCACTCCTGATTCCTTTCTCTCCAACTCTTCTCGTCCAGCCACTTGCTCTCTCGCCATCGCTGGCTCCACCGCACTGCCTCTCTCCACTCCTGCTTCCTTTCTCTCCAACTCTTCTCGTTCCATCCTTTTCTCTAGCTCATCTGTGTCACCCTTCCATGAAATGGTGTTGACCGCCGTCACATAGCACTCCTGAGCCGCCTTTGGATCCCCCCTTACCCTGATCTGGGTTCCTCCCGAATTGAGATTCAAGCACTGATGGAACGAGTATGGTACACATCTAAAGGCGCTGATCAAAGGGCGCCCAAAAATCGCAATGTAGCTGCTGGGGGCATCCACTATTGTAAAAGTAGAGAGAAAACGACTAGAAAACAAGCCGGAACTTTGAATAATGAAAATTTTATTATCCAAAAAGATATCATTTACAAAGGTATGGCCTCCCTTTTATAGAATGGAGGAGATAGAGGAGAGTACAAACTAACAATGTGGGACTAAATAAATGTACAAAGACTGGGCGGTTTGATATGTACAGACCGCACAGTCCGCGCGGTTAGATAACAGGCTAACCGCCCGGACAGACCAGAGGGAGATGCAGAAGGAGACCACCAGACTGCCAGACCGCCAGACCGCCAAATATCCAAGTCGTTGTAGACAAACCGCTAGACCGCCGAACCATAGCAGCAACCACCTGGATATGCAACTGCTGGAGAGAAACTGCTAGACCGCACGGTCAACAACTCGCCAGATCCAAACCGCTAGACCGCACAGTCAACAATCCGCCAGGTCCAAACCGCAGACCGCCCGGTCTCATGCTTCAACACTCCCCCTCAAGCTGGAGCATAGATATCAATCATGCCCAGCTTGTCACAGATGTGGAAGAATGAAGTAGAAACCGGCTTGGTAAAGATATCTGCCAGCTCTTTGTCAGAGGTGACGAACGGAGTGCAAATCTGTCCCTTCAAGACTTCTTCCCGGATGAAATGGCAGTCAACTTCTATATGCTTCGTTCTCTCATGGAAGACCGGATTTTGAGATATGTATATAGCGGCCTTGTTATCACAGAACATAGGAAGAGGATAGTCGTAGACCTCTCCTAGGTCAAACATGAGAGCCCTCATCCATTTTAGTTCACACGTGGTTGACGCCATACTCCGATATTCAGCTTCTGCACTCGACCTTGAGACAACAGACTGCTTCTTGCTCTTCCAACTCACAAGATTACCTCCAATAAAGGTGCAAAACCCAGATGTAGACTTCCGATCACCTTTATCATCCGCATAGCTTGAGTCTGAATAGGCTTCAACTCTCAGATGACCATGCTTCTGAAAGAGTAACCCTTTTCCTGGTGCTGCTTTGACATACTCTAATATCTTTAAGGCAGATTGAAGATGACATTCCCTGGGAGCCTGCATGAACTGACTAACCTTGCCAACAGCATATGAGATGTCGGGTCTGGTCACTGTGAGATAAATGAGTTTGCCTACCAGACGTCTATACCTCGTGACATCAGATACAAGAGGTGAGTCATCTGTCCATGTCTTGTCTTCTCCAGTAGCCATGGGATACCGAGCTGGTTTGGCACCGGTCAGTCCTGCATCTTGTAGAAGATCAAGAGCATACTTCCGTTGAGAGAGGACCAGCGAGTCAGGCTTCCGAGAGATTTCTATCCCCAAAAAGTACTTTGGGGAGCCCATGTCCTTCGTAACAAGGTGTTGACGGAGGTGTTTCTTTGTTAGGTCCACCCCAGCTTGGTCATCGCCGGTCAGAAGAATATCGTCTACATAAACTGCCAAAACCACAAGGCCCGATGCGGTTTTGCGAATAAACAGAGAGTGATCAGCTGAACTTCTCGCAAAGCCAATAACAGCCACAATGCTACTGAACTTGTCGAACCATGCCCGAGGGCTCTGTTTTAGGCCATAGATGGCCTTCTTCAACTGACATACACGTGTCTCCCCCTGAGCAACATACCCTGGAGGTTGCTCCATGTAAACATCCTCGTGAAGATCCCCATATAGAAAAGCATTTTTGACATCAAGCTGAGAAATAGGCCAATCCCGGTTGACGGCCACAGAGAGAAGAACACGGATGGTGCTGAGGCGAGCAACGGGGGAAAACGTATCAAAGTAGTCAACCCCATAAGTCTGAGTATAGCCTTTGGCCACCAGTCGGGCCTTGTAGCGTTCCACAGAGCCATCGGGGCGAAATTTCACAACAAACACCCAGCGACAGCCAACCACATCAGTGCCCACTGGAGGAGAAACAAGGGTCCAGGTACCTCGTTCCGTAAGAGTGGCGATTTCCTCATCCATGGCAGATTTCCAGTGAGGAATAGCAAGAGCCTCCTGGTAGGTGCGAGGAGTAGTAGTAGCCGAGATCGCCAAAGCAAAATGCCTGCGAGAAGGAGTAAGCTGATCATAGGAAACAACAGCCGCAAGCGGATGTCGGGTGCACGCCCGCACCCCTTTGCGAAGAGCAACAGGGAGATCTAGGTCGTCTTGAGCCTCAGGAACCGGAGCGTCCGTGGCGGAGAAAGCTGGCCCGGGACTTGAGAGAGACGGCGGTGGAGAAACGGGAGAAGGGGAAAGGGGTATAACAGGTAGAGGAGGCGGAGCAGACATAGGAGGGGAGACGTCGATATGTGGGGAAGGAACACAAGGTAATGGTGGAGAGGAAGAGAGGTCAGGAGGAGGAGGAGATGGAGATGAGAAGTATGAAGCATTTTCAAAGAAGGTGACGTCCGCGGAAACAAACTGTTTTCGCAGAATGGGGTCAAAGCAACAATAGCCTTTTTGAGTGGTGGAGTAACCCAAAAAGACACATTTGGTGGAGCGGGGGGAAAGTTTATCCCGGGTAGCGGACGGAGCATGCACAAATGCCGTACACCCAAAGATACGAAGGGGGAGAGGAAAGGGTTCCTTGCCGGGGTAGAGAATGGAGAAGGGAGTCTTGCCATGAAGGACAGTAGAGGGAATACGATTGATGAGATAGCAGGCAAGAACAACATCATAGCCCCAATAGGAGCGAGGCACATGCATCTGCGTCATAAGAGTGCGAGCGACGTCGAGGAGATGACGGTTTTTACGTTCCGCCACCCCATTTTGTTGGGAGGTGTAAACACAGCTGGTCTGATGGAGAAGACCATGTTGCATACAAAAGGAGGAAAACTCATGACTAAGGTATTCTTTAGCATTGTCAGAGCGAAGAAATTTAATAGAAACCTCAAATTGAGTTTTAATCATATTATAAAAAGTTTGCCATACAGAGAAGAGTTCAGAGCGATCTTTCAACAGATACACCCAAGTACATCGAGAGAAATCATCAATAAAAGTTACAAAATAAGAGCTACCCCGACCAACGGTGAGAGTAGGAGCAGGTCCCCAGACATCAGAATGAATGAGATCAAAGGGGCGAGAGGAACCACGGCCTTGCTTTGGTGGGAAGGGGGAACGGTGATGTTTGCCCAACTGACATGCGTCACAGTCGAGCGGAGGACCCGTGGAAGGTAAGTGGGGAAGAAGCTGATGAAGAATCCGAGCTGGAGGATGGCCAAGGCGAAGATGCCATTGAAGCAGGTCGGTGGACGAGGAAGAGAAGGCGGACAGAGCAGAGACATTGTCGAGGAAGTAGAGGCCGCCGCTCTCAGTCCCAGTAGCAATCGTCCGCTGGGTCCTCGGGTCCTGAAAACAACAAGAAGAAGGAGTGAATAAGACGGAGCACTGAAGTTGCTTGCATAAGGTAGTAACAGAGAGTAAGTTGCAGGGAAATTTCGGGACATAGAGAGTGTCCATTAAACAAAGCGACGGGGTAACTTGCACCATGCCCGTCCCATGAACTGGGGAAGGAGAACCATCCGCAACAAGAACTGGGGGTAACCGATCATGTGTTTCAAGAAGAGAGAAACATTGAGGATTGCCGGTCATGTGATTTGTAGCACCAGAGTCAATCAGCCATTTACCTTGGGTAACGACGTGAGCACTACCTGAGGTCGTGGCCACAGAAGCAGAGGGCCGAGAGGAAGAATCAGCAGAGGGGCGAAGGTGAGGGTGTTTTTGCCAGCAGCGGTCAACAGTGTGGCCGGTACGACCACAATGAGAACAAAGAAACCTGGACAGTCCTCGCGGACCGGTGTGACTACGGCTACTAGTGCCGCCCCGCTGAGTTTGGAGAGCATAGGTCTCTGGTGGAGGAGGGGAGGCCAATAGAGGACGCTGGAGAAGCGAAGTAACGGCGGCGATGCGAGCCGCGGTGGCATCCAAGGTGGGAGATTCGGCTTCACCCAAGATCTGCTGGCGGATCATATCAAAGGACTCGGGAAGCCGCAGAAGATAACAAACAACCAGGAGTTCCTGGAAGTGTTTGTGTTGGGTGGCCACGTCCGCGGAGAAGGGCCGATTTTGAAGAATCTCGGCGCCAAGAGCCTGAACTTGCTGATAGGCTGCTGCAGGAGTCATGGAAGGACGGGCGAAGAGGTCGGCATAAAGGGTGTAGATCCGGGACGTCTGGGTCCCCTTAGAGTAAAGAGCGGCAAGGTGAAGCCAAGCGGCCTTGACCGTCTCATCATGGCGGATGACGGGAAGGCATTCATCAGAGAGGCTGTTAGCCAGCCAAGTGCGGACAAGAGCATCACTCGCATCCCATTCGTCAAATTGAGCAGAATCTGGAGGGGGAGGGTCATCGGTAAGGTGATGACGTTTGCGCTGAGAGCGAAGGAGAAAGGTGAAAGAAACGCTCCAATCCGGATAATTGGAGCCAACAAGTTTAGAAACAGTGCCAAGATTTCCGGAAAGAGTAGGAGGAGGGGGAGCCGGATTGGCAACAGGAGTGGTGGCAGTAGAAGTCTCAGAGAGAGCCATAGAGGGAAAACAAAGGGAAGCCGCGCGGGTAAGAAACAAGCCGCGGGAAGAAGAGATGCAGCGGTCAAGATGTCAGACACCAGCGGCCAGAGAGGCCACGACCAAGCCGCAGAACAAGCAGAGGGAGAGAGGTCGGGCGGTAAGAGAGCAGACCGCGCGAACAGACGGGAAAGGCGATAAGGCAGGTCGCGGCAACTAAAGAAGAGAAGAAGAGCACAGCGACTAGAACAGGTCGCGGCAAAGGACAGGTCGCGGGCAGACAGAACAAGCCGCGCGGAAAGAGCGGACAGAATCAGGAGCCAGAAATCGAAGGCTCTGATACCATGTAAAAGTAGAGAGAAAACGACTAGAAAACAAGCCGGAACTTTGAATAATGAAAATTTTATTATCCAAAAAGATATCATTTACAAAGGTATGGCCTCCCTTTTATAGAATGGAGGAGATAGAGGAGAGTACAAACTAACAATGTGGGACTAAATAAATGTACAAAGACTGGGCGGTTTGATATGTACAGACCGCACAGTCCGCGCGGTTAGATAACAGGCTAACCGCCCGGACAGACCAGAGGGAGATGCAGAAGGAGACCGCCAGACTGCCAGACCGCCAGACCGCCAAATATCCAAGTCGTTGTAGACAAACCGCTAGACCGCCGAACCATAGCAGCAACCACCTGGATATGCAACTGCTGGAGAGAAACTGCTAGACCGCACGGTCAACAACTCGCCAGATCCAAACCGCTAGACCGCACAGTCAACAATCCGCCAGGTCCAAACCGCAGACCGCCCGGTCTCATGCTTCAACAACTATCACAAAACGGCAGTTCCTGGACAGCCCCCCAGAGTCACCTGGAGTCCTACTCCTCCCTCGACCTCCTTCCTCTCTCCCGAGAAACCAAACAACGGCCCATCCTGCGCCAACACCCTTCGAGCCTCCATGCTCATCTCGTTAAATGCCTTCTTGAAGATTACATTGACGGAACTCCCGTTGTCCACCAAGATCCGGGACACCGTGAAGTTTTCAATGGCGGTCCTGATCACCAACGCATCGCAGAAAGGGTCCTCATGATCAGGTAGGTCCCTTCTGGAAAAGGTGATCTTCTCGTCCGGAGGCGGGGCTTGCGACGTCGAGGCAACGCTCCGACGGTACATGGTATGAAGACTAGCCTTCCGGGTGGCTTCGATCCCCACCCCTCCATGAATCACCCTGATCCCTCCTCTATCTCCCATGTCCGACCAATCCACGCATCGATCCTCCTCCGCGGCTCCTGGCATCTCCACTATCCGCACCGGTAGCTTCTGGTCTTCTTCTCCTTTCGCCCTCTTCAACTCCAAGAACTCTGGACAAGTGGCCGTTGTATGACCCTCCTCTTCATGGAAGTCACAGTATGGCAAAACTCCTCCCCCACATCTCCCTTCTTGGGGGTTCCTCCTCCTCCCCACTCCTGCTCTCCCACGCTCTCTTCCTCTTCCTCTCCCTCGGCCAATGGCCATAGCTTGCTGAGGCGGGGGTGGGAGTGGCCTCGGACCATGCCCCCACCCTAGCGGATGAAACCTCCCTGGTCCCGGATAATAGTTTCTTCCCCCCTGAGGAGGACCTCTTCCTGGTCCCGTAACTGGACCTCCCGGTTGCCGCCAGCCCAACTCCGGGTGCGCGGGCCCTCTTGGCTCCTCCCTTCTCCTTCCCTCTTGCTGCCTCGTTCCTCCTGGCTCTCTCGGCTCCACCTCCGTCAACCTTGCCAACTTCTTAGCAAATGCTGGGTTCGCTGCCTCCATGGCTATCTCCTTCGCTGCCTTTTCCATCAACCCCTCAAAGGACAACGGTGCCTTCCGGGTTAGTCTCATCTTGAAGAAGCCTTCCCTCAACCCCACGGTGAAGGCCATCGGGAGTGCGAAACCAGGCACCTCCTGGATGTCCAAAATCTCCTACTGGAAGCGATCCACGTACTGAGCCAAGGACTCGTCCTCCTTCTGCTTGATCAAAAAGATAGACTCCAGATTCTTCTTCCTCTTCTTAGAGGTCGAGAAGCGCAACTAGAAACTTCTGCTCAGGTCTTCGAAGCAATAAATCGATCCTGCCGGGAGCTGATGGAACTAGTCCCTGACCTTGTCCTTCAAAGTGATGGTGAAGAGGCGGCACTTGAAGGCGTCTGTCATTGGTCTGATGGAGACCGCATCTTCAAACCATTGCAGATATTGGAGGGGATCATCCTTCCCCACATAGTAGGTCATCTCTGGCTCGCGGAACCCCTCCGGAACGGGTGCCGAGAGGACCAACTCGCAAAAAGGGGACCCTCTCGACGGTGGTCTCGCCATATCCACTCGCACGACTAGCCCCGCGGGCGAGACGGCACTCGCCGGGCCGGGGAAAAGCTCCCTTCCTTATACCTCTCGCCGACTCCCTTCCGCCGCCACTTCCTTTCCCGGTCGCCTCCCGGGTGCATCCTCGCCTACCCTTGTTGGGTCGGCCCCCTCGCGGAGCGCGAGGCCCGGCACCTAGGGCGGGGGGGTCTCGCACTCGACTCTCTGTGCAATCTGCTTCAGCATGTCCATGATCCCGCCGATGGACGTCATGAACTCTGCCCTCCCGACGTACCCCCTGGCTTGGGGACCCCTCATCTTCTCCTCCTATATCTCCCGCCATGAGGTAACCCTACGTTCTTCCGCACAAGCTGCTGATCCACGCTCACCGCACCAAAAATGTTGGAACCAACAAGGTCGATTCCTCCTAAAGCTCGGAACTAAAGAGGCAGCTCACGCTTACTCCCTTAGGATCACACTCAAGGCCAATAACTAGACCGGAGGCTTCAGCGAGGAGGTCCAACCTCGTACCCGGAAGAAACTAAAGCTCTCCCCCTCCCTAGCCAATGCTGAGCTAGGGGCCTTAGAAGAAGTGAAAAGAGTCGAGAGAGCTTCATTTCTAAGGCACCTTACCGGTCTATTTATAGGATTCTGAACTGGGACTGCAAATAACCCACTTAAACCGTCCTGAAATTACCAGAATACCCTTGACTAGGTCTGCCAACAGCCAAACTCCGCTTTTCTAAAGGGCTAAATGCAGACCACCCGGGGTAAAAGAGTAAAACACCCCTGGGGCCCAAAAGGTGGGCCCAGCCCTATCTGAACCGGCCTTGAACCAAAAAGGCACCTGGCGAGAACTCCCCTATAGGGTCCTCTCGCCTGACAAGAGGACCACCTCTTGGCGAGAGCTCCACCCCAGGAGTCCTCTCGCGTGGCGAACTGGCCACTCGTCGGGAAAGCCTCCCCTCTCGGCACTCACTCGCCAATCTCCTGCCACATGGCACTTGGGCCGTCTCGCATAACACCTCTCGCCTGGCTCTCATTGCATGGCCCTCTCGTTGCCTGGGCCCTCTCGTTGTCTGGGCCCTCTCGTTGCCTGGGCCCTCTCGTTTGGGAGCCCTAGGTTGTACAGCGACGCCGACCGCCCAAGTGGGTGCGGCGTGCCCGATTGAGGGGGTCAGGCGTAGCCGGCCACACCCCGCGGAGTCAGCCGCTCCATACAGCTGTCGGCTTGCGATAGCAGGGAGCGGACGCAGTCGGCCCCGTGCGCTGGTCGGGGAGTCCAGGCGTGGTGTCGACTGCGCCTCATGGCCGCGTCCAGCGACCGCTACCTGCGACCGCGAGAGGGGCCATGCCCATTAGCCAAGGAGGCTGGCAGCAGCACCGACCGCGCCTAGCGGCCGCAAGGTGCATCCACAGTCGGTCGTGAGTCTGGCGGGCAGCATCCTAGCCCAAGAGGGGCTAGTCGTCATGGTGCGGCGGTGGCCGGCCAATTTAGCCGGTCGCAGGCAGTTTTTGCGTGTGGTGGGATCTCATGTACGGATTGTGCGGGGATCAGGCGCGCCGATCGCACGTGTGATGGTTACCCCATGATCCCCCGATAAATTAGTGGGGGTGATGGAAGTCCGGCTAATCGCACACCGGATTTCCTATAAATGATTCCTGGCCCATCAAGCATATATAAATATTACAAAAACAAAAATCCTAGAGAGAAGATTGTAGACTCCAATAAGCCACAAAAATATGTGGAGTTAAAATCAAAATAAAATAAACCAAAAAATAATAATATGGAAATTAATTTATGATCATTTTCTTCTCTGCTATTGTTGTCTATCAGATGCTACTTAATTATTCCACCCACCCATTATTAATGGGTGATCAGTGATGGTATTAACAAATTTCATTTGGATTTTAGCAAAAAAAAGTCGATTCAGCCAATTTTTCAAAAAATTTCTTTCCTATAAAAATACTACTAACAAATCATTTTCCTGCCATAAATCCTGAGGATCGTTCAAAGCCTTGAAGTCGGCACGGCCCTAAGTGCATGGCAGAGAGCGTGACAGGCCCCTGAAGAGCAAGCTCCACTTCATGGAGAACTCGTTTGAGTTAACCCCCTTCCGGTGGGGCCGAAACCAAAGAAGATGGAGACGGGGTCTCCATACCTGCCGCACCTTAGATTTGAATTGCCCTAATCCTGCAACCAAAGCCACAACTCGCATTTCTTCATTCCCTTCTCAATGAGGAAAGAAAAAGTTGAATATAACGAAGATGATTCAGAACATCCTTCTTCAGAGAAACAAAACCCTATTAATAGAGTTCAGCATGAAGAAATCAGACTTGCTCGAGAACACTGGAACATCCCTCTCTTTCGACAACATTACAGAACGATAAGATTTCATTGGGGTCTTGAGTTAATAGACCTATTTGCCTGGGGGGAAGAATTAAAGCCCCTTATAGAAATGGCCCAGAGGATGAGATGACGAAGAAGAGAGAGAGAAATGATCTCTGGTATGTTTCCAAATTCCAAAACAAGAAGATGAACAATACTTGCAGCCATGACCCCAGTTGCCATTAAAAAACTGAGCTGCCTCAAGATTCAAGGTCATTATATTTTCTTTAAGAGTCTTGCTTCACGCCATTTCTAAGGGTTACTGCTCGTTTAAAGTTAATTACCTTCTTCTTTTTTCCCAATCAGGAAGCCTCTCCACAGGATTCCGTCCACAACTTTCCATCGACAACTTTGGCGACGATGGCTTCCTTCTCGACGAGACCAATGCCAGAGGTGCTCGGACGAGGCCAAGTTTTTTAATAAATAATTTCAGTGATTGTTAGTAACAATTTAGTTTTCAAGTAGTGCTTTAGTTTATGATTTGCTAATAGTAATCATTTGTTAATGTACTATTAACATCACACTTTTTAATGCATTTCCTTCAACAAACTGACACCACCAAAAGCTAACATTTTAATGAAAGCTGCGTTTACTTTTCAATATCCTTCCTGCTTCCCATCTCCAAAGCAACTGCAAATACTCAATTAACAAAATCTGGAAGAAAATTGCATCCAACAAATCAGAAGAAAAAAGGAATTGGGAAGATTGTCTTATACATATAACACACCGGCTTATTAGAAGACATCAAAAGGCGCTCCGTTCTCTAGCGTGCGCGATGACACTTCCCTCTCCAGAAAGCGCTCTACTCTCTAGCGTGCACAATGACATTTCTCTCTTAAGAATTGTTGGAGTTGAGACCGGGCGGTCTGTCGGTCTGGCTTGGCGGGTTATTGACCGGACGGTCTGGCGGTTTGCCTTCAGCGGTTTGGTTGCTGTGTTGAGGTCTGAGGTCCAAGCGGTCTAGCGGTCTGTTACTGGCGACTAGGAGACCGGGCGGTCTAACGGTCTCACATGGCGGCTTGTCTCTCTCTCTGGCAGTGGCCGAGCGGTTAGCCCTTCTGTCTAACCGCGCGGCTTGTTCCGGTCTGTTGTTCTAGCCGCCCAGATTCTTTTGTATAGTTTTAGTCTCACATCTCTTATTTGTATTCTCTATTCTCTCCTCCATTCTATATAAGGGAGGCCATACCTTTGTAATAGATACCTTTTTCTGACAATAAAATTTCAGTTATACCATTTCCGACTTGTTTTAGTTCGCTTCTCACATGGTATTAGAGGGAGGTCCTTTCCTCCTGATTCTGTGCTTCTCTCTGTCCGCGCGGCTTGCTTCTCCGGCTTGCGCCCTGTCCGCGCGGTCTCCTTGTCGTTGCCCTCTGTGTGCGCGACCTGTTTCCTTGTTCACTGCGATCTGTCGCCTTGTTCGCCGCGACCTATCGCCGTGTGCCTTGCCCTCTCTTGTGCTTCTGTTCGAGCGGACTGTCTGCTTGCCGCTCGACTTCTTCCCCTTTGCTTGTTACTGCGGCTTGGTCGTGGTCTCTCTGGCCGCTGGTGTTTGACATCCTGACCGCCGCAGTTCCTCTTCTGCCTATCCGCGCGGCTTGTTTTCTAACCGCGCGGCTTCCTGTTGTTTGCTCTTATGACTCTTTCTGATGCTTCTACTGCCACCACTCCTGCCGCCACCCCTGTAGCCAATCCGGCTCCTCCTCTACCTCCTACTCCTTCCGGGAACCTTGGCACCGTTTCCAAGCTTGTCGGCTCCAACTACCCGGATTGGAGCGTCTCTTTCACCTTTCTCCTTCGCTCGCAACGCAAACGCCACCATCTCGTTGATGACCCTCCTCCTACCACTTCACCTCTCTTTGATGACTGGGATGCGAGTGACGCTCTTGTGCGTACTTGGCTCGCTAACAGTCTATCCGATGAGTGCCTTCCCGTCATCCGTCATGATGAGACGGTGAAGGCCGCTTGGCTTCATCTTGCTGCTTTGTATTCCAAAGGGGCTCAGACGTCCCGCATCTATACGTTGTATGCGGACCTCTTTGCCCGGCCTACCTTGTCTCCTGCTGCTGCCTACCAACAAGTTCAAGCTCTTGGGGCTGAGATTCTTCAGAATCGCCCCTTTTCTGCGGATCTGGCTCAACAACACAAGCACTTCCAAGAGCTTCTGGTTGTGTGTTATCTGCTCCGTCTTCCTGACACTTATGACATGATCCGCCAACAAATTCTGGGTGAGGCGGAATCTCCTACTTTAGATGCCACCACTGCTCGCATCTCCGCTGTCACCTCTCTCCTTCAGCGCCCGCTTCTGCCCGCTCCTTCTCCTCCGGATAACTATGCTCATCAAACTCAGCGGAGTGGCTCTGGTAGCCGCAGTCATCAGTCTGGCGGACGTCCTTCTTCCCGCTATCTCTGCTCTCACTGCGGCCGCACCGGACACACTCTTGACCACTGCTGGACAAAACATCCCCATCTTCGCCCCTCGGGTGACTCTTCCGCCTCTTCTTCCAAGCCGTCTGCTTCCGTGGTCACATCATCAGGTAGTGCCCATGTAGTCACTCAAGGTAAATGGCTTATCGACTCCGGTGCTACTAATCATATGACGGGCAATACTCAGTGCTTCTCTCTCCTCGAACAGCATGATCGGTTTCCCCCGGTCCTCATTGCAGACGGTTCTCCCTCCCCGGTTCATGGGTCGGGAGTGGTCCATGTTACTCCGTCCCTTCGGCTAGAGGACACTCTCTATGTGCCCAAGTTTCCGTGCAATCTGTTGTCGGTTACTTCTTTGTGCAAGCAGCTTCAATGTTCTGTAACGTTTACTCCATCTTCTTGCTCTTTTCAGGATCCGAGCTCCCAGTGGACGATTGCTACTAAGACTGAGAGCGGCAGCCTCTACTTCCTCGACAACGTTTCCGCTTTGTCCGCCTTCTCTTCTTCTTGTACGGATCTTCTCCAGTGGCATCTCCGTCTCGGTCATCCTCCACCACGGCTTCTACATCAGCTTCTGCCCCACCTCCCTCCCTCCACTACTCCTCTCCACTGCGAAGCATGTCAACTTGGCAAGCATCATCGTTCCTCCTTCCCGCCGAAGCAAGGTCGGGGCTCTACCCGTCCGTTTGATCTAGTCCACTCCGATATCTGGGGACCTGCTCCTACCCTTACTATTGGTCAGGGTAGTTCTTATTTTGTAACCTTTATTGATGATTTTTCTAGATGTACTTGGGTGTATCTCTTACGAGATCGCTCTGAACTTTTTAATGTATGGACCTCCTTTTATCATTTAATCAAAAATCAGTTTGGTGTTAGTGTTAAAACTTTTCGCTCTGATAATGCAAAAGAGTACTTAAGTCATGCTTTTACCTCTTTCTGTGTGCAACATGACGTTATTCATTAGACAAGTTGTGTCTATACATCCAAACAAAATGGGGTGGCGGAACGCAAAAACCGTCACCTCCTCGATGTTGCTCGCACATTAATGACTCAAATGCATGTCCCTCGCTCATATTGGGGTTATGTTGTTCTTCTTGCTTGATATCTCATCAATCGCATTCCCTCCTCCGTTCTCAAGGGAAAAACCCCTTTTTCCATTCTTTATCCCGGCAAGGAGCCTTTTCCTCTCCCTCTCCGAATCTTTGGGTGCACTGCTTTTGTGCATGTCCCATCTGCCACCCGTGATAAGCTCTCCCCTCGCTCTACCAAATGTGTTTTTCTGGGGTACTCGGCCACTCAGAAAGGCTACTGCTGCTTTGATCCTGTTCTTCGTAAACAGTTCGTCTCCGCTGACGTTACCTTCTTCGAGAATGCCTCCTACTTCTCGGATGACTCCTCTTCTCTTCCTCCCACCTCTGATTCTCCTGTTATTCCGTTCGTTCCCTCGTCTCCTACTGCGATATCCGCTCCTCCTCCGTCTCCGCCCACTCCTCTCCCTCCGCCTCTCTCTCCGCCTCCATCTCCCTCATCTCCGCCGCCGTCGCTCTCTCCTCCCGGTCCAGCTCTCTCTGCCACAGATGCTCTGGATACCGAGGAGCCCGTCGACCTGGATCTTCCTGTAGCTCTTCGCAAAGGGGTGCGGACGTGTACCCTACACCCCCTTGCTACTGTCATTTCATATGATCGTCTTACCCCTTCTCGCAGGGCCTTTGCACTGGCTATCTCTGCTACTACCACACCTCGTTCCTACCAGGAGGCTCTTGCCATTCCTCACTGGAAGCTGGCCATGGATGAGGAAATGACGACCCTCACAGAGCGGGGTACCTGGACTCTTGTCCCTCCTCCCCTTGATACAGATGTTGTTGGCTGTCGCTGGGTCTTTGTAGTCAAGTTTGGCCCAGATGGCACTGTGAACCGTTACAAAGCTCGTCTGGTGGCTAAGGGTTTTACTCAAACCTATGGGGTTGATTACTTTGACACCTTCTCTCCCGTGGCTCGTCTCAGCACTATACGGGTCCTTCTCTCTGTGGCGGTCAACAAAGACTGGCCCCTTTCCCAGCTGGATATCAAGAATGCCTTCCTTTATGGTGATCTTCAGGAGGCCGTCTACATGGAGCAACCTCCAGGGTATGTTGCTCAGGGGGAGACACGAGTATGCCGGCTACAGAAGGCAATTTATGGCCTTAAGCAGAGCCCTCGAGCTTGGTTTGACAAGTTCAGCGGCATCGTGGCGGCCGTTGGTTTTGCTCGCAGCGCTGCTGATCACTCTCTATTTATTCGCAAAACCTCTTCGGGACTGGTGGCTCTTGCAGTATATGTGGATGATATTCTTCTCACTGGTGATGACCAGGAAGGGGTAGCCTTGACAAAGCGGCATCTTCGCCAACATCTAGTCACGAAAGATATGGGTTCTCCGAAGTACTTTTTGGGGATCAAAATCTCTCGGAAGCCCAACTCTTTAGTCCTCTCTCAGCGTAAGTATGCTCTTGATATTTTAAAAGAAGCAGGATTGACTGGGGCCAAACCTGCCCGATGTCCCATGGCTGTTGGAGAAGACAAAACCTGGACAGATGGTTCGCCTCTTCTTTCAGATGCTTCGCGGTACAGGCGTCTAGTTGGTAAGCTCATATACCTCACCGTGACTAGGCCCGACATTTCCTATGCTGTGGGCAAGGTGAGTCAATTCATGCAAGCTCCCAGGGAGTGCCATCTACAGTCCGCCTTGCGGATCTTGGAGTACGTCAAAGCATCCCCTGGGAAAGGATTGCTCTTTCAGAAGAATGATCATCTGAGGGTTGAAGCTTACTCAGATGCGAGTTACGCTGATGACAAAGGGGACCGCAAGTCTACCTCCGGTTTCTGTACCTTTGTTGGTGGCAATCTGGTAAGTTGGAAGAGCAAGAAGCAATCTGTTGTCTCCAGGTCCAGTGCTGAAGCTGAGTATCGGAGTATGGCATCGACCACTTGCGAGCTAAAGTGGTTCGGGCTCTCATGTTGGATTTAGGAGAGGTCTACAACCATCCTCTACCTATGTTCTGTGACAACAAGGCTGCTATATACATCTCCAAAAATCCAGTCTTCCATGAGAGAACCAAGCACATTGAGGTCGACTGTCATTTCATTCGTGAAGAGATTCTGAAGGAACAAATTTGCACTCCCTTCGTCACGTCTGAAAAAGAGCTGGCTGACATCTTCACCAAGCCAGTATCCGCCTCATTTCTTCATATATGTGACAAGCTGGACATGATCGACATATATGCTCCAGCTTGAGGGGGAGTGTTGGAGTTGAGACCGGGCGGTCTGTCGGTCTGGCTTAGCGGGTTATTGACCGGGCGGTCTGGCGGTTTGGTTGCTGTGTTGAGGTCTGAGGTCCAAGCGGTCTAGCGGTCTGTTACTGGCGACTAGGAGACCAGGCGGTCTAATGGTCTCACATGGCGGCTTGTCTCTCTCTCTGGCAGTGGCCGAGCGGTTAGCCCTTCTGTCTAACCGCGCGGCTTGTTCCGGTATGTTGTTCTAGCCGCCCAGATTCTTTTGTATAGTTTTAGTCCCACATCTCTTATTTGTATTCTCTCTTCTCTCCTCCATTCTATATAAGGGAGGTCATACCTTTGTAATAGATACCTTTTTCTGATAATAAAATTTCAGTTATACCATTTCCGGCTTGTTTTAGTTCGCTTCTCACAAGAATGCACTCCGCTCTCAAAAATGAGCTCAATGTCACTCTCCATAACACATCACCGCGGGATGACTTTCAGGATGCTCCCCGCATAAAGTTCTCTAAAGAGTGTCCCTAACACACATGACCGTCAGGAGACTCCTTTGACATTGTAAAATGAGTGGTGGTCTGTCACCTTCGCTAAATAAACTGTGCACTCTGATAACATTGCTAGTGGATTTGTTTAAGTTGTGTCAAGCCCTATAGTTTTTCCCTTTCGAGGTTTTTCATGTAAAAATCTTGATGCAAACTCTAATTTAACTATGTGCCCATTCGGTTGGCTCTCGGTCTAAGAAGAGCAATATGGGGCTACCCATAATTTATAGGAATTTTGAGCTGCAGTTAGCCGAAATTCCATCTCCCCCACTAACTTAGTGGGGGGTTATGAGAGAAATTGTCTCGAACCCAATCCACGTGCATTTCACGAACGCTATCCCTTCACCACAACTGCCACCACGCCTTATGGTGGCAAGCCCGTGACCGACCGTGAGGCTGGTCGTCACCACCCCCTACGACCGCTTCCTCGTGACCACAGCCGCGGAGGCCTGCAGACGACCGCGAAGCCACCCACCCACCTTGCCTCTCGGACGCAAAAGCTTGCGGCCTGATGCATGACCGGTCACCTCTATGCCTCGCGGTCATGCCCCCGCGGCTATTGAGTCCCGCACTAACCAAGAGGTCGGTCGCCGTCTGACTTCACAGTCGAGCCCCCGCGGCTGGCCGCAAGGCCGGCTGCCATCTCGGCTCTCGGTAGCATCCTCGCGGCTGTGAAGACTCATGGCTGGCCGCAAGGCCGGCCGCTGCAGCGGCCTCCGATCGGTCGATCACCTTAGGTAGCTGCCCGGACGACCTTTGCCAGTTGAACACCCCTCTGGTCGGGCCCCATTCTCTGCCGACAAATTCCTCTGCCGTCTGATGGTTCCCTTGTGACCTCCTTCGTCTGATGCACGGATAACTACCCATGTAACCACCAAATATGGGTGGGTGCAAATATCTGAAATAATGTTGGTCTATGCATAGCAAGATTATTAAAATAATATGTGCGTCAAATCATATTAAATTGGTTATTAATTAGTAATTTAGGTGGTTACGGTTTGTAGATAACCGCATAATTGTCATAACCGGCCCTTGGAACTATAAATTGGACCAAAGGTCTCCCTTCATTCTCATATTTCTCTCTCTTCATTCTCTCCTCCCATGTGCTTAAGAGTTCTGTCTGAGACCTTCGCATTCGAAGATGCCCTTGAAGATCTTCAAGAACTTTGAAGACTGCGCGATGATTTTCACCTGCCGCCAAGTTACGTCCAGCTGGCCTTCTACTCGCAACACTCCAGTCCTCAGCACCAGTTAGGCAACCACAAGCACTCCCCGATTTAGCCTTTTAACATGTGAAAGAAGTCCGCAAAGAATCCATAGCACGTCCTCCTCACTGTGTAGAAAGTTAAAATACTTAGTTTTGCGAGCGACGGTCTGCAACCCTCCAAACACATCACTCTCACCCCCCCCCCCCCCAAATTGTCACGAGGAGCGGCATGTCGCACTCGCATTCTCATAAAGGCCCTGTACACAAGAGTAAATAGTGAAGTTTGGTCGACATCAATCCGGATACGTGATTTTTCACCCTATTCACTAGTTTACCACATTTAAAAAACTGTCTTGTCAGTTCTCTCTTTTTATTTTACTGTTTGCGCGTTTAACTTCTTTGCGGACTAAGACGGTTTAATTTTGTCTGCTCTACCAAGAGCCTCGAGTTGACCGCAACAAGCATAATCTACCAAACGCAGAAAATGTTGATCCATTTGCAACAAAACTAAAATATAATATATATATATATATATATATATATATATATATATATATATATACATATATACATATATATATACATATATACATATATATATATATATGTATATATATATGTGTGTGTGTGTGTGCGCGCGCTTATTATTATTCTCCTATAATTTTATTTTTATTATTTGTAACCTCCGTTATAGCGAAAATGAGGGAAAATGTTTTGGTACGCACAACATGTCGTTCTCACGTGTAAAGATAAACATGCCTTAAGTCGCGGGCCCCACTTATTTTTTTTTCAATCTCAATTCTCTCTTTCTCTCTCTTCCGCTTCCGCCCTTTCCACCATTTTTCTAGGGTTTGGAACTCCAACCAGCTCATCAGTCCCCTCGTCTCTTTCATCGATGTCGAAATGAGGAGCTGGAGGAACTGAGGATCAATAAGGAACTGCTCGCCATTACTAGGACTTTCTCTGATTATATTTGTGTCCACCCCTGATTTTTTCCAGCAAGCAGTCCGTCGACGACAATTTAGATAAAGCATCCACCTTCAAGGTATAATACACAAATAAGTCATTTCCAGCTCTTTTATAACGTTCTAGTTGTTTTCCAGTTATTTTTTTGGGTGATTGTAGTTATGTATTTCGTGAGATTGTTTTCTCATTCCAGATATTTTGTGTTGTTTTTAGTTCATTTGTAGCGTTTCGGTTGTTTTCTGAGTGTTTGAAGGTTTCTTTTTTGTTTTCAGTTATATGATAGTTATTTCCAATTGTAACACTATATATTCCAGTTGTAGTATTTTATATTCTGGTTGTATCATTTCATTTTTCAGCTGTAATTCTTAAATTTCTGGTTATAATATATAGTAATCTAGTGGTACTTGTCTCGATTAATACTATATGATTGCATATGTCGGGATCCATTTACATGTATAGCAGATGCGCTATAAAATCATTCAAACAAAGTGTTAAATCGTTGATGGATGTTCTCTTAGAAGATGTCAAAGACTCTCTTTGAGATATCAGGGTTCTATCTTTGTTGAATATGCCTGATATTCAACAAAATATTCTACTTTTATATTATATTTTGAGGTCATATTCTCCAAAGAGAAATGATTTTTTTGGTAAATATTATGATAAAATGACTATGAATCAAGTTACGTTTATTCTGGGCCTTCCAAACCGCGAAAGGAACTTCCAATTTGAAAGAACTCCACTTTCCAACTACATGCAAAAGGACTTGGTGCAGGAGCTAGCTGACCTCACAGTTGGGGAGAACTCGCCAACCTTGGAGCAAAGGAGAATGAATGTTCTGATTAAATATGTCTTGGCCATTTTGTTCTTCCTTCTTAAAGGACTCAAAGTATCAACCTTCATTATGGATTTTCAAGGGTTGGAGGAATTTGGAGCATTTAATTGACGAAGACCATTCATAAATTCCTTCATTCTCATTTTTCTCCTATGAGGCTGCTACGGAGGGGATGACAAATCTGGGTTACCTCGATGGGTGTTCTGTCATCTTAGTGGTATGAAAGAGTGAAATATTTGGTTTATAGAGCCTAAACACCTAGAGAGGGGGGGGGGAATAAGTTCAAATCCTTTTTAACAACTTAAGCAATTAAAAGTGTTAAACACAGCACAACTATCACAGCACAAAGAATAACAATCACAGAAAATTCACAACAGAACACACAATGGTTTATAGTGGTTCCCCAATTTATGGGTACGTCCACTCTCCCCCTTCACCTATGCAGTAAAGTATTGGATTCGGCCAAACTTTCTTCCACTATCTCAGATCCTCAGATCTTACAACTCAAAACCCAACTGGTTCCTACAGCTAAGACTTCTTCAAGTCCTACAACTCAGAATCTTTCCAAGAATCCTACCTCAGGCAACAGCCCTACCTCAGCCTTAACCCCCAGGCCTACAACTCAGATCAACAAGATCCTACCTCAGGCACTCAGCCCTACCTCAGCCTTAACCACCAGGCCTACAACTCAGATCAACAAGATCCTACCTCAAGCACTCAGCCCTACCTCAGCCTTTATATGTTTAGGCTTACAAATCAGAGAGACAACTCTCCTACACTCAGATCTACAAGAGATCTTATAGAAAAATTGATTGTTTAAAATAATAAATTCTTCACCCAGATAGAAAGAGAATGAGGTGAAGACTTTCTTGATAAGTTCTTGATAGAACTGACTTCTTAAGATCCAACTTGTCTTAGCTTCTTCAAAACTTCTTGAATCTGAACAAAGTAAGGTTGATCTTCAAATGAAGTTGAAGATGATCTTCAATCCATCTTCCTTCTTGTATTCAGAATTAGATCTGAACTCCTCTTGCAGACTTGTTCAGGATATGCCTTCTTCTTCTGTGTTTGTCTCTTAGTTCGTCGTTCACTCTTCACTATCTTTTTTATTCACTTTTTTTTTGTTTGTGATAGAATAGGTCTTTGTATAGAACCCATCCAAGGTTATCGGTAGATCCGGTACATAACGGCCTTCTGATAGCTCTGATAGATGTGATAACTTTGTTACTTATGACAGTTGTCAGGTCTTCAGTCTTGATACCTGCTTGAACTTATGTCACAGCAGAGACTTGTCTGGATAACACTTCAAATGTGTCAACACAAATAGACCATGTGTTGACACAAGTCTTGATGATGTCGACACAGTTCCTAATATGTCGACAAAGTCATTCTTTAACTTCTCGACACAGCTTCTGTTGGATGTGTCGACACAACTTCTTCTAGTCTCGACATAGCTTCTGTTGACAGATTTTTTGAGTGTGTGTCGACACAAGTCCTGTGTGTCGACACAACTGCTTCTAGTCTCGACACAGCTTCTGTTGACAGATTTCTTGAGTATGTGTCGACACAAGCCCTGTGTGTGGACACAACTGCTTCTAGTCTCGACACAGCTTCTGTTAGTCGACACAATCTGGCTTCTAGTGTCAACATATTTCCCTCACAAGTGTCGACACTTGTACTTAGAATATTTTCCTGCATTTCTTTATCCTGCACATTGAAACTCAACATCCCATCAAATACACATTGATGTATATCATTGAGTTTAGTGAGGCTTCTCCAAATATGGTACACAGTTTCCAGTGTACCCAACAAAAAGCACGTACTATTTATCTTTTTGAAATAAAATATCATTTTAATTGCTCTGGTATATCTCTTATCGTAGGTATGGTGTTTTTAACATATCTTTGTAGCAATGATTGCCTCTGAAATGACAACACCATGCTTCCACCGATGGTCCCCTAAGCTCACTATAAATGCAAAGTAATGTTCAAAAATCGATGTCAAGCCATCAAAGCCCGATGATGTAAGTATTACGTTATTATTTGTTGAATTATTCAATCCATAAATATATAACATGTGTTTTTTTTTCATGAGGGTTAGGAGGGCCTTTGTTTATTTATCAGTTGAGGATCAAGACTTGCTAGGAGTAGATGATGAGGAGGAATCATTGGACTTTTAGGGTGATGAAATAAGTGAGAAGGAGAAGAGGAGGATGAAGGAGGAGAAGAGTAAGGAGGAGGAGAAGGAGAGTGTAAGAGAGGAGAAGAGCGAGAAAGAGGAGAAAAGTAAGGAGAAGAGAGAGAAGAGAGAGGAGGAGAAAAGAAAGGAGAAGGGGGAGAAGATGGAGAAGCAGGGGGAGGAGTAGAAGGAGAAGGATGTGAGGAAAGAGATGAAGAAGAGAAAGGGGAAGGAGAGGAAGAAGAAGAGGGAGGAGAGATTTAAATGTTATGTATACGAAGCGGTCGACCGGCTCAAAAAATTTATTCAAGAGAAGTTTGATGTTTTAGCAGCCCTATTAGGGGACAGTCGACCAAGTGCAAGTCATTCCTATCGTGTACAAACTCCACCACAACCACCACCACCAATATCATCACCAAAAGAAAAAATAAGGGAGAAGGAGAAGGAGGAGATGATGCCCATAATTGCCTTAAAAACTAGTTTTGAAATTGTTCCCATCATAAGGAAAAAGTTCACACCGGCAAAGACAGTAAAGAAGAAGACGAGCAAGATAGATCCCTCCCCAAGATACCCTGGGAGAGATACTCTTTTACCCCCTAGATAGAGAGATAATTGATTTCATCTTGGGCGGATACCCTAGTGGCTATGTAGTTGAGTTTTATTTAGTATTTTTGTACTGTTAAAATTTAAAATGTATTTTTTTGCAGGGACGCGATTGTTATCGAAAGAGGAAAAATTTTTATTTATCAACCGAGTCTTATCAATATCTTTAAGTCTGGGTGGGTGTGCGGCTCACATATAGATGCTTATGTCTATGTTCTAAACAACCTCAATAAAAAAGGGGGAAATGAAATGAATAATTTCATATTTGTATTTTCTAATCTTGTGGTCATGAAATTTCTTCATAAGCTTACTTAGCATTGCTTCTTATGTATTGATCTTCTCTTCTTATTCATGTTTATCTGCAATATTTTAAAAGATGTGGCAAGAAAACCCTATGACTTGTCTAACACATTACCCATCCGTCAGTTGCATCTATTTATGCTATTTGTGCGAACAGAAAAGAGAAACCGAAATTTGGACAATAACAAAGTTTTTATTTCCAAAAAATGTAAGTATTACAAAGGTATGACCTCTCTTTTATAGAATAGAGGAGAAGGGAGAGATTACAAATAAGCAATGTAAATGCATTTATGGTGACTAGCGGCTAGACAAAACCAGACTGCATAGGTCACGCGGTTAGACGGGTAGGCTAACCGCCCGACCACATACACAAGAGATGACAAACCGCCAGAGGAGACCGCAAGACCACCTGACAACCAAGCTGCTTGAGAGAGCTTGCCAGACCGCACGACCATCAAGCCGCCAGAGTGAAACCGCTAGACCGCCCGGTCTCCAAGCTGCAAGAGTGAAACCGCCAAACCACCCAGTCTCCATACTTCAACACTCCCCCTCAAGCTAGAGCATATATATCAATCATGCCCAGCTTGTCGCAAATGTGAAAAAAGAAAGCGGACATAGGCTTGGTGAAGATATCTACCAACTCGTTGTATGAAGGAACGGAGTACAAATCTGGTTCTTTAAGATCTCTTCTCTTATGAAATGGCAGTCAACTTCGATGTGCTTTGTTCTCTCATGGAATACCGAATTTTTGGAGATATATATAGTGGCCTTGTTGTCGCAGAACATAGGTAGAGGATGATTATAGATGTTGGGTCCATTACCCACAATGTCCTAGATTTGAGGAAGTCAATCTTGTCAATGATATACATATAGTTGTCAATGATATACATATAGTTGTAATTGACAGTAATGTGACAGGTGGTCAAAAAGTGAAGATGCTGGAAAGACGGGAATTTGCCTAAGTTCACAAGCATTGAGTGGAGTTGACTTACTCAATGTCATATAGTTATAAGCAGAAATATGGCTAAGTAGTTTTGCGTTGAGTGATGAAGACACACTCAACGCCATACAGAAAAAAGGCTGTGAGTTGAACTGGATTCTGAATTCGTCGAACTAAGTTCAGAGTTCGTCGAGTTGAGCTCTCTGTTCATCGAACTCAGTTCAGCATTCGTCGAACTAAGTTCAGAGTTCGTCGAGCTGAGCTCACCGTTCGACGAACTCAGTTCAGCATTCGTCGAACTCGGTTCAGAGTTGAGTGAGGCAGGCTGAGACAGTCAAAGACTAAGGTTTGAGAGGCAGAAATGTGGCTAAGTCCACAGGCATTGAGTGAAGGTCATTCACTCAACTCCATAGCCTCATAAGTGTAGAGTAACACTCAGTCAGTCAAAGACAGTGTTTTTAACACAGAAAATTTGGCTAAGGCAAAAAGCGTTGAGTGAGGCGTGCTCACTCAACGCTCTCAACGCCTAAGATGCTGAAGAAGCAGAAATGGTTAAGACAAAAAGCGTTGAGTGAGGCATGTTCACTCAACGCTCTCAACACCTAAATTGCAGAATATGGTTAAGACACAAGACGTTGAGTGAGGTGTGCTCACTCAACGCTCTCAATGTCAGGCATGCAGAAAAAGCAGAACTGGTTAAGTAAAAAAGCATTGAGTGGAGCTTGCTCGCTCAATGCTGTCAACGCATAGTTAGACAGATTTATGTCTAAGTGTTTTGGCATTGAGTGAAGCTCATTCATTCAACGCCTATTCTACTAATGCTCAATTTTGGCTAAGTCCACTGGTGCTGACGTCAACAAAATCGACAAAGTCAACTAAATTCAAATCAAGTGTGGAGAAGCTACAGAACACGACAAACTCTGCCGAGAAGTTACTATATGTCTTCTTCCGTTAAAGCAAGGCGCAACTAGAAGATGTAGGTAGGGCCCACTGATGTCTAAGAGTCGTTGATCTGCGAACTATAAAAGGATGAGATGGGCCAAGACACAAGACAACTTTTAGGGCATTCTCAATTCAAAAAGGACAGTCGACGACTTCATCTTCCTCGTCTTTGCTGCATATAAAAAGCTTGAAGCTCTCCAGCAAGAAAAGTTCAGATAACTGTGCAGTCTCCATCTACCATAGCAGAATCAGAAATAGTTCTGATGAAAGAAGAACCTTCACTCTTAGGCAGGTTCAGTAAGCTGCTTGAAGACTCAAGATCAACAAATCTTTAGCCTTCTACAGTAAGTTCAGAAGTCAACTTCTGAGTTCCTCCATCAAACTTTTTCTCTGCTAAGAGGAGGGTTAGAGCAGAAATTTCTCTGCTCTAGTTGTTGACACTGAGAGATTTCTCTGTGTCAAAGTTAATTAAATTAATTCTTGTTGTAGGATCCTTCTGAATCTGAGCTGTAGGGCCTTAGGCCTGAGGTAGGGCAAATTTTCCTGAGCTGTAAAAGAGGGCTCTTCTCTGAGTGTAGGATCCTGCTGGGATCTGAGGTAGATAAATTTTACTCACTGAGAAGTGGGGCAATATTTCTTGAGTTGTAGGAGATTGATTCTCTCTGAGTTGTAGGAGCAAGTCTTCTCTGAGGTAGGGCTATCCTCCATAGCCTGAGTGGTAGGGCTTAATTGCCTGAGGTAGGTGATACTTGTATCACTGAGTGTAAGCCTCTGTGGCTGAGGTGTAAGTCTTGGAGGAGATTGAGAGATCTTGAGCGATCTGAGGTGTAAGCTCCTTGGAGCATTGTTTTGGAGAAGTGCCTTGACTAACAGGAAGTTAGCAAGGTGAGAGGAGAGTGGATGTACCCATAATTTTGGGGAACCACTATAAAAATACTTGTGTGCTTTTCTGTGATTTTTTTTCTGTTTTCAGTTTCTTAAAAAGCTATATTTTATTCAATCACAAAGTAACTCAAGAAGAAACAAAAAGGAACTCAAAAGACCTAGACAAACCTATTCACCCCCCCTCTAGGTTGCTAGCTACCTAGAAAATAAGAACTTTCAATAGACTTTTCCTAAGTTAAGCATGAGAGCCCGTAACCACTTTAACTCACAAGTGGTTGACGTCATACTCCGATATTCAGCTTCTACACTAGACCTGGAGACAACAGATTATTTCTTGCTCTTCCAACTCACTAAGTTTCCTCTCACAAATGTGCAAAAGCCTGACATGAACTTGCGATCACCTTTGTCATCAGCATTGCTTGAATCTAAGTAGGCTTCAACCTTTAAATGTCCATTCCTCTGAAACAGTAGTCCCTTACCTGGCGCCGCTTTGACATATTATAATTTCCTCAGGGTAGACTGTGGATGACACTCCCTAGGATCTTGCATGAACTGGCTTACCTTGCCTACAATATAGGAGATGTCGGGTCTTGTTACCGTGAGATAAATGAGTTTGCCAACCAGACGCCTGTATCTTATAACATCTGATAGAGGAGGCGAGTTATCTGTCCAGGTTTTACCTTCTCTAGTAGCCATATGGCATTGGGCAGGTTTAGCCCCAATCAACCCTGTCTCTTTTAGAAGATCAAGAACATACTTACGTTGGGAGAGGACCAAAGAATTGGGCTTTCGAGAGATTTTTATCCCCACGAAGTTCTTTGGAGAGCCCATATCCTTCGTAACAAGGTGTTGACGGAGATGTTTCTTTATCAGCGCTATACCAGCTTGGTCATCACCGGTGAGAAGAATATCATCCACATATGCGGCAAGAACCACCAGACCCAGGGTGGTTTTGCGAATGAATAAAGAGTGATCGACAAAGCTTCTTGTGAACCCAACGGCTGCCACAATGCCGCTGAACTTATCAAACCACGCCCGAGGGCTCTGCTTTAGGATATAGATGGCCTTCTTCAGCCTGCATACGCGTGTATCCCCCTGAAAAACAAACCCAGGAGGTTGCTCCATGTAGAAATCCTCTTGTAGATCACCATAGAGGAAGGCATTCTTGATATCCAGTTGACACTACAAGAAAATCTTCATTTAGCAATGAAAATTAGGAAGTCTAAATAATTTATTACTAATTAGCATCGAATTTAGCTAGGTATATGATATTTATTTTTACCTACAAAAATAGCAACGAAAAAATTCGTTGCAAAAGTAGCAACAAATTATTTTGTTGCAAAATATTTGTTGCTAAATAGAAACGAAATATTTCCTTTCAAAATTTCTATACTAATTTTTTGAGATTAAATATTTATGTAGAGAAAGATTCTTAAACTCCCGTGCCGAGCTCGTCAAACTATATATATAATATATATATATATATCCTCACTTTTAATTTTTTGAGAGGAAGGCATTCTCACTTTTAATAAAAATATATATATATTATAAGTTCTTAAACAAATTAAAGAAGCTATTTATATCCTCATTGTCATCCCGATACTACTCCCCTGCCAAGATCATCACTCTCCCGCACGATCTCACCGCCGAGCTCGTCAAACTCCCGTGCGATCTCCCTGTCTTGCTCCAACGAGAAATAAATAAATATATACATATAAAAAATATTAATAAACAAATATAAAATATACAGAAACATATAAATATATATAATATATAGAAATAAGGATATATATAAATAATTATATATAATAAACTATATATATTAAACTATAAATAAATAAATAAATATATAAATAATATATATATATATATGTAAATAAATAAATAAATATGTATATATAAATAAATAATCGTATATATAAATAATATAAATTTATAATTATATATATATATATGTATTACCATCATTTATAAATGAATTAGTTAATTAGAAGGGTTGGTTGGGCAAGAAATTATATATGAGAGGTCTTCGGTTCGATTCTCAACAAGTGCATATTAAAAAATATTTTTATTTTGTATATAAATATTATTTAGATTTAACAAAATAATTCTATAAAATACAAAACATTAGCATCAAAAGTATTCCTTCCTAAAAAATCCTTGCTAATTAGAAAGAAAATAAATTCCTTGCTAAATTTAGCTAGGACCATATTAGCTACTATTTTTTTCATTTCTAAATTCCTTGCTAATTAAAATTAGCAACGAATTTATCTAATTAGCAACGAATTTTGCTCCTTGCTAATGAATGTTTTTCTTGTTGTGTGAGAAATGAGCCAATCCCTGTTGATGGCCACAGACAGGAGAACTCGAATAGTGTTGAGACAAGCAATGGGAGAGAAGGTGTCAAAGTAATCAACGTCATAGGTCTGAGTGAAGCCTTTAGCGACCAGTCGGGCCTTGTAACGGTCCACACTGTCATCAGGACGGAACTTCATAACAAAGACCCAGCAACAGCCAATAACATCGGTGCCCAAAGGAGGAGGAACAAGAGTCCATGTACCCCGCTCGGTGAGGGTGGCAATTTCCTCATCCATAGTGTCCTTCCAATGAGGAACAGTAATGGCATCCTGGTATGTGTGGGGAGTGGCAGTGGCAGAGATAGCCAACGCAAAATTCCTGCAAGAATAGGTAAGACGAGCATTGGAAATAACAACAGTAAGCAAATGCTGGGTACACGCCCGCACCGCTTTGCGAAGAGCAATTAATGAGAACATCTAGGTTGTTGTGTTCATTAGTGTCCGGGAGTAGAGAGACGGCGAATGCGGAGAGAGCGAGGGAGGAGATGGTGGACACAGTGGAGGAGGAGGGGTATCGGTGGGCGTAGACGGGATGGAGGTGACGGTAGGAGAAGCAGGAATATCAGGAAGAAGGGAGGAGTCGTGAGAGAAATAGGACGCAATTTCGAAGAAGGTAACGTCCGCGGAGACGAACTGCTTCTAAAGAACTGGATCAAAATAATAGTAGACTTTCTGAGTGGAAGAGTAACCCAGAAAGACACACTTGGTGACACGGGGATATAGTTTGTCACGAGTGGAAGAGGGAGCGTGCACAAAAGCCGAAAACCAAAAGATACATAAAGGAAGAGGGAAGGGATCCTTGCCCGGATAGAGAATGGAGAACGGTGTGTGGCCTTGGAGAACTATGGAAGGAAAGCGATTGATGAGATAGTAGGAGATAAGAACAGCATAGCCTCAATAGGAGCAAGGTACCTTCATTTGTGTCATTAGGGTTCGAGTGACATCAAAGAGGTGACGGTTTTTGTGTTTCGCCATGCCATTTTGCTGTGAGGTATAAACACAACTAGTTTGATAAACAATCTCATTTTGCATACAAAAAGAAGAAAAATCATGACTAAGATATTCTTTGGCATTATCAGAGCGAAAGATTTTAATAGAGACATCAAACCAAGTTTTAATTATAAAATAAAATGATGTCCATACAAAGAATAATTCAGAGTAATCTTTTAAGAGATACACCCACGTACAACGAGAGAAATCATCAATAAAAGTTACAAAATATGAACTACCCCGACCTATGGTGAGGGTAGAAGCGAGACCCCAGACATCAGAGTGAACGAGATCAAACGGATGGGAAGATCCACGACCTTGCTTCAGTGGGAAGGAGGAGCGGTGATGCTTGCCAAGTTGACACGTGTCAAAGTTGAGAGGAGAACTGTGTGGAGGGAGGTGGGGCAGAAGCTGACGAAGAAGCCGCGGAGGAGGATGACCAAGGCGAAGATGCCATTGTAGGAGGTCTATAGAAGAGGAGGAGAAGGCAGATAGAGCGGAAATGTTATCGAGGAAGTAGAGGCCACCGCTCTCAGTCCCAGTAGCAATCGTCCATTGGGAGCCCGGATCATGAAATGAACAAGAATTATGAGTGAATGTGACAGGACACTGTAGTTGCTTGCACAGAGAAGTAACAGATAATAAATTGCAAGGAAACTTGGGTACGTAGAGTGTATCTGCCAAGCGAAGAGACGAAGTGATTTGAACCACTCCCGTCCCATTGACCGGTGAGGGAGAGCCGTCTGTAATAAAGACCGGGGGCAACCGATTATGTGTTTCTAGGAGAAAAAAACACTGAGGATTGACGGTCATATGATTGGTAGCACCAGATTCTATCAGTCATTTGCCTTGAGTAACGACGTGGGCACTACCTGAATACATGACCACCGAGGAGGACTGTGGAGTAGTAGTAGTAGTAGTGGTATCAGAGAGAGCCATAGAGAAGAACAGAGCGGACAAAAAGGAAGCCGCGCAAATAGGGAAAAAGAAGGCGCGCGGATAGATAAGAGGTCGCACGAAAGCAACAGTTTGCGGGCGACTGGGAGGTCGCGAAAACAGGCGCGAGCAGAAAACAAAAAGAGGCAGAGAAGTAGTCGCGTGAACATGAAAAGAGGAAACCGCGCGAACAGAAAGGAGGCCGCACGAACAGGAAAAGAGGAAACCGCGCGAACAGAGAAGAGGTTGCGCGAAAGGAAGAGATCACGGAGCGAAAGGGAGCCCGCAAAAATAGGTTGCGAGCAAAAAGCGAAAAGTCGTGTGAACAAAGACGAGGCCGCGCGAAAGCAAAAGAGCAGAGAGAAAAAGAGGTCGTGAAGACAGGTCACAAACAAAGAGAGAGCGCAAACAGAGAGGTCGCACACACAGAGGGCAACGACAAGGAAGAGATGGAAACCGCGCGGACAGGGCGCAAGAAGGAGGGGACAAACCACGCGGACAGAAGCGCTCACAGAATCAAGTGGAAAAGATCGAGTCCTCTGATATCATGTGCGAACAGAAAAGAGAAACCAAAATTTGAACAATAACAAAGTTTTTATTTCCAAAAAATGTAAGTATTACAAATGTATGACCTCCCTTTTATAAAATGGAGGAGAAGACAGAGATTACAAATAAGCAATGTAAATACATTTATGGTGACTAGCGGCTAGACAAAACTAGACCGCATAGGTCGCGCGGTTAAACGGATAGGCTAACCGCCCGACCACATACACAAGAAATGACAAGCCGCCAGAGGAGACCGCAAGACCACCCGGCAACCAAGCCGCTGGAGAGAGACCGCCAGACCGCACGACCATCAAGCCGCCAGAGTGAAACCGGTAGACCACCCGGTCTCCAAGCCGCCAGACCGTCCGGTCACCATACTTCAACACTATCGTAATGTCATGTCATGTTGCCAGCCACTGGGTTCTACTGGTGGGCAATTTGAAAGGTAGGCGATGAGATTTTTACTATTTATTGTCGAATCTCATGCATAGGTCATCCCTCCGGGAGCATGCATGCTACTATATCCTTCAATTTAATTATAACTTCATTATGGTTCACTGCCTAATATCCTTGCCTAATTATTTGCAGATAAAATTTCTTTAGGAGGATAGATCTGAGGTACTTTCAAGGTAAATAACTGATTGACCACTACATATAGTCGAAGCGCTCCCCACTTAGGAAATTGGCGATAATTGTGACATCTTTCTGATGAAATACATGGAGGACAACTTGTTGAAGGAGTGGGTGGATTGAAAGAGTCACAAGAGTTGGCCGAAGGACATGCTGAGAATTAGGGTGGAAATAGTTGCCGCTGTAATCTAAACATCCCAAAACTCTCTACTTAGGAAAATGGGTTTCTAGTTCAAGAAAATGTTGTTTTATACTCTAATCTTGTCTGAATTTTATATTACTTTTATAGCTCTTCATCATTAATACTTCTAAAAATGAAATTCTTTTAAATAAATTGTTGAGCAGTGGTTGTGTTAATATCCGTGGCTATTAGTAGTGGTGGTTATTAGTGTTGATGTATATTTATATAAGTGTGAATAAGCTTCTCAACGGGTCGGTTAGGATCCGATAGGCATCCAAACCCACAGTCGGGGATTTAGGGTTTCGCCTATAAATACCCTAGCTAGGGGCAACGGGGAGACCATTCCAAATTAGATGGTGACGTGGATGCTTCGAGCACCATAACATTCTCGAAGCATTGGTTTTAATCTAAAGGGGTTATTTACTTATAAATATTTTAACATGGTTATGTTAGTAGCAGTGTTGTTAGGACTTATGTTCACGCTTCTGAATGTAGTGTCTTAAGGGAGGAGGTGTATTAGATCCCATGAGCTTCACTTAAATTTTGGAGTAGCTTTTGCTTGTGTTAGACTGAAATTCTGCTACGAATTTATTTTGAAGGAATGTTTATATACATGTTGCTGCGAATTTGTTTTGAAGGACAATTTTTATACATGTTGCTGTAGTTGTCATACAAATTGCAAAAATTTTGGTTCACTTACATGTTGTTGCAGTTGCCTCATGATCTGCCTAATTGGCTATTTCAACTAAGACAACTTAAAGCAACAATCAAAAATATATTCCTGGCAAAATATATTACTAAATTAATATTTTGCTATCAAGATGTCAAAGTTGCGCAACAAAATATATTGTTGTCAAGATGTCTAAGTTGTAAAGTTGTTGAATATGCCGAAGATGGCTATGGAATTGCTAGATTTGTTGTTGCAAGTTAGAGCTATGATTTTGCTCAATTTCAAAGATGTTCTATCACAATTTTGTTGTTGTAGATTATTGTTGAATTAATTTTTTGCTATGTTGTTGCTTAATTTCAAAGCTGTCTATACTAATTTCAAAAATGTTGAATTAATGTTGAATCAAAGATGTGATATGTATATCTAGTACACAAAAAATTGATATAGCGGAAGACGGAAAATCAGGCGCAAGAACACTCAATCAATCAGAGCCCAAATAAACCATATGTAAATCAGAAGAGCAAGAATCTTATACTAAACAATCTTCACAATGCGAGACGTACATGGCGAGACATGATTCGCCAAAGTACCCAAAGGGAAAGCAGAAACAATTACAAGACAAACCTAACCGTGCCGACTCAAAGAGTTTGTCGCCGGCTCAACTGCTGCACTATGGAGTCCGCACAAACCGCCAGGTCGCCAGATCGCAAACCAAGCCGCACGGACTGCCCATTATTCCAATGCAAGAAGGAACTCTACTCGCCAATCAGAATGCTGCCTAACCGCAAGGTCGCCTAGCCGCCTGACCGCACGATCTGCTGTTGCCGAACTGAACAGGCTGCCAGAAGTGGACAACTTATTGAACTAGGAAACTAGTTGCATAAGAGAGACCGCCTAGCCGCAACCCGCGACCTGCTGTTAACCGCTTGTTGCTATCCGCAGAGTCCATACTATCCCTGACCGCAGTCAGAACTAAGTCCTGGCCTTCCAGCGCTATCCGCATAACCTGCACAGCACAACCCGGTCGATCTTCAAACCGCATGGATACAAAATCCAGTCCGCAGCAACTGTCTGTGAGTTCACTTACTGTTCATTCCGTTTTAAATTGATGTGACAGGGGGTCCTATTTATAGGCACGGTGAGGAGTGTGGTCACCGCCCTAGCCGATAGGATAACCGCCCCATCCCGCAGCAAGAACCAAGTGTATCCGTAAGCCGCGGATACACAGCCAGTCCGCCGCGTCCTGTGCCAGAAAGCCAACCCGCCAAGAGAATCACCAAGGTCGGACAGCAACTTCTATCCGCCTTGTCGCCAAAGGCCAAGCCAGGACGCCGCCACCAGCAGAACTCTGCAGCAACACCTTGTCCGTCTATCAGTGGACACTGCTTCAGTCCGCGCGCCCTGCGGACACATCACCAGTCTGCACACGCAAGATAAAAACTAAGGCACAGTAGCCAAGCTGCCCAACTTGGCGGATACTGCACTAGTATGCACGCCTTGCGGACTCAACTCCAGTCCGCATTACCCAAGCTCGCAACCAAGGCACACAACAACTACTACCGAGCTTGGCGGACACTGCACCGTCTGCACGCCTTGCAGGCTCAACTCCAGTCCGCATTCACCAAGCTCACAACCAAGGCACACGATAACTGCTCCCGAGCTTGGCGGGCTGAGAAGCAGTCCGCGCTTAACCGCGTGATCACCACAAACTAAGCTATCATGGACTTGGTTCAGAACCAACCAAGTCCATACCACTTGCCACAAGGGACAGTCCGCGCTTATTGGTGGGCACTGGTATCTGTCCGCCAATCCCGGCAAACTCCAGCACCTGTCCGCTCTAACCGGCGAACACTACAACTTCTACCAGCCGCACCACTAGAGCTATACCAAAGCATCTTCCATGTCGGTCTGCCGAGCACTAGCCAAGAACGCATCTTGCCGAACTCCGCGGATAGAGAGGCTATCCTCCTGGTTACCTTCTAGGATCCAACTGTCTGCTGAGCATAAGCCGGCCTGGCTGGCCGCTGCCTCTGTCCGCACAATCCGCGCGAACAGACAGCCCAGGTTTCCAAAGAACAAGACGTCTACAACAGCTCTGCCGATCTGGCACAGCCAGTCCTGTATGCATAGACCGTGTGGACAGGTCGCCCATGTCGCCCAATCACCCACTTTCACTTCATCATTTTCAACACTCCCCCTTGAAGTGAGAGGTGGTGAGAAACCCCAGCAGTTCTCATAACCTTGCACCCGGTCCTTTTGATAGCGCCGTCAAGAAGATGTCCGAGACATAGTCCCCGCCCCGCAAATCCTTGACCATGAGGGATCCCTCCAGCATCTCCCAAAAGGAGCCATGCTTCCCTCCGCCTTCTTCTTCAGCCTCGACCTCCACTTGTACGTCACAAGAGTATCACCAATGATCTTGTGCCCAAGCCTCATTTCCTTTGAGAATAGTCACCTTCTCAACCTTTGCGTCATCCACTTCCTTAACTCCAGTGGTGTTATCACAGCTAGAAGACATTTGCTCGATCTGAGGGCCTGTAAGGAAACATTAGACAAAGCTCGCCGTGCTTCCTCCAGAATATTGAGCTGGTGGGTTGGTGATCCTCTTCGATCTCCGAAGAACCTGATCACGGTTAACCACCTCCGCTGCTCCTTTTGAACCAGCTTCGTTCTCGGGCAAACCCGGAACAATGCTCCCCTTGCTTCCTGAATAAGAAGCCACCACACTGGAACAAGAAGCACCTGGAGCAACGCTCCCCCTGTTACCTGAATAAGAAGCCTCCGCTCTTGAACAAGAACTGCTTGGAACATCGCACCTCTTGCTACCTGAACAAGAAGCATCTAGAGCAACGCTCCCCCTACTTCCTGAACCAGAAGCAACCGTCTTCGATCCAAAAGCACCTGGAGCATCGCTCCCCTTCTTCCTGACCCAGACGCCTCTACCCTGAAGCTAGAACAACCTGGAGCTCCTAGTGACACATGCAGCTCTATCTGTACCTTTGCAGCAGCCTCCTCCAGCCCACCATCTAACCTGCTCACCTCTAGCTCCACATCTGAGCTACCTCAATACAACGTCAGCTCATCAAAGACAACGTCTCTCGACACGATGAACTTCTTCGTCGCAAGATCCATACACCTCCATCTCCTCTTCTGCTCATCATACCCAACGAAAACTAGCTTCGGCTTGAGAGCATCCAGAGTGTGCACAAAGCAAGTAGATCCAAACACCCGAAGGTGCTTCACGCTGGGCTTTATCCTGAACATCAGATCATATAGAGTCTTTTTGTTGATCGGACTCAGAGGCATCTGATTGATGACATGAGCCGCGCAGGCCATCCCTTCCGCCCAAAAGGCCTTAGGAATGCCTTTGCACTGAAGCTAACACTTGTAGTTCTCCGTCAAAAGACGGATCTTATGATCTACAACTCCACTTTGTTTTGGAGTATGCCCACAAGATAGCTCCATTCGGATTCCATGCTTCCTGCAAAAGTTAGAGAACACGATTGAGACGAACTCACCTCTATTGCCCGTTCTCAACTTCTTGATCTGCAGACCAAGCTGGCCCTCCACAAGCTTCTTAAACTCCACAAACAAACGGAACGTGTTCGACTTCTCCTTCATGAAGTACACCCAAGTATACCTCGAGTAGTCATCAATCAATATCATCATGTATCTGCTGCCTCCAAGACTGGCGGTGATGGTCAGCCCTACCAGATAACCATGGACAACCTCCAATGGTGCCTTACACACCTGGACTGTGTCTTATCAACCGTAAAGCAATAATCTTCACCGTGTTGACATCTCGTGCAAGCTTGACCGTCGCCGAAGGATGACATCCTAGGCAAGCCTCTCACAAGGCTTCTCACCACCATTGCTTTCAGTTTGTCCATCCCCACATTCCCTAGTCTTTCATGTCAGATAGCTGCACTATCATTGGCCTTCAACCGATCAGCATCTGAACTTGTTGAAGACCCAACCAAGTTCTTCTCCTTACTCTCAACATGAGCAACGTTCACCGAGTGCAAGACAACCTTACACTCCTTCTTGAGGTGACCAAGCTGCTTGCATCTATAGCACCTTGGTCCTTCCTTTATCTTCCTATCATGCCTAGGAGAAACACTCCTCTCTTGCTGATCAGAAGTAGCGGGACCAACCTTAGTAGCTAACTTTACCTCCTTGTTGACTAACCCATTGAGGGAAGTCTAAATCTCTGCAGCTGACCAACATCCGCCGATGTGGTCCGAGAGTTCTGATGAGATTACCTGCTTGAGAACAGCCTCCGCGTTCGTGTTTGTCTCCTTCCAAGCTCTCATTACTTCAGCATTGCCAGCAGTAATCACTTGCCTTCTGTCTCCGCAAACCACCTCCAAAGGTCCTCGCCAAGAAGATAGCATTCCATACATGACTTCCAATTTCCAAAGAAGCTCCATTCCAAGATCCCTTGCAAAATCATCTTCCATTGCACTTAACCCTGGTTCACTTAGACTCACAGAAGCACTGAAGCAAACTGTCGGTTGATCCACTGCTCAAGCTTCTATTCCCTCTGATACCATGTTAAAATTCGATATAGCAGAAGACGGGATACCAGACGCAGGAACACTCAACCAATTTGTGCCCAAATAAACCAGATGCAAATCAAAAGAGCAAGAATCTTGTACTAAACAATCTTTACAAGGTGAGACGTACATGGCGAGACATTATTCGCCAAAGTACCCAAAGGGAAAGAAGAAATAATTACAAGGCAAACCTAATCGCGCAGACTCAAAGAGTTAGCCGCTTGCTCTACTGCTGCACTATGGAGTCCGCACAAACCGCCAGGTCGCCATACCGCAAACCAAGCCGCGCGGAATGCCCGTTATTCCAATGCAAGAAGGAACTCTACTCGCCGATCAGCAAGCCGCCTAACCCAAGGTCGCATAGCTGCCTGACCGCACGATCTGCTGCTGCCGAACTGAACAGACTGCCAGAAGCGGACAAGTTATTGAACTAGGAAAATAGTTGCAGAAGAGAGACCACCTAGTCGCAACTCGCGACCTGCTGTTAACCGCTGGTTGCTATCCAAAGAGTCTGCAGTGTCCCTGACCACAGTCAGAACCAAGTCCTGGCCTTCCAACGCTATCCGCACAACTTGCACATCACAAACTGGTCAATCTTCAAACTGCACGGATATAAAATCCAGTCTGCAGCAACTGTCCGCGAGTTCACTTACTGTTCATTCCGTTTTTAAATTGATGTGACAGGAGGTCCTATTTATAGGCACAGTGAGGATTGTGGTCACCACCCTAGCTGGTAGGATAACCGCCCCATCCCACGACAAGAACTAAGTGTATCCGCAAGCCGCAAATACACAGCCAGTCTGTCGTGACCTGTGCCAGATATCCAGCCCTCCTAGAGAATCACCAAGGCCGGACAATAACTTCTATCTTCCTTGTCGGCAAAGGCCAAGCCAGGACGCCGCCACCAGCAGAGCTCTGCAGCAACACCTTGTGTTGGGTATTGTATCCACAATGTACCTGATTTGAAGAAGCCCCTGAACAAGCTAAGTTGAATAGATAATGTATTTTATGATTTTCTTCAAGATGTGCTTGCAGTTATTCCTCGCTAAGTACACACCAATGTCAGGGTGCAGTGAGTCAATATACACGGGTCTGCGTGACGTAAAACCTCATTGAGCAGATTAGTGTGTTGGCTCACGTGTACTCTCTCTATTGGAGTGTACTTCTTTTCAAGTACAAGGTTGAGATTGATCGAGAGCTGAAGAGGAGCAAGGATGGGTCAAAGACCAACTCATGGGAAGAAAGACGAAGATTCGTCTAAGTTAAGTTCGACGGGAATCACTAAGTGATTCTCGCCGATTCGACGGGAATCACTAGTGATTCTCGCCGAATCATCGAGAATCACTCGCCGATTCACGCCGACTGCATCCGGCTGACTCAACGCCTTCAAGAATTTTGCTATGTCAGAATCGTCGAGAATCAATAAGTGATTCTCGCCGAATCGTCGGGAATGACTCTGCATTCTCGCCGATTCGTTGAGAATGGTTTTGATTCTCGCCGATTCACTCCGGATGGCAAGCTTTTCAGCTAAAATTCTACCAAGGATAATTCGACGGGAATCATAAGTGATTCTCGCCGATTCGTCGAGAATCACCATTGATTCCCGCCAAATTTTCCTTAGGCGATTTCTTCCTGCTCGCTGGACCGAACCAAGATTTCAGGCGCTGTTTGGACCAGGCTTAGGGTTTCTCCTTGTGGGGCCCACAACGGTCATTTAGGGTTGGTCTACAGTATAAATACTCGCGTATTTCGAACTCCAACAGTAATCATTCACAAGAAATCAAAGCCGCCTAGCGTAACCTAGCCGATCGTGAAGCTCGTTCCGTCGCCGTTGCCGCTCACAAGTCAGTCGCCGCCGCTAATCTTAGAGGTCATCTTTGATCGTCCGGCGATAGAACCGAGGCTAAGCTTAGCGTCTCACGTGTCTATCTTGAGATCCTTTGTCTCTTGATTTGTTGAGCGGGAATATTTCTCCCCTCCGAATCGATTAAGACGATCGATCCAAGTAAGATCATTGGTAGACCTTGCTAGCTTCGTCAAGAAGTTTGGATCTACAAAGCATCGCCGCCGCATTCACTTGCCGCCGCCGATCTCGGGAAGATCCTCTCTAAGAGAGTGCGCCGATCGTGGAATCTTCGTCTTCATCAAGAAAGCTTCATTGAACGAAGAGGGACATCAGGCTCTCCAAACGTAGTTTGTATTTCTTGTACATTCTATTTTAACTTTGTTGTAAAGGAACTTTGTTTCCTCGTTGTAAGGGTTGGGTGCAACCCGTGGTGGAGGAGTAGTTACTCCTTCGGGTGGAAGGGTTTCTTCCATAGTGAGAGGATTGGATTTCAATCCTGTTGGTGAAGTGACCGAGTCGTCCCTTGTTGGGAGATAGGTCAAAGGGGGAGAGTGGACGTACCCAAATCGGGGAACCACTATAATTTCTGGTGTGCTTTTTTGTGTTGTGTTTGTTGTTTGTGCAGGTTCATTTTTAATTCCGCAAAAGACTGCAAATCACCTATCCCCCCCATAGTTGAAACTAGTTGACACTAGATAGACTTTCAAGTGGTATCAGAGGGAGGTTGCTCGTCAATAAGGTTAACACCTTGAGTAAGTTCCCGCATCTAGTGTCAAGAAGAAAGAAGCTCTCTGAAATGGAAGGACTCAAGTATTCAGGGAAGATCCCAGTGTGCACCAAGCTGAACTTTCCTATCTATAAGGAAAGGATCAGGTACTATATAGAAGCAGTCGACCCACGACTCTTCATGGTAGTGGAGGAGGGACCTTATATTCCCACTAAGGCCTCCACCATTGATCCAACCAAGAAAGTTCCTAAGAAACTTTCAGAAATGGATAAGGATGAGATGGTGCTTGTTGGACTCGACAAGAAAGCTCAAAATATTCTGGTAAGCGCCGTCGATGATTCCATAATGCAGGTTTTCTGCAACTGCAGGACTACCAAGGACATTTGGCACTGCCTAATCATCTTGATGAAAGGCACTGATGAAGTAAGGGATGATCTAAGATCCCTTCTGAACCAGAAGTACGAGGCCTTCAGGCAAGGTCCCAAGGAATAAATCGGAGTGACATTCGAGAACTTCCTGAAGATCGTCAATGCCCTGAAGGGCTATGGCAGAGTGTTCACCGACAGTGAACTAAATGACAAGTTCCTTAGATCCCTTACTAAGGAATGGAACACCAAGATCTGGGCCATCAGAGAATTTAGCAGGCTGGCAGAAACAGATCCCCAGATTCTGTTTGGGAAACTTCTGTCCTATGAGCTTCAGCTGAACACCAGAAAAGCTGAAGAAGAAGCCAATAAAGCCGCTGCCAGAGAGAAGACTGTGGCCCTAAAAGCCAATCACTCAAGGAAAGGAAAGGGTGCAGCCTCATCCCGCTCTCGGAAAATGGATGAGGAAGAAGAATCTGAGCCATGCTCTTCCGGCTCAGAGCTATCTGAAGAAGACTTCTCCCTCATCACTCGGGAGTTCAAGAAGTTCCTCAAGTTGAGGAATCAAAGAAAAAGAGACGGCTCCTCCTCCAGACATCAGAAGAAGAATTATTCTTCTGACAGGTATGAATCCAAACAGAATAAACATCGATCTAATGACATTATTTGCTTTGGATGCAATAAGCCAGGTCACGTCATCGCTGACTGCCACCAAGGCAAGAGAGATAAGGGGAAGGGAGAGGAGCACAAGTCCTCTAGAGATAAGAAGAAGGAGAGGAGCTACATCACCAAAAAGTCAGAGACACTGAGTGAGTATGATTCCTCAGACTCCCGTGATGATGAGGAAGCCTACTTCGGGCTAGTGGGTCGCTCTGACTCAGAAGGAGACTTCCCCCCATTTACTGGGAAGGTAAAAGCTTGTACCCCCCTCTCTGACTCTGACTATGAGTCTCCTGATGATGATCTCGAGGACAACCCATCTGCCCGTGAAGCTGAGCTTCTCGAAAAGTATGAGCTTCTGCTCAATACCTTTGAGGAATGTCGTAAAAGGTTGAGGGCTCAGAAAAAGGAAGTCAAATTCCTTAAGGCTGAGGGTGTGTCTCTAAGAGAAGAGATCCCTAGCTTGATCTCTCTCCAACAAGAACACCTGAGCCTGACTTCTGAGCACTCAGAGTCTCTAAGGCTCCTTGACCCTAAACAGGAAGAAGTCAACAAGTTGGAAGAACAACTTGCGGAAGAAAGGAAGATTGTCAAAAGCTTCTCTATGCCAAAGACTGTTCTTACACTGGTTGATACCTTCTTTGCTCAGGCTAAGGGGGCTGGCTTGGGGCATGTGGGTGTACCTGGTAAATCATCCAGGAGAAACAGAAAGTAGAGGAAAAATAAGGCTACTAAGAAGGCCTCTGCTACAGAAAAGGGAAAGGCCCAACTCAACCCTATTTAATTCAGGAAGCCTGGCTTTCCCTGCAATGAACAGGACTTTGAGTCACCCTATGGCCACTTCTTCCGGCCCTCGGTTGAAAAGCACAAGAGCCGGTATGATGGTTGGGCCTTCCCCCGCAACTACGGCGAGAGTGTCTTTGATGAAGATTTTCTATAGTTTTAAAATATTATCCAAACTAAAATCTCAAATAGGCAAGTGTACCTATCGAAATATAGTATAGGAAATGTCGTATTCGACTCGGGGCCTGTTGAGTACTTCTACTCACGCAAATTAATATTATTTTATCGGATTATAAATTGAATATTAAAACTAAAAATAAAGAAACTAAAACAACACTTGATCAAGACTTACTTTGAAATCAAATAAAATGCAAACTCTAATTTACCTTCATCGACCGTGGAGGTTCCTAAAGTACGAAAGCGTCTCTCTCGAGCTCATGCTTTTGACTAACCTTAGGTTGATCGATTAAGACCTCTCGGCAAGTCGAAAACCCTAAGCTTGCTTTAGGCGGTGAACCCCGCTATTGGATTTTACTCCAATCCGGAAGATCCATGTCATCCTCTCTCGAGGGGTGCATGCGGCTCCTTCTATCTTTGAGCGATCTACTCGTATCCGCAACCTCTCGGTCATTTAAGATACGGATCTAGGATCGAAATCGTATTCGCGAAATATGAATTCGATACAAAATAATTCAAAGATAAATCGAAAAGATAAATAAAGAGTTTGACAAAATAGTTTTATTTAATTTCAAAGTAAATCATGATAAGTGCTAATGTAAATTAGCTACTTAACATGATAAAGAAAATACATAAAAATAAGAGAAAGAAAAACATGTTTGCAAAAAGAAAATGCTTGAATTGAATTCTAAACTATGAATTTGAAATTACATAAAAGGAAATGCTGAAAAACAGTAAAATAAGCTACAAAATACTCCTAAAACTGTCTCCTAATCTTCCTACTGAGCTTCTGAACTCATCTGCTATTTATAGATTTTTCTGCTCGGGCCCAAGGTCACGCCCGTGTCCTAGGGCGTGCCGGCCTCAGGAACTGCTGTCTTGAAAGCCCGGGAACGTTGGAGAAAAGTCGCCAAAAATTCGTCGTTCTGTGGGTCACGCCCCTAGGTCACGCCCGTGACCTAGGGCATGCCTAGTCTGTTACAGGAAACGGCGGGAATGGGAACGGCGGGAAGTAATTCTGGCGTTTCTGAAGTGGTACACCCTAGGTCACGCCCGCGACCTAGGGCGTGTCTGACTGGGTCAGCAACACGGTTGGAAACGGCGCAATCTGGGATTAATTTGGCAGTTTCGGGTAGGTCACGCCCTAGGTCACGCCCGTGACAGGGGGGGCGTGTACTTGAGATATGGTGCAGAATTGTCCCGGGATGATTTCTGGAGAAAAATATTTTTTTGAACTAGACACGTCCGTGTTCACGCCCTCGACACGCCCGTGTCTCAGGGGCGTGTACTTTTGAAACTCTCCAGATTTGTAGAGGACGTCGTCCTCTTTCCGTTGACTGGTTGCACGTCCCGTAACTCTTCCTGGTTTGAAAGTTATGACCATTTGAAGTTCAGCTATCCGATACAAAAAATGTTCATTTTCTCCATTTCAACTCCTGATTCGTCCTGCAAGCTCCAAATTATTATTCGCAGCCCAAATTGACCAAAAATATGAAAATAAAGCAATTAGAACCATAATTACTAAAATATAATTATAATCTTATTATTAATTAAATAAAAACTATATGAAAATAACTATAATTAGTGACTTATCAAATACCCCCATACTTAATCTTTTGCTATTCCAGAGCAAAACAATGAGAAGTACTTATAAGAAATTTATATAATTTCTAATTAAATTAAAAATGTATTAAATCAAAAGAAACTTGAAGGAAAAATTTAAACTACTACTTATGCTCTCTTAATATTTTAATTTAAATCTAAAACAATTATATTTGCTAAAGGTTTTAGGAACAAGGACTATGAAGAGGATCTTAAATTGAGGTGATGAATTTTATCCTCTCACCCCATGCCCTTTTTTTCTTTTTTTGATATTTGCATATGTTTACCAAGAAAATGATGAATTTTATTCTCTCATTTCCCATGACACATGAACAAATATTTTTTCTCTCTCTTCAAAAATAAAAAAAATGGGAGTAATGAATTTTATTCTCTTACTCCATCTTTTAGTTTTTTGGGTTGCATATGTGTACCAAGGAATGCTTGATTCCCATGACATATGATCTAACCAAAATAAAAAAAATTGCATATGTGTACCAAGGGATAATGAATTTATCCTCTTATCCTCATGATATATGTTCTAACAAGAAAGTTTAAAACAAAGGGAAGGTTACACAAAATTTAGATTAAATTAAAATAATTAGAAAGCAACTATAGTAAATTTAGAATTTCCTAAGAATCTTTAAGCATAAATGATTTTAATTAAAATCAAAAGATTGTTAAACTAAACACTATAAAATTGAAACTAATTAGAATTAAGAGAAAAAGAAGTAAATAAGGTTCTCTAAACAAAATTAATTCATAAGTTTATTTCTCAAAATTAAATCGCTAAAAATTAATTTAACTAACTATGATAAAATAAAAGACTAGCAATTTAAAAATTATAAAAATTCTATAAATAAACTCAATTAAATTGATGAAAATCACATAAAATTAAGTAGGGGTTTATTTATATTTTTTGAATTTTTTTTTAAGATAACAATACTAAAACAAAGAAAAGATAAATTAAAATCCTAATTTTTTTTATTATTTCTTGGACTTCCCAAGGACTACCTAGTGACGGGTTCGCAAGGTACTAGGCGGTTTTGTGGGATGAAAGCCCAACACGACCCTTTCCAAGAAATTAATTTTTGATTTTCTATTTTTTTGTATTTTTAAAAATAAAAAGAAAATAATTTTTTTTGTATTTTTAAAGATTATTTTTTTGAAATAAAAGCATGAAATGGAGTCCACCCCCATACTTAAAAATAAACATTGTCCCCAATGTTTACAAGCCAAGTAGGAGGGGGAAAATGCATAAAAAAAGTAAATTGTAATGATTTAAAGATAATCAAGGGGTGTCTCCCAAGAGCACTTTTCTTTTTCCCGTCTTTAAGCTAGACGGTTTGGGTTAAGAAAATGAAAAATAAAGATTAAAGTGAACGGGCAACCCCCTTAATTCATGCTTTGGCGAAGATGCCAAAGTTGCATTACCGGCTACTCCTCTACTTTCTTCTTGATTTTCCTTCTTGCAGTTGACTTGAAAATTTAGATTCAAATCACCGATCCATACCTGAGGTGATTTGAATTTTTATAGAGGAGCGGCAAATGGATCGTGGATGACGTTTAATTGCAACGGCTCCTCTTCTACATGACAATCGTTAGTATAAGGAAAATCAAAAGTAAGCGTTTCAGAAAAATCTTCGCAAGGAGGAGGCTCTTGCGAAGGTATAAGATTAGGCTCCGGTTGTTTATTTTCTAAAATTAATTTTTTATCCAAAAATTTACTGGAAATAAAATCATTGGACGCATCAGGATCAAATATTTTTGCTCCTAAAAAGTCATAAATTGTGCATGGAGGAGAAAAATTGGAAGTCGTAGGAGGAGACACATGTTCTTCTTCTACTTCGTCCGGTGTGCCAATAAAATTAATAAATTTTTGATATAATAATTCTTCTTCCTCCTTTGAATAAGACACCAAGGGGGTACATGAAGATTCATGTTCCACCATAGGTGAAATATTTAAAGAAGGAGAAAAATTAGTAGAATAAGTGATAATTTCTTCTAAATTTTGGGGAGTATCAACTTGAAATTGTGTAAAGTCCCCAAAATTAGAAGAAGAAGTTTGTGGTGTGATAAAAGAAGGATAAAAATTCGGATCTAAATAATTATTCTCATCACTCGGGAAGTTTCCCGGTTGATCTTGTGAACAAGAAAAACCAACATCCGAGATGGAAGAAGAATTTTTTAAATCGAAATAATTATTCATATTTGAATTCGAAAAAGTATTTTCATGAAAATTAGAAGGATTGGAAAAATTATTTTCATAAAAATTAGAAAAAGAATTATCATAAAAGTGAGAATAGGTATTTTCATAATTATTATAAAAATTATTTTCATAAGAAAGATTTTGATAAAAATTATAATGATAACAATATTCACTTTGATGAGAACCACCACAATAATAACAAACAATTTGACGTTGTGTTGCGGCTTTCAAAAGATTTACTTTGTGTGTAAGCTCGGCAATTTTAGCGGCCAATTGTGATAACATTTTTTTTATAAAAGAAGAAAAAAAACAACCGTTAGCTAATTGAAATGAATTTGAAAAAGAAAATTAAAAAGAGAAATGGTGATAGAGAAAAAGAGGGATAAAAGTAATACAATTCGCGTTTTCAAAATATCAATAAAATAGTCCCCGGCAACGGCGCCAAAAACTTGATGAAGATTTTCTATAGTTTTAAAATATTATCCAAACTAAAATCTCAAATAGGCAAGTGTACCTATCGAAATATAGTATAGGAAATGTCGTATTCGACTCGGGGCCTGTTGAGTACTTCTACTCACGCAAATTAATATTATTTTATCGGATTATAAATTGAATATTAAAACTAAAAATAAAGAAACTAAAACAACACTTGATGACTTACTTTGAAATCAAATAAAATGCAAACTCTAATTTACCTTCATCGACCGTGGAGGTTCCTAAAGTACGAAAGCGTCTCTCTCGAGCTCATGCTTTTGACTAACCTTAGGTTGATCGATTAAGACCTCTCGGCCAGTCGAAAACCCTAAGCTTGCTTTAGGCGGTGAACCCCACTATTGGATTTTACTCCAATCCGGAAGATCCATGTCATCCTCTCTCGAGGGGTGCATGCGGCTCCTTCTATCTTTGAGCGATCTACTCGTATCCGCAACCTCTCGGTCATTTAAGATACGGATCTAGGATCGAAATCGTATTCGCAAAATATTAATTCGATACAAAATAATTCAAAGATAAATCAAAAAGATAAATAAAGAGTTTGACAAAATAGTTTTATTTAATTTCAAAGTAAATCATGATAAGTGCTAATGTAAATTAGCTACTTAACATGATAAAAAAAATACATAAAAAGAAGAGAAAGAAAAACATGTTTGCAAAAAGAAAATGCTTGAATTGAAATCTAAACTATGAATTTGAAATTACATAAAAGGAAATGCTGAAAAACAGTAAAATAAGCTACAAAATACTCCTAAAACTGGCTCCTAATCTTCCTACTGAGCTTCTGAACTCATCTGCTATTTATAGATTTTTCTGCTCGGGCGTCACGTCCTAGGTCACGCCCGTGTCCTAGGGCGTGTCGGCCTTAGGAACTGCTGTGTTGAAAGCCTGGGAACGTTGGAGAAAAACCGCCAAAAAGTCACCGTTCTGCGGGTCACGCCCCTAGGTCACGCCCGTGACCTAGGGCGTGTCTAGTTTGTTACAGGAAATGGCGGGAGTGGGAACGGCGGGAAGTAATTCTGGCGTTTCTGAAGTGGCACGCCCTAGGTCACGCCCGTGACCTAGGGCGTGTCTGACTGGGTCAGCAACACGGTTGGAAACGGCGCAATCTGGGATTAATTTAGCAGTTTCGGGTAGGTCACGCCCTAGGTCACGCCCGTGACAGGGGGGCGTGTACTTGAAATATGGTGCAGAATTGTCCCGGGATGATTTCTGGAGAAAAATATTTTTTTTGAACTAGACACGCCCGTGTTCACGCCCTCGACACACCCGTGTCTCAGGGCCGTGTACTTTTGAAACTCTCCAGATTTGTAGAGGACGTCGTCCTCTTTCCATTGACTGGTTGCATGTCCCGTAACTCTTCCTGGTTTGAAAGTTATGACCATTTGAAGTTCAGCTATCCGATACAAAAAATGTTCATTTTCTCCGTTTCAACTCCTGATTCGTCCTGCAAGCTCCAAATTATTTTTCGCAGCCCAAATTGACCTAAAATATGAAAATAAAGCAATTAGAACCATAATTACTAAAATATAATTATAATCTTATTATTAATTAAATAAAAACTATATGAAAATAACTATAATTAGTGACTTATCAGTCTTCAAGGCACCTTATGAGGAAATCTAAGTGGAAAATTATGGCCACTTCTCTAGCGGCCATAATAGGAAGCAGGCACCAAAAGCCAACCCTATTATACTGAAGGAACAGGAAGTGAAGAAATCATGTGATTGCTATGATCATGATGCCTGCACCTCCAGATCCAAGGCCCCAGCAGGACCCACCGTTCCCAGGGTGAAGCTGGAGCCTAGGAAACGGTACAACAGGTTTGACTGTTGGTGCTGTGGCAAAGTTGGTCGCTTTGCCGTGGATTGCTGGTTTAATCAAAGATTCAACGAGACTCCTCATGTTAGCAATGCGAGGCCGACCACTCGTAGGGTTAACCACACGAGGGGGAGTATGCTAATAAGGAATCTAGGACCCAAGTTCGATTGGGTTCCTAAGGGAAACTGATTCTGTTTTGCAGGTATGTCCAAAGGCCACCAAAATGCCTATCTGGTACTTGGAAAGTAGATGTTCCCGATATATGACTGGGATAAGAAGCCTGCTGCGTGATTACTCTCCAGTCTAAAATGGACCCAAAGTCATCTTTGGAGGATCAGATCGAGGTGTCACCAGAGGTTACGGTATGATTTCCAACGGTATAATCTCTATCACCGACATGGCCTATGTTGAATGGTTAAATCATAACCTGATCAGTGTAAGTCAGTTGTGTGATAAAGGTTATGACGTTAAGTTCTGCAAGGATAAGTGCTTGATAATATCGTGTGCCTCTTCGGAGACGGTATTAACTGGCATTAGGAGCAGAAATATATTTTGTTTAGATTTTCTTAGCATAGATTCTTCTACCCCCGTATGCCTAGTAGCAAAAGGCAGTGCATCTCTTTGTGAACAATGGCACAAGAGATTATCACATATTAATTTCAAGACAATTAATATGTTGTTTTTTAAGAACTTAGTAAGGGATGCCCCTACTATTAAGTGCATCAAAGATAGCCCTTGTCCTGCATGCCAGAAGGGCAAACAGACTCGGGCTACCTTTAAGGGCATTGCAGACAAAGACTCCTCCAGATGTCTTTATCTTCTGCATATGGACTTGTTCGGTCCAGTGCAAGTTCATAGCTTAGGAGGCAAATCATATACGCTAGTGATTGTTGATGATCACTCTCGGTTTACGTGGGTTTTCTTTTTGAAACGAAAGTCAGATACGTTTGATATCTTCACAAGTTTTGTCAAGCAGATTCAGAACGAACTTAACTGCTCAGCGGTCAAAATCAGAAGTGACCATGGAACAGAATTCGAGTCTGGGGCTATGATAGAATTTTGTGAAGAACTTGGTATCTTTCATGAGTTTTCCCCCCCGCGTACTCCGCAATAAAACAGAGTTGCGGAAAGGAGAAATAGAATGCTCATTGAAGCATGTACGACAATGTTGAATGACGCCTCTCTTCCAAAGTACTTCTGGGCAGAGGCTGTCAACACGGCTTGTCATGTACAGAACCGAGCATTGATCAACAAGAATCATCGCAAGATGCCTTATGAGCTATTGAAAGGCAGGAAACCTACCATGTCCTATTTGAGGATTTTTGGCTGCAGATGCTATGTACTCAATAATGGGAAGTACCCACGTACTAAATTCGGAGAAAAATGCTTCGAATGCATCTTCATGGGCTATATCAGCCATAGTCGGGCATATAGGGTCTTCAATAAGAAAACCCTAGTGGTAGAGGAGTCCATTAATGTTGTTTTTGATGAAGGAAGCTTGCTTCACAGCAATTCTTTCAGTGGCATTCTTGAAGATGTAGGTGCAAGATTTGAACAGCTAAGTCTCGATGAGACCGCTAAAGATGTAACTCCCAAGTACGTCAAGGTCTCCACCTCAACGCCAACTGGAGAAGTTGAATATCAGGATGGAGAAAATCTCCTAGAATACGGAGAAGCCCGAGAAAATGTCAGAGCTCCAGATGCTATACTCCTAGAGCTCCGACACGTGAGGGATCATCCTAGAGATCAGATCATAAGAGATCCTCGTGACGGTGTCAGAACTCGGAGAGGTACAATTAACGAGATTTTGCACCTTAGTTTCCTGTCACAGGTTGAGCCAAAGAAGTTCGACGAAGCGAACAAAGATGTAGCATGGATATTGGCCATGCAAGATGAACTGCATCAATTCGAACGATGCAACATCTGGACGCTTATTCCCATACCAAAGAACCAGAATGTGATCGGCACCAAGCGGATCTTCAGAAACAAACTGGATGAACACGGTGTCATCATAAAGAACAAGGCCAGGCTGGTAGCTCAAGGTTACAGACAGGAGGAGGGGATTGACTTTGACCAGACCTTTGCACCAGTTGCAAGGCTCGAGGCGATCAAATTATTCCTGGCGTATGCTTCGTACAAAGGATTCACTGTCTATCAGATGGACGTGAAATCTGCATTCCTCAATGGAAAATTGAAAGAGAAAGTATATGTCGCGCAACCCCCAGGTTTTGTTAATCCTACATTCCCTAATCATGTTTATTTTCTTAATAAAGCATTATATGGCTTGAAACAAGCTCCTCGAGCTTGGTATTGAACTATGTCTAGTTTTCTTCTTGAGAACAAGTTCTCGATAGGAAAAATAGATAAGACATTATTTCTTAGGGAAGTCAAAGGTAAGATCTTGCTGGTGCAAATCTATGTCGATGACATAATTTTCGGCTCTACGGACAACAATCTTTGCAAAAAGTTTTCTAAACTTATGCAAGGAAAGTTTGAAATGAGCAGTATGGGAGAGCTAAAGTATTTCTTGGGACTTAGAGTGAAACAGTCTGAAGATGGAATTTTCATCTCTCAGATGAAGTTCACAAATGAACTCCTCAAGAAATTCAGAATGGAGAATGCAACCTCTATGAGGACTCCAATGGGATCTACTGTGTCTCTGGACAAGGATGAGAAAGGGAAACCTTTTGATGAAACCAAATACAGAAGCATAATTGGATCCCTGCTCTACCTTACTGCTAGTAGACTGGATATTATGTTTTCCACATGCGTATGTGCCAGATATCAGGTGAACACTAAGGAATCTCATTATGTCGCTGCAAAGCGAATTCTTAGATACCTTAAAGGTGCACCTAATCTTGGCTTGTGGTACCCTAGAAACAATGATGTCGAGCTAATAGGCTTTCAGATGCTGATTTTGCAGGAAGCAGGGATGATATGAAAAGCACTTCCGGGACGTGTCAATTCCTCGGAAGACGGCTTATTTCTTGGAATAGTAGGAAGCAGAATTGTGTTGCAACCTCCACAGCTGAATCTGAGTATATCTCAGCAGGCAACTGTTGCGCACAACTTCTATGGATCAGAAATCAACTCAAAGATTATGACTTGCAGTTCAGAGAAGTTCCGATGTATTGCGACTCCTCGAGCGCAATAGCAATTGCGAACAATCCCGTGTCGCACAGCAGAACGAAGCATATTGAAGTGCGCTATAACTTCATTCGGGAGTATGTGGAAAACAGAGATATATCTCTCTGTTATGTCCCCCACGGATAAGCAGGTTGCAGATATCTTCACAAAGCCCCTAGACGAGGCCAAGTTCAGGCTCTTCAAAACTGAACTCGGCATGCTGAACTATGAAAAGTGAAGACTGTACGGCTCAAGGCTCTTGGATCAAGGGGGAGCATCAGCAAGGAACTCAAGCTCGAGCATGGATGCAAGATCTGAGGGGGAGCATGTTGCTCCAAGTGAAGTCCCAGATTTGCAGAAGCCAAAAAGGGGGAGATTACCCTCTCGGCTAAGGCTAAGGTGGCTCCAAGTATGCTCTCAGGAAAGTGGTAATGAATTTCACTCTCAACTGAATTCTTAGTTTAATTTTCATTCCCATATGTTCTATTCACCTTAGCTTGTAGGGTTTAGGATTTTTCAAATAGGGGGAGATTGTTGGGTATTGTATCTGTAACACCCCGAAACTCAAAAGAGGGACGGGTGATGTTTTAAGCCCAGTTTGGATTTTGGAGCAGGTGTCACGGGCGTGACACGGGCGTGTCACGGGCGTGTCACGGGTGTGTCACGGGCGTGTCACGGGCGTGACACAGGCGTGTTCGGCCTCGGGTCGTGCGGTCGACGCTTTGGCGGTCGATGCTAGTCGAGTTGTAGAACACGGCCTAGGACACGGGCGTGTCCCATGCCGTGTCACTACAGGGATTCTGCAAGTGTGGTACACGGGCTGTGACACGAGCACAAACAAGGGCGTATCAAATTTGACACGGGCGTGTCTGATGCCGTATCACAAGGCCGTGTACCTCTCTGACTGCGAAATGTTGGTCGATTGCACACGGGGGGCGTGACACGGGTCCCGATACGGGCGTGTCGCAGGTGACACGGGCGTGTCGGAGGCCGTGTGCTGGTTTTTCGACTTGATCGAGACGGCGAATGGGTGACACGGCCAGGCACACGGCCGTGTTGCAACCCGTGTTCGGCGCAGATTTTGTATTTTCAGGCCTAATCGTGGCCGTTCGTTTCCTTGGCTTGGGATCCGACGGCTGGGAGTGGTTGCTGGCAGCTTAAACCCAAAAATAGGGTTTGCAAACCCCATTTTCACTTGGGTTCTCTCTTTCTAAATCCTAGAGAGAAGGGAGAGCAAGGGGAGAGATTGGAGACCAAGATCCGGCCGCCGGTGGAGCGTCGGAGCTCCGAATCGCGATCTGAGTCCAGATCCGCGGAGGTGACGCTGTTGCGGTGCTTTCCAACCGCATAGTTTTCGATGGCGCCGCGGAAGAACGCAAGGGTAACGATTTCTCATCCTTGGGCATGTGAAACCCTTTTTCTCTTTGCATAGGAAGCCCTCTCTCGCGAGTGAGCGAAGAGTTGGAGCGTTCCTTGGGGTAGATATGTAAAGTCCCCCTTGTGTAGAGTCCATATGCGAAAATGGACATAGGCATTGTGTGTGAAGCCTATCTGGACAAGTAGAGCCGGATCGGTGATGTTGCATTGCATTTGAACCGGGCAAGAATCCGGATGTTTGGGTGTTTTCGGGTTTTCTACGTGGTAGATTGCATCAGGGAGCCTTGGAGATTAACTCCAAGGTGCACCCGAAAAACTGGGCAAAAGCGGGTTTTGCCAACACGATGGCCGGGGAGCCAACGTGAACATAACCGGGTTATGTGATTATTGTGGTGGAAACGGGACTCGGTGAGTCTTGACCTGCGCATATGGCTTAAATTGCCGTTGCGGTGTGAGCATGGGTCAGGCGGAACCGTACCCGGTCTATGTCGTTCGGTAGGACCGTTGGCATGGATGAGGGTCTTCGGCGGTCTATGGCTTAAATTGTCGTGACCAAGGCCAGGAAGGCAAAATGCTCATATGGTTGGCCGTCCATGAGGCGGTGGTGGAACGGGAACGTCTATGGCTTGAATTGACGTGACGTTGGCCGGTTCGCCGTGAATGTGCCCTGTGTGCACGAGGTGTGTGGCCGTGCGAGCCTACGCCTGTGTTGATGTGTGTTCACACTATTAAATTGCCTATACTAATAAAGTGCAGGGAAAGAGCATCGCCGCCCCGATTTTGGGGGCGGGATCGTTATAATTTGGTCAGCATAGCTGACCGTTGGTTTTGTTTTCCACCGGGCGGTGGTTTGTGCTTGCAGGTGCTGCGGAGCCGAGCGGAAAATAGCGGGCTAAAGCCCATGTTGCGGTGCTGGCCCTCGAAGGCCTAACCCCTTTTTATGCTTTCCGTTTATTTCATGTATGGCCGGCCTGCGAGCCGAAGTATGTAAGACATGTTTTGTTAAGCAAACCTTGTAAGCCATAAGGCCGGTACTTTTGTAGTTTTCATTCCTATTGTTACTTCTGTAGTGGACATTCTTGCTTGGCAGGGTTCTTGATTTTGTGCAACTTAATAATTTGCTTCCGCTAGAATGACTCTGTGTAGGATGTTGGTGATTGGTTGTATGGTTTCAACACGTAACCAACCGGTCTGTCCGTAGTATATGGCGTCGGGCCCCGGCCGGACCTACTGCTATATGCTATACGACGGATAGGGGTGTTACAAATTGGTATCAGACTACTGGTTTCGGTCAAACTTAAATGAATTCGTGGATGAAGTCACTTTAAGGTGTGGTGAGCACATGTGTGCGACATCGTTATAACATGAAAAGAACCCATGAATGTCCACTTAGGAATGAAAATATACATGTTTGAGGAACCTGCGTGTTCCTATAATTGCTGTTTGCAGTAATTTTTGGTCGCTTATCGGTGTTTTGCATGATTATAGGTGACCAGGAGTGGTGCTGGGCCGTCAGAACGGCCAGGTTCTGAGGCAAGTAGTGCGCCTAGTGAAGCGCCTGCAACACCTCCATCTGTCGAGACCATTAGATTAGTGGCAGAAGCTGTCTTTGCTATGATTAATGCGCAACCTGCAAGAAAGGTGCAGCAGTCTGCTCCTGCGGGGGAGCAAAAACCGCTCCAAGCGGCGGAGCCTAGAAGGGTTGAGCAGGTGGCGGTGGAGCCGGAGTTGCCTAGGAGAGCAACTGAAAGACAGTTGAAGCATGTGATGGGCTTCCACCCACCGGTGTTCTCGGGAATGGGAACCCTGACCCAGGCTGAAGATTGGCTCTCAAGAGTCAATAGGGTGATGACAGCTATAGAAACGGAAGAGTGGCAGAAGACCACAATATCGACGTTCCTGTTGGATGGGGACGCAAGGTTATGGTGGGAAGGCCTAGAGCTACACCAGTTGAGGGGAAGGCCATTGGCCGAAGTTCCTATGGAGGAGTTTTCGAGACTGTTCATGGCTCGATACCTCCCCTCAGCGCAGAGGATCGCATTGGAGAACGAGTTCCAAAAGTTGGTGCAAGGAGATAGCACTGTAGACGAGTACCTCCACGAGTTTACTCGGTTGGGGAGATATGCTAGCGCTACTTTTGCCGACGAGGAGCGAAAGACTAACCGCTTCTATGAAGGGTTAAGAGATGAGCTGAGGTTGCTACTGTCAGGGCCCATGGCGCAGGGTTTCCTAACCTTGGTCAACTCGGCCCGGTCCTTGGAGAAGGACATGAGAAATGTGCAAGCTAAGAAGGATTCTGGTGGGAAGAAATCGGAATTCAAAGTGCCGACTACGTCGAAGTCGGGCTATCGAAAATTCTTCAAGAAGGCTAGGACGTCAGGTCCAGCTTCTTCTGCGGGTGCCTCGGGGGTAACTACTAATCGAACCCCGGGCGCTTGTTTTACGTGTGGAAAGACGGGGCACTTTGCCCGCGATTGCTGGAGCGGACGCCCAAAGTCCGAGAGAAAGCAAGGAGCTACTTACGAAGAGAAGGGCAAGGCGGTGGAGTCAACCGCGTCCCACTATGCTCCGACTCAGCCTAGAGTCTATAACTTGGGCCAGCAGGAGGCCATCAAACAAGCTGACGTGGTGACAGGTATGAGTTAATTTACAGCAAGTTAACTTTATATACTGTTGTCTATTGCTTGTTAGCCTAATATTGTTTGTATAGGCTTTGTTGTGATTAGTGATAGTCCGACACGGGCACTGTTCGACACGGGAGCTTCACACTCCTTCTTGTCCGAAAATTTCATATCGCGCATCGGAGTCCCTTCTTCGATGGCGAAGGACAAGTTGGATGTGCTGCTACCGAATGGGTGCTCGATGCGTGCAGACAGGGTGTGCGCCATAAAGGTTCACATTGGGAGCCAAGAGTTCGACTTGCTAGCGTCATTGCTGCCGCTAGTAGAGTTCGACGTGATCTTTAGGATGGATTGGCTTTCGGAGCAGAAAGCTTGGATTGACTGTGACCGGAAGGAGGTCAAGCTGGGTGTTGGGCGGGGGACAACATTCGAGGGACTCAAGGGGTTGAGCAAGACGCTGATGTCTGCCCTTCAGGTGGTAAAGGCAGTTCGTGCTGGAGCAGAGCTGTTCTTCGCAATAGTGGGGGCTGTGGAGCCAAAGTCCACGTTGGATAGCATTCCCGTGGTTTGCGAATACCCCGATGTGTTCCCGGATAGTCTTCCCGGAGCCCCATCGCAGCGGGAGATTGATTTCACCATCGAGCTCGTGTCGGGGGCCAAACCGGTGTCACGTGCTCCATATAGGTTGGCGCCTAAGGAGATGGCAGAGTTGAAAGTTCAGCTAGAGGAGCTGATGGAGCAAGGTTATGTGCGTCCAAGCTCGTCGCCTTGGAGCGCACCGGTCCTCTTCATTAAGAAGAAGGATGGTAGTATGTGGTTGTGTATCGACTACAGAGAGTTGAACAAGCTGACGGAGAAGAACAAGTACCCGATCCCGAGGATTGATGATCTCTTTGATCAGTTAGTCGGATCGTCAGTATATTCTAAGTTGGACTTGAAGACGGGGTACTATCAGTTGAGGATAAGGGAATGTGATATCCCGAAGACGGCGTTCAGCACAAGGTATGGGCATTTCGAGTTCACGGTCATGCCATTTGGACTGACGAATGCGCCATCAGTGTTTATGGACTTGATGAACAGGACGTTCCGAGATTTCCTGGATCGCTTTGTGATCGTCTTTATTGACGATATATTGGTGTACTCGCAGTGCGAAGAAGATCACTTCAAGCACTTGCATCTGGTGTTGGAGACTTTGAGGAGGAATGAGCTTTATGCGAAATTCTTCAAGTGCGAGTTCTGGCTACCCTCAGTAGCGTTCCTTGGTCACATTGTTAGTGGGGAAGGTATAGCGGTGGATCCGGCGAAGATCGTTGCGATACGGGAGTGGCCTGCGTTGTCTTCTGTCGCGGAAGTCCGTAGTTTTCTCGGGCTTGCCGGATATTACAGGCGCTTCGTAGAGAACTTCTCGCGGATAGCGCTACCTCTCACGAAGTTGACAAGGAAAGATCAGAGGTTCTTGTGGACGCAGGAGTGCATGCAAGCGTTTGAGGAGCTGAAGAGACGGTTGACCACGGCGCCAGTGCTTAGTTCGCCAAGTGGGATCGAGGGCTTTGAGGTGTATAGCGACGCTTCAGGTAGTGGTTTGGGCTGCGGGTTGTTGCAGCATGGAAGTGTGATTGCGTATGGATCGCGTCAGCTGAAAGTGCATGAAAGGAACTATCCGGTCCATGACTTGGAGTTGGCTGCCGTGATATTTGCACTTAAGCTGTGGAGGCACTACCTATACGGCGTAAGGGTCGATATATATACCGATCACAAGAGCCTGAAGTACTTGTTGGATCAGAAGGATCTTAATATGAGGCAGAGGAGGTGGATGGAGTTCCTGGGGGACTACACCTTCAAAATACATTATGTACCCGGGAAGGGCAATGCAGTTGCAGATGCGTTGAGTTGCAGGGCTCCCGCCCAAGCCAACTGGTTGTCGGTGCATGATGAGCAGTTGATACGGGAGTTGGAGGAGCTTGAGATCTGTTGCATTGACAGGCAGACGAGCTCCAAAGCAATGTTAAACTGGACAGAAGTTCAGTATGACCTGGCTGACCGGGTTCGGCAGGCATTGGAGTTAGATGACTCCATGAAGGAGCTTATGGAGGCTGCTCTGGATGGGTCAAATTCCCAGTTCTCGGTAGTAGATGGTTTGTTAATGAAGGATCATCGGTTGTGCATCCCAAGTGGGGGTAACCTCCGGGCGGAGTTGATGTACGAGGCTCATCATACCAAGTACTCAATCCACCCAGGGAGCACGAAGATGTATCGTGATCTCAAGAAGCTGTTTTGGTGGCCGGGGCTTAAGAAAGACGTGGCGTTGTACGTGGCTAAATGCCAAACGTGCGCCTTGGTGAAGGCGGAGTGCCAAAAGCCGGGAGGATTTCTGAAGTCCTTGCCTATACCGGAGTGGAAGTTCGACGACATATCTATGGACTTTGTGCATGGGTTGCCAAGGTCGCAGAAAGGGAACGACGCCATCTGGGTGATCGTAGATCGGTTAACTAAAGTGTCGCATTTCATTCCGCATAGGAAGGATGATCCAGTGGAGAAATTGACAAAGTTGTATGTTGACAATATAGTTAGACTGCATGGTGTGCCTCGCAGCATTGTGAGTGATCGCGATGGGCGTTTCACGTCCAATGATTGGAGGTTGGTGCAGCAGATGCTGGGGACAAAGTTGAAGTTCAGCACAGCCTTCCATCCGCAGACGGATGGGCAGACCGAGAGAGTCAATAGAACGATGGAGGACATGCTCCGCATGTGTGTCCTAGACTTCAGGAAGCATTGGGAGGACCACCTATATTTGGTGGAGTTTGCGTACAACAATGGCTACCAAGCGAGTATACAAATGGCACCCTTCGAGGCCCTGTATGGTAGGAAGTGTCGCACGCCGTTATCGTGGCTTGAAACGGGTGAGGCAAGGTTGTACAAGAAGCAGGAGGTGGAGAGTGCTACCTCGTTGGTGCGGGTCATCCGGGAGCGCTTGTTGATCGCTCAGGACAGGCAGGCGAAGTATTACAATGCCAAGCACCGGAACATGGAATTCGCGGTAGGCGATTGGGTATACTTGAAAGTGAAGCCGTTTAAGGGAGTTTCGCGGGTGAGACGCTTGAAGAAGCTGAGCCTAAGATACCTTGGACCCTTTGAGATTCTGGAGCGAGTCGGCGAAGCTGCATACCGTTTGAAGTTATCGGTAGAGTTGAGTGGACTACACGATGTATTCCACATCTCTGTATTGCGGAAGGCGGTGCAAGAGCCTTCGCAAGTGATCGCAGTTGATCAAGTACCGGTGGACGAAGGGTTGACAACTAAGGTCAAGCCCGTTTGTATTGAAGATGTAGAGGTCAAGAGGCCCCGTAACAAGGAAATCCGAATGGTCAAGGTCCGTTGGGACAATTGCAGTCGTGAGGAGCTCTCTTGGGAACGGGAGCAGACCATGCTGGAGGAATACCCAGTTATTTCGCTCAGGTACCGCTCTTGGTTTTATGTTTACTTTCCTTTAGTAATTTCGTGGGCGAAATTCTTTTAAGGGGGAGAGAGTTGTAACACCCCGAAACTCAAAAGAGGGACGGGTGATGTTTTAAGCCCAGTTTGGATTTTGGAGCAGGTGTCACGGGCGTGACACGGGCGTGTCACGGGCGTGTCACGGGCGTGTCACGGGCGTGACACAGGCGTGTTCGGCCTCGGGTCGTGCGGTCGACGCTTTGGCGGTCGACGCTAGTCGAGTTGTAGAACACGGCCTAGGACACGGGCGTGTCCCAGGCCGTGTCACTCCAGGGATTCTGCAAGTGTGGTACACGGGCCGTGACACGGGCACAAACACGGGCGTGTCAAATTTGACACGGGCGTGTCTGATGCCGTGTCACAAGGCCATGTACCTCTCTGACTGCAAAATGTTGGTCGATTGCACACGGGGGGCGTGACACGGGTCCCGACATGGGCGTGTCGCAGGTGACACGGGCGTGTCGGAGGCCGTGTCAAAGGCCGTGTGCTGGTTTTTTGACTCGATCGAGACGGCGAATGGGTGACACGGCCAGGCACACGGCCGTGTTGTAACCCGTGTTCGGCACAAATTTTGTATTTTGAGGCCTAATCGTGGCCTTTCGTTTCCTTGGCTTGGGATCCGACGGCTGGGAGTGGTTGCTGGCAACTTAAACCCAAAAATAGGGTTTGCAAACCCCATTTTCACTTGGGTTCTCTCTTTCTAAATCCTAGAGAGAAGGGAGAGTAAGGGGAGAGATTGGAGACCAAGATCCGGCCGCCGGTGGAGCGTCGGAGCTCCGAATCGCGATCCGAGTCCAGATCCGCGGAGGTGACGTCGTTGCGGTGCTTTCCAACCGCATAGTTTTCGATGGTGCCGCGGAAGAACGCAAGGGTAACGATTTCTCATCCTTGGGCATGTGAAGCCCTTTTTCCCTTTGCATAGGAAGCCCTCTCTCGCGAGTGAGCGAAGAGTTGGAGCGTTCCTTGGGGTAGATATGTAAAGTCCCCCTTGTGTAGAGTCCGTATGCAAAAACGGACATAGACATTGTGTGTGAAGCCTATCCGGACAAGTAGAGTCGGATCGGTGATGTTGCATTGCATTTGAACTGGGCAAGAATCCGGATGTTTGGGTTTTTTCGGGTTTTCTACGTGGTAGATTGCATCAGGGAGCCTTGGAGATTAACTCCAAGGTACACCCGGAAAACTGGGCAAAAGCGGGTTTTGCCAACACGATGGCCGGGGAGCCAACGTGAACATAACCGGGTTATGTGATTATTGTGGTGGAAACGGGACTCGGTGAGTCTTGACCTGCGCATATGGCTTAAATTGCCATTGCGGTGTGAGCACGGGTCAGGCGGAACCGTACCCGGTCTATGTCGTTCGGTAGGACCGTTGGCATGGATGAGCGTCTTCGGCGGTCTATGGCTTAAATTGCCGTGACCAAGGCCAGGAAGGCAAAATGCTCATATGGTTGGCCGTCCATGAGGCGGTGGTGGAACGGGAACGTCTATGGCTTGAATTGACGTGACGTTGGCCGGTTCGCCGTGAATGTGCCCTGTGTGCACGAGGTGTGTGGTCGTGCGAGCCTACGCCTGTGTTGATGTGTGTTCACACTATTAAATTGCCTATACTAATAAAGTGCAGGGAAAGAGCATCGCCGCCCCGATTTTGGGGGCGGGATCGTTATAATTTGGTCAGCATAGCTGACCGTTGGTTTTGTTTGCCACCGGGCGGTGGTTTGTGCTTGCAGGTGCTGCGGAGCCGAGCGGAAAATAGCGTGCTAAAGCCCATGTTGCGGTGCTGGCCCTCGAAGGCCTAACCCCTTTTTATGCTTTCCGTTTATTTCATGTATGGCCGGCCTGCGAGCCGAAGTATGTAAGACATGTTTTGTTAAGCAAACCTTGTAAGGCCATAAGGCTGGTACTTTTGTAGTTTTCATTCCTATTGTTACTTCTGTAGTGGACATTCTTGCTTGGCAGGTTTCTTGATTTTGTGCAACTTAATAATTTGCTTCTGCTAGAATGACTCTGTGTAGGACGTTGGTGATTGGTTGTATGGTTTCAACGCGTAACCAACCGGTCTGTTCGTAGTATATGGCGTCGGGCCCCGGCCGGACCTACTGCTATATGCTATACGACGGATAGGGGTGTTACAGTATCCACAATGTACCTGATTTGAAGAAGCCCCTGAACAAGCTAAGTTGAATAGATAATGTATTTGATGATTTTCTTCAAGATGTGCTTGCAGTTATTCCTCACTAAGTACACACCAATGTCAGGGTGTAGTGAGTCAATATACATGGGTCTGAGTAACGTAATCCCTTGTTGAGCAGATCAGTGTGTTGGCTCACGTGTACTCTCTCTATTGGAGTGTACTTCTTTTCAAGTACATGGTTGAGATTGATCGAGAGCTGAAGAGGAGCAAGGATGGGTCAAAGACCAACTCATGGGAAGAAAGACGAAGATTTGTCTAAGTTAAGTTCAACGGGAATCACTAAGTGATTCTCGCCGATTCGACGGGAATCACTAGTGATTCTCGCCGAATCGTCGGGAATCACTAGTGATTCTCGCCGAATCGTCGAGAATCACTCGCCGATTCACGCCGACTGCATCCGGATGACTCAACGCCTTCAAGAATTCTGCTAAGTCAGAATCGTCGAGAATCAATAAGTGATTCTCGCCGAATTGTCGGGAATGACTCTGCATTCTCTCCGATTCGTCGAGAATGGTTTTGATTCTCTCCGATTCACTCCGGATGGCAAGCTTTTCAGCTAAAATTCTACCAAGGATAATTCGACGGGAATCATAAGTGATTTTCGCCGATTCGTCGAGAATCACCCATGATTCCCGCTGAATTTGCCTTAGGCGATTTCTTCCTGCTCGCTGGACCGAACCAAGATTTCAGGCGCTGTTGAGACCGGGCTTAGGGTTTCTCCTTGTGGGGCCGACAACGGTCATTTAGGGTTGGTCTACAGTATAAATACTCGCGTATTTCGAACTCCAATAGTAATCATTCACGAGAAATCAAAGCCGCCGAGCATAACCTAGCCGATCGCAAAGCTCGTTCCGTCGCCATCGCCGCTCGCAAGTCAGTCGCCGCCGCTGATCTTAGAGGCCATCTTTGATCGTCCGGCGACAGAACCGAGGCTAAGCTTAGCGTCTCACGTGTCTATCTTGAGATCCTTTGTCTCTTGATTTGTTGAGCGGGAATATTTCTCCCCTCTGAATCGATTGAGACGATCGATCCAAGTAAGATCGTTGGTAGACCTTGCTAGCTTCGTCAAGAAGTTTGGATCTACAAAGCATCGCCGCCGCATTCACTTGCTGTCGCCGATCTCGGGAAGATCCTCTCCAAGAGAGTGCGCCGATCGTGGACTCTTCGTCTTCATCAAGAAAGCTTCATTGAACGAAGAGGGACATTGGGTTCTCCAAACATAGTTTGTATTTCTTGTACATTCTATTTTAACTTTGTTGTAAAGGAACTTTGTTTCCTCGTTATAAGGGTTGGGTGCAACCCATGGTGGAGGAGTAGTGACTCCTTCGGGTGGAAGGGTTTCTTCCATATTGAGAGGATTGGATTTCAATCCTGTTGGTGAAGTGACCGAGTCGTCCCTTATTGGGAGATAGGTCGAAGGGGGAGAGTAGACGTACCCAAATCGAGGAACCACTATAATTTCTGGTGTTCATTTTTGTGTTGTGTTTGTTGTTTGTGCAGGTTAATTTTTAATTCCGCAAAAGACTACAAATCACCTATCCCCCCCAATAGGTGAAGCTAGTTGACACTAGATAGACTTTCACCTTGTCATTCTATCAGCGGACACCGCTTCAGTACACACGCCCTGCGGACACATCACCAGTCCACACACCCAAGATAGCAACCAAGGCACAACATCCAAGTTGCCCAACTTGGGGGATACTGCACCAGTCCACATTCCATGCAGACTCAACTCCAGTCCGCATTTCCCAACTCGCAACCAAGGCACACAACAACTATTGCCGAGTTTAGAGGGCACTACATCAGTTCGCACGCCTTGCGGACTCAACTCTAGTCCGCATTCCCTGAGCTCGCAACCAAGGCACACAACAACTGCTGCCGAGCTTGGCATACTGAGAAGCAGTCCGCACTTAACCACGTGATCACCCTGGACTGAGCTATCATGGACTTTGTTCAGAACCAACCAAGTCCATACCACTGGCCACAAGGGCCAGTCCGCGCTTATTGGTGGACACTGCTATCAGTCCGCCAATCCCGGCGAACTCCAGCACCTGTCCGCTCTAACCGGCGAACACTGCGGCTTCCACCAGCCGCACCACCAGATAAAGACCAAGGCATCTGCCATGCCGGTCTGCCGAGCTCCAGCCAAGTCTGCATCTTGTCGGACTCTGCGGATAGAGAGGCTATCCGCCCGATTACCTTCTGGGATCCATTTGCCTGCTAAGCATAATCCAGCCTGGCTGGCCGCCACCTCTGTCCCCACAGTCCGCACGAACAGATAGCCCAGGCCGCCAAAGAACAAGCCGTCTGCAACAGCTCTGCCTATCTGGCTAACTACCAATCTTGTCCATATAGATCGCGCGGACAGGTTGCCCAATCACTCACTTTCACTTCACCATTTTCAACAGATGGCTATAATATTGCTAGATTTGTTGTTGCAAGTTTGAGCTATGATTTTGCTCAATTTCAAAGATGTTCTATCGCAATTTTGTTGTTGTAGATTATTGTTGAATTAATTTTTTGCTATGGTGTTGCTTAATTTCAAAGCTGTCTATACTAATTTCAAAAATGTTGAATTATTATTGAATCAAAGATGTGATATGTGTATCTAGTACACAAAAAACAAATCATAATATAGAATAGTAATATAAATGAAATCTCACAAAATATAGATACAACGACATGATTTTAGAATAAAACATTATAATTCTAATTAACATTTAAAACATCTGGAACTGCAGAAAAATTAAAATCTATATAGTTCGCAAAGACTTCGTCGTTTAGGATCAGGCATGAAGGAGTCGTATCAACTGGAGCCGCAAAAACTATCAAGTGATAAATTTTTTATGTCATTGTACTCTTTGGGTTTTGTCTTGATGTTATTCACAATATGAGCTTTTCCCTTTGAATCATCTCTGTCATCTGAAAAACATGTACAAGAGAGTAACTAATTATAAGACAAACAAAGAATATTACTTTTCCTTTTTATTGGTTTTTTCCAATGACTCTTAGGCCGGTTGTTTGATAGCCTCTTACATTGCATCATTGGTGGATCCTGAACCATTCCCTTATTATTTTCATTTTCATCAATTATACCCTTTTTTATCTTCTCATCATCTACCATGTCATCTGCCTTCTTAGAAATTTCATTCATAGCACTTAGTACATACTTTTTGACAATCTTGTAATCTTCTACTTGACGATCGAGGTCATAAGTAAACCGCATCATATGATTTCTAAAAACTCAATTGGAATCAAAGTCATTCAGGCTTGCAGCATTAGAAAGATACACGCCCTTTTTGTCTTTAGAGTTAATCTGTTGAGTATGTATTTAGCTGGAATCTGCTTGATATCTTTCAGATTATACATCCTTAATATATGTTTGCATAATATTCCCTTAGTTTGAAAACTTCTACAAGAATAATCAGCATCATAATTGGTTGAATCAACTATTATGAACCATTGTTTAACATCCTTGGCTCTATCAGAATGTTGTGTAACTTACAAAATATGATTATCAATTATTCTTGATTCCTCTACAATACATACACCAATAATACCATCCATATATGCTTGCTCAAATATGAAAAATTCTTTCGAGTGTAAATCTTTGAAATTTGTTTGAGTGGTAGGCATTTTTTAAATTTTAAAGTTATAATATCGTGTTTGCATCAGGAAGTTATCATCATGTTCGGATTGATGCCAACTTGAGGTCAATTTATCCAACCCAAGAAAACATTCAACCAGTGAATTGATTGCTTTAGAACAATGATGCAAAATATTATTAGCCGATTTACTTCTTTGTGTTGATAATATGTCAAGATTAAAACTTTCTTTATTGAAAGTCATCGACCATTTCATTCTAACCTTATATAAGTCCGCAATCATCTATTATTATCCAAATTTCCTCCTGTTACCATATCACTCCAACACTTCTCAAATTCAATCTCAGAATCAAAATTACTCATGTAATTGTAGAAAAGAGATCGAATACCATTATCATTATTAAAAGTAAGCACCTTTGATGGTGCTTTCTTTGAGATTTATCATTGATACAACTGATGTCGACTACCAGGAAAATTCTCTTAATGACAATGGTCATTGTCTGGTCTTGATCTATAAATATGATGGTGGCTTGTTTTCCACCAACAAACCTCAAAAAAGTCTCAAACACCCAACAGGAAGATGCAATGGTCTCTATTGCTATGAAAACCCCACCTATAAGAACATTCTGTCAATAGTGGTTAACAACAATAAAGGGTGCATATGCCAAATTATACTTGTTTAATCGATATGTTATTTTGAACATGATAACATTACCAAAACAATCATAATCTATTTTGATATGCCCGTCAATCCAAAGAAAACTAGCCAGTCTATTCATCTCATTAGTTTGGATATCAAAAGAAAATGTATTGTCCTCGGAGTGCCGTTCTTACAATATTTTGGACAAGCTGATGACATCCCCACTATTTATTAGCGCTCTTCTTTCACGTTGGACAAAATTATAAGCATTAGTCTTACAAAATCCCATATTTTCAACTACCCACTTCATCTGCAAGGAAATTGTATTCATCGGTTGTTCTAATATCCACACTAGTCATATTCTTCAGAAGGCTAGCTTGGACATTAGATATATTGCGATGAGACCTCAACAAATGTTTGTTATTTTCTGATGCAAGTGGGTGATTATGTTCTTTGACGAACTTCATAACCACCCAATTTATGGTATTTTTTTGTTCGTCAATCACCAGTTTTGAAACCTTTAGACCAGCTTTTGCGCAACTATACCCTCAACCCTTAATAATCCTCATATGTGTCCAATAAACAACATATTGCTTTCGCACACTAAATCCACTTTTCGGGCGTAGTCGCAATACATTTCATATGCTTCCTCCTCACCATGCAATTGAGAATGCTATTGTTCCTTTCTGTCAATCAGAAATAGAATTACAGTTGTAAGTGATAGTGTATCTTGCTAAAATTCAGTTATAACAAAACAAATTCTAGTTGTAACATAAAAATTACAGTTGTCATTAACAGTACTGTAGGTTATATTATAACTGTAATACGACAAAATAGTCAGGAAAACACCATATAGTGCAGTTTCTCTACTTCTAAATTAAATGACAATAGATCCTCAAAAGAGAAGAAAGAATAAAAACTCACATTATTAAACTATCAACTACTGGTTTCTTGTATGCCTGCTGCATGATTTACTTGGGATTGATTCTGATTTTTTACAGCTATGGAGAGAGCACAATGGGGACAACAAGAGAACACATGTTGTAGCGACAAGGAAGGCGCTACTTCTAGAGCTAAAAACCGAACAATGGCTATCGACGTCAAGGGAGGTGAAAGTGATAAGGGGACTGAAGAGCTGGTTGGAGTTCCAAAGCCTGGAAAAAGGGCAAAAAGGGCAGAAGCGGAAGAGAGGGGGAAGAGAGAATTGAGTTCAAAAAAGGTGGGGCCCGCGACACAAGGCCAATTTATCTTTACATGGGAGAAGGGTATGTCATGCGTACCAAAAAAATTCCGAAAATATGAGGGTTTTATCATTTGTAATGTTGCGCAAAAAGACAACTTAGTAATCATACTCCACCAAAGAGTGCCAGAAAGGATTATTCTCAAAATATTAAGCCATTTCTTAGGGGCTAAAAATGAATAATAGACATAAAAACTCAAGAGGCCACAAAACTACACTAAGCAAGTGCATTTGAAATGAAACAAAAATACAAATGAAATGGAGTTGAAATATAAGACTTATAAATAGATATAGATTGATCTGATCTAATAGAGACCCAAAATATTTAGCCCCTCTTACCTCTCAATCCCTTCTTATAATCTCTTCTTTGCACGTAAATTCTCCACTCATTCTCAAATTCAAGAGAAAATCTCCTATCTATTATTTATTTTTAAAATTTGGGTGTTGTTATAGACAAATCGGATTTGACTATATACAAACTTTCATTATATACAAACCAGTATAAATCAGAAATTGTTATCCGTAAACAAAATTATTATATACAAATTAGTTCAAAAATTAAAAAAAAAATGTTTCTCTTTTTAAACACCATATCATATTAAAACAAAATTAATGAATTCATTAGATAGACATTACAAACTTTTTAAAATTCAAGATATAAATAAGAAGTGCATTGAAACCCCAAAAATTCATGCAAGTATGTCATTTCTTCCGATCAATAACGTCAATATATTAGTTTCTGCAATAAAAATAAAAAATTAGACACGTTTGAAGTGTATCCAAATACATTAAAACATAATTTAAGCGTGCAAAAAATTCTAACCTTTTGACTTAGAACACTTCATCATATACTATATCAGAAGCTCTAGACAAGAGTTCTGAAAGAAAATAGCTTCACCAATTTCAGTCCCCACGAAAATAGACAGGTATCAACTTCTTTCACAATAGTCACACTTAAACATTCATTAACAGGAAGGAAACAAAACTGAACAGTAACACAAAATTTAACTGTTCATCTTCAACATCCAATGGAAAACTGCAACAAAAATCTTCTCAATTTTCTCACAATCTCAAGGCAGCAGTAAAAAAAAGAAATAAATAATTTCACCCTCTCAAACAGGAAAGCAAACAAAAATGAAAACACTACTGTCAAACGGGTTGCCGTTGGAGGGACAACTAGGGCCGAAATCTCCTCGTCTGTAGGCAGGGGCGGTTTTAGGGGGGGCCCGGGGGGGCCCGCCCCCCCCCCCCCCAAAAAAAAATTGGAAAAAAGATTTTTTATATATATAAAAAACGGGACAAAAAAAGGAATAAACTCTTGATCCGCAAGTTCTTCGCTTCTCCCGTCCGCAAGCTCCCGTCCGTCAAGTTCTTCGCTGCTTCGCTTCTTCGCTTCTTCGGCAAGCTCCCGTCCGCAAGCTCCCGTCCGCAGTTCTTCCCTTCTCCCGTTTCCGCAAGGAGGTCGCTTCTTCTTCTTCTTCTTCTTCTTCTTTTTTTTGATCCTCTTTTGTTTTTTTTTGATCTGGATCTAGATTTCTGGATCCAGAAAATCTGGATCCAGATTTCTGGATCTGGATTTCTGGATCCAGAAAATCTGGATCCGGATTTCTGGATCCAGAAAATCTGGATCGAAATCTGAATCCAGATTTTCTGGATCCAGATTTGATCCAAAAATATGGATCCAGATTTCTGGATCCAGAAATCTGGATCCAGATTTCTGGATCCAGATTTTCTGGATCCAGAAATCTGGATATCCAGATTTCTGGATCCAGAAAATCTGGATCCAGAAATCTGGATATCCAGATTTTTGGATCCAGAAAATCTGGATCCATATTTCTTCTTCTTGTTAATTCTTTTTTTTAATGTAATGGTGATTGATGGTTGTTTGTTGGATGTTTACACAGTGAACCATTTTTGTTGCTTTACAAAAAATTAATTACCTGAGTTTGTAGGATTGATTCTTGAATTCAATTAGATACAAATAAATGAAAATTTATTACATGAGTTTGTTTTTGTTGGTTTCTCTGTTTAGGAATTGGTTTTTAATCAAGATTTCATTCTGTGTCTTCCTACCATCTTCACTAACATTTGTCATTGTTTGTGCTTATAGGTTCGTGAAAGTACCTGCATGACTGCATGATTGTTGGTTATATCACAGAGTCTGCTTATAGTAGCTTCTCGGAAACACTATTCTGTTGACGTGGTAGTTGCATAGGTACGTTATGATCTGCTTCTTTGGTTTACACTTATTAGGATTCACATTTAATCGTGGTAATTTTGTCCAAGTTATTAAATTACTCAGAGCATATAATAAAGATGTTGAAGATGTTGTATTAGAAAATGCCTCAGGCAATGCTATGTACATATCGCCTATTATTCAGAAGGATCTTCTTTCTGTTATGTCAAGAATGGTGCAAGATATTATTCGTAGAGAAATTGGTGATTCTAAATATTGCATAATAGTTGATGAATCCAGAGATGAGTCAAAAAGAGAGCAAATGGCTATCGTGATTCGATTTGTGGATGTTTGTGGCTTTGTGAAAGAAAGGTTCTTAGATCCCGTTCATGTTACAGATACTAGTGCACTAACTCTTAAGAATGAAATTTCTGCAGTTCTCTCTCGTCATAATTTGAGTATTCAGGATATGCGGGGTCAAGGATACGATGGTGCAAGTAACATGCGAGGTGAATGGAAAGGTCTAAAAACTTTATTCCTTAATGAAAATTCACAAGTTTATTATGTTCACTGTTTTGCCCATAAACTTCAACTTGTTCTTGTTGCAACATCAAGGGAAGTGAAGTCTGTGCATAATTTTTTCAATGAATTGATTTATATTGTCAATACTGTTGGTGCTTCCTCCAAACGCAATGATCAATTACGAGCTGCGCAAAAAGAGTATTTCGATCACATGATTGCTTTAGGGGAAATTGAGACAGGAACGGGAGCCAATCAAATTGGTTCACTACAACGACATGGTGATACTAGATGGTCGTCACATCTGAACTCTATTTGTAGCGTTATAAATATGTACAATGCTACGTGCTCTGTATTGCTTGATATTAGCGAAAATGTAGGGACATCTGCTTAACGTGGAGATGCTGAAGCAGCGTTTAGAAAACTTGGAGTATTTGAATTTGTATTTACCTTGCATTTGATGAAAGAAGTTTTGGGAATCAGTGACGTATTATGCAAAGCACTACAACATCAATCTCAAGATATATTAAATGCTATAAATTTAGTTTCAACAACAAAAACACTGATTCAGAAATTGCGGGAATCTGGCTGGGAAAAGTTCTTTAAGATTGTGATCATATTTTGTGAGACCAATGAAGTTGAAGTTCCAGACATGAAGGCTCGATTTACTGATCGTCGGTTCCGAAGTCCACGTGATATCATAACAGTGGAACATCATTTTCGAGTGGACATTTTCAATTCCACAATAAATTGTGTGTTACAGGAGCTCAACCAAAGATTCAGTGAAAATTCTATGGAATTACTTCGTCTAAGTATGGCTCTAGATCCAAGTGATGATTACAAATCGTTCAATATTGATGATATATGTGCCCTCGCAAAGAATTTTTATTCTAAAGATTTCAAGGAGAATGAAATTTATGTGTTGAATGCTCAGTTGCAACATTATCAGCTTGATATTTCTTCTCATAAAGACTTCAAGAATTTGTCTACAATTTCCAAGCTTTATCAGAAATTGGTGGAAACAAAAAAAGCGAAGACATATTATCTTATTGACAGATTGATTCGACTCATTTTAACTCTTCCAGTATCAACAGCAACCACAGAAAGGTCATTTTCTGCTATGAAACTTGTTAAAACAAGACTTCGCAATAAGATGGAGGATGAATTTCTTGCAAATTGCATGACTTTATACATTGAGCGAGAAATAACGGAGAAAATTGACAAAGATTGTATCATAGATGAATTCTATGAGGTGAAAAATCGTCGTGCACAATTGAAGTAACATGTACGCGATTGTTTGTATCTTTTTTGCTTATTGAAGATATATATTATATTTTTGTTATGTTTAATATTGTATTTTTAAAAAAATTTCTTCGCTTGATAACTGGGCCCCCCCTAGCCAAAATTCCTGGATCCGCCACTGTCTGTAGGAGTGTCGATGGGCTTGCCATCAAACGGGTCGCCGGCGAAATTCGAGGCCGCCATTGTTGATGGAGGTGGAAAATCGGGGGAAACAGAGGGGGCGAATCGGGGGAGACGGACGCGGCGCGGGCGCGGCACGGAAGCGGGCTAGAGACGCGGGCGCGGCGCGGGCGCGGCGCGGGCGCGGCGCGGGCGCGGCGCGGGCGCGGCGCGGGCGCGGCGCGGGCGCGGCGCGGGCGCGGCGCGGGCGCGGCGCGGGCGCGGCGCGGGCGCGGCGCGGGCGCGGCGCGGGCGCGGCGCGGGCGCGGCGCGGGCGCGGCGCGGAAGCGGCGCGGAAGCGGCGCGGAAGCGGCGCGGAAGCGGCGCGGAAGCGGCGCGGAAGCGGCGCGGAAGCGGCGCGGAAGCGGCGCGGAAGCGGCGCGGAAGCGGCGCGGAAGCGGCGCGGAAGGGGCGCGGAAGCGGCGCGGAAGCGGAAGCGGCGCGGAAGCGGAGCGGGCTAGGGTTGGAATAAGTGATTCACTTAGTTTTAGGTTTTTAAATGGTTTATGTATAGTATATAAAAAAGACATAAATATTTCAAAATATTAGTTTGTATATAGTCAATATTGGTTTGTCTATAACAACACCCTAAAATTTTGTCCTACACTAGTAAATTTTGGTCAACTGCATTACACTTTGGGTTTTGCTCGCGGTGTTAGAAATTTTCTATTTGGTAGACTCAATTCATTGAGACATCCCAAAAAAGATATACGTGAAAATTAGAGTCTATTCACACTCTTACAAGTTTGCGTTATTTCAGTCGCACGAATGATCGAAACCTATGATAGCTGGGTTAGACTGTCTCGCAATTCATGTCGCGAACCCAGTCTCACACTTGACATATGAATAAACATGTTTATTAGAACTCGATTATTTTAAGGAGATCTGATAGGTTTTAAATTAGAGAGTTATGGGGATTTATTTACCCTAATTTTGTAACTCCCACCTTGCATCCCAATAAAATATAAAAGGCCAAATATTCTAACATGTCATTAACAGGCGAACACGGGTGAAAATCCCAGTGTTCTCTCTTTTCAATTCGTGAAACCGCCACTCCAGATGGTTTCTTCATTCTTTTGTTCTACCGTCCCTAGGAGAGATTAGAAAAAGTGTCTCTTTCTTTGGACCTGGATCTTCATCGATGGCAGTCTTGGAAGAAGACTAAAAGCCGACCCTATTCATATATTTCATTTGGTCTTACTTGGAGGAGAATAATGCCAAAAGGCCTGCATTGCCCCTGAATTTTCAATTATTATTTTGATCTATTTAGTGGCGTAATAATGATGTAGGGCATTACGTTGACACATAGTTAACGGTGCGCCGGCGTTAGTGCGTGATTTTGCTCGGTTGGGCAAGTCGGTCAATTTTTAGACTTATCAGAATTAGAGTTTTGACTTGGGAAAATTTAAGTGGTTAATTTTAAGCGTGCTTGTGCAGTTTTGTTGCGATTCGGGCTTAATTGGAGTCTCGGTGAATTTTGTAAGGATTATTTTTGTTTTAACTTCGAGAAATTTTAAGTCGAGTTTGGTTTGTCGGATCCTGATTTCGACTTCGTCGTTGGATTCATAGCACTGACATTTAGGTTTGGTACGAATTTCATCGAAAACCGAGGTTATTTGGTTGTTCTCGTCATTTGAGTTTTTCATATATATATATATATATATATATATATATATATATATATATATATATATATATATATATATATATATATATATATATATATATGGGGAGATCTCATATGCGGGCAGGCTTAAATGCGGGCGTACGGGCATGGCGTTTTGGGGGTCAAGGAGGCTCCAAATCGAAAAGTGATCAACATGAAAGTTGTAGATCTCGGTGATCCGAACAACTTTCATGTTGATCACTTTTTGATTTGGAGCCATCTTGGACCTCGATTTGAGCCCCGAAATCTGGGGCGGCGGACGCTTTACTGTAGCAGTTCCGCCGCCCCAGATTTCGGGGCCCAAATCGAGGTCCAAGATGGCTCCAAATCAAAAAGTGATCAACATGAAAGTTGTTCGGATCGCCGAGATCTACAACTTTCATGTTGATCACTTTTCGATTTGAAGCCTCCTTGACCCTTGCCCGTACGCCCGTACGCCCGCACTAGAGTAACCCCCATATATATATATATATATATATATATATATATATATATACAAGTGACAGGCACGGGCCTTCGGCCCTGGGGGCATTCGGCGGGGGTGCGACAATTGGCGGGGTGCGACAATCGACGGGGTGGGACATTCGGCGGGGTGCGACATTCGCCGGTGGTGCGACATTTATCGTGGGGACGATATTTATCGTGGGCGACGACATTTGTCGTGGGCGGCGACATTTGTCGTGGACGACAACATTTGTCGTGGACGACAACATTTGTCGTGGACAGTACCCGCCCTTATGGCCTCGCGCGACAGTACCCGACCGACGTCGGCAGGCTTTGCCAGCTCCCGGCGGGCTCCGCCGGCTCACGACTCCCGGCTCCCGGCGGGCTCCACCCGCACCCGGCTCCCGGCGGGCTCCGCCCGCTCCGCAACATATACATATGAGTGCTCAAAATGACCGTAAAAAAATATAAATCAAGAATATAATTTTTATTTTGTAAAACAAATTATATTTTAACGTTAAAACATTAATTTTTCTCATGTCATTCCTAGCTAGAGACAATAGGTTTAGGGTATCTAGTATTTTTCTTTTTTGTATTTTAATATTTTAAAGTTGTGTAATTACCTAAAAGGATATTGTCTTTATAATATACTAATATAGAGACATCGGGCAATGTTTCACCAAAGAGTAGTTTTCGTATATTAGTAGATATATATATATATATATATATATATATATATATATATATATATATATATATATATATATATATATATATATATATACTTTAAAGAAAAGAGAGAAACCCTATACTTCATCTTCCCCGACTTCGGTCCAGAGTGCGGAAAGAAGAGTCGGCATCCCATTCCCCGTGAAGCTTTCGGTCGCCGTATCAGGAGCTCTAGTGGGCGAAATCCTTGACGAAGCATAGATCCAGAAAGCTTTCACCGAGCTCTGCACGCGCGGGGTAAGTATTTTGGATTTCGTGAATTTTTGGAGTTAGGATTCTTAGCCTAACCCTCGTTTTTGTCTGAGAAGTTTCAGAGATCGTAGACGAGGGGTTCTTGTGGCCGATTCTTGAAGCGGAGCGCTTGGGAAGCTGTTTTTCTGAAAATTTGAGGCAAGTGGTTGTTTGTCACCCTTGCACCCTTCTTGCCATTAATTCTTCCTTGTCATTATTTCTTAGTAGGTCTCTTGAAACTGTCGTTTTTACTTCTGAAAATTTTCGATCGAGTCGAACGGAATTTGTAAGGATTGCGAGTGTAATTTGCCGAGTGTATCCAATAAATTTGTCGAATGCCTTCTGTTAGAGTCAAAGTCGTTTAGAACATCCTTATAGTTAATTGTTCGTCTAGTAACCAAGTCATATTCATCGGATACTTCCGTGAACTCAAATTAAATTCGTTGAATGTTTTCGTGAACCCAAGAGTAATTCGTCAAGTCTAACCTAATTCGTCGAATCAATTCATCGAGCCTAACCTAATTCGCTGAGTATCATCGGGTTTTAGTTGAAACTCCCAAGTCAAATCCGTCGAGTTTCTTCGAATCTGTCAAGTTAAATTCATCGGGTTTTAGTTGAAACTCTCAAGTCAAATTCGTCGAGTGCTTCGAATCTGTCAAGTTTAATTCGTCGAGTATCATCGGGTTTTAGTTGAATTCGTTGAGTCCGACCGTATTCATCAAGTGTAATTTGTCGAGTTTCGATTTGAAGTCAAGTGTAATTCGTCGAGTATTCTCGACAAATCTGCGTGGACTTGGAACTTTTCGTCGGGTGAACTCCAATTCCGTCGATTATTCGCGACGAATCTGCATGGACTTAAAACTTTTCGTTGAGTACTTACGCCAAATTCGTCGAGTATTTAAGGGTGTTTACACTTAGAATTTTCTGGATTATTCTTCCCTTGCTAAATCTTGGGTAATTTCGGGTTATCTCTATTTTATTGTTATTGTTTTTATTTTTGCCTTTGGTTGACAGTGGATAAAAGACCAGCACCTCAGTGCCGGTTTGTGAATCATTACCTATGGTAGATTTCTTTTTTTTTCTCTTTTTGTTTTTTTTTGGGTTGTGTTGGACAATGTGGTCATCACCTCAGTGCCTTATTGAGATGTTTGGTCTGATGGTTTGAGTTGGATAATGTGGACACCGCCTCAGTACTGTTTTACCAGTGATAATGATTCACGTATCTGAGTTGATCAGTCTCTTTTGCATTTAAGTGAACATGCATATCTATACTCATTTATGGTTGTTGAAGTCTTGAGTTATTCGAACATGGTGTGAGTTTTAGTTATATCTAACCCCCATGTGGTTTCTCTTACGCTTACTATTTATATGACATTGGATATTATGATTTTCTTTCAGCTAGTCTGATTTGGGTTGATAACCCTTAACTTCTCCTATTTACTTACTTTTGTCCTTTTACTGCCACTTGTACATTTCTTGTTGAGACGTTCTTTTCCTTTGAATGTCTCGGGCTCGGAGCAATGGCGGTCTTGGCAGCTAGAGTTGGTGTTTTCTAGTGTGGGCTTGTAGCAGTGGTTTTCCTTCCCTCATCTTCGTGAGGTAGTTTGGTAGTTCTTACTTTGGCTCATATATACATGTTGTTCTGTGAGTTCGTGTCAGATTATTGATGCCCATAGTAAATTATCGTAGATGTTAGACTATTTGCTAGCTGCCATGCAATTTTCTTGTTGTTTGTCGTACTTACTTGCTTTTTAAGAAGGATTTATGTTAGGTTGTATGTTAGTTATTTTCAAAGTATAAAAAGATCAATATTAGTATCTCATACTCATAACATTTCTTTAAATCAAATGTCACTCTATTTTAACGAACGTAAAGGCTCTTTTAATACTTATATTAAATCTAGAGGTGTGCATATCATGAATTGTCTTATTGAGTCTTCATACTCATATAGGATAATAAATGAAATAAACTAAGTATTTTCCGCTGCGTATATGTATATTTTCACCCGTGGACTAGTTGATCCACTAAGCCGAGGGACACGACCATTAAAACTTAAACTCAAACTATATTTTCATCATAACAAACTTGAGAATTTCATGAAAAATCTTAGCAGCAGGCTCTTGCCTGAGCATCTGTAGTTGTCCCCTACATGACGTGATATCACGGTATGTATTTTCTCTTACTCTGATATATTATTTAATGCTGAGAAAATGTGGGTTTTGACATTTGATATCAGAGGGAGGTTTGTTTGACAAGTTGGTCAAACGACTATTTTTGGTAAAGTTTTAGTTATTTCTTTTCATTGTATACACACACTAATGTGTCATCAGTATGTCTTGGCGAAATCATGAACACTACACTCATAAGCATGACAAGAAGTATACATGACATATTAACTAGTATGAGATGCATAATATGTGGTTGTATACAGTGGCGGAACTAGAAATTTTATTTAGCACGGGCACACAAAATAAATTAAATTTAAATAATCAATTTAAATTATAAAAATTTAAATTTGAACAAATTTTTATTAGAGGCTTTTAAAGAAAATTTGAATACAAAATTAATACTAAAAAAGTACAGCTTTTATTTTAAAATTTTAAAGCAAATTTTGACCCGATTCTACCTATTTATATAGTACTTTATGCTCTCTAAAATGGCGGATATCAAGAAACTTTTCTATTTTTATCATTTAATTTAGTTAAAATCACTCTATTTAAATGTTTAGAACCTAAGAAAGCTGCTCTTTAGGAAACTCCAAATATAAATAATTAAGAATGTTAGGAATAAATTTTAAAAAAGAATAGTTTCGTATAAAAATGAATAACTTCGTACAAATTTTTAGAGTCAAAAAGGGATGTTAGGAGCGGCTGTAGACTACCTAGATTGCATAGAACTCCATTTAATGCTTTTAATAGCTTTTTAGGATAGATGTGTTGTATAGCGGCAAATCTTCATTGATCCATTAGATAACAGGCATAGGGGAAATCCTATAGCTATTTTCCACCAAAATTTACACCCGTGAGAGTGTCCGGGTGTGTCTCCACTTGGGTCCGCCTATGGCTGTATATGGATCCTCATAGAAAGCAACATGTGACTGTTATGTAGTATGAGATACATAACAATCATCACACAGATTCCCATTAGATTTTATTTTTTCGTTACATGTGATATTATATAGTATGAGATGTATAATATTTCATGTGTACGCCACTCATGACATGCATTAAGGCCTTTTTAGAATGCATAGCACTGCATGTACAACATAACATAGCATTAGCACACATGCCAAGTTAAGATCTGCATGATGACACGCGTACACACATGGTTTTAAAGCAAAGGTAAAAGAATCCATGCATTCATACTATATGCACATGAGTCAATTGGATGGTGGTATATCAACCTAAGTTAAAGCATAACATCATTTGTGAAAATCCCAACGCAAGGTAGCAGCAAGAGCAAGTATCTATACATGTATGGTGTGAACTAAGTTGAGTAGTTCTAGTGTTAAGCTAGGTTTGATGAGTTGTTCGTTCGTATTTGTAAAATATGGCCCCAAAGCATTTTACGTTGAGGACGACTCCTTAGTCTGAGGGTGAGTTTTTGAGTGCTTATTGTCACAACCCGCATTTTCTCCGTATTAAATAATACGTCAGAGTAAGAGAAAATATGCGTCGTGATGCAACGTCATGCAGAGGACAACTGCACACGCTCAGGCGACTCGTCCTCACATTTACTTTATGTAAAAGACTTATGAAATTAAGTTTAAAAATACATATAAGTTATTTGAGTTATTGACCGTGTCCCTCGGTCGGGTGAATCACTAGTCCATAGGTGAAAAAATATATAAGTTTACGCGGCGAAAAATACTTAGTTTGATTCATTTGTTATCTTATATGAGAATGAAAGCCTTGCATATCATAATGATGATGTGACTTCTATATTTAATGTAAATAAAAAAATACTTTTGTAGCGCTTAAAAGTAGTAAGTTTTGCAGTTAAAAGTTATGTCATGATAATATTCCAGAATGCAATTTTGTATACTTAAAGTAACTACATGCATCCTAACATAAATCCTTCCCAGAGAGTAAGTATAAACAAACAATAAGTAACAGCAGTAAAGTATCAAGTAAACTGTCATAAGAAGTCTAAGACTATGGGCGTCAACAACTGACATGAACCCATAGAGAAACAGTCATGTCTAGCAAAACAACTACCTCAACGCTCGGAGGCGGAAAAAAACGGCCGCAGCAACTCGCAGCACCAGAAGCACAACTCTATCAGCTAAACCTGCTACTGCTCTGGACCTGGGGCATTCAAAAGAAGAACGCCTCAAAAGAAAGCTACAAGTGGTGCAAAAAGTAAGGGCAGACCAAACAAACCTCAAACTGAACGAGATCTAAAACACGACTGCAACAGAAGGTCAGCAGCAAAGTAAAAGTGAGCAAATAGTAAATCTAGCCAAGCAAGAATGGCTAATCACATCACTGGACAGAACATAGTATCAAACATCAGAAGTTCATACTTTCATCTTTCATTAATATTCATGTTATTCATCAATAAAAATGAGACTGATAAGCTAAACAATAAAGAGTACTGTGTCGGGGAGAAGGGTCCACAACGCGCACAAGCCCCGCCAACAGGCACCATGCCGAGGGAGAAACACTAACGCGCACAGACCAAGCTAAGGTAATGTGTCGGGGGTGAAAGTCCACAACGCGCACAGACTCAACCATAAGGCCCTATGTCGAGGGAGAAACCCCAACGTGCACAGACCATCTGTGTTTCTTTAGTTACGTAATTATACTTGCAGAACTTCCTTTTATTCATCACAGACTCAAGGTTTGAAAAATACTTACCACGATCGTGAAGGTCTCGGTGAGAGCTTTCTGGATCTATGCTTGGCTTGTGATTCCGAGCACCGTAGCTCCGACGACGGCGATCCGAAGCATCACGATCTTAGATCCCTCGTCGTCACTCTCGCTCTCTAGTTCAGTCAAAATTTCAGGAAGAAGATGAAGTTTCTTTTCTATCTAACCTTAAATGTAAGAATATTTACATATATAATTACATATATATATATATATATATATATATATATATATATATATATATATATATATATATATATAAAGACAGAAAAGAGAACAACCGATTTAAGTGCGGGCGTGCGGAAAATGAAAATAGAAACTTATGATAGCTTCAAATTGAAAAGTGCCCAACATGAAAGTTGTAGATATCGTCGAGACGAACAAATTTTATGTTAACCATTTTTTTATACGATATCATTTTGTCCCTCAAAAAAGGCGTCTGAATGCAAACTGGAACGGACTACTCGGGATGAATAGTATACTACTCGAGAACTAAAACAGGTCTACTCGAGATGAACAGGAGACTACTCGAGAAGTAGAAAACAAACTACTTGAGTACTAAAATTTAGTACTCGAGAGGTAAGTATGCAGTACTCGAGAGGTAAGGAATTCACTCGAGAACTAGGTTGCAGACCACTCGAGAAGAACCCAGATCACTCGAGACAAATTTGCATAAATGACAATTTTTTTGATCAAACTTTAGGAATGAATAGTACTTTTCATTTTTGAATAATACTTTAATAATAAAAAAAATCATATTTTTTATATTTTTTAACAAGGAAATACGAGATCAAAATGGAGGCCCAAACGCACTAACGGCGACGCGCCGTCAACTCCACGATAACGTAACGTCTCTTACGTCATAATGACATCATCGAGAGGATTAAATAATTATCGAAAAATCAGGGGCATTACACTTATAACGAAGCGATGTTAGAGGAGTTGCGTCAGAGTATTGAGACCTCTTTCAAGGCAAATGGTTGCAATACAAGCACAGTTGCAGGCATTATTGACTGCCACCTTGGGGCGGCAGTCTGGTGAGCAGACCCCCGTATTGGATGAGCATGAGAGTGAGATAAGTAAATTGGATAGGTTTGCTTCTGAGTTGATAGCTGCTGAGGAGTGTAGAGTTAAAAATTTCTTGGGTGGTCTCCAAAATGACATTCAGCAGTTTGCCAATGCTTATCAATCCGAGACAAATATGAAAGCAGTGGAAGCTGCCTTGAGGGTTGAGACTATTGAAAATGCCAAGGATCGTGGTATGTAATTGAGGAAAGAAAAGAGAAAAGTCGAGGATGGTGAAAACCCTGGGACATCTGCCCCTGCCCCAAAAAAGGAAGCAAGGAGGCGTGTAGCTTTTGTGGACATTCGGTCCACCCCTTCGAAATATGTTTTAAGAGACTGGGTGTTCAAAAGCAGTCTCTGGTGCTTGCGATGTAGAGCACACCCAAATGAGATCGAATGTGTGCTTCGTGTAAGCAGAATGGGCATGACGTTGGCCATTATTGGTCAAAGGATAAAGTCTATTTCCAGTATGGGCAGAAAGGGCATTTGAAGTCTAGGTGCCCGCAGTCTCAGCCCCTGGTGTAGCTGCAACATTTGGATAAAGGAAAAGGTGAACTAATTGTGGTGACCGAGGAAGAAACTCAGTCTTCAACCCTAGTGATTTCAGGTTTGATCCTGATCTAGTTGTTAGCTAGTAACTGTGGATATAATTTCGGTTATAGTAGTTACTTGTACGATTTTATATACGAGTTTAAGGTAAAGAGTATTTGGGCGCGCGTTCTCTTTATTTCTAGTGATACCCATTCGATTGTGGCTAGGACTTTCATAGAGCGTCTTTGCTTGACTCCCGATCAAGTTGGCGATCCGTTTCTTGTTAAATTTTTTCCTTTAGTAACTCGGTGGTGTCGAACCAGGGTATTCAGAGTTGTCCTTTTCTTTTAATAGGCTTTCTAGTGAATGTCGATTGAAGGTGCTAGATTTAGGAGATTTTGATATGATTTTTGGCATGGAATGGTGGTCCAGATGTGACATTGTAGACCAATGCTAGGTTAAGCATCTGGATTTCATGATGGATAATGTCTAACTCATGGGTGTGTTTGGTTTTCTATGTCAGGATTCTCCGATTATTTTCACGATATATGCTCGGAAACTTTTTGATTCTTATTATTTTGCTTACCTTGTTTCTTTTCTAGAAGCTGCTCGTGGCGTGCCACGTATTGAGGATATTCCCGTGGTGCGAGATTTTTCCATTTTGTTCCCTGTTGGATTTCCTGGTTTTCCTCATGAGAAAGAGGTAGGGTTTTTTTTTATCTTGAGCTTGGTACGCATCCTTTAACAAAAGCTCCTTACCGTTTGGCTCCATGTGAGTTAGAGGAGTTGCGTACTCAATTAGTCAATTTGTTGTAGAGTGTCTCTATTAGGCCGAGTTTTGCGCCTTAAGGTGCTCTAGTTCTGCTTATAGAAAAAAAATTCTGGACCACTTTTGGCCATCCTTATAGATGACATTTTAGTATACCCTAAGAGTGCATACGAGCATGCTGAGCAGTTGCGATTAGTGCAGTCTACATTGCTAGAGCACGAGTTTGTTTGCCAAGATAAGCAAGAGTAAGTTTTGGCTGTCGCAAGTTTCCTTCCTAGGTCATATTATAAGTAAGAATGGATTTTCGGCGGTCCCAGTGAAGATAGCTGCAGTGTTGGATTGGAAGAGACTTACAATGCCTAAGGCAACAAGGGGTTTCTTAGGGTTACCAGGATATTATGGAAGGTTTGTGGAAGGATTCTATGTGTTGTCTGCACCCCTAACTAAGCTTATGTAGAAGAGCGCATCATTTGTTTGGGGCGATTAGTACGAAGGAGCCTTTCAGGAATTGAAGAAGAGATTGAGCACTGCTCCTATTTTGACTTTACCTACCGAAGGAGTGGAGTATATTATTTATATAGATGCGTCGCACGTCGGCTTGGGTGTGTCTTGATGCAAGAAGGAAAAGTGATCGCGTATGGTTTAAGGCAACTGAGGATTCATGAAAAGAATTATCCTTTGCATGACTTGGAATTTGCGATAATGATCTATATCTCAGAGCATTGGAGACATTTGTTGTATGGAACGTTGTGCAAGATTTTTTATGAACCATAAAAGCTTGAAGTATGTCTTCACTCAGAAGGAGTTGAATTTGTACCAGAGAAGATGGATGGAATATGTTGCAGATTATGAAGTTGATATTCTTTACCATCCTGATTCTATAAAGATACATAGGGATTTGAACCATATTATTTGGTGGTATGGGATAAAGGATGATGTTGTCAAGTTTGTACCAGAATGTTTTACCTGTCAGTGTGTTAGGGAAGATCATAAAAGGCCTGGAGGTAAATTAACTCCTTTGGATATTCCAGGTTGGGAGTGGGAGAGTATTTCTATGTATTTTGTTACCGGTTTGTCGAGGTCTCTCCGAAGGCACGATTCTATGTGGGTTATTGTGGATAGACTGATAAAGTGTGCTCATTCTGTGCCATTTTAGATTGGCTATTTGATGAAGAAAATAACGGAACTATATTTAGATGAGGTCGTGATATTGCATAGTGTGCTTATAAGCATTGTGTCAGGTCGAAACTCCAGGTTTTTGTCGTGTTTCTGGTAGAGTTTGCAAGGATTTTTTGGTACTAACCTTAGGTGTTCAACCGCTTTTCATTCGTAGACCAATGGTTAATCGAAGAGAGAGTTAATCAGACTTTGGAAGGTATGATTAAATAATATATCTTAAATCATGGTGGAGCATGACATGAGCGTCTTGGACTCATAGAGTTTACTTATAATACCAGTTATCAGGAGAGTTTGCAGATGACCCCCTTTAGGCTTTGTATGAGAGGCGGTGTAGAATTCCCTTGTTTTGGACTGAGATTGGTGAGAGACCACTGTTAGGTCCAGAAGCCTTGGAAGAAATGAGTATTTTTATAACGCATATTCGTGAAAAGCTTCGTGTGGCTCAAGAGCATTATGTAAAGTATGTTAATCGGCGAAGGGTTGATTTGGAGTTCACAGTCGGGGAGATAGTTTTTCTGAAGGTTTCTCTGATGCCAGGTGTTAAGAGTTTGGAAGGAACCACAAGTTGGATCCCAGGTATGTGGGACCTTTCCAAATTATTGAACGCATCGGAGTATCAGCTTATAGGCTGTAGTTGCCAGCTACTTTCCCTAGTGTTCATGATGTGTTTCATGTAAGACAGTTGCGAAAGTGTGTGCTTAGTGAGCGGCATGTCCTTGACTCGGTGCCCCAGTTGCAGCCTAATCTTTCTTATGCCAAAGAGCCTGTTCGTATTCTGGAGACTCAGGATCGGGTGTTGCGAAGGAAGATGATTCCCATGGTCAAGATTCTTTGGCGAAACCAGGACGTCGAGAGCACAACTTGGGAATTGGAATCAGCTATGAGAGAGTCTCATCCTCACCTTTTCTCATAGTTTCCTTTGGTAAGTGTTCCTACCCGATAACCTTCGGTTATTCTTTTTTGTTTCAGATTTGATTTGGTATCAAGTTTCGGGACAAAACTTCTTTTTAGGGGGAGTGGCTGTAATGCTCTTGAATTTTCAATTATTATTTTGATCTCTTTAGTGGCGTAATAGTGACATAGAGCGTTATATTGACACATAGTTAACGGTGCACTGACGTTAGTGCGTGATTTTGCTCGTTGGAGCGAGTCGGCCAGTTTTTAGACTCATCGGAATTAGAGTTTTTGACTTGGGAAATTTTAAGTGATTAATTTTAAGCGTGCTTGTGAAGTTTCGTTGCGATCCGGGCTTAATTGGAGTCTCGATGAATTTTGTAAGGATTATTGTTGTTTTAGCTTCGAGAAATTTTAACCTAAGTTTGGATTGTCTGATCCTGATTTCGACTTCTCCATTTGATTTGTAGCACAGACATTTATCTTTGGTGTGAATTTCATCGAAAACTGAGGTGATTTGGTTGCTCTCATCATTTTAGTTTTTCCTAGTTATGACATAAATAAAATAACATTATATATATATATATACTTAAAAGAAAAGAGGGAAGCCATATACTTCATCTTCCTCGACTTCGGTCCTGAGTGCGGAAAGAAGAGTCAGCGTCCCCTTCTCCGTGAAGCTTCCGGCCGCCGTATCGGGAGTTCCGGTGGGCGAAATCATTGACGGAGAATAGATCCGGGAAGCACTCGTCGAGATCTACGCATGCGCAGTAAGTATTTTGGATTTCGTGAATTTTTGGAGTTAGGATTCTTAGCCTAACCCTCATTTTTTCCCGAAAAGTTTCAGAGAACGGAGATGGGGGTTCTTGCGGCCGATTGTTGAAGTGGAGAGCTTGGGAGGCCGATTTTCAGAAAATTTGAGGCAAGTGGTGGTTTGTCACCCTTGCACCCTTCTTTCCATTAGTTCTTCCATGTAATTATTTCTTAGTAGGTTTCTTAAAACTGCCGTCTTTACTTCTGAAAATTTTTGATTGAGCCGAACGGAATTCGTAGGGATTGCGAGTGTAATTCATCGGGTGTATCCAACGAATTCGCTGAATAATGCCTTCTATTTGAGTCAAAGTCATTTAGAACTTTCTCTTAGTTAATTGTTCGTCTAGTAACCAAGTCATATTCGTCGGATACTTCCGTGAACTCAAATTAAATTCATTGAATGTTCCATGAACCCAAGAGTAATTTGTCGAGTCTAACCTAATTCATCGAATCAATTCATCGAGCCTAACCTAATTCGTCGAGTATCATCGAGATTTAGTTGAAACTCCCAAGTCAATTTCGTCAAGTGTCTTCGAATCTGTCAAGTTAAATTCGTCGAGTATCATTTGGTTTTAGTTGAAACTCCCAAGTAAAATTTGTCGAGTGTCTTCGAATCTGTCAAGCGTCGAGTATCATCGGGTTTTAGTTGAATTCGTTGAGTAGATTCGTCTTGTCCGACCGTATTCAGCAAGTGTAATTCGTCTAGTTTCGATTTGAAGTCAAGTGTAATTTGTCGAGTATTCTCGATGAATCTGCGTGGACTTGGAACTTTTCATCGGGTGAACTCCAATTCCGTCGAGTATTCACGACGAATCTACGTGGACTTAGAACTTTTCGTCGGGTACTTATGCCTAATTCGTCGAGTATTTAAGGGTGTTTACACTTAGAATTTTCTGGATTATTCTTCCTTTGCTAAATCTTGGGTACTTTCGGATTATCTCTATTTTATTATTATTTTTATTATTTTAGTTTTTGATTGGCAGTGGATAAAAGACCACCACCTTAGTGCCGGTTTGTGAATCATTACCCCTGGTAGATTTCTTTTTTTTCCTGTTTTTGTGGGTTGTTGGGTTGTGTTGGACAATTTGGCCACCACCTTAGTGCCTTGTTGAGATGTTTGGCTAATGGTTTGGGTTAGACAATGTGGCCACCGCCTCAGAACCATTTTACCAGTGGTAATGATTCGCGTATCTGAGCTGATCAGTTTCTTTTGAATTTAACTGAACATCCATATCTATACTAATTTATGGTTGTTGAAGTCTTGAGTTACTCGCACATAGTGTGAGTTTTAGTTATATCTAACCCCCTTATGGTTTCTATTACGCTTATTGTTTTCTTACCTTGGATATTATGGTTTTCTTTTGGCTAGTCTGATTTGGGTTGGTAACCCTTAACTTCCCCTGTTTACTTACTTTTGGCTTTTTATTGCCACTTATACATTTCTTGCTGAAATGTTCTTTTCTTTTGAATGCCTCAAGCACGGAGCAATAGCGGCCCGAGCAGCTAGAGTTAGTGTTTTTTTGACGTGGGCTTGTAGCAGTGGTTTTCCTTCCCTCGCCTTCGTGAGGTAGTTTGGTAGTTCTTACTTTGGTTCAGACATACATGTTGTTCTATGGGTTCATGTCAGGTTATTGATGCCCATAGTGAATTATTGTAGATGCTAGACTATTTGCTAGCTGCTATGATATTTTATTATTGTTTGTCATACCTACTTGCTCTCTGAGAAGGATTTATGCTAGGTTGTATGTTAGTTACTTTCAAAGTATAAAATGATCAATATTATTATCTCATACTTATAGCATCTCTTTAAATCAAATGTCACCCTACTTTAACGAACGTAAACGCTCTTTTAATACTTATATTAAATCTAGACGTGTGTATATCATGAATTGTCCTATTGGATTTTCATACTCATATAGGATAATAAATGAAATAAACCAAGTATTTTCCGTTGCGTATATGTATATTTTCACCTATGGTCTAGTTGATCCACTAAGCCGAGGGACACAACCATTAAAACTTAAACTAAAACTATATTTTTATCATAACAAACTTGATAATTTCATGAAAAGTCCTAAGAGTAGGTTCTTGTCTGAGCGTCTGCAGTTGTCCTTTGCACGGCGTGACATCACGATGGATATTTTCTCTTACTCTGATATATTATTTAATGCTGAGAAAATGCGGGTTGTGACAATCATCTCTTCCTATTTGATCACCGGTTGTTGGCCATCTAGATTTCCTTCCTTGATCAAGGTACTGGCCATCCACTACCTTGGATGAAATTTGATAGTGATCAGGCCAATAGCTCCTTCACTTTTTAGAGAGAGAAGAACCCGTCCCCTTCAGGTTTTAGGGAAATTTCAAGTCAGGTATTTTGAAGATGAAAAGATATTTAATTGAGGGGTTTGCAATGAATAAAGGTGTCTTTTCATCTTTCCCAATCTATATATTCAAGGTAATAAATTTTGGATTTCAGTTTACATATATATTTATGAGATCTAAATAAATCCTTGGTTAGATTCATACACATAACTCTGTGCTTGATTTACATTTGTTGTACTAACAATTTATTCATTGCTGAGATCAAGCTTTAGACACTATATATTGTATGTTTGCGAGTTCTTCAAAGACTACTGTTTTTATAAGGAAGCACACACTAAGGCTCTTATGGATATCTGCTGTTGGAACCAACAAAGTCGGCTCCACCTAAAGCTCGGAACTATAGGGGCAGCTCGTGCTTACTCCCTTGGGATCACGCTCAAGGCGAAGAACTGGACCGGGAGCTTCAGTGAGGAGGTCCCACCTCTTACCCGGAAGAGACTAGCTATGGCTCTTCCCCTCCCTAGCCAATACTGAGCTAGGTGCCTTAGAAGAGAGAGGGAGTCAAGAATGCTTGCTTTTCTAAGGCACCTTACCGGTCTATTTATAGGCCTTTGAACTGGGACTGCAAATAACTAAACTAATCCATCTTGAAGTTACCGGAATGCCCTCAGCTAGGTCTGCCAACAGCCGAACTCCGCTGTCCTAAAAGGCTAATTGCAGACCACCCAGGGTAAAAGAGTAAAAATACCCCTGGGACCCAAAAGGTGGGCCAGGCCCTACCTGAAATGGTCCTGAACCAAGATGGCCCATCTCTCCGGGTACCTCTTGCTAGGGTCCTCTCTCCAGGGCCCTCTCGCCTGGCTGGGGCCTCTCGCCTGGGCCCTCTCGCTCACCTTCAGCCTCTCGATTGAGCCCTCTTGCCAGGACCCTTTCTCTCGCCTGGGCCCTCTCGCCAGGACCCTTTCTCTCGCCTGGGCCCTCTCGCCAGGACCCTTTCTCTCGCCTGGGCCCTCTCGCCAGGACCCTTTCTCTCGCCTGGGCCCTCTCGCCAGGCTGCGAGCCCGAGGTTGTACACAATCCCCGCTCTTTTCGAGGTTGGCACAAGCTCAGAAAGATAGTTCAACCGAGGCCGACGATGATGCAGTTAATTTATTGAGGGAATCTTTTGGTGGGCCCCTTGACCAGCCTATAAATATAGAAAATTCCTCCTCCTAAGGGGGTGTTTCCTCTCTTTCCGCCCCTCTTGGCATCTGTCTACATGTCTCTCAGTCAAGGTTTAAGGGATCGTATTGCGGCCGTGCGCCGACGGAACAAGGCGACGGCGGCGGGTCTGAACAGGATCCCCGCACGTGATTCTCCTTCGCTACCGCCCTCCACCTCTCTCCCAAAAAAGGCAAAGGTTCCGGAGCCTCCCCTCTCGGCAAGAGAACCTTCTTCCCCTTTTCCGAGGTGGTATATACCTCCCACTCCAGCTAATCTCAAAGGAAAAGAGGTGAGTTTTTCCAACCAGCTATGATCTCCTTGTATCACACGCTTTTTACTTGCTACCTTTTCCCAGAAAATCTCGGTGCCTCCTCATCGTCCTGAGACCATTCGTATCAACATATCAGAGCTTCCTTCCCGACCTCTCTCTCCCCAAGTCTCCACTCCCCCCTCCACCCCCGTGACGGGGAGGGATGATCCTTCTACCGCATCGGGCTCCACCCGCCGCCTCGGTAAGAGGCCCTACTCCTGACACATGCTCTCTTCTTCTCGCCTCCTGCTTTTTTCTTGCCACTTTACCTCTTTGGCTCCTCCGTAGGTGCGAGTGGAACCCCTGTCGAGAACTTGTTGGCTGCCGACTCGCCGGTCGACGATTAATCCAAGCAGCTGCCCCCTCGCCTCCTCCTCCTATAGATGAGATCGAGGACTATCTGGGCGACCCCACGGACCCTATAGATATGAAGCACAAGGTGGCCGAGATGCTGCGGAAGCACGCGCGCATCATTCAAGAGCTGGAAAAAGGGAAGCAAGCCGCAGACCACTGGATCGACTGGCTAGAGGTGGAATGCGCTCGCCTGTCTTCGGAGATAGACGCCGACATTGAGGTGGACCAGACGAATCCTCAGGCAATCTTGGATAACGTCGACCAACAGCTCCGTCTCGCTCGCAGCGGTGTCGAGGCAGCTCGCGCCTTCCACCTCCCCAGTCGTCCTCCCTGCGTGAGAAGCCGCGGGGGAGGACGATGGAGGTGGGATAAGATTTGACGAGAGCTCCGCCTTCTTTCCTCTCGCCTCTCGCCTATCGCTCTTTTCGTTCGCCTTGTCTGTAATAAGATAATTGCCTATATACCGCTAGTTGTGCATTTTTCGAACTTGCCACCCGTCTTCATGCGGGATTAGATTTAGTAATTTGGTGATTTGCCTATTTAAATGGTGCGACAACACTAATATCTTTTTTTATGCTAATTCTTAACCTTTATTAATTTTTAACCATCACTTTTATTTCCCTGCGTCCATCTTTTCATCGCCTTCTTGGGCTGATGATCCACTTAGGGTTCCGCCACCCGAGGCTTGAAGGGAGAAGGGTCGGCCGACGCTTGCCTTTTCCCGGCGTGGTCCTCTGTCCGCTTACTCTCTTACTCACGAGGGCTATAAATACCCCCGCTGCATATGCTGGGAACATTTTTTCCTAGACTTCCGCTCGCGGCTCCCCATCCTTCCGCAGCTTGCCTCGCGCTCCAGCCCCCTCATCCTTCCCCTCTACTATCCCTCGTGCCTTCCCGCCAGTTCTCTACTCGCCGACTTTCCCTTCGTCTCGCGCTCCATGGGAAAAGGGAGGTCAGAGGGTGGTGAAGGCCGCAGCCGCTGTGGGAAAAGGTTCTCTGACCACGATTTTCCTCCCGGTCGTCTCTCCGCCGATGACTACGAGGCCTTCCGAAGCGACTTTTTGCCGGAGGGCTACGAATCGTGCCCTCCCAAGGTTGGCGAGAGCATGAATACGTTTTACCCGGGCGAGCTCGCCTTCCCGGTCTCGCATTTCGAGGCGGGGCTCCGGCTTCCCCTCTGGCCCGAGGTGAAGCAAGTCCTCAAGTACTTCGACGTCGTGCCTGCTCAGTTAAACCCCAACGCGATCTCAGTTATCGTCGCGTTCGCGTGCTACATGCGGCGAGAAAAAATAGAATTCAGTCTCACTGTCTTCCGGAAGATGTTCGTCTACCACGCCAATCAAGACGGGGTCTCCTTCTTCACCGGGCTAAACCTGAAGGTGTGCGAGACACCCAATAAAAATCACCACTAGCTGACTCGCTTCGTATTCGTCCGTGGAAATCTGGGTGGCGTCCCTCTCGCGCCTGCCTCGCCCGCGGAAACCTTCTACACTTCTCCGCAGGTCGGTGGTATGGACAGGCTCCTTTGCGAGTACCTCGCTGGGAAAAACTTCGAGGTTAGGTTTTTGAGGCGAGGGCTCGCCTCACTGCTCCCCGTGCTCCCTGGAGAAGGTATGCCCGACCCCCTCGTATTTTTCTTGCCTTCAGGGCCTTCCTCTCGCTGAACCTTTTCCCTGACTGTCTCGCTTCTCCCAGGAGAGAGGAACGTGCCGGTGCACCCCCCCTACAGAAGTAATATCAAACAGTCTAAAGACATAGCTCTCGCTACTATGGCAGCCGAGACGGCCAAAGATTCGTTGGCCCCTTCTCCTCGAAAGAGAGCGGTTGAGGACTTGGCTCCCTCTCGCCTCACCCCCTCAAAGAAACTAAAGATGAAGCTGAAGAAGGTAGTCTCCTTCCCTTCCGAGAAGGGCAAGGTCCCTGCGGACACAGCGGAGACGTCGGGGTCCTTGAGCCCCATATCCATGGGATCCGAATCTCCCCACTCACCTCCCTTGACCTCTCCGCACAGGTCTGTCTCGCTCCCTGAAGACGCGGCCCCTCTCGCACTTCCCGCGAGCTCTTCTCACCAAACTCTCCAGTCCCCTTCTCGCGGGGAGGCTCCTCTCCAGTATCCTGCTCCATCCGCCCACCTAAACTTCAACGCGGGCCCGTCTGTCCCCGACGGCGCCAATGAGCCTTCGCTCATCTGGGATAAGGGGGCACATCGGGTATCCATCTCCACCCTCCTCCCCTCATGGAGAGAGCAAGGGGAGCCGTCTGCCCATGCCTTCTCCTTGGGCTTCGGCCTCTATGGGGGTTTCGCCCCTGACGCACTCGACGCGGCCTCCACGCGAGATCTCATCTTCAGGACGGCCCACTCGCAGCTACGTACCTTCGAGCTTTCTCATCGACTCTCGCGCCGCCTGATTTACAACACTCGAAGCTGGAAGGAGATAAACACCCAACTCGCTGCCGAGCGCGAGAAGTCTGGGGATCTCACCAAGCGACTAGAGGTGGCCGAGAACCTTCTCGCTAAGGCCAGTGGCGGAGTGGTGAGTTGATACTGGGCCGACCTTCTCAAGCAATCTCCCGCTAGATCTAACGGTTCGTCCTTTTTGCAGGATGCCGAGAAGGCTGAAAGACTGCGCTCGCGAGTCGAGGAGCTGGAGGCGGAGGTGAAGGAGCTGAAAGCAGAGAAGACCCAGCTCAAAGAGGCCTCTACCTCTCGCCTGCAGGCCACTCCTCCTCCCGCACATTATACGCATGACGAGGTCGAGGACTTTTGCCGGGATGCCAACATACAGACCGCCAAGCTCATCATGAAGATGATGCGAGAGATGGGCGTAGTTAAAGATGATTGCGAGGACATCACCGCTCGGGACCTCGTGCCCGAGATTTATGGCGAGGAAGAGTCTTCGGCGGGAGAGAAGGACTAGGGCTCCTTGAGCACGACCGCCTTTTCCTCTCCTTTCTTGTTACGATTATAATGCCTCCTTATTTGGGAATGTCCTGTATTAAGACACGGATATGGTTCACTCGTATATATATATATATATTTTTGCTCGCGCCTGAAGCTAGCCTCTTTCTTTTCTTCCTCTCTTTTTTTCTCTCCTTTTTTTTCTTTGCTTGGACAACTCGCAAGATCTTCGAGATCCTTGGCGGCGAGAGGGGGTTGTCTTTTCCCTCGCCGACTGTTATCAGCCAACCCGGCCCAGGGGGCGAGCGGGCGAGTCTTTGCCTCTCTCATGGGCGTGGGGACACCTTCTCCTTCCTCTCGCGCAGCCTATCGGCTCCTCTCGGCGCGAGTGGACCCGGGGGGTCAATTACCCCCCCCCCTTTGTTAGTAGCCAGGGTTAATGTTTCCCTGATTATTTAGCTTCTATGTCACGACCTCAATTACCTGTCTCCAGAAAACACCCAACTCAAATTACAGCCATAAGGCATTTATGCTCTCCAACTGCAGCTTCTATGCCCCTATCCAGTATTGAGATGGAAATAAGTCCTCGCTCACGAAGACTGCAGCACGGTAGAGTAAGAAGGTAAGTGGGGATGGGAAGGAGATAACCACTCCACAGAAGGGGCATGATCCCCCTTTTATTGGTTTCCACCCACCGATGGGCCTGCAGCCCTGCCAGCTTGATGAGAGCCTGGTCAGCGGGTCTGCTCGGGGTCTCCTCTCCTCTTTTTCCTCCAACCACCGAGTGAGCCTACAGCCCTGCCAGCTTGATGGGAGCCTAGTCAGCGGGTCTGCTCAGGGTCTCTTCTCCTCTTTCTCCTCCAACCACCGAGTGAGCCTACAGCCCTGCCAGCTTGATGGGAGCCTGTTCAGCGGGTCTGCTCGGGGTCTCCTCTCCTCTTTCTCCTCCAACCACCGAGTGAGCCTATAGCCCTGCCAGCTTGATGGGAGCCTGGCCAGCGGGTCTGCTCGGGGTCTCCTCTCCTCTTTCTCCTCCAACCACCGAGTAAGCCTACAGCCCTGCCAGCTTGATGGGAGCCTGGTCAGCGGGTCTGCTCGGGGTCTCCTCTCCTCTTTCTCCTCCAACCACCGAGTGAGCCTACAGCCCTGCCAGCTTGATGGGAGCCTGGTCAGCGGGTCTGCTCGGGGTCTCCTCTCCTCTCCTCTTTCTCCTCCAACCACCGAGTGAGCCTACAGCCCTGCCAGCTTGATGAGAGCCTGGTCAGCGGGTCTGCTCGGGGTCTCCTCTCCTCTTTCTCCTCCAACCACCGAGTGAGCCTACAGCCCTGCCAGCTTGATGGGAGCCTGGTCAGCGGGTCTGCTCGGGGTCTCCTCTCCGCTTTCTCCTCCAACCACCGAGTGAGCCTACAACCCTGCCAGCTTGATGGGAGCCTGGTCAGCGGGTCTGCTCGGGGTCTCCTCTCCTCTTTCACCTCCAACCACCGAGTGAGCCTACAGCCCTGCCAGCTTGATGGGAGCCTGGTCAGCGGGTCTGCTCGGGGTCTCCTCTCCTCTTTCTCCTCCAACCACCGAGTGAGCCTACAGCCCTGCCAGCTTGATGGGAGCCTGGTCAGCGGGTCTGCTCGGGGTCTCCTCTCCTCTGTCTCCTCCAACCACCGAGTGAGCCTACAGCCCTGCCAGCTTGATGGGAGCCTGGTCAGCGGGTCTGCTCAGTGTCTCCTCTCCTCTTTCTCCTCCAACCACCGAGTGAGCCTACAGCCCTGCCAGCTTGATTGGAGCCTGGTCAGCGGGTCTGCTCGGGGTCTCCTCTCCTCTTTCTTCTGAAGAAGAACGCCCTGAGGTGTAGTGTTAGGAAATCATGGCACATTAAAAAGGGAGGATCTTTGATAATATGTTCAAGTAAATTCAAAAGAGGTTTATCATTACGGATAGAAACGTTTCTGATCATCGCCACTGCGGGCGCGATCTAGAGGTATCCCGTCCACATCTTGGAGGTGATACCCCCCTGACTTCAAGACTTCTTTTACTATGAAAGGACCCTCCGAATTGGGGCTGAGCTTCCCCACCGAGGCTCCCCTTCCTGCGGCATCTACCTTCTTGAGGACCAAGTCTCCCTTTTGAAACTGCTTGATTCGGATGTGTTTATCAAAATAACGGGACATCCGGCGCTTGACCTCCTCCTGACGGATCGCTGCTAGCTCCCTAAGCTCTTCCACGAGGTCGAGAGAAAGCCTCTGCTCCTCTCCATTATTGGTCTGCCACCTTTCATCTCCCTCTCTTGCTGCTGTGATCCTGGGAGATTCAACCTCAAATTCCACAGGTATGACGGCCTCAGAACCATGAGAGAGCTTGAAAGGCGTCTCTCCTGTAGTCATATTTGGTGTAGTTCGCAGAGCCCACAGGATGAAAGGGAGTTGTTCCACCCAGCTTCCTCTCAAGTTCTCCACTTTCTTTTTCAGGAGGTTCACTATGATCTTGTTTGCTGCTTCTACCTGCCCGTTGCTTCGTGGGTGATGAACCGAGGCGAACCGAAGGTCTATGCCGAGCTGTACACAAAAATCCACAAACTCCTGGCTAGCGAATTGCGGCCCGTTGTCGGTGACTATGGCTAAAGGGATCCCATGCCGGCAAATAATCTCTCCCCATACAAAATTCTTTACCACTCATGAGGTCACCTTTGCCAAAGCCTTTACTTCCAGCCATTTCGAAAAGTAATCTATCATGACCAGTAGGAACCTCCTCTGACCACTGGCTGGAGGAAACAGTCCTACCAGATCCAGTCCCCATATGGCGAAGGGCCAAGGGGAGGTGATCGTTCGCAGCCTCTGCACCGGAAGGAGCTGCAAGGGAGCAAACTCCTGACACTTTCTACACCTTTTAGCGAGCTCCTCCGCATCTCTTCGCAGGGTGGGCCAAAAATAACCTTGCCTCAGTACCCTCCCCTCCAAGGTTCGACTCCCCGAGTGGCTCCCGCACTCCCCTGAATGGACTTCTTCCAGCACCCTTGGTGCTTCTTTCTCGGATACACACCGGGCTAACAATCCGGACAACGTTTTTTGGTAGAGTACTCCCTCTTTCAACAAATAGTAAGCCGACTTGTATCTAATCCGCTTTCTCTCGAGATCCCCCTCGGGTAGCCGCCCTGACGCTAAGAAGGTCACAAAGGGATCCATCCAAGACACCTCCTGGTCGATCTCCATTACTTCCCCCTCTTCTATGGAGGGCCTGAAGAGCTCAGTCATGGTCCCTCCGGCCTGAGGACCGTGCTTTGCGAGCAGATCAGCCCGGACACTCTCTTCTCGAGGAACATGCTGGATGGAAAAGCTATGGAACTATCCAACCATACTTCTTATCTTTACCAGGTATAACTAGAGGGTCGGCTCCCTCACCTCGAACTCCCCGCTGATGTGTCTTGCCACTACCAAGAAATCCGTGAAGACCCTGACATCCTGTATACCCAATTCCTTAGCCAACCGAAGCCCGGCGATGATTGCTTCGTACTCGGCTTGATTGTTCGTGAGGGTGAAGTGTATTTTCAAAGCTTGCTCAATCCTAGTCCCCTCGGGACTCGTCAAGATAACCCCTCCCCCGAAAGAATTCTTACCAGAAGCTCCATCTACGAGCATTTCCCAAGATGCTATGGGAGGCCCCTCCATCACTTCGGCCTCCAACGCATAATCCGCCAAGAAATCCGCCACCACCTGCGCCTTAATAGCTTCTCGAGGAACATAAGAGAGGTCGAATTCACTGAGCTCTATCGACCACTTGGCCAATCTCCCCGAGTGCTCGACCCCCTCGAGGATGTGGCGAAGGGGGTGATCCGTCACAACCTGAATGGCATGAGCTTGAAAATATGGCCTGAGCTTCCGGGCCGACACAATGAGAGCGAAGGCCAGCTTTTCTAGGATGGGATATTTCAACTCGGCCTTTTTGAGGACTCTGCGTACATAATAAATAGGGAATTGCTTCTTTCCTTCTTCTCGGACGAGGACCGAGCTAACCGCCCCCGTCCCTACCCCTAAATAGAGGAACAAACTCTCCCCTTCCCTTGGCCCTTGAAGTAGCGGCGTCTGGGTAAGCTGCAGCTTTAGAGATGTGAAGGCCTTTTCACACTCGAGGGTCCATTCGAACTCCTTCCCACTCCTTAGAGTTCGAAAGAAAGAAGAGCACCTCTCTCCCGCTCTGGAGAGGAACCTGCTCAACCCTGCCAGCTTGCCAGTAAGCCGCTGAACCTCTTTGACATTCCTAGGAGATCCCAGCTCTAGTATTGTCCTCACCTTGTCAGGATTGGGCTCCACCCCTTCAGGGGTAAGGAGATGTCCCAAAAACTTCCCCCGGCTGGCCCCGAACACACACTTCAGGGGGTTAAGCCTCATATTATATTTCCTTACGGTTGCAAAAGTCTCCTGCAGGTCTAGGACATGAGATCCAAGATCCCGACTCTTCACCATCAAGTCATCCACATAGACCTCAAGGTTCTGCCCCTTCTGCTCCTGAAAAATCCGGTCCATCATCCTTTGATAGGTTGCTCCCGCGTTTTTTATCCCAAAAGGCATCATGTAATAGCTGAAGCACCCATCCTCCGTGACGAAGGTGACATCCTTGACGTCCGGAGGGTGCATGCGTATCTGATGGTACCCTGAAAAAGCATCTAAAAAACTCATTAGTGAGAAACCAACGGCTGAGTCAACCAGCGCGTCGATCTGAGGCAGGGGGTAACAATCCTTAGGGCAAGCTTTATTTAAGAGAGAGAAATCGATACACATCCTCCACTTCCCTTCCCCTTTTTTTACCATTACAACATTGCTCACCCATCCCGGATACCTATTGGCCGATATGAATCCCGCCCAGAGCAGCTTCTCTACTTCCTCTCTGATATGCCCGGCCATCTTGGAGGCAATGGCTCTCTTCTTCTGTTGAATGGGGCGGACTTTGGGGTCGAGGTTGAGGCGGTGGCACGCCACGTCCGCGTCGATCCCTGGCATGTCCGCTGCGCTCCAGGCGAAGACATCAATGTTCTCTTGCACACACCTCCGGATCTTTTCCTGGTCCTAGGAAGTGAGTTCTCCGCTGATCTTTACCTTCTCTTTTCTTCCGTCTCTGGTGAGGATCTCGACCTCCAGAACTTCCACCGCCGCCCTCAACCTTGAGGGTTCTTCTTCCTCCTGCTCTCTCAGCTCTTCCTCCGGATCCTTTGACCCGTACCCAACTCCTGAACCTTCCACAGCTGCCACCCTCACTTGAACCTTTCCTCCCTCTCCTCTCTCCCACTCCTCTCCTTCAGCCATCTCCTCCTCCGCTGCAAGACTTCCCTCCACTCCTGCTCCTGCGCTCCCCAACTCTTCTTTTCCAGCCACTTGCTCTCCCGCCATCACTGGCTCCACCGCAATGCCTCTCCCCACTCCTCCTCCTTCCTCCCACTCTCCTTCAGCCATCTCCTCCTCCGCTGCAAGACTTCCCTCCACTCCTGCTCCTGCGCTCCCCAACTCTTCTCGCTCCAACCTTGCTCCCAGCTCCTCTGCATCTCCCATCCAGGATATGGTGTTGACCGCCGTTACATAGCACTCCCGAGCCGCCTTCGGATCCCCTCTTACCCTGATCTGGGTTCCCCCCGAATTGAGCTTCAAGCACTGGTGGAAAGAAGACGGAACGCATCTAAAGGCGCTGATAAGAGGGCGCTCAAAGATCGCATTGTAACTGCTGGGAGCGTCCACTATCACGAAACGACAATTCCTGGACAGTCCTCCCTGGGTCACTTGAAGTCCTACTCCCCCCTTAACCTCTTTTCTCTCTCCTAAGAAACCAAACAACGACCCATCCGCCGCCAGCACCCTTCGGGCCTCCACCCTCATCTCATTGAAAGCCTTCTTGAAGATTACATTGACAGAACTCCCGTGAAGTTCTCAATGGCAGTCCTGATCACCAACGCGTCGTAGAAGGGGTCCTCGTGATCGGGTAGGTCTCTTTTGGAAAACGTGATTTTCTCATCCGGGGGTGGGGTTTGCGACGTCGAGGCGACGCTCCGACGATACATGGTGTGAAGACTGGCCTTACGGGTGGCCTTGATCCCTACCCCCCCCCCCCCATGAATCACCCCAATCCCTCCTCGATCTCCGGTATTTGACCGGTCCACACATCGATCTTCCTCCACCATTCCCAGCACCTCCACTATCCGCACTGCCTGCTGTCGGTCTTCTCCTCCTCTCCCTCTCTTCAACTCCAAGAACTCGGGACATGTTGCCGTCGCATGACCCTCCTCCTCATGGAAGTCACAATAGGGCAAAACTCCCTCTCCTCGCCTCTCATCTGGGGGATTCCTCCTCCTCCCCACTCCTGCTCTCCCACGGTCTCTTCCCCTTCCTCTTCCCCTGCCTATGGCCATAGCTTGCTGAGGTGGGGGTGGGAGCGGCCTCGGACCATGCCCCCATCCTAGCGGATGAAACCTTCCTAGACCTGGATAAAAGTTTCTTCCCCCCTGCGGGGGACCCCTTCCGGGCCCCTGAAACGGGCCTCCCGGCTGCCTCCATCCCAACTCCGGGTGCGCGGGCCCTCTTAGTTCTTCTCTTCTCCTTCCCTCTGGCTGCCTTGCCCCCCTGGCTCCCTCTGCTCTACTTCCGTCAACCTTGCCAGCTTCCTTACAAATGCTGGGTTTGCCGCCTCCATGGCTATCTCTTTTGCGACCTTCTCCATTAATCCCTCGAAGGACAACGGTGCCTTCCTGGTGAGGCTCATCTTGAAAAAACCTTCCCTCAGCCCTACGGTGAAGGCCATATGGAGGGTGAAACCAGGCACTTCCTGGATGTCTAGCATCTCCTCCTGGAAACGGTCCACGTACTGAGCCAAGGACTCGTCCGCCTTTTGCTTGATCAGGAAGATGGACTCCGGGTTCTTCTTCCTCTTCTTAGAAGTCGAGAAACGTAGCTGGAAACTCCTGCTCAGGTCTTCGAAGCAATAAATGGAACCAGTAGGGAGTTGGTGGAACCAGTCCCTAGCCTTGTCCTTCAAAGTGATAGCGAAGAGACGGCACTTAAAGGCGTCAGTCATAGGTCTGATGGACACTGCATCTTCAAACCACTACAAGTGTTGGAGGGGGTCATCCTTCCCCACGTAGTAGCTCATCTCTGGCTCGCGGAACCCTTCTGGAATGGGTACTGAGAGGACCAAATCGCAGAAAGGAGATCCTCTCGCCGGTGGTCTCGCCAGCTCCACTCGCGCCACTAGCTCCGCCGGCGCGACGACACTTGCTGGACTGGGGAAGAACTCCCTTCCTTCCACCTCTCGCCGAGGTACTTCCGCCACTATTTCTTTTCCCGGCCGCCTCCCGGGTGCATCTTCACCTATCCTTGCCGAGTCGACCCCTCCCCTGGGCGCGAGGTCCGGCACCTGAGGTGGGGGAGTCTCGCACTCGCCTCTCTGTGTGAGTTGCTTTAGCATGCCCATGATCCCTCCGATGGATGACATGAACTCTGCCCTCCCGACATATCCCTCTAGCCTTGGGGACCCTTCGCCTTCTCCCGCATCTCCCGTCATGAGGTAACCCTTCGCTCTTCCGCACAAGCTGCGATTCCACGCTCACCGCACCAAAAGTGTTGGAACCAACAAAGTCGGCTCCACCTAAAGCTCGGAACTACAGGGGCAGCTCGTGCTTACTCCCTTGGGATCACGCTCAAGGCGAAGAACTAGACCGGGAGCTTCAGTGAGGAGGTCCCACCTCTTACCCGGAAGAGACTAGCTATGGCTCTTCCCCTCCCTAGCCAATACTGAGCTAGGTGCCTTAGAAGAGAGAGGGAGTCAAGAATGTTTGCTTTTCTAAGGCACCTTACCGGTCTATTTATAGGCCTTTGAACTGGGACTGCAAATAACTAAACTAATCCATCTTGAAATTACCGGAATGCCCTCAGCTAGGTCTGCCAACAGCCGAACTCCGCTGTCCTAAAAGGCTAATTGCAGACCACCCAGGGTAAAAGAGTAAAAATATCCCTGGGACCCAAAAGGTGGGCCAGGCCCTACCTGAAATGGTCCTGAACCAAGATGGCCCATCTCTCCGGGTACCTCTTGCTAGGGTCCTCTCGCCAGGGCCCTCTCGCCTGGCTGGGGCCTCTCGCCTGGGCCCTCTCGCTCGCCTTCAGCCTCTCGATTGAGCCCTCTTGCCAGGACCCTTTCTCTCGCCTGGGCCCTCTCGCCAGGACCCTTTCTCTCGCCTGGGCCCTCTCGTCAGGACCCTTTCTCTCGCCTGGGCCCTCTCGCCAGGCTGCGAGCCCGAGGTTGTACATCTACTATGTTGAAGCCAGAACTTGAATCATAGAACAACATATATTTTAATTCCGTGCTTCAATTGCCGTTTTGCTCAAGCTTTGTTTTTTGTGTGTTCTTGATTTAATTTATTAATTAGTAAAAATAATCTTGCAGTTTACACCCCTAATATAGATTAGTCGATTTTAAATAAGACGATTATACATGCATCGTCGCTACATTCATTGTTTTGTAATTATCCTAAATTTTTAATAATATATTTTTGTAGAGACGCACCTTAATTTTACCAATAGTTGGTATCAAAGCAAACTTATTTCAAGTCAATTAGTCTCCTTAATTATTTAGAGTAAGATTATTTCCAATTAACTCCATAAAGAACACCAAAATCATAGAACCCATTCAGTTGCATTGAGAGAAATAAATATTAGAACTAATTATAAAGTGTGTTCATCACATTAGTCCAAGACAGACTTCATGTCCTCTTTAGACGATTTAGTATCCACACATCATTAAGAAAAAAGAGACACTACATTAAGTTTAAAAAAATATTCAAATATCCCTGTATGAAAGAGTCTTATAGGTTGATAAGAACTATAGCCGTCAAAGTGGCTTTTTGAGTCAGTCTGTGAGATTACGGTTTCACATATTTTATGGAGTTCTCTAGACTACTGTGCAATCATTCACCCAAAGGTGGTACTTGCAAAATAAGTTTAGAGGGATACACACTGACCTCGGGAAGCTATCGCCGAGCGATAGAGTTACCGCATGCGGTAGCTTGGCAATTAATTTGTCAAAATTCTCGGGTTTCTACAACGCGACGGTAGTAGCTATCGCGTGGCGGTAGCATGAGCGGTCGTGTCGTAACCGTCGCTAGCTACCGCGAGGCACTAACATCCTAATGCCCTGCGATATCGAAGCGTTAATTGCGTGGCCACGTATCGGCCTGTGATCGGAGAGCCTGGATGGTTGCGCTCGAATCAAGGCGTTGATTAACGGTACCGCGCAGTGGTGGTCGGTACCGCGCGGCGGTAGCTTTGTTTATAGTACTGGTTTGGCCGTTTTTCTTCATTTTCCTTTGGAGTTGAGAACATGGCCGGATCTTTTGGAGGAGGAGCAGCAGCGCCGGAAAGGAGATCTCGCTGCCGTTTGAGATTCGAAACTCGGATTCTCGAAGCGAGTTCAGATCTACAGAGGCAAAGTCACAAAGGTCGTGTTCATCAGTCTATAATTTCTCCAATGGCGCCGAAGCAGACTTCTAGGGTAACGATCCTCTTTGTGAAGTCCTTCTTTTTGGCATTAGAGTGTAGACACTCCACGAATAAGTGGAAGTGGTTCTCTCGGTGGGTAGATCTGTGTATCCCGTTAGATTTGCATTTAGATCCGGAATCGAAGTACGGAATAAGCATGTTGTGTGAAGCCCATCTGGATAGGTTGGTATGGATTGGTGATGTTTGTATGTTTTGTATGCCGGAGAAGACTATGTGGTTTTCGCGTAGATTTCAGAGTCGCAGGGTGTGCAGATGTCTGCGTTGAGAGTACTAGATGTAGACTCCAGGAAAACACCCGATTTGGGGGAAGAATCGATAGTCTATCCCATACGGTGCGGCGGTAACGCTGCCGCCGACGGTAGCTCCCAGTGAGCATTGTGTTGTTTGTTGAGGTCTGTCTTGTAAGACCTGGGGGCCGTGATGGCCTGTCTCTCGAAGACTTGGGGCCCAGTTTTGTGGAGCATGAGCTTGAATTGCTCAGCTTTGGTAGCCATGAGTGCTATCCTAGGATCCTTATAGAGTTATGGATCATGCGGAAAAGGGAAAGGGGATGCTTACCCGCGTCAGGCCTGCGAGCCGGACAATTTGAGCACGGGATGTGGCTGAACTGTACCCTCCCCTATGTCGGTCAACTTAGAGTGGTCAATGTGTACAGCATAGTGTACAACCCGTATTCGATGAGGGTAGGCCCTACCACCGCCAAGTCATCAGAAGTCAAGGTCAGCAAGTCAAGGAAGGGGGTCAAGATCAGCGCCCCAGGCCGCAGAAGACTCGAGCGAGTATGGCGAGCTCCCCAGGCCTATACGCCAGGCGGCGACTAAGGCGAGATACTCGCTTGTCCAGTGCGAGCTCCCCAGAAAGTCGCCAGATCGACGGGGTGGGGGTATAAGTAAGACCCCCCCTTCTTTGGATTTCCCTATAAATAGGACCCCAGGGGTACGAAGGAGGGTGGTGGAAAATTCTCGGAGTTACTCGCGAGCTCCAGCTCGCTTGTCTCCTTCGTACCTAGCTCGACCATTTTGGTTGAGAAGGGGTTGCTTCTTCCAAGCAACTGGGTATGTGGTGGGACCTTCCTGCCGCAGCATCCTGAGGTCCAGTTTCTATAACTCTTTTCCGTTCCCGTCCCTGTGGACTGTCTCATTGACCGCTCGACCAGTAGCTTTAGGCCACCTAGTCCGATTTCTGAGGTCGGGACTTTCCTGGCGTCAGCACTTGGTGCGGTGAGCGTGGATAGCGGCCGAGGAAGAAAGTTGGGTAGTTGAAAGATGGCCAATGGAGGCGATCGGGACGAGTTGGTGGACAACTCGGCAGGAGCTGGAATCCCGGAGCGAGGTGGCGGGTTCGTGACGGTAGCAGCCTTCGAGGAGTTCGCAAAGAGGATGGAGAGGGCAATTCTCGTCGGGTTCTCTAATCCCACTGAGGTGATGGCGACTTCTCCCCGCCGCCTGACACCACCGGGCGAGGAGGCGCCAACACAGCGAGCAGGAAAGGAGCCCGCTTGGGCGAAAGGAGAGCGGATGATCCCGTCGCGTCAGCACCCTGCGAGCAGCCAAGGGATCCGGTTTCGAGATCCAGAACTCTCGGCGAGGTATGGGGATACTCGCTGATGGAGAGAGTATGATTACTCGAGTGGGTAGGATACTCGCCGCCGCCAGGAAGGGAGGAGCCCCTTCTGCGACGAAATCCTCACGGCCCCCGTCCCGGACAATTTCAGAGAACCTGCCCTCACCTACTACTCCGACAAGGATGACCCGGTGAGGCATCTTCAGTGGTTTGAAGATGTGGTGTCCATCCGCTGCATGTCCGACGCCTTCAAGTGCTGGCTCTTCTCCATCACCTTCAAGGGTAGTGTGAGGGACTGGTTTCATCAGTTACCGGCTGGTTCCATCTACTGCTTCTCCGATCTCCGACGGGGCCTTGTGGCAAGGTTCGCAACATCCAAGAGGAGGAAGAAGGAAGCGACTGCCCTCTTCATGATTGTGCAGGGGCAGCACGAGAGTTTGGGTCGTTACATCGACCGGTTCCAGAAAGAGGTTTTGGAGGTGGAGGAGGTGGATGGGTTTACCTTGATGGTTGCCCTCAAGTTTGGCCTGAAGCAGGGACTTTTCAACATGGAACTGGGGCATAGGCTGCCGAGGTCATTCAAACAAATGGTGGAGAGGGCGAATGTATTCATTCAGGGGGAGGAGAGGAACAAGGAGTTCCTGGCAAGGCTGGACGGGGATAAGCCGCTAGGGGAGAACAGGGGAAGACTGCTGGAAAGGGAGAGGCGTCCAGAGAAACACGATGGCGGAAGGAGGGAGGAGCCGAAGAGGAAGGAAGAGAGGAAGAGAAGAGAGGAGCCCAGGAGGGTGGAAGAGTCGAGGCAGGAGAGGCCTCGAAGGCAAGAAGAAAGGAGGCCCGTCGAGGCCCCGGAAGGAAGAAGGGAAGAAAGAAGGTTCCAGTATCCGAGAGATCGTCCCTAGTGGAGGAGACCGATCCGTCAGGAAGAGGGGAGAAACAACAACCCCAGGGAGCAGGGAGGAGGAAGAAGGGAGGCAATAACCATAACACAACGGGCCGCTAAGCGCCGGCGGAAGGAGAAACGGCAGGAGAGGCAGCAGGAAGCGGCAATTCCCCTCTACTGCGATATCCATCGAGTAGAGGGGCATGGGACCTAGGTCTGCCCTGAGTTTTGGGAGGCAAGGAGGAGGTTGGAGGCGACGGAGGCAGAGAGAGCAGCCAAGGTAGGAGGCCCCAGTCGGGCAGGTGGCCTTCTAAGCCCCGCAGAGGAAAAGGAATGAGGACAGGGTTGACCAGGGAGGTCGAGGGAACGTTATTCCCGGTCCGGTAGGCGGACACGTCGGGGTGATCAATGGGGGTGCAGGGCTCGGAGCTTTATGCAAGGGAAGTCTCCACCAGATCTACAAGAGGAGCGTCTCTTCGACGTCGCAGACTCCTCCGCTGCTGAACGAGATCACTTTCTCGGAGGAGGATATGTTGTGGAACGAGAACCCCTTCCACGACGCGCTAGTGATACAAGCCACAATCGAAGACTTCACCGTCGACCGGATCCTCGCGGACAACGGGAGCTCAGTGAATGTCATTTTCAAAAGAAACTTTGTGGGGCTTCAGGTGGAAGCATCCAGGGTCCAGGCCGCGTATGGGCCCCTCTTTAGCTTCTCGGGAGAGAAGAAAGAGGTGGTAGGGGGAGTGGAGCTGCTGGTCACCCTCGGGGGTACTTCAATCCGGTTCCGATTTTCATCGTCGACGCACCCAGCGGCTACAACGCCATCTTCGGATGGCCTCTCATCAACAACTTCAAAGCCGTACCGTCTTCGTATAATCAGTACCTGAAGTACTGCTGGGATGATGTCCAAGTTCGGATCAGGGGGGATCTGAAGGCCTCTAGGGAGTGTTACCTGAACGCGGTTAGCACCATCAGCTAGATGGGTGACGCGGAAAGGCTGGAGAGGATGATGGAGCAGGAGGAGGGCATGCAAGCTGCCGAGGAGCTAGAGGAAGTGGAGGTGATCTCCCCGAGAGGAGGGCCTGAGATGTTGAAGGTCGGAGGAGCCTTGCCCCTAGAAGGGAAGGCGGAGATAGCTGCTTGCCTGCAGAAGAATGCTGACATCTTCGCGTGGAGTGCCGCCGAGATGTCAGGGATTGACGCTGAGGTTTCCTGTCATCGCCTCAATCTAGATCCCGCGGTAGCCCTTGTCCGTCAGAAGCAGAGGAAAAGCGCCACCGCGCTGGCAGAACCGATCCGAGAGGAAGTAGGGAAGCTGTGTGAGGCAGGGTTTATCTCGGAGATCCAGTATCCAGGCTGGGTCTCCAACGTTGTAATGGTGAAGAAGTCCGGAGGGGGCTGGAGGCTATGTATCGATTTTTATATGTTGAATAAAGATTGCCCGAAAGATTGTTATCCCTTGCCTCAAATCGACGCGCTGGTTGATTCTGCCGCTGGGTTTCCTGTGATGAGTTTCCTTGATGATTTTTCAGGGTACCACCAGATCCGGATGCATCCCCCCGATTGCCGCGACGTTTCCTTCATCACCGGCGATGGGTGCTATAGCTACAAGATGATGCCCTTCGGGCACAAAAATGCCGGCGCAACTTATCAAAGAATGATGGACCAGGTGTTCAAAGAGCAAAAGGGGCGGAATCTGTAGGTTTATGTGAACGATCTTCTCGTCAAAAGAAAGAGCATCGCGGAGCACGTAGCGGATCTGGCGGAGACCTTCGCCACCCTGAGGAGGTATGAGATGCGGCTTTACCCTACCAAGTGTGTCTTCGGCGCGGGAAGGGGAAAGTTCCTGGCTCACCTCCTTTCCCATCGGGGGGTGGAGCCTAACCCCGACAAGGTGAAAGCCATCATGGAGATGGCCTCGCCAAGAGATTCCAAGGAGGTCTAGAGGCTGACTGGAAGGCTGGCAGGCCTTAGCCATTTTCTCTCCAAGGCCGGAGAAAAGTGCTCCCCATTCTTCAAAGCCCTTTGGGAAAACCAGAAATTCGAGTGGACCGCGGAGTGTGAGGAGGATTTCGAAAAGCTTAAGCAACAGCTAACCCGAGCTCCCCTCCTCCAAGGTCCGCAGGGAGGCGAGGATCTCTTACTTTATCTGGGAGTAGGGGCTGAGGCGGTTAGTTCGGTGTTGGTTCGCGAAGAAGGAAGGAGGCAGCTCCCCGTCTATTACGTGAGCCGGGTGTTACGGCAAGCAGAGACAAGGTATCCTATCCTAGAGAAGCTAGTTTTCGCTCTGGTAGTCTCGGCTTGGCGGCTCCGCCCCTATTTTCAGGCTCACTCCATCAAAGTGGTCTCCGATCATCCCCTAAGGAGTATCTTGGATGGGGTGGAACATTCTGGCAGGTTGTCCAAGTGGGCGGTGGAGCTAAGCGAGTTCGACATCTCATACTCTCCAAGGGTAGCGATCAAGGCCCAGGCGGTAGCAGACTTCCTGGCCGACTTTTCGGCCGAGGTGGAGGTAGACGTGGGCGCTTCCAGCCCAGTTTTTTGAAGATGTTTGTGGACGGGGCTTCCGGTAAGTATTCTGTGGGAGTCGGACTCGTGTTGGTTAGCCCCCAAGGAACCAGGATCGAACAGGCCGTCGAAATCCTCTTCCCAGTTACGAATAATCAGGCGGAGTACGAAGCCATGGTGGTCGGCTTACGTCTCGCCAAGGAGCTGTCAATCAAGGACATCCGAGCTTTCACTGATTCGATGGTAGTCGCTTCCCAGATTCGGGGAGAGTTCGAGGTCTACAACCCCATCCTACAACAATACCTGGTCAAGGTTAAGGGTCTGATCGGGGGGTTCCAGTCTTTCTTCGTCGAGCACGTGCCCCGAGAAGACAATGTCGAGGCTGATTACCTTGCCAAGTACGGTCCCCGGGTTGGGGGAACGATCACCGAGTTGTTCCGACCATCCATCGAGGAAGGAGAAATGATGGAGATCGAGCAGCTGCCCTCGTGGAAGGATCCGTTCGTTACGTTTTTAACGACGGGTCAGCTGCCCTCGGATGGGCAAGATCGAAGGAAGTTTCGATACAAGGCCGCGTACTACCTGTTACAAGACTCCGAGCTCGATCGCAAGACCATCTCGGGCCCCTTGTCTAGATGCTTGTCGGAAGTCGAGGTCCCCCGAGTTCTCGAGGAGATTCACTCGAGGGAGTGCGACAGCCATTCCGGGACTCGTACTCTGGAGCAGAGAATCCTGAGGCATGACTACTTCTGGCCCACCATCCGAAAGGACGCGGAGGCCTTCTCCAAGAAGTGCTCCCAGTGTCAGCTCTTCGCGCCCCTCCAGCTTCAACCAGCTCAACACCTCCGCTCGATCACTGCTACGTGGCCCTTCGCCATCTGGGGGATGGACCTGGTCGGCCCGTTCCCTCAAGCTAGCGGACAGAGGAAGCTCATACTGGTGATGATCGACTACTTCTCCAAGTGGATCGAGGACAAAGCTTTGGCCAAGACCGCCTCCCAGATCGTCAAAAATTTTATCTGGGGGGGAAATCGCGTGCAAGTTTAGGATCCCGCTGGCCATCGTCACCAACAATGGGCCGCAGTTTGCCAGCTTGGAGCTGGAGGACTTCTGCAAGCAATTGGGAACCGACCTTCGGTTTGCTTTGGTGCACCATCCTCGGAGCAATGGGCAAGTAGAAGCTGCCAACAAAATCATCGCCAACCTACTGAAGAAGAAGGTAACCAATCTAAAAGGAAACTGGGCCGAACAGCTCCCCTCAGTCCTATGGGCTCTGAGAACGACCCCGAACTCGGCCACAGGGGAAACGCCTTTAAAGTTATCCCACGGGTCTGAGGCACTCATCCCAGTGGAGTTCGAAGTGCGAATTCCAAGAGTAGTTGTGGCCGAAAGCGGGAGCGAGGAGTGGAGACTGGAGAACGAGGATGCCCAGAGGCTCTCCCTGGATTACGTGGAAGAGCTTCGATACTTTGCCTCCATACGCCAAGAGGAAATCAAGAGGCGCATGACGACACACTTAGACAAAAATGTCCGCCTAAAGAACTTCCTCGCAGGAGATCTGGTCAAGAAGAAAGTGGACGTTGCAGGGCGGGGGGCCACCGTCGACAAGCTATGTCCCAATTGGGACGGGCCCTTTGTCGTCCGAGAGGCCTTGACCGCAGGGGGCTACTACCTGCAAGATCAAGCTGGAGAATAGCTGAATGGGACCTGGAGTGGGGACGACCTGAAAAGGTTCTACCCCTAGGGGTGAAACTTGTATCTATTTTGTAAATATGTTATTTAATATACAGTGTTGGTTGGATTGTTCTCCTTTTTTTGTGTGTTAAGAATGCCTCGAGGCTTCTGAGTGCTTCCAGGGTCCGCCTCGCCGTCGACTCCGGGAACCAGTGGTCAATTTGTTCCTTGTAAGTAGCCCAGTATGGATGATAGGACGATGCTTCGGGATTTTAAGCACTCTTGTAAGACCGAGCCTCTGCATTGTCGGTCGAGGTTAGCTCCCACCCCCCCTTGCATGTCGGCCTATGTCTCCCCGAGTGCATCTCTCTTCCAACTGGAGGAACCACGAGGAACAAATGTGTGCCCCAAATCACATGGACTCGAGAGGAGGCAGACTTCGTCGAACACCCAGAAGAGGATCTCAAGTGATTGGCAAGGCTGGATAACCTGCCGAAGAAAGGGCAGGGACAAGCCCAGGGGTGTGTATTGGTTCCGAGTGCGTCCGAAAAGGACCCTATATGAACATCACCCCATGTCCAGACGCTGGCACTCGTGGCCATAAAGCGTAGTTGGAAGCGATCTTCACTACCAAATTGAGATACATGCCCTTAACCCGTTCTTACCGAATAGTCCAGTACGGATGATAGGACGATGCTTCGGGATTTTAAGCGCTCTTGTAAGACCGAGCCTATATATTGTCGGCCTAGATCAACTCCACCCTTGCATGTTGGCCTATGTCTCCCCGAGTGCATCTCTCTTCCGACCGGAGGAATTCTTAGGAATGGGTCTGGACGCCAACTTCCCGATTTGGTAAGTTTGAGAGCATCTCTCCGAAAAGAGTAAGATTATCTTCTCACCGAGATATCCATGCGATTAACTCCTTATGTCCCCCAAGTGACAGGATCTCCTCGTTTAAGAGAATCCCCCAAGAGACTTCAAGTTGAGCAGCGTCGTAAGACCGGTATCCCCACGAGCTCCTCTCCTCGGGGATCGGTCGATCTCGTCGATTGAGATCAAGACTTCGAGTTGAGCAGTGTCGTAAGACCGGTATCCCCACGAGCTCCTCTCCTCGGGAATCAGCCGATCTCCTCGATTGAGATCAAGACTTCGAGTTGAGCAGCGTCGTAAGACCGGCATCCCCATGAGCTCCTCTCCTCGGGGATCGGCCGATCTCCTCCATTGAGATCAAGACTTCGAGTTGAGCAGCGTCGTAAGACCGGTATCCCCACGAGCTCCTCTCCCCGGGGATCGGCCGATCTCCTCGATTGGATCAAGACTTCAAGTTGAGCAGCGTCGTAAGACCGGTATCCCCATGAGCTCCTCTCCTCGGGGATCGGCCGATCTCCTCGATTGAGATCAAGACTTCGAGTTGAGCAGCGTCGTAAGACCGGTATCCCCACGAGCTCCTTTCCTCGGGAATCGGTCGATCTCATCGATTGGATCAAGACTTTGAGTTGAGAAGCGTCGTAAGACCGGTATCCCCACGAGATCCTCTCCTCGGGGATTGACCGATCTCCTCGATTGAGATCAAGACTTCGAGTTGAGCAGTGTCGTAAGACCGGTATCCCCACGAGCTCCTCTCCTTGGGGATCGGCCGATCTCATCGATTGGATCAAGACTTCGAGTTGAGCAGCTCGTAAGACCGGTATCCCAACGAGCTCCTCTCTCTAGGGATCAGACGATCTCCTCGATTGCGATCAAGACTTCGAGTTGAGCAGCGTCGTAAGACCGGTATCCCCACAAGATCCTCTCCTCGGGGATCGGCCGATCTCCTCGATTGAGATCAAGACTTCGAGTTGAGCAGCGTCATAAGACCGGTATCCCCACGAGCTCCTCTCCTCGGGGATCGGCCAATCTCCTCATTGAGATCAAGACTTCGAGTTGAGCAGCGTCGTAAGACCGGTATCCACACGAGCTGCTCTCCTCGGGAATCAGCCGATCTCCTCGATTGAGATCAAGACTTTGAGTTGAGTAGCATCGTAAGACCGGTATCCCCACGAGCTCCTCTCCTCGGGGATCGACCGATCTCCTCGATTGAGATCAAGACTTCGAGTTGAGCAGTGTCGTATGACCGGTATCCCCACGATCTCCTCTCCTCGGGGATCGGCCGATCTCCTCGATTGAGATCAAGACTTCGAGTTGAGCAGCGTCGTAAGACTGGTATCCCTACGAGCTACTCTCCTCGGGGATCGGCCGATCTCCTCGATTGGATCAAGACTTCGAGTTGAGCAGCGTCGTAAGACCGGTATCCCCACGAGCTCTTCTCCTCGGGGATCGGCCGATCTCCTCGATTGAGATCAAGACTTCGAGTTGAGCAGCGTCGTAAGACTAGTATGCCTACGAGCTCCTCTCCTCGGGGATCGGCCGATCTCCTCGATTGAGATCAATACTTCGAGTTGAGCAGCGTCGTAAGACCGGTATCCCCACGAGCTCCTCTCCTAGTGGATCGGTCGATCTCCTCGATTGATATCAAGACTTCGAGTTGAGCAGCGTCGTAAGACCGGTATCCCCACGAGCTCCTCTCCTCCGAAATCGGTCGATCTCCTCGATTGAGATCAAGACTTCGAGTTGAGCAGCGTCATAAGACCGGTATCCCCACGAGCTCCTCTCCTCGGGGATCGGCCGATCTCCTCGATTGAGATCAAGACATCGAGTTTAGCAGCGTCGTAAGACCGGTATCCCCACGAGCTCCTCTCCTCGGGGATCGGCCGATCTCCTCGATTGGATCAAGACTTCGAGTTGAGCAGCGTCGTAAGTCCGGTATCCCCACGAGCTCCTCTCCTCGGGGATCGGCCGATCTCCTCGATTGAGATCAAGACTTCAAGTTGAGCAGCGTCATAAGACCGGTATCCCCACGAGCTCCTCTCCTCGGGGATCGGCCGATCTCCTCGATTGAGATCAAGAATTCGAGTTGAGCAACGTCGTAAGACCGGTATCCCCATGAGCTCCTCTCCTCGGGAATCGGCCGATCTCCTCGATTGATATCAAGACTTCGAGTTGAGCAGCGTCGTAAGACCGGTATCCCCACGAGCTCCTCTCCTCGAGGATCGGCCGATCTCCTCGATTGAGATCAAGACTTCGAGTTGAGCAGCGTCGTAAGACCGGTATCCCCACGAGCTCCTCTCCTCGGGGATCGGCCGATCTCCTCGATTGAGATCAAGACTTCGAGTTGAGCAGCGTCGTAAGACCGGTATCCCCACGAGCTCCTCTCCTCGGGGATCGTCCGATCTCCTCGATTGAGATCAAGACTTCGAGTTGAGCAGCGTCGTAAGACCGGTATCCCCACGAGCTCTTCTCCTCGGGGATCGGCCGATCTCCATGATTGAGATCAAGACTTCGAGTTGAGCAGCGTCGTAAGACCGGTATCCCCACGAGCTCCTCTCCTCGGGAATCGGCCAATCTCCTCTACTAGACGCCTGCCAAGCCCGGATTCATATCAGGGTGCGATTTTGCCCCGAGCGAGTAGGCGAGTACGCCCCAAGCGAGTAGGCGAGTACGCCCCGAGCGAGTAGGCGAGTACGCCCCGAGCAAGTAGGCGAGTATGCCCCGAGCGGGTAGACGAGTTTTTCTCAGGCAGGCGGAGAACGTTCCTTAGGAGTACGGGCGAGCGTGCCATTGTTCGAAGCAACATACACGCGAGATAAGCAGTCGTCTTGCGAGCACTTCTCCCCGAGCCTATGAGCCTAGCGAGCAATATCAGACCAGTGAAGAATAGAATGCTTGTACAAATTTATATGAGATGAATTACAAAGCATCAAAAAATCGGACCCCAGATGAATATCGACGAGCAACTAGGACTCATCGTCGCCAGTATCTGGCCGATATTCCTCGTCCCCAATATCCATCTGCTCCTCATCATCGTCTCCACTCTCGCTGCTTCCGCTTCCACCACTGTTGTTGTTAGAGCCACTAGAGCCAGACGACGATGATGGGACGCGATCGGGCAAGATTGTCCCCTCGGCAAGCAGCTCTGGGATGAGCTCGTCAACGGTGAGTGGCTTCTCCCCTTCAACGAGCTGACCACTGAGCCTGAGCCGCGCGAGTATCATGTTCCCCGCCGCCCGTGCAATCTCACGACGAACAGACGATCTATCCTCCCAGAGAAGGCGGGACCATTTTACCGCCCACGCCAGATCGTCTTCTGGCCGTGATGGCTCCGGCAGCACAGCAGAGGAGCTCGCACGTCCCTCGGCGGCGATCAGCCGCGTCTCCATCTCGGCCGCACAAACTTGAGCCGCCTCTAGCTCAGCTTGCGAGGTGGCGAGCTTCTCCTCACACCCGGACAGTTTCTTCGCGGCCTCGATCTCGGCAGTCTGCGAGACATCAGACGTTAGGACCTACCGACTAGACGAATCAGACATTACGCCAAGACAACTCACCTCAAAGGCCCACCAGCGGGCCGACTGCATGCCAAGATCTATGGCCTTCTTGGAGACGACCTTCAGAGCCTCCGTCATCTCCAGCAATTTCCTCGCCGAGTAATGCCCTAGCTCGGCGGATCGCGCGAGCGCACAGGCGGATTGGTGGGCGAGTTCCGACGGAGTAAGCTCCAGCATCGACTCCGCGTCCACTCGCCCGTACAAAGCATGGAGAACGGCGAACGCCTCCCCCTTATCCTCCCAGTCCGTCGACCAGGACGGGAGGTTGGTGCTCAGCGACACCAAATTCTCCTCCGCCGACCAGGTCACCAGCTGGAGACCATGGGAGTCGACCGCCCCGTGCCCAAGATTGTAGTTGGGGTGGAAACAAGGTGCCTGAGCATCCATCGGTGATTCATGATCGTTGGACTGAGGCGACGACACCTTCGCTTTCTTGCTCGCAGGCCCCGGTGACCCGTCCCTCGCCTTTCCCTTGGTCGTTCTCATCTTCTCCCCAACGTCGGCCGGAAGGCGAGCTTCGAGGTGCGAGGTGGCGACTTCCTTCGCTAAAGGGAGAGGCTTCTCCAGAAGCTCGTTGGGAACTGCAAGAGGCACACCAACTAAGTTAGCACGAGCGTCAGTAAAGAGGGCGAGCGGGTAAGTGGGTCGCATCTCGTTCTCCCCTTACCCTCGTGGGGATGGATCGTCTCCAGCGAGTTGACATTGAGTCGCCAGAAGATCACGTCAAACCGACGACCCTGGAAGGATTTAAAGAGCTACTCGCGAGCACCCTCTAAGATCGGTGGGAGAAAGGCGACGTCGGCGGGTTGGTGCGACCTCCCAAGGGTATCTCCGAAGTCGCCATGAAAAATCACCAGCTGCTCGCTCCAGCGGTGGACTTTGTTCGCGGTCCCCACCAAGGTGCAGAGAGGGCTGCTGAAAAAGACGACCCCCTCCGAAGTCGCGGCGAAGGCGAGTACTCGGCGAAATGCGGAGAGGTCAAAGGCAATCCTCTCCTCCCGAAGGAAGCAGAGGAATCCCATGATTATCGCCATACCGTTTGGATTAATCTGTGCAGGGATGATCCGAAAATACCGGAGGATCTCGCAAAACTCCGGCCAGAAGGGAAGTCGCAAGCCGGCATCGAAATGACGCAGCGACAGGATGAGCGCGCCCTCAATATACGTGTTAAGTCGTTCTCTGCGAGCAGGGAATCTTGCCGAGTATCCCTCGGGCAATAGGCGCTCTCTGAAATTCGCCAGATCCCTTTCTGTGGTGATTGATTTCTTAAACGCCGCATCGGCTAAGTTGATGGCGTGAGCCTGTCGGCGAGCGCTAGCATCGTCACCAACCATGTCCGCGAGCTGCACGCAAAGAAAAGAGAGGTGCGAAGAAGGCAGGCCACTCGCCGAGAGGAAGAGCCAATCACAGCACTTATGACCCACCAACCCCTCCTATTTATAGGCAAAGGCAAAGATAGGGGGTCTGCCCATCTTGGCGAGTGGAAACAAAGGTCGCGCAATGTAACAAAGGCGTTGCGATATCCGCCAAAACCTGCATAAAGATCGACACATCGAAGAAATGAGAATCGCGCATGGAGAAAACGAGGAGCATGGTCGCCAATAAATGCAAAGGAGGAGCATGGTTACCAATATCCGAGTAACTACATAGTGGCCAATGGCGAGCCCAACTCAGAAAGGAAAAGAAACAAAAACAAAACTATGTCCTAGGTGGCCGCTCCGGAGGATGGGGATGTCGCCCGGCCAAGCCCATCTCGTGCGCTCGCCGGTAGTGATCTGTCGCCAGCGCCATCGCGTCATCGCCAAGCCTCAGCTGCTGCTCCATCCTCGCCAGTCGCCCCGTGGAACCCATACTCGCCCGGATGCCGGCTAGCTCGTCAAGGACCAGCTGTAGGCGATGGTTGTTCAGCTCCAGCTGGCGATCATTCTCTTTCACCATGTGAAAGCGAGCCTCGTAGCTCTCCAAAGTCGCCTGAAGCCCTTCCACCTTGGCCATCCTCGCCTCCAGAGCCGAGATTCGTCGATGAGGGTCACAGATGGCGAGCTGATCGAACATGCTCTCCAGCTCCATGTAGGCGCAGGCTGCTGCATGGCGATACTCGTTCCCTGACAGACCGATGGCATCTATAAAGGCTTCCCCAGGGGTCGCCAGGCGATCTGGACAGGAAGAATAAGTCGTCAAGACGAAGGTTGAGGAGATGATCAGAGATGAAAAAACTCACCACAACGAGGAGATCGGGACTGGCGCGGCAAAAGAGCACGACCCGGAGCATCTCGCCTCCCCGAAGACGAGCCGCCAGGGTTGTTGGAAGATCTGCCATGCCCGCGTCCTCCCGATCCGTGACTGCCATAATCGGAATCTCCAACTCGCGGAGGGAAGTAAGCCGGTCGCGTCCTATTTGACTTCTTCAACGGCGGCGGAGCCTGAGACGAACTTGCCGGATGATGCGGGGTCTTCGATGCAGGAGGCAGAGGATGTCGCGGAAGATCCGCTCTCTGTTGAGCGGACAAAGGCAGCGGCGGAGGCAAAACGATACCCGCCGCCTAGCTAGGAGAGGCGACCAAGGGAGGCGGTGGCGGCAAAGAGTTGCTAGTCGCGGGCAGCGTCGCGTCGCCTACAGTTGCAGGAGCGACTTTACTCGTCGGGGGGTCCTTGATTACTGATGTGACTTCCCTGGTGGGGAGGTCCTTCATCGGTAATTCTTTGCTCGCCGGGGGGACGTCGTTCCCTGAGGAAGCCCCCGATGCCCTCCTCGAGCTGAGATTCAACCGAACCGTGTGAGCGGTCCGGAGCGGCCTGTCAGCTGCCAACGCGAGCAAGGGGGCCGAGCTCAAGGGAGCGACGTCAAGAGGCGCATCCGTGGCATTCGAAGGAGAATCTGCACAGTGAAGAAAATTAGCGAGAAGCATGCGGCGACGAGCTAGCAGAAGTGGACCTTTGAAGACGGCGACCTGCCACGGTGACGACTTCGATCGGGGATGTCGCGAGCTCCTTGGCCGCTTCGGGCTTCTCCGGCGGACTGTTCACCGCCGAGTCGAAAGTGTCGTCGAGCCCGAGGTCGCTCAGAAGTTTTTGGGTGCCAACAGAAGGCGTGGGATTCCCAATCGCTGTCGTGACTAGCTCAGAGGGTGGAGGCGAGTTGACCACCGTTGTAGCGGGCTGTTGGGACTTCTTAGCCTTTTTCCTTTTTGCCGGCGGAACCGCAGAGCCGGCATCCTCCTCGCGCGGCCTTTTTGTCCTTACGATACCAAGGAGACCAGACAAGGTGGCGAGGCTCCTGAAGCATCTTCGAGTTGGCATCTGACATTTTCGACGAGCTTCAAAATCCGTCTCGGAAATCCCCCCTTCCTATATATAGACTCCACCAAACCCGCGGCAAGGAAAGCAATCCAGATACTCGGCAGGTGTGCTCGCCGAATAAGAGTTGGATGTTTCTTTCAGGGCTCCTGCGTCGCCCAAAAAGAGCGGGGATTGTGTACAACCCGTATTCGACGAGGGTAGGCCCTACCACTGCTAGGTCATTAGAAGTCAAGGTCAGCAAGTCAAGGAAGGGGGTCAAGATCAGCGCCCCAGGCCACAGAAGACTCGAGCGAGTATGGCGAGCTCCCCAGGCCTACTCGCCAGGCGGCGACTAAGGCGAGATACTCGCCTGTCCCGTGCGAGCTCCCCAGAAAGTCGTCCGATCGACAGGGTGGGGGTGTAAGTAAGACCCCCCTTCTTTGGATTTCCCTATAAATAGGACCCCAGGGGTACGAAGGAGGGTGGTGGAAAATTCTCGGAGTTACTCGCGAGCTCTAGCTCGCTTGTCTCCTTCGTACCTAGCTCGACCATTTTGGTTGAGAAGGGGTTGCTTCTTCCAAGCAACTGGGTATGTGGTGGGACCTTCCTGCCGCAGCATCCTGAGGTCCAGTTTCTACAACTCTTTTTTGTTCCCGTCCCTGTGGACTGTCTCATTGACTGCTCGACCAGTAGCTTTAGGCCGCCTAGTCCGATTTCTGAGGTCGGGATTTTCCTGGCGTCAACACACAGGACTTGTCATAGCACTAAGGCATTATCTCTAGACTTGGAGCTTGTGATACTGGAAGCTCAAACGTTGTTGACCATCACAGAGAATGGTGGTGCGACCCTTGTGGCCCTTTGCATCGAGAATGTGCCATGAGAGCACGAGGCATTTGGCATTTGCGCCAACTTCTGTGGCAATGGTGCTTGAGTTGCACGTTGTGAATGTCAATATATGATTATACTAATTCCTGCAGGGAAGGAGCACCGCCACCCCAGGTGAGGGGTGGGGTTGTTATAATTTGGTCAACTAATGTTGACCATTTATTGTTTGCCACTATGCGGTGGAATGTTTCATGGAGGTCAAGCCGAGACAAGCGGGATATAGCGGGCTGGAGCCCGGGATTGCTAAGCTAGACCTTGAAGGACAATGTGAATTACCTTCTTATTTTATTGTTCATGTGTGGACGGCTTGCGTGCCGATGTATGAAATACATTTTAATTTGAGTTGAACAATGTAAGGCCTTAAGGCCAATACCATGTTTGTGTATTTGTTTTATAATCCTGGTTATGGTAGTTGACATTCATGTTGTTATTGGGTTCTATTTATAACCTTTAAACTACTCCCGCTAGAATGCACTCTATGTTAGGATGCATGTACATAGTTTATGATTTCAATTAGTAACTCCTTCGACTATTGGTAGTATATGGGGTCGGGCCCCGGCCGGACCTTCTATTATATGATATGTGACGGACAGAGATGTTACAAGATCTACAAAAAGATCAAGCATAATGGTTGCCCGTTTTTAGGTCGAGAATTACTAATATTATATCGCGTAGTCTGCCTAAAGGTGTTGCCTACTGATGCACCTAGATTCTCCAGCTAGTGTGCAATTTAGGGGGTTTTATCCACCTTTGCTTTATTGTCAAAAATATTTTGTTTTCTCTCTTTAAAGTCACCTTAAATTCATAATATTTGGACTACCATCAAAAATTCATTGAGTCGAACTTCATGAATTTGAAGTCTGATATTAAGTTTTCACTTCATATGATGGATATTGAGATGACCATGAATACCAACAAGCCATTAACTCTTACAGCGACCGTCACTCAAGATTATGATCTTATTACTCAATGTGTTGTTGATGAAGATAAACTGAATAATGAAAAGACTCACTCTACACTACTAATGTCAAAATCCCATTATAAGAAGAAGAAGAAGTAGTCAAAAACTTCTTATATAGCTCAGGACGCACATGCTTTCGAATTTAAGAATGTTAATAGGAAGAAACCTCATACATGCTTCTTTTGTAGGAAGAATGGACACGTGAAGTCAAAGTACATAAAGTTTAAAGCTTGGATGGAAAATGAGGTTTCACTCCTAAAGCAAACCCATTGGCATTTGTACTTTATGAATCCAACTTAATTGAATCCCTATCCAGTTCTTAGTGGCTTGATGGAGTAACGAATCGTGTTGCTTTCACACCGCAGGGATTCATTAGAAAGAGGAAACTAAGTAAGGGTGAGTGTAGACTCACGGTAAGCAACAATGCTAAAGTAGAGGTAGAGTTTATATGATACATTTCTTTAGTTCTAGCTTTAAGCTATGAACTACTTTTAAGAGACATCTTATATATTCTTCCATTTAGAAGAAACCTGATTTTTGTTTTCATACTAGATAAATTGAATTATAATATTAAAATTCAGAGTTCTATTAATAATATATTTGAATCACAAGTTATAGGACAATGTCCATTATCTGGCAGATTATATAGTCTATGTCTAGCTCCTACAAACATTTATGCAATATCCTATAATGTTAAATGCATTGCTAATAAAAAAAGCACTGCTTAAGGAAAAGTAATTCATGTTGTGGCATAAGCGTTTAGGCCATATTTCTAGGGAGAGAGCAGAGAGATTCATTAAGAAAATTATTCTCCTTATTCTTGACTTTAGTGACCTAGAGACATGTATCAATTGTTTTAGTGGTAAAATGTCCAAGATTAAGAAGAAGATCTCCGCACATAGTCTCGATTTATTTGAAGTTATCCATATGGATATTAACGGTCCTTATTCCACTACCCTCTGTATGAACACATATTTCATTATCTTCATAGATGAATACTCTTGTTTCGATTATTTATACTTAATTAAAGAAAATTCTAAATCTCTTTGTATGTTCAAGATTTTTAAGACTGAAGTTGAGAAACAAATAAGGAAAGTCATCAAAATAGTTAGGTCTGACATAGGTGGTGAGTATTTTGGCATACATGCTGCCTCTGGGCAACATAAAGGTCTATTTGCCAGATACTTGGAGAGTTGTGGTATTGTTACCCAATAATCCAAGCCAGGTAGTCCTGAGCAAAATGGTGTGGCTGAAAGGCGTAATCGCACCCTTTAGGAAATGATGAGGAGTATGATGAGTAGGACTAATCTTCTTGAGATTTTGTGGGGTGAGACACTTAATGCAACATTCTATATCCTCAATAGAGTACCCTATAAATCAGTATCCAAAACCCTTTTCAAGTTATGGACTGGTAGATGACCCAACCTTAATTATTTATGCCTTTGGGGTTGTCCTGTAGAAGTATGTTTATACAATCCATCAGAAAGTAAAATTGTCCCTAAATCTTGTCATTGCTACTTCATAGTTACCCAGATCATTCTAAGGATTTAAGTTTTATTCCCCTTTAGGAGGGTCTAAATTTTGGAATCACAAACAACTAAATTTTTAGAATTGGATGTCACTGATGAACCATGTTGCTCTCACACTATGAGTGAAGTCGAGGAAATCATGTTTATTAATTTGTCCATGCCCTTAATAGGAAATATTGTGGTGCCTGAACCTATGATGGAACAAGTGGAGGATGTGGATCCGGTCTTACCATCGATCCCAATTGAGGTTCCTTCACATATCTAAAAGGTTCATCCACCCATTAGAAGATCTTTTTGGCAGAGGTCTGTAATTTCCTCAGACTATGAAGTTTATTTAGGCGAGAGTGATAATGATATTGGTCAAGTAATTGATCCAGTGAAATTGAGGAGGTTGTATCTAGACCTCAAGCTGATCTATGGTGGAATGTAATGAAAGGTGAGATGGAGTCTATGATGCTGAATAAAGTTTAGGAGTTAGTTGAGTTATTCAAAGGCTGCAGACCCTTTTGGTTCTACATGGGTATTTAAGACCAAAAGACTTTAAAGGTAAGTTCAAGTGGTTTAAAGCTAGACTAGTAGCCAAGGGATTTATGTAAAGTGAAGGAATTGATTATAATGAGACATTTTCTCTCGTTTCCTCTAAAGACTCTTTCAGAGTGATAATGATACTAGTAGCTCATTATGATTTAGAACTACACCAGATGGTCGTAAAGACCACATTCTTGAATGTCGATCTTGTCGAGGAGGTCTATATGGTGCAGCCTGAGGGATTCAAGTTGGATCATTCTGACCAACTTGTGCGTAAACTTAACACATCCCTATATAGTTTGAAGCAAGTTTCTATATATTGGTATCTAAAATTTTATGAGGTTGTTACTCCATTCAATTTTGCAGAAAATAAGATAAACTATTGTATATATCTCAAGATCCGTGGGAGTAGATTCATCTTCTTAGTTCTATATATAGATGACATCTTGCTTGCGAGCGGTGATTTGACATTATTGCATGAATGCAAGCAATTTTGTCAAAGCACTTTGTTATGAAAGATATTCGAGAAGCATCTTTTGTTCTAGGGATTGAGATCATTAGAGACCGATCTCACCATACATTAGCACTCTCTCAGAAAGCCTACATAGAGCGTGTACTTGAGAGATTTAGCATGCTCGATTGTAAGTCTGACGATGTACCTGTGATTAAAGGTGATAAGATGAGCTTGTCACAATGCCCCAAGAACGATATAGAGAGAGTGCATGAAGGATATACCTTATGTTAGTGCGGTTTGCAGCTTAATGTATGTCCAAGTCTGTACCAGACCATACATTGCCTTTGTAGTAGGACTTCTAGATAGATATCAGTCGAATCCAGGAACAACTCATTGGGTGGCTGCCAAGAAGTTATTGAGGTATTTAAAAGGAATAAAAGATCTTAAGTTAATCTACCAAAAAGCTCAAAATCTCGATTTGGTGAGGTATACAGACTCTGACTTTACCGAGTGTGAGGATGATAGGAAGTCTACTTCATGTTACATATTTAAGTTTTTTAGTGGGCTATTTTGTGGAAAGTGTCAAACAAACACTCATTACTTCATTCACAATGCATTCAGAGTTTATTGCTCTTTTTGGAGCTTCTACTCACGCGGTATGGCTTAAAAACTTCATTAGAGAGTTGATGGTCATTAATTCTATAGCTGGACCATTCGGTTATACTATGATGATATTTTTGCAGTTATGTTCTCGATGAACAATAAAAGTATCACATGGTCTATGCATATGGAAATTAAATTCTTGACAGTTAAGGAGTTTGTTAAGAAAGGTGACATTATAGTTGAGCATATAGGAAGTGTTGGGTACATTGGTCACAATGTACTTGATTTGAAGAAGTCCTTTCAGCTCAATGATATACAAATAGTTGCATTTGATGAATGTTAAGTTCTTATGTGCAGGCAAATAAAGCTAAGTATAAAAGCGTTGAGACACAAGAGTAGTGTCGACCCTTTTGTCAAAGATGCGTTGAGACAAAGAGAAAGTTGTGTCGACACTCAGGACTAGTGTCAACACACTTAAACTAGAAGTGTTGAGTCAAAGAGAAAGTTGTGTTGACATCCAGGACTTGGGTTGACACTATGATACAAGAAATCAACTGTATCGACACTCAGGATTAGTGTCAACACACACTACTCAAGTTGTGTCGACATGAAGTAAATGTGTCTACACTAAGGATAAGTGTCGACACACCACACAAGCTGTGTTGAGATAAGGTGAAAGCTGTGTTGACACATTCTACATTAGCTGTGTCGAGACAAGATAAAGGTTGTGTCGACACATTCAAAATTGTGTCGACATCACTAGAAGAGAAGTGTCGACACCCAGGACTGGTGTCGACACATTCAACAATCAAGTTTCAACACTTCAAGCAAAATTATTTCCTAAGTACAGAAATGAAACCGGAGGTACTGACAACTTTCAGAAATGTCAAATGCCAGTTATTAACCGGATCAGCCGGTTAATCCTAACAAAGCCTGTTTAAAAGGATCAACTCTTCAAAAAAAGGAATAAGAACAATTTGGTGAAGCCATATCTAAGAAGCATCTGCTATAATTCAGAAGGTGGAGAGAAGTCTGATCAAGAGTCGTCTTCAATGTCCTCCAGCCTAGATTTATACTAATTTCAACTTCAAGAAATTTGAAAAGCTAAGAAGGGTTGGATCAAACCTTTCACTACAAGATCAAAGGAAGCAAACACATCAGGATCAGATCAAGAAGCAGTCACCCATTTCTCTCTAGCTGGGTGATTAATTCTGAATCAATTTCTTTTACCTTTGTTAATCTTGTAAAAATCTACCTCTAGATCTGTGAGTAAGGGATTTATCTTCTCTGAGTTGTAAACCTGTGTTATAAAGCCTAAGGTAGGGCTGAGATTGCCTGAGGTAGGAGAAGTGAGTATTTCTCTGAGTTGTAGGGCAGAATTTGCCTGAGGAGTAGGAGTACTGTGGATTCACTCTAAGGAAGAATTCTTGGGAAGAACTTGAGGTGTCAGATCTTGGTGATCTGAGTGATAAGACTTATATAGTCTGAGTTGTAGGAGCCAGCTGGGCTCTCAGCTGTAAGATCTGAGGATCTGAGTAAAAGAAGAAGAAGGTGTTTGGCCGAATCTAGTTCATTGCTAGATAGGCGAAGGGGGGAATTGGATGTACCCATAAATTGGGGAACCACTATAAAACTGTGTGTACAATGCTATGATTGTTGTGCTGAGACTCTTTTAAATTGATGTTAAGATTATATTGTTTTATCTGGATGAGATAATTAATTCAAAGAAAGTATGACAAAGGTAACCAAGATTAAAATTGGACCTATTCACCCCCCTCTAGGTAACTCTCAATCCTAAAGCAAACATTTATAATTGGTATCAGAGGGAGGTTTACTGAAAAAAGGCATAACAGCCTAGTGAGAATCCAAAGGATTCTAGAGAAAGATATATCATGGCTTAGATGGAAAATAATTCCATTAAGCTCCTTGTCTGCTCCAAAGAAAATTTTGAAATATGGAAGGAGAGAGTCGGGTTATTCATAGAGGCAGTAGATCCAAGAATATACATCACAGTGATTGAAGGACCTTTCATTCCCATGAAAGTGTCAGTTCTTTATGCAAACATCAAGACACCCAAGACATACATGGAGATGGATAAGGATGAAATCATTCTAGCCTCTATGGACATGAGGGCTCTGAATATTATAGTCAGTGCAATAGATGATTCAACTTTTCAAAATCTGATTCATTACAAAACTTCAAAAGAAATGTGGGAGTCACTGATAATCTATATGGAAGGAACTGAAGAGGTCACAGATGATAGAAAATCTTTGTTAAACCAACAATATGAAGCCTTCAGACAGAATAAGAAAGACTACGTGGCTGATTGTTTTGAAAAGTTCTTCAGAATTATAAACAACCTGAGAACTTATGGCAGGAAATTTACTAACTATGAACTCAATGACAAGTTCTTGAAGTCCCTGAACAAGGAAAGGGACATCAAGATCTGTTCCATAAGAGAAATGGGAAACTTAGCCAACATAGACCCCCAGGCTCTATTTAGCAAGCTATTGTCCCATGAGTTACATCTCAATCTCAGGAAGTCTGAAGAAGATTTAGCTAGAGCACACAACATAGAAAAGACCTTGGACCTAAAGGCTGAGTCATCTAAGAAAGTCAGAGAGAATTCAACACTCTCAGAAAGATAAGAAACAGCTTCTGAGTATTCAGAATCATCCTCATCAAAAGGAGATAGACCTGACTGAGGAGGATCTGTCTCTCTTCTCTAGACAGTTCAAGAAGATGTTGAGGAGAAGAAAGCAAGGCAGCTGGAAGGGACCAGCTGGAGACTCTTCTCTCACGAAGACCAATCATCCAGATAAGCCCATGAAAAAGAAATTTGGGGACAGGTATGGTTCTTCACAAAATAAATATATTAAGACTAATATTGTTTGTTATTATTGCAACAGGAAAGGGCATGTCATAGCTGATTGCCCAACAAAAAGAAAGAGAAAAAGTCAGAGAACTGGAAGGATGGACAGCACAAGAGGGCTGACAAAAGCCTCTTGGAAAATAAACAGTCTACATTATCTGACAGTGAATCTGATTCATCAGAATTAGAAAAGGACGAGGCTCTCATGGGCCTGATGGCTATTGAGGAGACCCAATCAAGAGAAGGAGATCAGGATTGTTCAAATCCTGCTAAGGTAAAATCAATCTCTCATAGCTTAGGCTCAGATTCTTTTTTTGCATTAGAAAATGAATCATGTTCACACTCCTCTAATAATAAAGAACATGATTCAGACCTTGAAGATGATTTTAACCCCCTTGTCAACTGTTGGAACCAACAAAGTCGGTCCCTCCTAAAGCTCGGAATTGAAGATGCAGCTCGCCCTTACTCTCTTCGGACGACCCTCTAGACAAGGCTCTCAAAAGACTAGACCGGAGGCCTCAGCGCGGAGGTCCCACCTCTTACCCAGAAGAATTAGAATCCTTCCCCTCCCTAGCCAATGCTGAGCTAGGTGCCTTAGAAGGAGAGAAAGAGAGTTAGGAATGCCTCCTTTCTAAAGCACCTTATCGGTCTATTTATAGGCCTCTGAATTGGAACTGCCAATAACCAAATGGAGTTGTCCTGAAATTACTAGAATACCCTCAGTCGGGTCTGCCAACAGCCAAACTCCGCTGTTCTAAAGGGCTACATGCAGACCACCCAGGGCAAAAGCGTAAAATCCTGTTGGGCTAAAAGATAGACCCGACCCTACCTGAACCGGTCTTAAATCGAACCAGGGATTTGACGAGACCTCCCCTCTAGGGTCTTCTCGCCTGGTGAGAGCTTCCTTCTAGGGGCTTCTCGCCTGGCGAGAGCTCCGTCTCGCTAGCGAGAGATCCCCCCTGAGGTCCTCTCACATGGCGAGTAGGCTACTTGCCCGCGAGTCCTCTCGCACAGGCCCTTCTCACTTGGGCCCTCTCGCCTGTTACCCTTGGCGGGATCCACTCGCTCTGCGAATTGACAACTGCATTGGGCCGTCTCGCTTAGCCCCCTTTTTCAAGCCTTTGGCCCCTGCGAGCCCGAGGTTGTACACAATCCCCGCTCTTTTTAAGGTTGCTACAAACTCAGAAAGATAGTCCAACCGAGGCTCGCGTCATTAAAGAGGATTTATGAGGGAATCTTTTGGTGATCCCCTTGCCCAATCTATAAATACCGGACTCCTCTCACTGCAGGAGGTCGTTTCCTTCCCCCTATCCCCTTCTAGCTTCCATCCCTATGTCTCTCGGCCAAAGTTTCTGTGACCGCATTACGGCGGCGCGCTAGAGGACTAAGGCGGCTGTGGCGGCTCTGAACAAGATTCCAGTTCGCGCTCCTCCATCCTTACCACCCTCCTCTTCCCCTCCCAAGAAGGCGAAAGCTGTTGATCCTTCCCTCTCATCAGGGGAGCCTTCTCACACCTTTCCAGGGAGGCGTATCCCTCCTCCCCCGGCCAATCCTAGAGAAAAGGAGGTAAATCTGTCAATGTCGATATGCCTTTATCTATATCTCGCTTGCCTGCTTACTTGCTGCCCGTACTTAGAAGGTCTCGACGACTTCTCATCGTCCGGAGACCATACGAATCAATATATTTGAACACAGCCACCAGTTCGTCTCGCCACAACCCTCTACACCTTCATATACTCCCGCGACGAGGAGGGATGATCCTCCTAATACCGCGGGTTCCTCTCGCCGCCTTGGTAAGAGGCTTTTCCTTTTGGGCCTTTCTTTTCTACCACTTCTCCATTTCACCTTCCCAGTTCTCCACGCAGGTGTGCTTGACTCGAATGTCGAGGACTCGTTGGCCGAGGACTCGCCCGTTGAAGATTACTCTAGGCAGATGGTCGTCTCGCCCCCTCCTCCCATAGACAAAATCGAAGACTACCTATGCGACCCTATGGATCCGTTGGAAATGAATCGTAGGGTAGCAGAGATGCTGCGGAAGCACGCGCGCATCATTCAGGAGCTGGAGAAGAAGAAACAAGCTGTGGACCATCGAATCGATTGGCTGGAAGTGCAGTGTGCCTGCCTTTCTTCGGAGATCGATGCTGATATTGAGATAGACGAGACTGAACCCCAGGCGATCTTGAGCGAGGTCGACCAATAGCTCCGTCTCGCTCGACGTTGTGTCGACGCGGCTCGTGCTTTCCACCTCCGCAACCGCCCTCCCTGTGCGAGATCTCACGGTAGAGGGCGCTGGAGGTGGCACAAGAATTGATGAGTTTTCGTCGAGTCTCGCCTCTCTTCCCTTCATTTATGGATGTAATAATCTTATTTATGTTTCCGTCCCGCCTATTCCATGTGCCCTACGAACTCGCCACCCGCTTTGCGCAGGAAGAACTTTATTGATTTGATAATTGCCTGCTTTTTGATTTTCCATAACACAGCATTTAAATTTTGCACTTATGCTAATTTTTCCTTGATTTACCAATTTTTTTAATTCCATTTTATTTCCTGCCGCTTGGCCGTGCTGAGGGCCCACTTAGGGCCGCGTAAATCGAGGTCTGGAGAGATAAAGCGGCCGATCGCCTCTTTCCCTTCCCCTGCACAATTTTTCCGTCCGTACATTTTTCCCAAATCTCATGATCACTATAAATACCTCCTTTACAGAGGTCAGACCTACGCTTTCATAAGTCGCTGCACCTCATCCCTTCGTTCTTCTTCTTCATCCATCTCGCGTGCCAACTGTTCGTCAGCCGTCTCGCCTCCTCTCTCTCCGGTCACCTCGCTAGCTTCCCCTGTCCCTAATTCCAGCCGTCTCGCCCGATTATGGGAAAGAAAAGGCCGGAAGATGGCGAGGGATGCAGCCGCTGCGGGAAGCGATTCACGGACCATGACTTTCCGCCCGGGCGTATCTCCGTGGACGAGCACGATGCCTTCACTCACGAGTACTTGCCGGAAGGCTTTGAATCGCGCGCCCCCGAGTCGGCGAGAGCATAAACACGTTCTATCCCGGAGAGCTTGCCTTCCCCGTCTCGTACTTCGAGGCGGGGTTGAGATTACCCCTCTGGCCGGAGGTGAAGCAGGTCTTAAAATATTTCGGCACTGTGCCAGCCCAGCTGAATCCTAACGCCATCTCTGTCCTGGTCGTCTTTGCGAGCTACATGCGACGAGAGCGAATAGAGTTCAACCTAACAGTTTTCCGCAAGCTCTTTATTTACCACGCCAATCAGGACGGGGTGTCCTACTTCACAGGGCAAGGTCTCAAAGTCTGCGAGACTCCCAACAAGAACCATCATTGGCTCACGCGGTTCATCTTCATTCGCGGTAACCTGGGTGGCGTACTGCTCACGCCTGTCTCGCCCGCCAAATTCTTTTACGCAACCCCCCAAGTCGGCGGCACGGATAAGCTCCTCTGTGAGTACCTCGCCGGAAAAAACTTTGAGGTCCAGTATTTGAGACGTGGTCTTGGCTCGCTCCTTCCCATACTTCCTGGTGAAGGTATGCTCGACCTTCTTTTTTGGTCTCGCCTTTATTACTTCCTTCTCGCTAATTGTTGGTATCCGCGACAACATTTCGTCTCGCCTTTACCAGGAGAGATCAACGTACCAGTTCACCCCCCTACAAAAGTAACATCAAGCCGTCCAAGGGCGTCGCTCTAGCCAACATGGCGGCCGAGGCGGCCAAAGAATCGTTGACCCCCTCCCTAAAGAAGAGGCCGGCCGAAGACCCCGATCCATCTCGCCTCAGCCCCTCAAAAAAATGAAAATGAAGGTGAAGAAGGTAAGCCCCATTTCCCTAGGGTCCCAGTCCCCCCCGTCCCCCCCCCCCCCCCCCGTCCCCCCCTCGGGTTTCTCCTCACAAGGCCGTCTCGCTATGTGAAGAAACGGCTCCGCTTGCGCAACACGCTAGCTCCTCTCAACAACCAACCAGGTCCCCTTCTCGCGAGGGGGCTCCTTCTCGCTACCCCGTGCCGTCTGCCTACTTCAACTTCAACATGGGCCCCGCTGTCCCTGATACTGCCAATGACCCAACACTAATTTGGGACAAGGGGGCGCATCGGGTCTCAATCTCTACTCTCATCCCCTCCTGGAGGGAGCAGGACAAGCCTACGGGCCACGCCTTCTCCTTGGGCTTTGGTCTTTACGGAGGTCATGGCCCCGATCCCCTTGACAAGGCCTCCTCGCGAGATCTGGTCCTGAGGGAGACGTAATCCCAACTGCGCACCTTGGAGCTTTCGCATAGGCTCTCGCGCCGACTGATTTTCAACAACCAAAACTGGAAAGAATCCGAGGCAAACTTTGCCGCCGAGCGCAAGAAGTCGGGAGATCTGGCAAAGAGACTAGAGATAGCCGAGAACCTTATTGCCAAGGTTCACGACGGAGTGGTGAGTTCTCCCTTAGCTCATTTTCGATGTACTTGACCCCAATCTAACAAAGACTTTCCACAGGATGTCGAGACGGCGGAGAGGTTACACTCGCGCGTAGCGGAGCTGGAAGCAGAGGTGAAAGAGCTAAGGGCCCAGGTCGCCCAACTCAAGGACGCCGTCCGTTCGACCTCTCGCTCGGCGATTCCCACACTTCCCCCTTCTCTGTATACCCATGAGGAGGTCGAGGATTTATGTCGAGATGCCAACATCCGAACCGCCGAGCTGATCCTGAAGATGATGCGCGAGATGGCCATCGACAAGGATGATTGCGAGTACGTTACTGCTCGCGAACTTGTGTCGGAGATCTACGGCGAGGGAGAGGGTTCGTCGGCCAGTGAGAAGGATTAAAGCTTCCCGAGTTCTACTTTTCTTTTACTTATGGTGCTACTTTTTGCCACTTATGTAATTTTGTATTGGACTATTTTACTTGATGTGTTGTGTATATATATATATATTACCTGGGTGTTATTCTAGGGCTAGTCCTCTCTCTTTTTTTTTTCTTTTTTTTCGATTGCTTGCAGGATCTGGGGATCTATTCACCTCCGAGAGGGTGTCGCCCCCTGTATCGCCCCCTGGCGAGAGCGGACCTGGACAAGGGGGCGAGTTACCGTGTCCCCGTAGTTCTCGCGCATGGGAACGCATTTTTCCCCCATCTCGCCTCACTCTCTGATACCTCTCGGAGCGAGTGGCCTTTAAGAGTTAGTCCCCTCTCCTTTTCCTTGGGGCAGGGGACTCTCCTACTCCTTTACGATCAGATTCCTTCCTCTTGCTGACAAATAGTGTGGTTTTCCCTTTGGGGCTTTCCATCTCTTGTTATTGTTTCACAACCACTCATCTGTCCCACCCACTTGGCGGTCCCGGTCAACGTGTGCTTCCCGAATCCTCTCCAAAACCCTCTCCAACCACCGAGTGAGCCTACAGCCCTGCCAGCTTGATGGGAGCCTGGTCAGCGGGTCTGCTCGGGGTCTCCTCTCCAAACAACCTCCAACCACTGAGTGAGCCTACATCCCTGCCAGCTTGATGGGAGCCTGGTCAGCGGGTCTGCTCGGGGTTTCCTCCCCAAACAATCTCCAACCACCGAGTGAGCCTACAACCCTTCCAGCTTGATGGGAGCCTGTTCAGCGGGTCTGCTCGGGGTCTCCTCTCCAAACAACCTCCAACCACCGAGTGAGCCTACAGCCCTGCCAGCTTGATAAGAGCCTGGTCAGCGGGTCTGCTCAGGGTCTCCTCCCCAAACAACCTCCAACCACCGAGTGAGCCTACAACCCTGCCAGCTTGATGGGAGTCTGGTCAACGAGTATGCTCGGGGTTTCCTCTCCAAATAACCTCAAACCACCGAATGAGCCTACAGCCCTGCCAGCTTGATGGGAGCCTGGTCAGCGGGTCTGCTCGGGGTCTCCTCTCCAAACAACCTCCAACGAGCGAGTGAGCCTATAGCCTTGCCAACTTGATAGGAGCCTGGTCAGCGGGTCTGCTCGGGGTCTCCTATCCAAACAACCTCCAACCACCGAGTGAGCCTACAGCCCTGCCAGCTTGATGGGAGCCTGGTCAGCGGGTCTGCTCGGGGTCTCCTCTCCAAACAACCTCCAACCACTGAGTGAGCCTACAGCCCTGACAGCTTGATGGGAGCCTGGTCAGCGGGTCTGCTCAGGGTCTCCTCTCCAAATAACCTCCAACCACCGAGTGAGCCTACAGCCCTGCCAGCTTGATAGGAGCCTGGTCAACCGGTCTGCTCGGGGTCTCCTCTCCAAAGAACCTACAACCACCGAGTGAGCCTACAGCCCTGCCAGCTTTATGGGAGCATGGTCAGCGGGTCTGCTCGAGGAATCTTCTCCAAACAACCTCCAACCACTGAGTGAGCCTACAGCCCTGCCAGCTTGATGGGAGCCTTGTCAGCGGGTCTGCTCGGTGCCTCCTCTCCAAACAACCTCCAACCACCGAGTGATCCTAAAACCCTGCCAGCTTGATGGGATCCTGGTCAGTGGGTCTGCTCGGGGTCTCCTCTCCAAATAACCTCCAACCACCGAGTGAGCCTACAACCCTGCCAGCTTGATAGGAGCCTAGTCAGCGGGTCTTCTCGGGGTCTCCTCTCCAGACAACCTCCAACCACCGAGTGAGCCTACATCCCTGCCAGCTTGATAGGAGCCTTGTCAGCAGGTCTGCTCGGGGTCTCCTCCCCAAACAACCTCCAACCACCGAGTGAGCCTACAACCCTGCCAGCTTGATGGGAGCCTGGTCAGCGGGTCTGCTCAGGGTCTCCTCTCCAAACAACCTCCAACCACTGAGTGAGCCTACAACCCTGCCAGCTTGATTGGAGCCTTGTCAGCAGGTCTGCTCGGGGTCTCCTCTCCAAACAACCTCTAACCACCGAGTGACCCTACAGCCCTGCCAGCTTGATAGGAGTCTGGTCAGCGGGTCTGCTCGGGGTCTCCTCTCCAAACAACCTCCAACCACCGAGTGAGCCTACATCCCTTCCAGCTTGATGGAAGCCTGGTCAGCAGGTCTTCTCGGGGTCTCCTCTCCAAACAACCTCCAACCACTGAGTGAGCCTACAGCCCTGCCATCCTAATAGGAGCCTGGTCAGTGGGTCTGCTCGGGGTCTCCTCTCCAAATAACCTCCAACCACCGAGTGAGCCTACAACCCTGCTAGCTTGATGGGAGCCTGGTCAGCGGGTCTGCTCGGGGTCTCTTCTCCAAACAACCTCCGACCACCGAGTGATCCTATAGCCCTGCCAGCTTGATGGGATCCTGGTCAGCGGGTCTGCTCGGGGTCTCCTCTCCTCCTCCAAAATAATCTCCTCTTTCAAGAACGGTCGCCTCGAAGTGCATTGTACCGAGAAATCGTGCCATGCATACAAGTAGGAAAATCTTTTTAGAAACATGTTCAAATAAATACAAGAGGGTATAACATTAGGGGTAAAATCGCTTCAGATCGTCGCCGCTTCGGGCGTGATCCAAGGGTATCCCGTCCATATCCTGGAGGTGGTATCCCCCTGACTTCAAGACCTCCTTTACAATAAAGGGACCCTCCCAGTTAGGGTTGAGCTTCCCCATGGAGGACCCCTACATGCGGCATCTACCTTCTTGAGGACCAAGTCCCCCTTTTGGAACTGTTTCTTCCTGATGTGCTTATCAAAATACTTGGACATTCGGCGCTTAACTTCTTCCTGCCGAATTGACGCTAGCTCCCTGAGCTCCTCTACCAAGTCGAGAGAGAGCTTCTGTTCCTCCCCATTGTCCTCTTGCCATCCTTCATCTCCTCTCCTTGCCACTATCACCCTGGGGGATTCAACTTCGAATTCTACGGGTATGACAGCCTCCGAGCTATGGGAGAGTCTGAAGGGTGTCTCTCCTGTGGCGGTATACGGTGTAGTCCTCAGATCCCAAAGAATGGAGGGGAGCTGCTCCATCAAACTTCCCCTCAGATTTTCTACCTTTTTCTTCAGGAGGTTCACAATGATCTTGTTCGCGGCTTATACCTGTCCGTTGCTTCGGGGGTGATGAACCGAGGCAAATCGAAGATCTATGCCAAGTTGGGCACAAAATTCTACAAATTTCCTACTAGCGAACTGTGGCCCATTATCTATGACAATGGCCAAAGGCAGCCCATGGCGGCATATAATTTCCCCCCATACAAAGTTCTTGACCACCTGCGTCGTCACCTTTGCCAAGGCCTTCACCTCCAGCCACTTTGAAAAGTAGTCCACCATGACCAGCAGGAACCTCCTCTGGCCACTGGCCTGGGGAAATGGGCTTACCAAGTCCATTCCCCATATGGCGAAGGGCCATAGAGCTGTTATTGTGCGTAATCTATGCGCCGGGAGGAGTTGAAGTGGAGCGAACTCCTGGCACTTTCTGCATCTTCTTGCAAACTCCTCAGCATCTTTCCTGAGGGTAGGCCAAAATTAGCCCTGCCTCAGCACCCTCCCTTCCAGGGTCCGACTCCCTGAGTGGCTTCCGCATTCCCCCGAGTGAACTTCCTCCAGTACCCTTGACGCCTCCTTCTCGGACACACATCGAGCTAGTAAGCCCGACAACATTTTCCGATAAAGGATCCCTTCCCTCAACAGGTAATAGGCTGACTTGTACCTGACCCGCTTCTTCTCAAGGTCCCCTTCGGGTAGATGTCCCGACATCAAGAACGTCATAAATGGGTCCATCCAGGACCCCTCCCAGTCAACTTCCATTAACTCCCCTTCCTCTATAGAGGGTCTAAAGAGTTCTGTCATGGTCCCTCCGGCCTGAGGGCCATGCTTAGCGAGCAGGTCTGCCCTAGTATTCTCCTCTCTTGGAACATGTTGAATTGTGAAGCTGCGGAACTGCCCGATGATACCCTTCACCTTTACTAGGTAGAGCTGGAGGGTTGGTTCCCTCACTTCAAATTCTCCGTTGATATGCCCTGCGACCACCAGAGAATCCGTGGAGACCCTGAGGTCCTATATGCCCAACTCACGAGACAGCCTGAGCCCGGCGATGATGGCTTCATACTCAGCTTGGTTGTTTGTAAGGGTGAAATGGATCTTCAAAGCCTGCTCTATTCTGGTCCCCTCGGGACTTGTTAAAACCACCCCGCCTCCAAAATAACTTCTGCCTGAGGCCCCATCCACGAGCATTTCCCAAGCCACCATGGGAGGTGCCTCTACCTCCTTGACCTCGACCACATAATCTGCTAAGAAATCTGCCACCACATGCGCCTTGATAGCTACCCGAGGGACGTAGGCGAGGTCGAATTCACTAAGCTCTATCGACCACTTGGCTAACCTCCCCAAATTCTCCACCCCCTCTAGAATGCGGCGGAGAGGGCGGTCCGTCACGAGCTGAATGGAATGGGCTTGGAAGTACGGCCTGAGCTTCTAGGCTAAGATGATGAGGGCGAAGGCTAGTTTTTCAAGGATGGGGTACTTTAGCTCCGCCTTTTTGAGGACCCTGCTCACGTAATATATGGGGAATTTCTTCTTGCCCTCTTCTCGCACAAGGACCGAGCTCACTGCCTCTGCCCCTACTCCCATGTATAGGAACAGATTCTCCCCCTCTCGCGGCCCTTGAAGTAGCGGCGTCTGGGTGAGCTGTTGCTTCAGAGCTAGAAAGGCCTTCTCGCATTCGGGGATCCACTCGAATTCTTTCCCACCCCTCAGAGTTTGGAAGAAGGAGGAACACCTCTCCCCTGCCCTGGAGAGGAACCTGCTCAACCCTGCCAACTTACTAGTAAGGTGTTGGACCCCCTTAGCATCCTTTGGAGATTCCAGCTCCAGGATCGCTTTTACCTTATCCGGATTAGGCTCCACTCCCGAAGGAGTTAGGAGGTGCCCTAAAAACTTCCCACTGCTGGCCGCGAACACACATTTTAGAGGTTTGAGTCTCATTTTATATTTTCTTGTAGTCCCAAAAGTTTCTTGCATGTCCAAGACGTGGGACTCGAGGTCTCGGCTCTTAATCATCAGGTCATCTACGTAGACCTCGAGGTTCCGCCCTTTCGACTCTCGAAATATCCGGTCCATCATTCTTTGGTAGGTTGCCCCTGCGTTCTTCAATCCGAAGGGCATCATATTGTAACTGAAGCACCCATCCTCGGTGACGAAGGTGACGTGTTTGATGTCCGGGGGGTGCATGCGTATCTGGTGGTACCCTGAAAAGGCATCTAAAAAACTAATTAGTTGAAAACCGACGGCTGAATCAACTAGTGCGTCGATTCGAAGCAGAGGATAACAATCTTTCGGGCATGCTTTATTTAAAAAAGAGAAGTCGATACACGTTCTCCATTTGCCCTCCCCTTTCTTCACCATTACAAGATTGCTTACCCACCCCGGATACCTATTCGCAGATATGAACCCCGCCTGAAGTAGCTTCTCCACCTCTTCTCTGATAGGCCTTGCCATCTTGGAAGTGATGGCCCTCTTTTTTTGCTGGATGGGATGAACCTTGGGGTCGAGGTTGAGGAGATGGCACGCCACGTCCGCGTCGACCCCCGACATGTCAGCTGCACTCCAGGAGAATACATCGATGTTCTCTTATACGCACCTCCGGATCTCCTCCTGATCCCTGGGGGTGAGCTCTCTGCTGACCTTGATCTTCTCCTTTCGCCCATCTTTCATGGGATGTCCATCTCCAGAACATCCACTGCTGCCCTCAGCCTCGAAGGCTCCTCCTCTTCTTCTTGATCCCTTGGATGTTTCTCCTGCTCCCTTGACCTACCCCACTTCCCGCTCCTCATCAACCGTAGCCACTCTCTCCCAGGTCCTCCCCCTTTATTTTTCGGGACTCATTCCTGGAGATGATCTTTTCCTCCCTTCCGGCTAAGTCTCGTTTCCGGACGACTCCCTCATCTCCCCCATCTTCCTTTTCCTGCCCTTGGCACCTCCTGCCTCCTTCCTACCTTCCTACACTCCTACCATCTCTGGCTCCACCGCAATGCCTCTCTCTACTCCAACCACCTCTCTCTCCTCCTGCTCCTCTTTGTGCACCTGCTCTCCCACAATCTCTGGCTCCACCGCAATTCCTCTATCTACTCCAGCCACCTCTCTCTCCTCCTGCTCCTCTCCGTCCACTTGCTCTCCCGCCATCTCTGGCTCGACCTCAAAGCCACTCTCTACTTTAGCCACCTCTCTCTCCTCCTGCTCCTCTCCGTCCACCTGCTCTCCCGCCATCTCTGGCTCCACCGCAATGCCTCTCTCTACTCCAGCAACCTCACTCTCCACCTGCTCCTCTCCGTCCACTTGCTCTCCCGCCATCTCTGGCTCCACCGCAATGCCTCTCTACTCCAGCCACCTCTCTCTCCTCCTGCTCCTCTTGCTCCATCCTCCTCTCTAGTTTTTCTGCATCACCCTTCCATAAGATGGTGTTCACTGCCATCACATAGCATTCTCAGGCTGCCTTCGGATCTCCCCGCACCCTGATCTGGGTCTCCCCTGAATTGAGCTTCAAACATTGATGGAACGAGGACGGCACGCATCTGAAGGCGCTGTTCAAAGGGCGCCCAAAGATCGCGTTGTAACTTCTGGGGGCGTCCACTATCACAAAGCGGCAGTTTATAGAAAGCCCCCCAGAGTTACCTGGAGCCCTACTTCTCCCTCAACCTCATTCCTCTCTCCTGAGAATCCGAACAACGGTCCGTCCGCCGCCAACACTCTCCTGGATTCCACTCTCATCTCATTGAATGATTTTTGAAGATAACATTTACGGAGCTCCCATTATCCATCTTCTCATCTGGGGGCGGGGCCTACGACGTCGAGGCGACACTCCGTCAGTACATGGTGTGGAGGCTGGCCTTGCGGGTAGCCTCAATCCCCCCCCCCCGTAGATCACCCTGATTCCACCTCGATCCCCCGTATCTGATCGATCCACACACCGGCCCTCCTCCCCGGTTCCTGTCACCTCTACAATCCACACCGGTAACTTTTGCTCCTCTGCTACCCTTCTCCCCTTCAATTCCAGAAAATCTGGGCAGGTAGCCGTCGCGTGGCCCTCCTCCTCGTGAAAGTCGCAATACGGCAAGGCTACCCCCCATCCTGCCTCCCCTCTTGGGGGTTCCTCCTCCTCCCTGCTCCTGCTCCCAGGGGCGGATCTAGAGGGGGGCCCGAGGGACACTGTCACCCCCATTATTTTTCAAAATGGTTAGTGTATTTGGACTCCTCTCGTCGAGACAATGAATTTTGACTACTTATACGTCAAAAACGGTTCCCAGATGAGGGAGAAACAACTCCAATAAGATTGAAACGTTTAAATTTTTTTTGAAGGAAGTTGATGTCTGGTCTCCCATGTTATAATTTTTAGAACCAAGTGATGCATTCAAAAAATAAATTTTGTGCACCCCCATTATCAATTTGTGCACCCCCATTATTAATTTCTGGATACGCCACTGCCTGCTCCCACTCTTCCTCGCCCTCTTACTCTTCCTCGTCCGATGGCCATTGCTTGCTGAGGCGGGGGTGGGAGTGGACTCGGACCATGCCCCCACCCTAACGGATTAAACCTTCCCTATCCTGGATAATAGTTTCTTCCTCCCTGGGGGGCCCCTCCCTTGTCTTTGAACAGGACCCCCTGGCTGTCTCCAGCCCAGTTCTAGATGCACTGGCCCCCTTGGCTCCTCCCTTCTCCTTCCCTCCTGATGCCTGGCTCCTCCCGGCTCCCTCTGCTTCACATCCATCAGTTGAGCCAACTTCCTGGCAAAGGCCGGGTTCGCTGCCTCCAAAGCTATTTCCTTTGCCTCCATCTCCATCAACCCCTCGAATGATAACGGTGGCTTCCTGGTCAGGCTCATCTTAAAAAAGCTCTCCTTTAGCCCCACTGTGAAAGCCATCTGGAGAGCAAAACCAGGCACCTCCTGGATGTCGAGAATCTCCTCCTAGAAGCAGTCCACATATTGAGCCAAGGACTCATCGGCCTTCTGCTTGATCAAGAAAATGGACTCCGGGTTTTTCTTCCCCTTATTAGAGGTCGAGAAGCGCAGTTGGAATCTTCTGCTCAGGTCCTCAAAGTCGTAGATCGACCCCATTGGGAGTTGGTGGAACCAATCCCTAGCCTTGTCCTTCAGGGTGATGGCGAAAAGGCGGCACTTAAAAGCGTCTATCATTGGTCTGATGGAGACTGCGTCTTCGAACCATTACAAGTGCTGGAGGGGATCATCCTTCCCCACATAGTAGGTCATCTCGGGCTCGCAGAACCCTTCCGGGACAGGTGCCGAGAGGATCAACTCGCAGAAAGGAGATCCTCTCGCCGGGGGTCTCGCCGCCTCCACTCGCGCAACCATCCCTCCAGGCGAGACAGCACTCGTTGGGCTGGCGAAAAGATCTCTGCCCTCCACGTCTCGCCTGCTGCCTTCCGCCACTACGTCCTTTCCCGGTAGCCTCCCGGGTGCGTCCTCGTCTATTCTTGCCTGGTTGATCCCCTCGCGGGGTGCGAGACCTGGCACCTGGGGTGGAGGGGTCTCGCATTCCCCTCTCTGTGATCTGCTTAAGCATGTCCATGATCCCCCCAATGGATGTCATGAACTCCGCCCTCCCGACATATCCTCCCGGGTTTGGGGACCCACCTCCATCTCCTTCAGGATCCCCCGCCATGAGGTCACCCAAAGTTCTTCTGTGCAAGCTACTGTTCCACGCTCACCGCACCATAAATGTTGGAACTAACAAATTCGGTCCCTCCTAAAGCTCAGAAATGAAGATGCAGCTCGCCCTTACTCTCATCGGACAACCCTTTGGACAAGGCTCTCAAAAGACTATTTCGGAGGCCTCAGCGCGGAGGTTCCACCTCTTACGCGAAAGAATTGGAATCCTTCCCCTCCCTAGCCAATGTTGAGCTAGGTGCCTTAGAAGGAGAGAAGGAGAGTTAGGAATGCCTCCTTTATAAAGCATCCTATCGGTCTATTTATAGGCCTCTGAACTGGAACTGCCAATAACCAAATGGAGCTGTCCTGAAATTACTAGAATACCCTCAGTCGGGTCTGCCAACAGCCAAACTCTGTCGTTCTTAAGGGCTACATGCAGACCACCCAGGGCAAAAGCGTAAAATCCCGTGGGGCTAAAAGATAGACCCGACCCTACCTGAACCGGTCTTAAACCGAACCGGGGATTTGACGAGACCTCCCTTCTAGGGTCTTCTCGCCTGGCGAGAGCTTCCTCTTGGGGGCTTCTCACCTGGCGAGAGCTCCGTCTCGCTAGCGAGAGCTCCCCCCTGAGGTCCTCTCGCATGGAGAGTCGGCTACTTGCCCGCGAGTCCTCTCGCTCAGGCCCTTCTCAGCCGGGCCCTCTCGCCTTTTACCCTGGGCGGGATCCACTCGCTCTGCGAATTGACGACTGCATTGGGCCGTCTCGCCTAGCCCCCTTTTTCAAGCCTTTGGCGCCTGCGAGCCCGAGGTTGTACATCAACAGATATGGGAAGTTACTAAAGGCCTTGATTACAAGCAAACAGCTTGCTAAGGATCAGGCAAGAGAATTAGAATCTCTGAAGGGAGTATCTTTTCAGTTGGAAAGAGCCAATATAAAGTTGGACATGCAATAACTAAAGCTTATTGAACTAACCAATAAGATAGATAGCCAGACAGAGTTAATAATAGAACAGGTCAAGACTGTCAAGGACCTGGAAGCAAAGCTAACCCAGCAAAGACAGCTCCTGACCCAATTCTCAAAACCCAAGTCAGTGCTACCTATCACAGACACCTTCTCTGCATCATTTAGGAGTGGTGTAGAGTATGCCAAGAACAAAAAGTTCAAAAAGAAAAATGTACCAAAGGGTAAAGCCCCAATGGGTCTAGTTAAGCAACCAGTCAAGTATCTGCCTTCTAAAAGATGCTTGAGATCATGTGTTCCTAGACACATGATGTCTGAGTACTCTACCAGCAAGGTCAATAAAGAGCCTTGCTAGAAGGAACGGACATCTAAAGACAATATAAGCCAAAAATCACCATAAAGGGTGATCAATCCAAGAAGCCAAGGAATTCTTGGAGCTGGTCCCAGTGCACCACACCTAAATTTGAAAGGTAAGGGTATTAATTTTGCACCACTATTTTGGAAGTTGGATGATAATTCTATGTTGCATGTGGAGCCAAGTACCATATTGGCCTTCCTATGGCACAAGAGGCTGGCTCATTTAAACTATAAAGTAAAGAACAAACTATTCTCTATGGACTTAGTTAGAAATAGTCCACAACTCAAATTCTCCAAAGAAGGCTTATGTCATGCATGTCAAAAATGCAAACAGACAAAAGTTTCCTTTAAGAGAATTCAGTCCAATGACACTGAGAGGTGTCTGTACTTACTTCATATGGATCTATTTGGTCCTATGCAAGTTCTTAGTTTGGGTAGGAAGTCCTATACCTATGTGATTGTGGATGATCACTCTAGGTTTGCTTGAGTATTCTTCTTAAGGAGAAAGTATGAAACACTAGACATCCTTGCTGTTTTGTCAGACAAGTTCAGAATGAGATGAGATGTTATGTGGTCAAGATTAGAAGTGACCATGGTACAAAATTTCATTCTAAAAAGATGACAAATTTATATAAGGAACTAGGGATTTTTCAGGAGTTCTCCTCTCTAAGAACACCACAGAAAAATGGAGTTGCTGAGAGGAAGAATAGAACTCTCATTGAGGCAGCTAGAACAATGCTCTGTGATACATCTCTCCCAGAATATTTCTTGGCTGATGCTATGAACACATCATGATATGTTCAGAATAGAGCATTGATAAACATGAATCACAACAAGACTCCCTATGAACTAATGAAAGGCAGAAAACCTAATCTGTCCTACTTCAAAATTTTTGGTAGTAAGTGCTATGTTTTGGACAATGGGAAAACTTATCTAACTAAGTTCTCAGAGAAATCCTATGAAGGAATCTTTGTTCGGTATAGTGTATATAGCAAAGCATACAGGATCTATAACTTGAAACATCAAGATGTAGAAGAATCTATTAATGTAGTTTTTAATGAAACTTCTGTTCTTTATAATGAGATTTCTAACAACACTAGTCTAGGTGATATAGATTCCAGGATAGAAAAGTTAAATATAGGTGATTCACCTGATCTAGAGTTACACACTAGAGATAATGTCGAAATTCCTATAGAAGATACTGTAACTGCTCAGGGGGAGGAGGAAAATAATCATAATCCTCTTGTAGAACTAGGTGATGGTAGGCACCTCCCAGTAGCAGTTAGACATCTTAGAGATCATCCTATTGATCAAATAATTTGTGATGTCAGACTAGGAGTAACTACTAGGAGTAGACACCACAATGAGGTTCTATACTCTAGTTTTCTCTCTCAAATAGAACCTAAAAAGTATTAAGAAGCCAATTCAGATCCCAACTAGATTATGACTATGTAAGAAGAGCTCAATCAATTTGAGAGATGCAAAGTCTGGAGTCTAGTTCCTAGACCTAGTGATCACAATGTCATAGACACTAAGTGGATTTATAGAAAAAAAACTAGATGATCATGGGGTTATAGTTAAGAACAAAGCTAGATTCGTGGCTAAATGATATAGACAAGAGGAAGGGATAGAATTTAACCAAACCTTTGCACCTGTAGCTAGGCTAGAATCCATAAGGTTGTTCTTAGCTCATGCAGCATACAAAAGATACAAGATTGTTGGGTATTGTATCCACAATGTACCTGATTTGAAGAAGCCCCTGAACAAGCTAAGTTGAATTGACAATGTATTTGATGATTTTCTATCAAGTTGTGCTTGCAGCTATTCCATGCTTAGTACACACCAATGTCAGGGTGCAGTGGGTCAATATATACGGGTCTGCACAACGTAATCCCTCGTTGAGCAGATCAGTGTGTTGACTCATGTGTGCTCTCTCTATTGGAGTGTACTTATTTTAAAGTACAGGGTCGAGATAGATCAAGAGCAGAAGAGGAGCAAAGATGGGTCAAAGACCAAATTCATAGGAAGGAAGAGGAAAATCATCCAAGTCAAAATCGACGGGAATCACTAAGTGATTCTCGCCGATTCGACAGGAATCACTAGTGATTCTCGCCGATTTGTCGAGAATCAGCAAGTGATTCCCGCCGATTTTATCTGGCTGACTGTCCTCCTTCAAGAATTATTCTAAGGCAGAATCGACGGGAATCATTAACTGATTCTCGCCGATTCGTCGAGAATGACGTTTGCATTCCCACCGATTCCCGCAGGCTGACTAGTTTTACAACTGGAAATCGGCTAAGGCAGAATCGACGGGAATCGTGAGTGATTCCCGCCGACTTCGTCGAGAATCAACAATGATTCTCGCCGAATTTGCCTTAGGCAAATTTGCTCTGTTCGCTGGACCGAACCAAGATGCTGTGCACTATTTTGACCGGAACTAGGGCTTCTTCTTATGGGCCCCACAACGGTCATTTAGGGTTGTTCTACAGTATTTATACTCGCGCATTTTTGAACTTACGCAGTAATCATTCACGAGAAATCAAAGCCGCTGAGCGTGACCTAGCCGATCGCAGAAATCCTCCCGTCGCCGTCGCTGCTCGCAAGGTAGTCGCCGTTGCAGATCTCAGATCATCTTTGATCTCCCGACGACAAAACCGAGGCTAGTATAGCGTCTCACGCTTCTCTCTCGAGATCCCTTGTCTCTCGATTTGTTGAACGAGGTTAGTTATTTATTCCGAATCGATTGAGACGACCGATCCGATTGAGATCGTTGGTAGACCTTGCTTGCTTCGTCAAGAAGTTTGGATCTACAAAGCATCGCCGCCGCAATCGCTTGCCGCCGCCGTTCTTGGCAAGATCCTCTCCAAGAGAGTGCTCCGGTCGTGGACTCTTCGTCTTCATCAAGAACGCTTCAACGAATGAAGAGGGATATCGGGTTCTCTACACATGTAGTTTGTATCTATTATACATTCTATTTTTGTTTTGTTGTAAAGGAATAGTGATTCCTAGTTGTAAGGGTTGGGTGCAACCCGTGGTGGAGGAGTAGTGAATCCTTCGTTTGGAAGGGTTCCTTCCGTAGTGTGAGGATTGGATTTCAATCCGGTTGGTGAAGTGACCGAGTCATCCCTTGGTGGGAGATAGGTCGAAGGGGGAGAGTGGACGTACCCAAATCGGGGAACCACTATAATTGCTTGTGTGCTTTTTTGTGCTGTGTTTGTTATTTGTGCAGGTTATTTAAATTCCGTAAAAGACTGCACGAGACCTATTCCCCCCCCCCATAGGTGGACTTAGTCGACACTAGATACTTTCAAGTGGTATCAGAGGGAGGTTACTCAGCAATAAGGTTAACACCTTGAGTAAGATCCCGTGTCTAGTGTCAAGAAGAAAGAAGATCTCTGAAATGGAAGGACTCAAGTATTCAGGGAAGATCCCAGTGTGCACCAAGCTGAACTTTCCTATCTGGAAGGAAAGGATCAGGTACTACATGGAAGCAGTCGATCCCCGACTCTTCATGATAGTGGAGGAGGGACCTTATATCTCCACTAAAGCCTCCACCATTGATCCAACCAAGAAAGTGCCCAAGAAACTTTCTGAAATGGATAAGGATGAGATGGTGCTTGTCGGACTTGACAAGAAAGCTCAGAACATTTTGGTAAGCGCTGTCGATGATTCCATGATGCAGATTTTCTGCAACTGCAGGACTGCCAAGGACATATAGCACTGCCTAATCATCCTGATGGAAGGCACAGATTAAGTAAGGGATGATCGAAGATCCCTTCAGAACCAGAAGTACGAGGCCTTCAGGCAAGGTCCCAAGGAAGAAATCGGAGTGACATTCGAGAACTTCCTGAAGATTGTCAATGCCCTGAAGGGTTATGGCAGAGTGTTCACCGATGGTGAACTAAATGACAAATTCCTTAGATCCCTTACTAAGGAATGGGACACCAAGATATTCGTCATCAGAGAATTTGGCAAGCTGGCAGAAACTGATCCCCAGATTCTGTTTGGGAAACTTTTGTCCTATGAGCTTCAGCTGAACACCAGAAAAGCTGAAGAGGAAGCCGATAAAGCCGCTGCCAGAGAAAAGACCGTGGCCATGAAAGCCAATCACTCAAGGAAAGGCAAGGGTGCAGCCTCGTCCCGCTCTCGGAAAAAGGATGAGGAAGAAGACTCTGAGCCATGCTCTTCCGGCTTAGAGCTATCTGAAGAAGACTTCTCCCTCATCACTTGGGAGTTCAAGAAGTTCCTCAAGTTGAGGAATCAAAGAAAGAGAGACGGCTCCTCCTCCAGACATCAGAAGAAGAATTATTCTTCTGACAGGTATGAATCCAAACAGAACAAACATCGCTCTAATGACATTATTTTCTTTGGATGCAATAAGCCAGGCCACGTCGTTGCTGACTGCCACCAAAGAAAGAGAGATAAGGGGAAGGGAGAGGAGCACAGGTCCTCTAGAGATAAGAAGAAGGAGAGGAGCTACATTGCTAAAAGGCCAAAGACACTGAGTGAATCTGATTCGTCAGACTCCAGTGATGATGAGGAAGCCTACTTCGGGCTAGTGGGTCGCTCTTACTCAGAAGGAGACTGCCCCCCATTTACTGGGAAGGTAAAAGATCGTATCCCTTCTCTGACTCTGACTCTGAGTCTCCTGATGATGATCTCGAGGACAGCCCATCTGCCCGTGAAGCTGAGCTCCTCGAAAAGTATTAGCTTCTGCTCAATACCTTTGAGGAATGCCGCAAGAGGTTGAGGGCTCAGAAAAAGGAAGTCAAATTCCTTAAGGCTGAGGGTGTGTCTCTAAGAGAAGAGATCACTAGCTTGATATCTCTCCGACAGGAACACCTGAGCCTGACTTCTGAGCACTCAGAGTCTCTAAGGCTCCTTGACCAAAAATAAGAAGAAATCAACAAGTTGGAAGAACAACTTGCGGCAGAGAGGAAGATTGTCAAAAGATTCTCCATGCCCAAGACTGTTCTTCCTCTGGTTGATGAATTCTCTGCTCAGGCTAAGGGGATGGCTTAGGGCATGTGGGTGTGCCTGGTAAAACATCCAGAAGAAACAGAAAATAGAGGAAAAATAAGGCCGCTAAGAAGGCCTCTGCTGCAGAAAAGGGAAAGGCCCCACTCGATCCTGTTACATTCAGAAAGCCTGGCTTTCCTTGCAATGAGCAGGACTTTGAGTCAACCTATGGCCACTTCTTCCGGCCCTCGGTTAAAAAGCCCAAGAGCCGGTATGATGGCTGGACCTTCCCCCGAAACTACGGTGAGAGTGTCTTCAAGGCACCTTATGAGGAAATCCAAGTGGAAAATTATGGCCACTTCTCTAACGGCCATAATAGGAAGCAGACACCAAAATCCAAGCCTGTTATACTGAAGGAATAGGAAGTGAAGAAATCATGTGACTGCTGTCATCATGATGCCTCCACCTCCAGATCTAAGGCCCCGGCTGGACCCACCGTTCCCAGGGTGAAGCTGGAGCCTAAAAAGCGGTACAACAGGTTTGACTATTGGTGATGTGGCAAAGTTGGTCACTTTGTCATGGATTGCTGGTTTAATCAAAGATTCAACGAGACTCCTCATGTTAGCAATGCGAGGCCGACCACTCGTAGGGTTTACCACTCGAGTGGAGTGTGCTAACAAGGAACCTAGGATCCAAGTTCGATTGGGTTCCTAAGGGAAACTGATTCTGTTTTGCAGGTATGTCAAAAGGCCACCAAAATGCCAATCTGGTACTTGGACAGTGGATGTTCCCGGCATATGATCGGGACAAGAAGCCTGTTGCGTGATTACTCCCCAGTCAAAAATGGACCCAAAGTCATCTTTGGAGGATCTGATCGAGGAGTCACTAGAGGTTATGGTATGATTTCCAACGGTGTATTCTCTATCACTGACATGGCTTATGTTGAAGGGTTAAACCATAACCTGATCAGTGTAAGCCAGTTGTGTGATAAAGGATACAACGTTAAGTTCTGCAAGGATAAGTGCTTGATAATATCGTGTGCCTCTTCAGAGACGGTATTAACTGGCATTAGGAGAAGAAATATATTTTGTTTAGATTTTCTTAGCTTAGATTCTTCTACCCCCGTGTGCCTAGTAGCAAAAGGCAGTGCTTCTCTTTGTGAACAATGGCATAAGAGATTAGCACATATTAATTTCAAGACAATTAATATGTTGTTTTCTAAGAACTTAGTAAGGGATGCCCCTACTATTAAGTGCATAAAAGATAGCCCTTGTCCTGCATGCCAGAAGGGCAGACAGACTCAGACTACCTTTAAGGGCATTGCAGACAAAGACTCCTCCAGATATCTTTATCTTCTGCATATGGACTTGTTTGGTCAAGTGCAAGTTCATAGCTTAGGAGGCAAATCGTATACGCTAGTGATTGTTGATGATCACTCTCGGTTTACGTGGGTGTTCTTTTTGAAACGAAGTCAGATACGTTTGACATCTTCACTAATTTTGTCAAGCAGATCCAGAACGAACTTAACTGCTATGTGGTCAAAATCAGAAGTGACCATGGAACAGAATTCGAGTCTGGTGCTATGACAGAATTCTGTGAAGAACATGGTATCTTTCATGAGTTTTCCTCCCCGCGTACTCCTCAGCAAAACGGAGTTGCGGAGAGGAGAAATAGAACGCTCATTGAAGCATGTACGACAATGTTGAATGACGCTTCTCTTCCAGAGTACTTATGGGAAGAGGCTGTCAATACGACTTGTCATGTGCATAACCGGGCATTGATCAACAAGAATCATCGTAAGACGCCTTATGAGCTACTGAAAGGCAGGAAACCGACCATGTCCTATTTAAGGATTTTTGGCTGCAGATGCTATGTACTCAATAATGGGAAGTACCCACGTACTAAATTCGGAGAAAAATGCTTCGAAGGCATCTTCATGGGCTATAGTAGCCATTGTCGGGCATATAGGGTCTTCAATAATAAAACCCTAGTGGTAGAGGAGTCCATTAATGTTGTTTTTAATGAAGGAAGCTTGCTTCATAGCAATTCTTCCAGTGGCATTCTTGAAGATACAGGTGCAAGGCTTGAACAGCTAAGTCTCGATGAGACTGCAAAAGGTGCAACTCCCAAGTACGTCAAGGTTTCCACCTCAACGCCAACTGGAGAAGTTGACAATCAGGATGGAGAAATTCTCCCAAAAGAAGGAGAAGCCCAAGAAGCTGTCAGAGCTCCAGATGCCAGACTCCCAGAGCTCCGACACGTGAGGGATCATCCAAGAGATTAGATCATAGGAGATCCTCGTGACGGTGTCAGAACTCGGAGAGGTAAAATTAACGAGATTTTACACCTTAGTTTTCTGTCACAGGTTGAGCCAAAGAAGTTCGACGAAGCGAACAAAGCATATTGAAGTGCACTATCACTTCATTCGGGAGCATGTGGAAAACAAAGATATATCTCTCTGCTATGTCCCCAAGGATAAACAGGTTGCAGATATCTTCACGAAGCCCCTAGACGAGGCCAAGTTCAGTCTCTTCAAAACTGAACTTGGCATGCTGAACTATGAAGAGTGAAGACTGTAAGGCCCAAGGCTCTTGGATCAAGGGGGAGCTTCAGCAAGGAACTCAAGCTCGAGCACGGATGCAAGATCTGAGGGGGAGCATGTGGCTCCAAGTGAAGTCCCAGATTTGTAGAAGCTAAAAAGGTTGAGATTACCCTCTCGGTTAAGGCTAAGGTGGCTGCCAATGCTAAGTATGCTCTTAGGAAAATGGTAATGAATTTCACTCTCAACTGAATGTTCATTTTATGTTTTTCATTCCCATTTGTTTTATTCACCTAAGCTTGTAGGGTTTAGGCTTCTTCAAATAGGGGGAGATTGTTGGGTATTGTATCCACAATGTACCTGATTTGAAGAAGCCCCTGAACAAGCTCAGTTGAATTGACAATGTATTTGATGATTTTCTATCAAGTTGTGCTTGCAGCTATTCCATGCTAAGTACACACCAATGTCATGGTACAGTGGGTCAATATACACGGGTCTGTGCAACGTAATCTCTCGTTGGGCAGATCAGTGTGTTGACTCATGTGTGCTCTCTCTATTGGAGTGTACTTATTTTCAAGTATAGGGTCGAGATAGATCAAGAGCAGAAGAGGAGCAAAGATGGGTCAAAGACCAAGTTCATGGGAGGAAGAGAAAAATCGTCCAAGTCAAAATCGACGGGAATCACTAAGTGATTCTCGCCGATTCGACGGGAATCACTAGTGATTCTCGCCGAATCGTCGAGAATCAGCCAGTGATTCCCGCCGATTTTATCTGGCTGACTGTCCTCCTCCAAGAATTCTGCTAAGGCAGAATCGACGGGAATCATTAACTGATTCTTGCCGATTCGTCGAGAATGACGTTTGCATTCCCACCGATTCCTGCAGGCTGACTAGTTTTACAACTGGAAATCGGCTAAGGCAGAATCGACGGGAATCGTGAGTGATTCCCGCCGACTTCGTCGAGAATCACCAATGATTCTCGCCGAATTTGCCTTAGGCAAATTTGCTCTGTTCGCTGGACCGAACCAAGATGCCGTGCGCTGTTTTGACTGGAACTAGGGCTTCTTCTTGTGGGCCCCACAACGGTCATTTAGGGTTGTTTTACAGTATTTATACTCGCATATTTTTGAACTAACGCAGTAATCATCCACGAGAAATCAAAGCTGTCGAGCATGACCTAGCCGATCGCGGAAATCCTCCCGTCGTTGTCGCCGCTCGCAAGGTAGTCACCGCTGTAGATCATCTTTGATCTACCGACGACAGAATCGAGTCTAGTATAGCGTCTCACGCTTCTCTCTCGAGATCCCTTGTCTTTCAATTTGTTGAACGAGGTTTGTTCTTCATTCCGAATCGATTGAGACGACCGATCCGATTGAGATCGTTGGTAGACCTTGCTTGCTTCGTCAAGAAGTTTGGATCTACAAAGCATCGTCGCCGCACTCGCTTGCCGCCGCCGATCTTGGCAAGATCTTCTCCAAGAGAGTGCTCCAGTCGTGGGCTCTTCGTCTTCATCAAGAACGCTTCAACGAACGAAGAGGGACATCGGGTTCTCCACACCTGTAGTTTGTATCTCTTATACATTCTATTTTGTTTTGTTGTAAAGGAATAGTGATTCCTAGTTGTAAGGGTTGGGTGCAACCCGTGGTGGAGGAGTAGTGACTCCTTCGTTTGGAAGGGTTCCTTCCGTAGTGTGAGGATTGGATTTCAATCCGGTTGGTGAAGTGACCGAGTCGTCCCTTGGTGGGAGATAGGTCGAAGGGGGAGAGTGGACGTACCCAAATCGGGGAATCACTATAATTGCTTGTGTGCTTTTCTGTGCTGTGTTTGTTATTTGTGCAGGTTATTTAAATTCCGCAAAAGACTGCACGAGACATATTCCCCCCCCCCTCATAGGTGGACTTAGTCGACACTAGATACTTTCAAAGGTCTACTAGATGAATGTAAAGTCAACATTCCTAAATGGTACACTAAAGGAGGAAGTCTATGTAGAGCAGCCACCAGGTTTTGTAAACTCAACTCTCATGTCTTCAAATTGCACAAGGCTTTGTATGGGTTAAAACCGGCACCTAGAGCCTGGTATGAGACCCTGTCTACCTTTCTTATAGAGAACAAGTTCTCTAAAGAAAAGATAGACAAGACACTATTCCTTAAGGACATCAAAGGATCAAGTATCCTTGTCCAGATATATGTAGATGACATAATTTTTGGGTCTATAAATGAGATGTTATGTAGAAAATTTGCCATGTTTATGCAAGGCAAGTTTGAAATGAGCAGCATGGGTGAGCTAAAATTCTTCTTGGAATTCCAAGTTAGACAATCTGAAGATGGTATATCCATCTCTCAGTCCAAGTTCACTAAAGAGTTGATTAAGAAATTTGGTATGGAGAATTCTTCTATCATGAGAACTCCAATGGGTTCTTCTATGTCACTGCACAAGGATGAATTTGGGAAACCAGTTAATGCATCCTTGTATAGAGGTATAATTGGATCACTCCTCTATCTGACTATCATTAGGCCAGATATTATGTTCTCAACATGTGTCTGTGCTAGGTACCAAGCATGCCCCAAAGAGTCTCATTATACTGTTGTAAAGAGAATACTAAGATATCTTAAGGGCATACCTAATCTTGGGCTTTGTTATCCTAGGGATAGTGATTTTGAACTCACAGGGTACACAGATGCTGATTTTGCAGGATGCAAAGAAGACATAAAGAGTACTTCTGGAACTTGTCAGTTTCTAGGAAAAAGACACATAAGTTGGAGTAGCTAGAAGCAAACAAGTGTTGCAATTTCTATAGCAGAATCTGAATACATATCTGCTAGAAGCTGCTGTGCACAGTTACTATGGATTCAACATCAACTACTGGACTACAATGTATAACTAAGTAAATTTGTTATGTTTTGTAATTCTACTAGTGCAATTTCTAATTCTAATAATCTTGTTTCACATAGTAGAACTAAACATATAGAAATTAAATATCACTTTCTTAGAGAGAATGTTGAAAAAGAGAATATTAGCTTACATTATACTCCAACAGAAAGACAAGTTGCTGACATCTTTACAAAACTCCTAGATGAAAGCAAGTTCAATTACTTTAAATTTGAACTAGGTATGTTGAACATTGAGTAAACATTTTCTATTAGTAACTATAAAAGACACCTAACCGTGTCAACAAATCTAAACAAATAAGAAAGACTTGATATAAAGTCAAGAAATTATAGTCAGAACACAAATTTTATCTAAGTCCAAGAATTGTGTCAAGACACCACAGTGTGTGTCGACATTATAGGCAGTATTATGTCGAGACACCAGAATGTGTGTAGACACAATAGATAGTCATGTGTCGAGATATTAAAAATTAGTGTCGAGACATAAGGGTGTCGATCCCTGAGGGCTGTGTCGAGAGACACGAACCTTGTGTCGACTTAAGTCGACACATCTTGACTGAGTAAGTTACTAGTGTCGACACCAGACATTTCCCAAATTTTCAGAAAAGTCTAAAATCAGCGCACCTTCTCGTCTTCCGTATTCAGTTACTATAAATAGGTGGTGCAAGGGGTTGTCGACTACTCTTACCAGAAAACTTGAGCGACTGTTCTCAGAGTGTCGAGACCTAGAAATCCTTAGTCGACTCCTCTCAATCTCAAATTCTCTTAATTTCAATGGCACCAAATATGGACGATAATATCAACGAGGATTACGAACTGGTGCGAAACGCCTTCGTCTCCGCTCCAGAAGAAATAAAGAATGTGATTGACCTTGTCAATGAGGCAGGTCTTGAGTATCTACTTTCAGAATCAACCAAGATATGGAAGAGAGAGGTATCTAAATTCTACTTTAATGCCTCACTAAACCCTAAGTCAGGCAAGATCAAATCCAGTGTTAATGGAGCAAAAGTAAAGATCACAATAAAAAAACTTGCTAAAGTCTTTCAGATTCCAAGAACTGCACAGGAAGATGAACTGGATTCGAGTAAGACTATTAAGGCATTAGAATGGTGTGGACTAGCTCTAACAACTAGGTTTGGCAGTTCCTTAAATAGGAAGGGACTGAATTCTCAAGGAAAATTTCTATCTAAAATAGTTGGAAAGGTGCTCCACTGCAAGACTAGAGCACATGATAGGATTTCCACATTTATGTTTAGCTTGATGACAAGCATTATCTCCAGAATCATGACTGAAATGAACAGAGTAGTCTTTGATAATATTACAGAAGGGATTCAGAAGCCCAATATGGATAGAATAGTTAGTTTGTATCTGGTAAAGGTAATTCCAGATAGTATCAATTAGAAGAATGGATCTAAGATAAATCATATGAGGAGAATGGACCTGAGAATTCTGTCTAGATGGGACAGAGTCTTGTCTAAAGAGACACCAGAACCTAAGAAGACAAAGGAGGTAAAAGGCAAGAAATCTGTGGTAGAGGAAGTTGAATCCACTAGTGATTCTAAAGAAGAGTGGAACTTCAGTTCAGATAAGAATGCTGAGAAAGAACAAAGAAGATCTCTAAGGTTCTCACCTAGAACTAGTATACAGGTGCAGGGGGAGAACATTTCATAAAGAGAAACAATTGAGGAGGAGAACTTCTATGAATTGCCAATGGATACAGCCAATGGATACAGCTACTACTATAATAATGGATGTTGTACAGGAACTAGAAAAATCAAAAGATCCTGAACATAAAATGTCTGAAAAGAGATGTATGAAGAAAATCCAAAAGAGACTAAAGAAGAAATTCTTTTGTCTAAAGTATCTAACAACCAGTGGGAGATAGCTGAAAATTCCTAAATTGAGGTGCCTGATGCTGGGATTCAGCATGCAGATGTTACCTTAAAAAGTCTTAATACAAATACTGAAGGTACAGAACAGTAAAACTCTATTGAGATGTCCAGATCATCATATTCTGAGGAGAGGAAGCTTTACAGCTTAAGAAAAGGAAACAATCCGAGTTAAGAAAAGGTAGTAAGAGTTACAAGAAGTATCTCCAATCTGGACCACCATCAGCTCCTGCAATGGATTCTAGTTCCCTGCTAGTTCAACTACAAATCATGCTTGATAAACAAAGGCAAGACATAGAAAAGTATGTGGATGAAAGCAACAAGGAGTTGCAATTTCAGTTGGCGCAAGACATAAAGTCAATAATATTTGAAGTAAACTTATTAAAGAAAGATATGACTGATTTCTTTGAGAAAGGAACAAATGTTGTTGTCTACCTGGCCAAACAATAACTGGAAGCCAAATAACTAGAGGCTGATATGGAAATCAAGCAAGGCTATGTCCTTAAGAATCAGAACAAAATGAATAAAAATATGATGGTTATGTATGATACAACCTTGGGAGAAATAAAGAATCAAACCACTGCTTTGGAGACCAAACTTGATTCAACTTCCAAAGATATAGACACCAAACTGACAAATCATTCAAAATCTCTGCTTAAGGACATCAAGGATTCTGACAAGTGTTTGGACAGCAATTTACTAAGAGTTAAGAACACTGTAATATCAGTAATTAATTATCTATATGGTCAAGTGAGATTTCACAAAAATGATTTGAGGGACCATATTGAAAGAGAAGTCATAAAGGGGGAGAGGGTAATGATCAGGGCCAGTTCTGAACATGTTACCTGGATATCAAACAATATCAGAGACACTTTAGGCTATCCTCCCCAATGGTATGATGGAGATCAAACTGCTGAGTCTGGTTGTCAACCAGCTTAATTTGAAGCACCTCATGCTATTGGAACTCATGCTGATGAGCAAACTATGTACTATCCTGTAGCACAAGCTACATTTGAGTCTATCCAAGCAACTATCCAACACATGTACAGTCCTCCTCAAGGGTTAGATTAGAATGTAATCTGTGATAAAGTGGACAAGTCTTCTACTGCTCAGAAGATAGAGGCCCGACTATCAAAGAAAAGGTTTCGAGAATAAGCTGAGACTAGACCAGATTTTGAGCAGTGGAGGTTAACCTCCAAATCAATAATTCTCACTGCATGGAAGGCTGTAAATGCAAATGTGATTGATAGGGGCAAATGGTACAATGAACAGGAATGAGACAAACATCTTAAGCAGCAGCAAGTTATCCAGAAGCTCAGATATGATCTGAAGAAAGGAAAGATTTCTGCTAAGTCAGTTGAGCCCAGTAAATATTTCCAAAAACCTTATCATTATTTTGAAAGACAAAGGCTGAAAGAAGAAGCAATTACAAAGGCTAAAGCTAAGGATGACAAAGGAAAGGAGGTTGCTGATGACAAGGGACCTGAAGTAAAAGCCACAGTCCAATCTAAAAAGGGCATTGTCATCAAAGGCCCAGAGTTGCCTTAGGAATTTTAATTTTGTAATATCTATCTTTGTATACATTGTGCTTGTAGCAGTAAACCTTGTGATAAACAATTAATGAAAATTTTGGTTTACTAAACATTTCATGGGCTATTAATTAGGATTGCAATCGTTTGACTTATTTTCTGATCAGCATTATTGATGTTAAATATGTGTTTTTATTTGTAATATTTCACATATTGAACTGCATGTATTCTTAATGTCTTTATCATTATATTTTGGTATCATGTTTTATATCATTGAATTAGGATTATGACTTCTCCAAATAGGAGGAGATTGTTGGGTACATTGGTCACAATGTACTTGATTTGAAGAAGTCCTTTCAGCTCAATGATATACACATAGTTGTATTTTATGAATGTTAAGTTCATGTGTGCATGCAAATAAAACTAAGTACAAAAGCATCGAGATACAAGAGCAGTGTCGACACTTTTGTCAAAGATGCGCTGAGATAAAGAGAAAGTTATGTTGACACTCAGGATTAGTGTCGACACACTTAAACTAGAAGTGCCGAGTCAAAGAGAAAGTTGTGTTGACATCCAGGACTTCGGTCGACACAATGATACAAGAAAGTAACTGTGTCGACACTCAGGACTAGTGTCGACACACACTACTCAAGTTGTGTTGACAGGAAGTAAATGTGTCGACACTAAGGATAAGTGTCGATACACCACACAAGTTGTGTCGAGATAAGGTGAAAGCTGTGTCGACACATTCTACATCAGCTGTGTAGAGACAAGATAAAGGTTGTGTCGACACATTCAGAATTGTGTCGACATCACTATAAGAGAAGTGTCGACACCTAGGACTAGTGTCGACATATTCAATAGTCAAGTTTCAACACTTCAAGCAGAATTGTTTCCTAAGTACAGAAATCAAGCCGGAGGTACTGACAACTGTTAGAACTGTCAGATATAAGTTATTAAGCAAATCAGCCGGTTATGCCTAACAGAGCCTATTTAAAGGGATCAACTTTTTAGAAAAGGGAACAAGAACAATTTGGTGAAGCCAGGTCTGAGAAGCATCTGTTATAATTCAGAAGGTGGAGAGAAGCCTGATCAAGAATAGTCTTCAACATCCTCCAGCCTAGATCTACCCTAATTTCAACTTCAAGAAGCTTTGAAAAACTAAGAATGGTTGGATCAAATCTTTCACTATAATATCAAAGGAAGCAAACACATCAGGATCAGATCAAGAAGCAGTCACCCATTTCTCTCTAGCTGGGTGATTAATTCTGAATCAATTTCTTTTACCTTTGTTAATCTTGTAAAGATCTACCTCTAGATCTGTGAGTAAGGGATTTATCTTCTCTAAGTTGTAAACCTGTGTTATAAAGTCTAAGGTAGGGCTGAGATTGCCTGAGGTAGGAGAAGTGAGTATTTCTCTGAGTTGTAGGGCAGAATTTGCCTGAGGAGTAGGAGTACTGTGGATTCACTCTAAGGAAGAATTCTTGGGAAGAACTTGAGGTGTCAGATCTTGGTGATCTGAGTGATAAGACTTGTATAGTCTGAGTTGTAGGAGCCAGCTGGGCTCTCAGCTGTAAGATCTGAGGATCTGAGTAAAAGAAGAAGAAGGTGTTTGGCCGAATCTAGTTCATTGCTAGATAGGCGAAGGGGAAAAGTGAATGTACCCATAAATTGAGGAACCACTATAAAACTGTGTGTACTGTGATGCGATTGTTGTGATTGTTGTGATTGTTGTGTTGAGACTATTTTAAATTGATTTTAAGATTATACTGTTTTATCTGGCTGAGATAATTAATTCAAAGAAAGTATAACAAAGGTAGCCAAGATTAAAATTGGACATATTCACCCCTCTCTAGGTCACTCTCAATCCTAAAGCAAACATTTACAGGAAGAGATGATATGGTAGTCCATCCTCTTACTAAAGGACTCCGCCCCAATATATTTCAAAAACAAGCCTACAGTGTGGGGCTTATGGAGTCAATTGATATGCTAGATTAGTGGGAGGCTACATAAAGCTCCAATTCATTCGTCTGTTATTCATTTTGCACTTTGTTCAAATTCATGAATAATTGTTTGAAATCAAACATTAAGAAAATATTCATAAATAGTTAATAGCCTGGATATATCTATTTGACACATTAATTTAAATCTTAAGAATGAGCATACGTGTTCTTTTGAACACTTAAGAACTTCTTGTGATATTGTTTAGAGCATTCATTTGAGAAATTTGGTTGACATCAAAGTAGAATAACTTTCATGTGTATATTTTCATTATATTATTCTACGCTTTATATAATCGCATTTTATCCATGTCGATTGAGTCCGTAAGTTGCTGTGACCATGAAAGGTCCTGTGTCGCTCAATGATGCGGTTGCCGTCATGATTTAGAGTGAATGATTTGGTTGGACCGGATTGATGTGGGAATAGACTCTTAATATCGCTTTACTAATGGTACCCTTAAGTTTAATGATGATTTTATACGAAAGATCATAAGTTACGATGAATGTAAGTCCATGTGGAAGAGTATTATAATTTTTTCATTTTGTGGCCTCAATTCATCGAGACGTCCCAATAAAGTCGTACACGAAAATTAAAGTATATTTGGACTCCTACGAGCATGTGTTAGTTTAGTCGCGCGAACGATCGAAACTTGTGATAGGTGTGTTAGAATGTCTCGCAATTCATGTCGCGAACCCGGTCTCACCTCTAGCATATGAATGAGCATGTTTATTAGATCTCAATTAATTTAAGGAGATCTAATTTAATTGGTTTTAAATTGGAGAGTTATGGGAATTTATTTACCCCAATTTTTTAACTCCCTCCATGTCTCTCTATTAAGCATAAAATGTCAAATATTCTAACATGCCATTAGCAGGTGAATAAGGGGGAAAATCCCGGTGTTCTCTCTCTTCCATTTGTGAAACCTGTGCTCCAGATGATTTCGTCCTTCTCTTGTTCTACCGGCCTTAGGCGAGATTAGAAAACGTGACTCTTTCTTTGGACCTGGATATTCATGGACGACAGTCTTGGAGGAGACTCAAATCAGTCCTATTCATACATTTCATTTGGTCTTACCTCGAGGAGAACAATGTCAAAAGGCCTGCATCATCATCTCCTCCTCTTTGATCGCCGGTATTGCAAAAGTATCATACACATTTTATTTAATATATGATCATACACGTTTTGATCTCCGCCTCCGAGCCTCCAGTTCGTTCCCTGCGTTTCCTCCCGCCTTCTGCTCCGGCCACCGCCACACCAAATAAAGGCTCTGTTTGGGGGGACTTATTTTCACCGATCAAGCGGTTCCAACCACATGAACCTGACCTTAATTAAGGTCCGGTTCATACAGTCATAACCGCTTGACCGGTGAAAATAAGTCCCCTCAAACGGAGCCAAAGCCTAATGCGGGTAAGCTTGTAGTGTAGCCTCTTTGAATTGAACGGAGACTATCGATAATTTTGTTGGGGTGGTGGATCACTTCAGGTCCTCTTATTTCTCACACCGGGTTAGCCCAAGTGAGCTTAGAGGCAAGGGAGTGTGAAGCAGCCCCTGTATGCATTCTTGTTCCTCTGTTTGAGGAGAGGTCGACGATCGTCGAGCTCACGCTTGAGCGTCGACCTCAGCTGGCGTCGAGCGTCGACCTCAGCTGGTGCGTCGAGCGTCGAGCTCTGTCTGGGGCGTCGACCACCGCTGGATCGTCGAGCGTCGCCCTTCGCTGATGCGTCGAGCGTCGACCTCGGGTGAGATCGTCGACCTTCGGTCGACGCCCGAGCGTCGAGCTCGGTTCTGCGTTCGACGTTTTGAGTTGTTTTTCTCCTGAGTATTTATATCCCGTTTTTTCGGGGATTAGGGTAAGAAGAAGCAATTTCAGAGACATTGGAGGCGTCGTATTTTCCTGAAGAAGACGTATACGAGGTTTATCGTTGGAGGCGTCGTTCAGGGGAGTTTTTCCCTCGGGTAGTTTCTTGTCCAGAAGAAGGTGTAGGTAGGGTCGGCTTTGATCTTTGTAACCTTTATAACCTGTAATCTTTTGGTGAATACAAGAAGGAGGAGAAGAAGGGGAGAGAGGACGTAGCCCGGTTTTGGGTGAACCTCTGTATTTGTGGTGTTGTGTTCTGTGCTTGTGTTTGCTCTGCATCTATTTGTGTTTTCTGTATTCGACTTTGCCTCTTCTCGGCACACCCGATTTCTTACATTTGGTATCAGAGGGAGATTCGCTCGATTCTCAGATATGAGTTCAGGAGGTGTGCGGATCGAGATAGAGAAATTTGATGGAAGCAGATTTGATCTGTGGAAGATGAAGATGGAGGATCTTCTGGTGGATCGGGATTTGTGGGGGGCAATAGCTGATGATCCACCAACCGAGAAGGCTGCTGTGGATGTGGTTGCAGCCTGGACAAAGACAGATCAAAAAGCCAAAGGTCTTATCAGACTCTTTCTCACAGACTCTGTTTTGACAAATGTGATGGAGGAGACTTCCGGCCAAGGTCTATGGCGGAAGTTGGAAACCCTATATCAGAGCAAGTCCCTTGTGAACAAGCTGTTATTGAGGAAGAAGTGGTACAATCTGAAGATGCAGGAGGGTGGTTCCTTCTCAGAACACCTGACCAATTTCAACACGGTTGTGGGTCAGTTGATCTCTATTGGTGAGAAGATCTCGGATGAAGACAGGGCGATCACACTACTTTGTTCATTGCCGGATTCTTGGGACAACGTTATCGTTGCCATTGGGGGTAATGGAGACAGGGCACTCACTTGTGAGTCGGTGTGTGCTACTCTTCTTTCTGAGGAGACCAGGAGAGCAGGTTCTGAGAAGACCAACAAGGGTGCTTTGAGCGTATCCAGATCTCGCCCTCAATGGAGGGACACAAAGCAAGGTGGATCTCGAGACAAGTCTCGTGGAAGGTCCAAGAGCAAAGAAAGGAAACCCGTCAAGTGCTGGAATTGCAATGAGGTTGGGCATGTGAAGTCTCACTGTCCCAACAAGTCCACTCAGAAGAAGGATGGAGGGTCAACTTCGGGTGCCAAGAAGGAGGCTGACGGTGGTGACATGTACATCACAGCTGCATGTGTTGCTCATCAGGATGCGGATGTGTGGTATGTTGATACTGGAGCCTCTTACCACATGACCCCTCACAGGCACTGGTTTTGTGAGTATGAGGAGTTTGTGGGTGGTGATGTCATGCTTGGGGATGATACTGCAGTGCAGATCATTGGTCGTGGCAAGGTGAGACTGAAGATGGCCAACGGAACTACGAAGACCCTTCCGGGGGTGATGCACATTCCTGGGATGAGCAGGAATCTGATCTCGGTGGGATTTATAGCTGATGCGGGAGTTTGCTTCAGCTGTGACATGCACTCATGCAGGATGACCAGAGGGGCGATGGTGATCGCCAAAGGTGTTAGGCATGGAACACTGTACAAGCTACTTGCTGATACAGTGGTGCCTAGTGGGGCCTTCATCTCTGAAGGCCAAGAGGAGGACCAGGAGGAGCAGTCCAGGCTGTGGCACCAGCGGCTTGGACACATCAGTGAGAGGGGGATGTCGGATGTGGCATCTGGCCAGATGGTGGAGGGTGTGCCCATGTGCACCTCGAGCTTTGGATTCTGCGAGCATTGCCTACTCGGCAAGCAGAACCGGGTTAGCTTTCAGGGAGCAGGGACTAGGGCCACTGGCCCTCTTGATTTGATCCATTCTGATGTATTCGGACCTACTTCAGTTCCATCCCTTGGTGGAGCTAGGTATTATGTATCTTTCATTGATGATTATTCCAGGTTTTCTTGGCTTTACTTTCTCAGGTCCAAGGCGGAGGTTCTAGACAGGTTCAAGGAGTTTAAGAACCTGGTGGAGAACCAGTTGGAGAGAAATGTGAAGGTTCTTCGTTCTGATAACGGAGGGGAGTATTGTTCGGACGCTTTCGAGCAGTACTGTACTGAGCAGGGGATTGCACGACAGAAGACCATGCCGTATACTCCAGAGCAGAATGGAGTGTCGGAAAGGCTCAATCGGACATTGATGGAGAAAGCCAGGTGCATGCTAAGTTGGGCTGGTTTGGGAAAGGAGTTCTGGGCTGAAGCGGCGGCTACCGCCAATTATTTGAAGAACAGGTCCCCCACATCTACAGTGAAGGGGTGTACCCCCTTTGAGGCCATATTCAAGAAGAAGCCAAATTTGGCTTATGCTCGTGTGTTTGGGTGTGATGCTTACGTGCACATTCCAAAGGAGAAAAGGGGGAAGCTGGATATGAAATCCGAGAGATGCATCTTTGTGGGCTACAAAGAAGGCATCAAGGGATACAAGCTTTGGAACCCGGTGACGAGGACGGTGACATATAGCAAGGATGTGGTCTTTCATGAAGCCCGTCCTCAAGTCACTACACAAGCGGACAAAGGGAAAGTTGCAGAGAGGTTGGTAGTGGAAGGGAGCATGGAGGAGGCCCCTCTGGAGGATGCTCGGGTAACCACTACAGCTGGTTCAGATTCTGACTCTGAATCTGATGTTTTGGAGGAAGTGAACTTTAGTGATGAGTCAGAAGAGGAAGTTGCCGATGTTCCACTTCTGAGACGCTCAACAAGGGATAGGAGGGCACCACTCCGGTACTCCCTTAGTGCTGTTGGAGCACAATATTGTCTGAACATGCTTGAAGAAGATCCCATTTCAGCCAAGGATGCAAGGTCGAGGGCTGATGCAAATCAGTGGGAGCTTGCTATGGAGGATGAGATGGTTTCCCAGAGGAAGAATCAGACTTGGAGTCTGTGCAAGATTCCAAAGGGGAGGAAGGCCATTGGGAGTAGATGGGTTTTCAAGCAGAAGGTGAAGGCAGATGGCACTGTGGAGAAGTACAAGGCAAGGTTGGTTGCCAAGGGGTTCTCGCAGGTTGAAGGTGTGGACTACGACGAGATTTTCTCGCCGGTAGCCAAGCTCACTTCTATCAGGATGGTTCTCTCCATTGCCGCTGTGCATGATTTGGAGATTGAGCAAATGGACGTGAAGACGGCATTCCTTCACGGGGATTTGGAGGAGGAGATCTATATGCGGCAACCTGAAGGATTCGAGGCCAAGGGCAAGGAGGATCAGGTGTGCAGGTTGAAGAAGTCCCTCTATGGACTGAAGCAGTCTCCGAGGATGTGGTACCAGAAGTTCGACACCTACATGCTGGAATCAGGTTTTGAAAGGTCAAACTCGGACCACTGTATTTATATCCAAAGGAAGGGAGTGCACTACACTTTCTTGACACTCTATGTAGATGACATGCTGCTCATGGGGAATAGTGTTAAGATGATCCAACAAGTGAAGAAGCTGCTCTCAGCCAAGTTTGAAATGAAGGATTTGGGGCCAGCAAGTGTGATCTTGGGGATGCAGATTACCAGAGACCGAAGCAAGAAGAAGCTGTGGTTGGGGCAGCAAAGGTACGTCGAAGAGGTGTTGAAGAAGTTCAACATGGCTGACTGTAAACCTGTTGGTGCCCCTATGCCGGTTGGGGAGAAATTATCTGCGGAGATGTGTCCCAAGACACATGAGGAGATGGAAGACATGGAGAAGGTTCCATATGCTAGTGTTGTGGGGAGCCTTATGTATGCCATGGTTTGTACTCGTCCTGACATCGCACAGGCAGTGGGAGTGTTGAGCAGGTACATGGCCAAACCTGGGAAGGAGCACTGGAACGCTATGAAGCGGGTGTTCAGGTATCTTCGCGGCACTTCAAACTACTCTATTTGCTTTGAAGGTGCTGTTGATGGGAGAGTCCTGGACGTGGTTGGACACGTGGACTCTGACTGGGGTGGTGATCTGGACAGCAGGAGGTCCACCAGTGGGTATATCTTTACCCTGTTTGGTGGTGTTGTCAGTTGGATGAGTCGGCGGCAAGGAGTGGTTGCACTCTCGTCGACAGAAGCTGAATATATGGCCCTTACACATGCCTGTAAGGAAGCCATATGGTTGAGGAGGTTGTGCTGGGAGCTCAGTTTTGAGCAGGGTCCTGTGAAGTTGTGGTGTGACAGCCAAGGGGCTATCCAGTTAGCCAAGAATCCGGCTTTCCATGCTAGGACCAAGCACATTGACATCCAGTTTCACTTCATCAGGGAGAAGGTGGAGAAGCAGGTAGTGCAACTGGAGAAGGTTGACACTAAGGAGAACAGTTCTGATTTCTTAACCAAGGCTGTGCCTGTTGCCAAGTTTGAATGGTGTGCTACAGCAGTGGGTTTGAAGAGGAAGTCTGGAGGAGCTGCTCTCATTTGCTGAAGGTTTCCACCAAGTGGGAGAATGTTGGGGTGGTGGATCACTTCAGGGCCTCTTGTTTCTCACACCGAGTTAGCCCAAGTGAGCTTAGAGGCAAGGGAGTGTGAAGCAGCCCCTGTATGCATTCTTGTTCCTCTGTTTGAGGAGAGGTCGACGATCGTCGAGCTCACGCTTGAGCGTCGACCTCAGCTGGCGTCGAGTGTCGACCTCAGCTGGTGCGTCGAGCGTCGATCTCTGTCTGGGGCGTCGACCACCGCTGGATCGTCGAGCGTCGCCCTTCGCTGATGCGTCGAGCGTCGACCTCGGGTGAGATCGTCAACCTCCGGTCGACGCCCGAGCGTCGAGCTCGGTTCTGCGTTCGACGTTTTGAGTTGTTTTTCTCCTGAGTATTTATATCCCGTTTTTTCGGGGATTAGGGTAAGAAGAAGCAATTTCAGAGACATTGGAGGCGTCGTATTTTCCTGAAGAAGACGTATACGAGGTTTATCGTTGGAGGCGTCGTTCAGGGGAGTTTTTCCCTCGGGTAGTTTCTTGTCCAGAAGAAGGTGTAGGTAGGGTCGGCTTTGATCTTTGTAACCTTTGTAACCTGTAATCTTTTGGTGAATACAAGAAGGAGGAGAAGAAGGGGAGAGAGGACGTAGCCCGGTTTTGGGTGAACCTCTGTATTTGTGGTGTTGTGTTCTGTGCTTGTGTTTGCTCTGCATCTATTTGTGTTTTCTGTATTCGACTTTGCCTCTTCTCGACACACCCGGTTTCTTACAAATTTGTGTTTATTTTATGATTTCAAATCGCAAAAGTATTGCAAACATCTCATTAAGACGAGAGATTATTGCATCCGGATCTAGATGGATCTCATCCAATCAAAGAAGGGTCAAGTGCAATGCATTTTTATGTGTATGACCGAGAGTGAATGGCCGCAGATCATTCAGAGCTAATAGACCCTCTTAGCGGGATGTTACATTTTGCTACAAATGCATATTTAATATTTTTGTTTTAGTAAAGATTTGGAATGTAAAACAATATTTAATATTTTTGTTTTAGTAAAGATTTGAAATGTAAAACAAGGTTTGGAAAAACGGACTCGAGATTGAACCGAAGAAAGAAGAGATTCAAGATCGAATCAGTCCGACTGATTGGGCACCGATCGGATCGAAGTTGAACCGTAATAAGCAATAACCTAATATTATATATATATAAATAACAATAACATAACAAATTAACAATATATGTTATAATATTTTTAAATTTTAAATATAATATTTTTATTTTAAGTAGGCTAACTCCGAAAATCTACAATCTTAAAACTTAAATTATATATATTTATAATATATATATATATATATATATATATATATATATATATATATTATTTCTAAAATTAGTAATTTGCTATTTATATTTATATAATATAACTTCATTTAGAAGTTGCCTTAGGCCCCGTTTGGGGGGACTTATTTTCACCGGTCAAGCGGTCACGACCGCATGAACCGGGACTTAATTAAGTCCCGGTTCATGCGGTCGTGACCGCTTGACCGGTGAAAATAAGTCCCCCCAAACGGGGCCTTAGTTTGTTCATAGAAACCGTGTCGGTTCGCCGGTTCTGCTGGCTGCCCGCCCGGTTCTCCGATTGTTAGCCGGTGGTGTTGAAGCCAAAATTGACCCCAACGAATGTTCACAAACCAGAGTGCAGCCGACGCCTACTTCTCTCTTATCTCGACCCTTGACTGGCTGCTAAGGTCAAAAGACTGACCCAAAGCCTCAGCTGGGAGGTCCCACCACTCACCCGGAAGATCTCTGAGAGCTTCCCCTCCAAAGCCAAATGCTGGGCTGGGAGCTCCTCAGAAGGCACTAGAGTTCAAGAGTAATGAAAGTCCTGCCTTCCAAAGAGCCCCTATGGGTCTTTTTATAGTCTTCCTTTGACCTGAAAATACTGAAATACCTCTGAGGGGTCTGCCAATAGCCAAATCCCGCTGTCATCCCAAGGGCATTTGGGTAATTTTACCTCGGGATAAAAAATGATAATAATAAAATAATCTCCTCTGGACTCCGGGTCCCACCCCGTGGGCCCACTTGGCGAGACCCCCGGTCTAGAAGGCTCTCGCTGGGTCCCCACTAGGCCCACCTTGGCGAGAACTCCTGCCCGGAAGGTTCTCGCGCTAGGTAGTCATGCTGCCCTTGCGAATGAAGGCTCTCCTAAGGCGTTCTCGCCTGCCCTTGGCGGGAGCTCTTTCAGGGCGGAAGCTCCTCTGGCTTTGGAGCCGAAGCCTATCGTGGCGCGAACGATATCGCCCACCGCCAGGCGGGAGCCTTTAAGGACGAGAATTCCACCAGTATGCCTTAGGGTTAACCCAAGGCTAATCTGAGGCTAGCCCAATTCCTCAGTGGTGTCTCCGGGTCCCACCCAGCGAACATGGGGTTGTACACAATCCCCGCTCTTTTCGAGCTAGCCCTGCGCTCGACAAGACAAGTCCAACCCCCAAAATATTCGCTGGACACGTGCCTGCCTACCGAGGGAATCTTTTGGTGGGTCCTACTGCGGCTATAAATACGCACTGATAGGCGTCCATACGCCCTGCCCTTGAAGTACGGTTTTCCAACTGAGCTCTCGCCTCAGGGATTTTTGCGTGAGCTTACCATGCATCCCAAACGTGCTGCCAAACCACTTCCGCAAGACCTCCAAGACCGGTTAGCCGCTGCCCAAGCGCGGGCCTTGGCTAACTGTGCGGCGGTGGGTCCATGGTTAGCGAGAAAGACTTCAACCGCCGGGCCTTCCGAGCCGAAGAAGAAGGAAAAGAAAAGGGCGAAGGTGGTCCGGCGGGACCTTTCTCGCGAGAACAGGGATCCTCCTTCCCCCACTCCCAATCCTGCCGGGGATCCTTCCCCGCAGAAGGTAAGCCTTTCAACCGTGCCTACCAAGCTGATTGTGCACTAGATCCGATGGTTAAAGTACGCTTTCGCAGGAATCCGCTCCCAACGATGACGCCGAGATCCCGCCAAGTTCTTCGAACCTGCCCGCTCATTCCCCAAAGGACCAAACACGGGTCTCGGACGCAATTCCTCCAGCCGAGACCGAAACGAAAGGTACGTTTTGCTACTGTCGATATGTCAACCCTGCCTTTTCTTTTCTGAACTATCTTCTCGCAGTGCCCGCTCCCGCCGACCCGGGCCTAACCGCCAGGGAAGTAGAAGCGAGAACCGTGGAATTGCCTCCCTTGGTGACCAATCCTACCCTGCAGGCGGGAGGGACGGCCTCTGATCCCTCCGCTACTCCCAAGGATGCCGATCATCTCTTGGGAGAAGACAACTCCCCACGAGCTTCTGGCCAGGTCGGGACCATCGTGCGCGAGCCCTTCCGCCCGGGGCTGGGCAAACCTCTTCACCTCCTTTATGGAACCAACAGAGGGGCCGGGCCTTCTCGTCCAACTTTGGTTGACGGTTCTCGCCCAGCCGCAGGTATGCGAAAACTTTTCTGGACTGTTGATTGTCATGCCTTGACCAAAATTCTCGTGCGTTTCCTTTGCAGGTGATCCCGGCTTGCAGTCGGAAGCTAACCGGGAAGAAGAAGATGATGATGAAGATGATGACGATGAAGAAGAGGAAGATTCTCCCCTCCCTTCGTCTGGCGAGATAGAAGGAATATTGAACAGCGCCGGGAGCGCGAAGGGGAGGAGGAAGAAGATTTCGGCTATCCTGGCCAGGCTCATCCGGCGCGATCGTGCTCATTCTGCCGCGGCAAAAGCGTTCCGCGAATCTGTGGAGCAAAGGTTGGAGACTCTGGAGCGGGATTTCTTCTTAGGCGAGGCTGATCGTCCGGGAGGGCCTTCCGCCGAGTCTTCGCCAGGGAGATGCATCTCGCAGATCCGAGATCACGCCAGGCGGATCAACCTTGGGTGTACCACCCTATCGTCTTATTTCAATCCGCTGGTGCCTCCAAGAACTAGGCGGCGAGAACGAGGACGGTGGTATTGGAAGCCCTATTAGACTTCTCGCTTGAATCTCTTTTATCAATGTATCTGTAATAAACATTACTGTTAATTAAGTTTATCCAACTTTCGTTGGCGAGAACCTCACTGTTACAAATGTCTCTCTTTTCTTTTCTTTTTATTGCTCTGCGAGGCTTTTAAATTGAGACGCTTGCACCAATCTAGGATGCTTGCGCCCATCTAGGAGGCTTGCGCCAATCTAGGAGGCTTGCGCCAATCTAGGAGGCTTGCGCCAGTCTAGGAGGCTTGCGCCAATCTAGGAGGCTTGCGCCAGTCTAGGAGGCTTGTGCCAATCTAGGAGGCTTGCGCCAGTCTAGGAGGCTTGCGCCAATCTAGGAGGCTTGCGCCAATCTAGGAGGCTTGCGTCGAAAACAGGAACGACCGTTGACCGCTGCCATCCCGAGGGGGAAAATCGAGGCGCCGTTAGCCCGGATTCTGACAGCTGTACTCCGCTGTCACTTTCTCTCTCTGTCGGATGGATCCATGATGATTACGATTCCCTATAAATAGAGAGGTCTACCAACCGCATTTACTTCTTCGATCCGGAACCTCAGCCTTCCTTCCTTGCTCTCGCGCTCTTGCTTCTGCTTCGACCTTTTTCCAGCTCTCGCTCTCACTCGCGAACCCACCATGCCTTGCGAGAACAAGGGTCACGCCCATTGCGCGGAAGCTTTCCAAAAACACCTCTTCCCTTCCTGCAAGCTCACCCTGGACGAATATAACCTGATCGTTGACCGCTATATTCCCGCTGGCTTCTCGGCGCGGAACCCGGGTAATCACGATAAGGTGAATACTCCGGAGGCGGGAGAACTCGCCATCCCCCTCGAGCATTTCGAGGTGGGTTTCCGCCTTCCCGTTTGGCCGGAGGTTCGGCTTGCTCTTCGTTACTATGGGGTGGTTCCCGCCCAACTGAACCCGAACTCAGTCGCGATCCTTATAGCATTCATATGCTATATGCGATCTGAGAGGATCGAGTTCAGTTTGCCCATCTTCCGAAAGCTATTCAACTTCCGCGCCAAGGGAGGGGTGGTTTTCTTCTCCGGGCAACTGCTCGAGGTTACCGGTCTCGCCAACAAGCACCATCACTGGGGCGAGAAATTCGTCTATGTCAGCGGGGACTTCGGCAACGTCCCGCTTCAGCCCGTTCAGTACGAGGACGCTGCCTACAAACCGCCTACTCTGGGATCGCGCGAGAGCACAATCCTGGAATTCTTTGGAACCAAGGAGTTCGATGTCCCCTACCTCAGGCGAGACGTCGACTCCCTTCCACTCGTTCATTCGGGCGAAGGTACGGTCTCGCCTCAGATTCCCTCTTTTATCAAAGATCTTCTTGCGCTGAAGTGTTTTAACTTTGCAGGAGAGCGGGAGGTCCCTCTGCGCCAACCCTTCGCTGAAGGCCGGGGTGCCGAGGGTCTGGCCGTGAGAGGCTCCCTTGCGCTCGCGGAAGCTAGCGCCAGCGCCTGCCGAAATGATCCAGCCCCTCCTTTGCCGCCACCAGCCAAGAAGCGGAAGGTCACCCTTCCTCCTCTCCGAACGCTGAAGAGGCCCAAACCTTCTGCTCTCGAGAAGGGGAAAGCCCCGGCCGTCTCGCCTGTCCAACCCCTTCCCGCAGGCAGCTCCTTCGAAGCGATCCTCCAAAGGGCCAGCGAGATGGATGCCGCCGCCAAGAGCCGCGCCGAGGCTTCCACCGGGAACCCACCGGCCGCAAGCGAGGCTGGGGGAGAAGTGCTCGCCGCCGAAACCTCCGCCCGAGCTCCGCCCCGGGAGGTGCCGAAAGGGCACAGGAACTTTGGCTTCGGCGTGAAGTACGTCGATGCGGAGGGGAAGCCTCAGATGGAATGGGACCCCGAGTCAAACTTAATCAAGGTTACGACGCTCCTTCCCAGCTGGGCGGAGGGGGAAGATGTGACTGGCGAGGCCTTCTCGCTTGGATATGGCCTTTACAGCCGAGAGGATGCCAGCGTGTTTGACCAGATGTCCACCCGCCTTATAGCCTTCGATGCCATCCGGGCTCTATTGCGCGGGTTCGAGCTTGCGCATATGTGTGCGCGCAGAAGCTTCACCCTCGACAAGAATTTCACCGATATGCGCAAGGCAAGGGAGGACGCGATGGCTCGAGCGCACACCGCGGGAGAGGAACTCGCGAGAGCTCAACAGGAGCTTGCGGATGCTCGACTGGCGCTTTCTCTACGCCCCGTGACCGAGGTAAGCGAGACCCTCCTGAACCCTCGCTCTCGTTTCTCAAAGTTACGACTGTGCGATGTTTCCAGACTGAACTCTTTTTTCACAGGATTCTGCCCAAGTCAAGGAGCTTCGCGCAGAGCTCGCCAACGCGCGCTGCGAGAGTGTCCTCCTGAGGGAACAGCTTCGCGCTGAGATGGCGAAGGTCCCGCCTCCTGAGCTAGATGCGAGGCTGCGGAGTCGTTACCTCTCGGAGTACGATGTTGACAAGCTGCTGCAAGCCAACGCTCAGGCAACCGTCAAGCTGACGCTCGAGACGCTGCGAGACGTCAAGCTGCTTCGGGAGGACGGCGCGACCATCGACGCTCGCCAACTTCTTCCTTGGCTCTACGATCCAGTTCCCAAACCTCCGGGCGCGTCGGACTCGCCTCCCTCAGACATCCCGAGGTCTTCTACCGCCGCTTCTTTTTTCTTTTTGTTTCTTTTGTAATGAGCGAGAGGCTCCAACTTTTGTAATTAATTTTATGTAAAGTAATGTTTCATCTTTCATTGTCAGTGTGTGCTTGAAAGTATATTATTCTGCCGAATGGCTTCCGCGCGAGCTTCCGCCGAGACCCTTAGTCTCTTTAGGATAACCTTTCTTAGAGATCCGTTAGGCGGGAACCTCGCGTCGTCGATTAAGTCGTCCTGCTCAGGTCCGCCGGGAGCCTCCTTTTGCGAGAACCCCCCTTTGACCGAGACCTTTACTGGCCTAGACCTTTGAGCCGAGACCCTTACTGGCCGAGACCTCCAAATCGAGGCCTTTACTAGCTGAGACCTCTGAGCCGAGGCCTTTGGGGCCTTGCCTCCGGTCTAGGTCAGGGCCCTGCCCGCATATTTTTTCCAACCAATTAAACCCCCACCCCACCGGCGAGCCGTCGGACCTGCTAGCTTATATGGGAGCCTGCGCAGCGGGTCTACCGGGGTTCGAGCCGAGCTCGTTGTAACGTAGTAACTACCAACCAAGATCCAAGGATCAAAAAGTCAAGGACTCCACCTATCCCCCGCAGGCGAGCCTTCGGACCTGCCGGCTTGATGGGAGCCTGCGCAGCGGGTCAACCTGGGGCCGAGCCGAGCTCGGGGTGTCGTAGAAGTGGCTGAGAACAAATTATCGTAAGAGCCAACCTTTCCCCCACAGGCGAGCCTTCGGACCTGCCAGCTTGATGAGAGCCTGCGCAGCGGGTCTACCTGGGGCCGAGCCGAGCTCGGGGTGTCGTAGAAGTGGCTGAGAACAAAGTATCGTAAGAGCCAACCTTTCCCCCACAGGCAAGCCTTCGGACCTGCCAGCTTGATGAGAGCCTGCGCAGCGGGTCTACCTGAGGCCGAGCCGAGCTCGGGGTGTCGATGAAGTGGCTAAGAACAAAGTATCGCAGGAGCCAACCTTTCCCCCACAGGCGAGCCTTCGGACCTGCCAGCTTGATGAGAGCCTGCGCAGCGGGTCTACCTGGGGCCGAGCCGAGCTCGGGGTGTCGATGAAGTGGCTAAGAACAAAGTATCGCAGGAGCCAACCTTTCCCCCACAGGCGAGCCTTCGGCCCTGCCATCTTATGAGAGCCTGCGCAGCGGGTCTACCTGGGGCCGAGACGAGCTCGGGGTGTCGATGAAGTGGCTAAGAACAAAGTATTGCAGGAGCCAACCTTTCCCCCACAGGCGAGCCTTCGGACCTGCCAGCTTGATGAGAGCCTGCGCAGCGGGTCTACCTGGGGCCGAGCCGAGCTCGGGGTGTCGATGAAGTGGCTAAGAACAAAGTATCGCAGGAGCCAACCTTTCCCCCACAGGCGAGCCTTCGGCCCTGCCAGCTTGATGAGAGCCTGCGTAGCGGGTCTACCTGGGGCCGAGCCGAGCTCGGGGTGTCGATGAAGTGGCTAAGAACAAAGTATCGCAGGAGCCAACCTTTCCCCCACAGGCGAGCCTTCGGACCTGCCAGCTTGATGAGAGCCTGCACAGCGGGTCTACCTGGGGCCGAGCCGAGCTCGGGGTGTCGATGAAGTGGCTAAGAACAAAGTATCGCAGGAGCCAACCTTTCCCCCACAGGCAAGCCTTCGGCCCTGCCAGCTTGATGAGAGCCTGCGCAGCGGGTCTACCTTGGGCCGAGCCGAGCTCGGGGTGTTGATGAAGTGGCTAAGGACAAAGTATCGCAGGAGCCAACCTTTTCCCCACAGGCGAGCCTTCGGACCTGCCAGCTTGATGAGAGCCTGCGCAGCGGGTCTACCTGGGGCCGAGCCGAGCTCGGGGTGTCGATGAAGTGGCTAAGAACAAAGTATCGCAGGAGCCAACCTTTCCCCCACAGGCGAGCCTTCGGCCCTGCCAGCTTGATGAGAGCCTGCGCAGCGGGTCTACCTGGGGCCGAGCCGAGCTCGGGGTGTCGATGAAGTGGCTAAGAACAAAGTATCGCAGGAGCCAACCTTTCCCCCACAGGCGAACCTTCGGACCTGCCAGCTTGATGAGAGCCTGTGCAGCGGGTCTACCTGGGGCCGAGCCGAGCTCGGGGTGTCGATGAAGTGGCTAAGAACAAAGTATTGCAGGAGCCAACCTTTCCCCCACAGGCGAGCCTTCGGACCTGCCAGCTTGATGAGAGCCTGCGCAGCGGGTCTACCTGGGGCCGAGCCGAGCTCGGGGTGTCGATGAAGTGGCTAAGAACAAAGTATCGCAGGAGCCAACCTTTCCCCCACAGGCGAGCCTTCGGACCTGCCAGCTTGATGAGAGCCTGCACAGCGGGTCTACCTGGGGCCGAGCCGAGCTCGGGGTGTTGATGAAGATTCCTTCAACCAGGCCTATTCCATCATTGAGATGAGGAGTCATAGCCAGTTAAAACAGAAAACATAAGATTGCATACTCAGAGATAGTCAACATTCTGGAATAAACTTATTGAAAATGCAATGGTTGTTTACAACATTACAATCCTTCTTTCCCTCTTACGGGTAGAAGCGCTTCAGATCGTCACCATTCCAGGTGTGACTCAAGGTCCTTCCCTCCGCATCCTGGAGATAGTAACCTCCGTTAACCAGAGCCTTCTCTATTATATAAGGCCCTTCCCAGCTAGGGTTGAGCTTACCAACCGTGGCCGACCTTCCTGCAGCGTCGACCTTTTTCAGTACTAGATCCCCCTCGGCGAATTGCTTGATTCTGATGTGCTTATCGAAGTACCGAGCCATTCGTCGTTTTACTTCTTCTTGCCTGATGGCGGCAACATCCCGCAGCTCTTCCACCATATCTAATGAGAGGCGCAACCCTTCCTCATTCTCCAACCTCCAAGCCTCGCTTTCCTCAGCCGCGGCCGCGACCCTTGGGGACCGAACCTCGAACTCCACCGGGAGGACAGCCTCACACCCATGAGAGAGCTTGAAGGGGGTCTCCCCTGTGGCCGTGTTCGGAGTTGTTCGCAAGGCCCACAGAACGGAAGGGAGCTGTTCCACCCAGTTACCCTTCAGGTTCTCTACCTTCTTTTTGAGCAAGCTGACAATGATCTTGTTTGCCGCCTCCACCTGGCCATTGCTCCGAGGATGATGGACAGAGGCGAACCTGAGGTCAATCCCCAATTGGGTGCAGAAACTGATGAATTCTTCACTGGCAAACTGAGGACCGTTGTCTGTCACTATCGCTTGGGGCAATCCGTGCCTGCAAACGATTTCCCCCCAAACGAAGTTCCTGATGACCTGAGAGGTTACCTTGGCTAACGGCTTGATCTCCAGCCACTTGGAGAAGTAGTCAATCATAACTAGGAGGAATCTCCTCTGCCCGCTAGCTGGAGGAAAGGGTCCAACCAGGTCCATTCCCCAAATGGCGAAGGGCCATGGCGCCGTGATGCTTCGAAGCCTTTGGGCGGGCAAGAGCTGGAGGGGAGCATGTACTTGGCACTTCCGACACCTCCTTGCGAACTCAGCTGTATCCTTCCTCAAAGTCCGCCAGAAATATCCTTGCCTTATCACCCTTGCTTCCAATGTCCTTCCCCCTGAATGACTGCCGCATTCCCCAGAATGCACCTCTTCCAGGATCCCTGGGACTTCCTCCTCGGTCACGCATCTCGCGAGGAGTCCTGACAACATCTTCCGATGCAAGCTCCCTTCCAGCATCAGGTAATGAGCCGCCTTATGCCTGAAGCTCTTGGCATCCTTGACTCCTTCCGACAGTTCTCCTGTGGTCAAGAAGGTCACCAACGGATCTACCCATGAGGACCGCCGATTCACCTCCATCACCTCCCCCTCTTCAATGGCTGGCCGAAATAGTTCGGTTAGGGTACCTCCACCCCGAGGCCAGAACTTTGCTAATCGGTCAGCTGCCATGCTTTCCTCCCTGGGAACATGCTGAATAGAAAAAGAACGAAAACCTCCAATGATAGTTCTTACCTTTGATAGATATCTCGCGAGGGTAGGCTCCCGGGCCTCGAACTCCCCTCGGATCTGCGATGCCACCACCATTGAGTCTGTGAAGGCCTCCACATCCTGAATTTTCAACTCCTTTGCCAGTCGGAGACTGGCTATCACGGCTTCGTACTCCGCCTGATTATTGGTTACAGGGAAGTGGAAGGCCACTGCTTGTTCTATGGTAACCCCTTGGGTACTTACCAGCACCATACCTCCTCCCAGGGAGTGCCTTCCTGAGGCTCCATCGACCATCATCTTCCACGCCTCCGACGGCCTCGGCTCTTCTTCCTCGGCTTCGGTGACATAGTCCGCCAAGAAGTCCGCTACGGCTTGGGCTTTGATGGAGAGCCTTGGGACGAAAGAAATGTCAAACTCGCTTAGCTCGATGGACCACTTTGCCAACCTTCCTGAATGCTCCACCCCCTCAAATACCTTGCGAAGAGGATGGTCGGTTACCACCCTAATCGAGTGCGCCTGAAAGTAAGGGCGAAGCTTCCTAGCTGAGATGACCAAAGCATACACTAGCTTCTCTAGGATGGGGTATCGGAGCTCCGCCTTTTTTAAGATTCGGCTTACATAATAGACGGGCAACTGTTTCTTCCCCTCCTCCCTAACCAAGACGGAGCTCACTGCCTCTATCCCCACTCCGAGATACAAGGCTAGGTCCTCCCCTTCCTTCGGGCTTTGAAGTAACGGAGCTTGGGAGAGTTGCCTCTTCAGCCCTAAAATGCCTCTTCACATTCGGCCGTCCATTCGAATACTTGGTTACCACGAAGTACTTTAAAGAAAGAGGAACACCTATCCCCTGACCGAGAGAGGAACCTGCTTAGCCCGTCCAACTTCCCGGTCAAGCGCTGGACCTCTTTGGCACTGCGAGGTGATTCCAGGTCTAGAATAGCCTTAACCTTATCGGGGTTAGGTTCTACCCCCGCGGGAGTCAAGAGGTGTCCGAGGAATTTCCCGCGACTAGCCCCGAAGACGCACTTCAAGGGATTCAACCTCATCTTGAACCTTCGCAGGGTGGCAAACGTTTCCTCCAAGTCCCACAAGTGGGAGTCAACACACTTGCTCTTGACCATGAGGTCGTCCACGTAGACCTCCAGGTTCCTTCCCCTTTGATCTCGAAAGATTCGATCCATCATGCGTTGGTACATTGCCCCTGCGTTCTTCAACCCGAAGGGCATCATCTTATAGCTGAAGCATCCCTCTCTTGTGATGAAGGAAACATCCTTGACATCAGGAGGGTGCATCCGGATCTGATGGTAACCTGAAAATGCATCTAAAAAACTCATAAGAGAAAAACCGACGGCTGAGTCAACCAGCGCATCGATTCGAGGCAAGGGGTAGCAATCCTTGGGACATGATTTATTTAATAAAGAAAAATCAATACACATGCGCCATTTTCCTCCTCCCTTCTTTACCATTACCACGTTGGAGATCCAGCCTGGATACTGGATCTCTGAGATGAAGCCTGCGTCCAGGAGCTTTTTGACCTCCTCTCGGATGGGGGCTTCTAGCTTGGTGGCGATGGCCCTCATCCTTTGGCGTATGGGGCGGGTTCTGGGATCCAGGTTCAAGCGATGACAGGCCACGTCCGCGTTGATGCCCGGCATGTCTGCCGCGCTCCAAGCGAAGATGTCGACGTTGCTTTGGATGCAGGCTCGCATCCGCTCCTGATCTATGAGGCTCAAGCCTCCACTGATCCGAACCCTTTGCACCTCCCCCGCTCTTGTAAGCACCTCCATCTCCACCACTTCTTCGGCCGGCTCCAGCCCCGATCGCTCCCAACTTACCCTTGCCTCTTCCTGCTCAAACTCGAGCTCCCCTCCCCCAACCTCATCAACTTCCATCGCCTCCTCCAGGCTCTCCTCCTGCCTCTGCTCTTCTTCACCCATCACTCCTCTCGCCTCTTCCAGGCTGATCTCCTCCACCTCCGCCATCTCCTCAACAACCTCCATCGCCTCTCCCAGGCTCATCTCCCCTTCCTCAACCCCTTCCTGCTCAGCCATCTCCTTCTCCAACTCCTCTGCTTCCGCCATCCACGACACGGTGTTAACCGCCGTCACATAGCACTGCCTTGCCATCTTCGGATCCCCCCTGATCCTAACCTGCACCCCTCCATTGTTGAACTTGAGGCATTGGTGGTATGAGGAGGGTACGCAGCGAAAGGCGCTGATGAGGGGACGTCCAAAGATGGCATTGTAACTACTCGGGGCGTCTACGATCACGAACCGACAGTTCCGTGAGACGCCCCCAAGCCTCACATGCAGGCCCACTCCCCCTTCCACTTCTTTCCTTTCCCCGGAGAAACCAAAGAGCGGTCCATCAGAAGCCAGGACCCTTTTTCCTTCCACCCTCATCTCGTCGAAGGCCTTCTTGAAGATCACGTTCACCGAGCTCCCGTTATCCACCAGTATCCGGGAGACGGTGTAGTTTTCTATCGCTGTCTGGATCACAAGCGCGTCGCAGAACGGATCCTCGTAGTCTGGCATATCCGCGGATGAGAAGGTGATCTTCTCCTCTGGGGGGGGAGCCAGGGAGGTTGAGGCGACCCCTCGGCGAAACATAGTTTGAAGGCTCCCCTTGCGGGTTGCCTCGATCCCCACCCCCCCATGGATCACTCCGATCCCTCCTCGGGTCCCCACGTCTACCCTGTCTTCACACCTGTCCTCAGCCTCTTCTCGCTGTACTTCGATGATCCTTACAGGCGGGTCCTGCCTTCCGGCCCCTCTGGCCACTCTTATCTCCAGAAACTCTGGGCAGGTGGCCGTTGCGTGACCTTCCTCCTGATGGAAGTCACAATAGGGCAACGCCACCCTGCCCCCTCTTCCTTCTCCTCCTCCCCTTCTTCCGGCTCCCCGAATTCTTCCTCCTCTTCCTCTTCCCACCTCCATGGCCTCCTGCGGTGGTGGGAAATGACCCCTTGGTCCTTGTCGCCATCCTCCCTGCTCCAGCCTTCTTTGCTCCCGGAAGTTATCTCTTCCCTGAAGTCCTCCTTGGCCCTGGGGGCGACCCTCCTGAGGCCTCCAACCCAGTCGGTTGTTCGGCTCCCTGGCCCCCCCATGCTGCTGTCCCTGCCCTCGGGGCTCTTCTCTTCTCCTATCTTCCCTCGGCTCCCTCTGCTCCCTCTGCTCTCTCTGCTCTCTCTGCTCTCTCTGCCTTCCCACTACCGGCTCCTTCACATCATCCTCGGCCAACCTGGCCAGCTTCCTCGCAAACGCAGGGTTTGCCCTCTCAAAGTCTATCTCCTTCGCCGCCCTCTCCATGAGCTCCTCAAAAGAGAGAGGGGGCACCCTCTTCAACTCCATGCTGAAAAACCCTGGTCTCAGCCCCAGGGTGAAGGCAAGCATTAGCGCATACCCTGAGACCTCCTGGACCAAGAGAACCTCCTCTTGGAAACGGTCCACATAGTGACCCAGCGTCTCCTCCGGCTTCTGCCTCACTGCGAATAGGCACTCAGCCTCCTTCTTCCTTTTTTTCGAAGTTGAGAACCTCAACAGAAAACCCCTGCGCAGATCCTCAAAGCTGTAGATGGAACTCGTCGGCAACTGGTGGAACCAGTCCCTGGCCTTCTTGATAGTTTTACTTTCAAGACAACCTAAACACCTAGAGGGGGGGGGGTGAATAGGTTCTACTTTTTATAAAAACTTTTAGGCAGAATTCAATTCAATGGCTAACACAATAATCACAGCAATCACAGAAAATAAAACATCACAGATTTCACAATGATTTATAGTGGTTCCCCAAGGTCTGGGTACATCCACTTTCCCCCTTCACCTATCTAGCAGTATGCTAGATTCGGCCAAACTTCCACTAATCTCAGATCAACAGATCCTACAACTCAGAACCCAACTGGTTCCTACAACTCAGGCACAACAGCCCTACCTCAGCCTTGCCCCAAGGCCTACAACTCAGAGAAGACCCTTCTCCTACACTCAGCCTTTATAACACAGGCTTACAACTCAGATCTGTGTAAACAGATCCTACAGAAATATAGAAAATATTATTTAACTGTCTTGCCTGAATTGAGAGAGAAAAGGCCAAGACAATTCTTGATCAGCTGATGAAATCAACTGTATCTGAGCTTTCTTCAAAGCTTTTTGAATATGAACTTAGCTGAGTTGATTTCCAAACAGCTTCTTGAGAATCCACTGGTGGTTTCTTTCTTCTTCTTCAATTTCTGACTTGATCTCTCTCTATCCAGCACTTTGAATGATTCTTCTGAATTCTGATTAGAACTCTTCTTTGATCTATCCTTAGATAGTCTTCTTTGATCTTCCGGAGAAGATCTTCTTAAGTGCCTAGCACTTTCTTGAAATGAATTGGATTGTAATCCTTCTCAACTTTTTGATTCTTATCAATATTTTCAAAAGTTACTTTCTCCTTCTGAATCTGTCTATTTATAGACTTTCTTCATGGTAACCGGCTGATCCGGTTTCTAACCGTTTTCTGACAAGTCTGACAGCTTCAGTTAACCGGTGGCAACCCACAGCTGTCAAGTCTTCAACCAAGTCCTGTGCCTTAGTCTTGAACCACAAGTTGTCGAGACAATCTGTCAGAAAGTGTCGAGACCATCTGTCTATCTGTGTTGACATAATTGACTTTGGTGTCGACACAGTCTTCAGTGATGTCGACTAAGTTGCCTTTGAGTCGACACAGCTTCTTCTGAAAATAACTTGGTCTTGACTCTTCAGTGTGTCGACACAAGTCCTGTGTGTCGACACAGTTGTTGTAGAATCATAACTTAGTAAGTGTCGACTTAGCCTTCAGGTGTCGACACAGTCTTCTTCTAACACTGCTATAATGTGTCGACTCAATCACAATGTGTCGACACATTCTGCTGATGTAGACAAACTTGAGGTCGACTATATTCTTCTGTGTCGACACATTTTCCCAATGTTGAGGTCGACGCTTTTCTTCTGTGTCGACACAAATTCCCAGTGTTGTGTCGACTTACTTCTTCTGTGTCGACACACTTTCCCAGTATTTGTTGTAGACTAACTGCTATGTGTCGACATATTCTCTCTGTGTCGACACTTTTTCCCAGTATAGTTGTAGACTAACTGCTATGTGTCGACACTACTTCCCAGTGTTGTGTCGACTACTTTCTTCTATGTGTCGACACATCCTTCTCTGTGTCGACACTTGGACTTAGAATTTTTTCTGCATACTTTATCAATTCTTCACCTGCACATGTCAACTCAAAACAACATCAAATACACTTTGATGTATATCATTGAGCTAGGTTGGGCTTCTTCAAATCAGGTACACATTTTCCAATGTACCCAACAATCTCCCCCTATTTGGAGAAGTCATAACCCTTATAGCCAATGATATACACCATTTATAAACAGTACTAAATGATGATATATGACAAAAACACAGGGATACTTAATTATAAACAAAATAATAAAAAAAACATCATAGATAAAACAATCTATCACAGATTTAAACAAAATTTTGTTTATTACTGGGTAATGTTTGATTACATTGTTTTACATTTAATGATCACATCACAACATTACAAAACATTATGAAGGAACTAAAACATAATCAGGATTGATCAGGCTCTGTAATGATAATCCCTTTGCCAGATTGAATTTTAGCTGTCACAGGAGCTTCTGATTCTTCAGCTATCTTCTTTCCTTTTAGATCAGCTTTCTTCTTAGCTTCTTCCTTGAGCCTTTGCCTTTCAAAATAGTGAAAAGGCTTTGGGAAGTATTTGCTTGGCTCCTTAGCATCTGGTGGCAGCCTCCCCAGCTTAGCTTTCCTTCTGAATTGTACTATTGCTTCCTGTCTTGCCTCATACTTCTGCCATTCTATCTCATTGTACCACTTCCCTCTTTCATGAACTTTGTCTTGTACAGCCTTCCATGCAGTGAGTATTATGTTCCTTGAAGTTGGACTCCACTGCTCATAATCTGGCTTGAGTGCAGCCTGCTCTCTAAATCTCTTCTTTGCTAATAGAACATCTTGCTGTTCTTTCAGGAAGGCCACTGGCATCTCAACTTTCTCAATCACAACATTATGCACATCCTTTGGAGGACTATACATATCCTGCACTTGCTTATCCAGAATTTCAAAATCAGAAGGGGGGTAAATAACTTGGGCAACCTCAGGTTGGTTGCCTTCAAGTAGTCCTGCTTGAATGCCTGATTCAGCCATCATATCATCATCACACAAGGGTGGACATCCCAAGGTGGCTCTTATACTATTTGTCACCCATTTAGAGTGCTCTTGGCCTGCATGAATCAATAACCTCTCCCCCTTTATGACTTCTCTTGTCATATGATCTCTAAGATCATCCTTCTGAAACCTTATCTGTCCATCTAGATAATTTATACCTTCTTTGAAAAATGGTTTCAATTTTTGCAGCTTGGTTGATATTTCCTGTTGGCAGGTGGAGATAGCAGTTTGTACTGAGGCAATGGCATCTTGAAATTGCTTATTAAACTCTTCCTTTTCTTTTGTTTTATCTGCAGGCAAGCCTGGAACAATCTTTTTCACTTCCTCTATTATCTCATGATGAGATTCAGTTAAATTATCATTCATTCTTAACTGATTTTCCAATACATAGCTTTGCTTCAGGGCAACATCATCTACCTTTTTAGTAATAGCCTCCTATTGTTGAGCAAGATAAACCACAGCATGGCCTCCCTTTTGAAAGCAATCTGTCATTTCTGTCTTATGCATGTTGACTTGAAACTGGATGGACTTTATATCCTGAGCTAAGTCAAACTGCATAGACTTGCTATTTTCATCAACATACTTTTCCAGAGCCATTCTTTGTTCATCCAATTTCACTTGTAGATCTATCATAAACTTGTTATGATCAAAGGCAGGAGATGCTTGTTGAGGTGTTGTCTGTAAAGCCTGCTTATAATTCTTGCTTCTTCTCTTAAAGACAACTAGTTTTCTTTTCTTGGCCAGCCTGGCTTCTTCAGTTTCAGTATCAGATGAAGTATCTAGGTGAATTCTTTCTTGAGGAGGATGAAGTGTATCTGTCCTAGTGACCTGTTGCTCAGTCTCAACATTCACTGGCTCCCCTTCAACCTGTGGCTCAACTTCAGCTTCCTGATCAATTTCCATACCTATGGACTTCTCAATTTCTTGTCCTCCTCCTTCTTTATCTGTAGTAGTATCAGTATCAGGGAATAACTCCTCCAGAGTAAATTCCAGTTGAGCTGTAACTTCAGCAGCAGTTAAATCTTGAGATAAGTTTAACTGTGCTTCCTCTTGCACTTGTACTGACAACAGCTCCCCCTGAACCTGTGCAGTAATAAGAATATGAGCAATGTCTTTTATAGTAAAATACATTAGCTCCCCCTACACTTGTACCTGATCAGGAGTAGATACATTTTGAGCTGGAGAGTGAACTGGCTCCCCCTGTATCTGTGTAGGTGTTGACACTTGCTGTAGTATAGTTGAGTCAGGCTGTTCTTCAACCTGTGTCCTGAGTGGGTCTTCTTGTTGTTGTTCAGTTTCTTGAGTTTGAGAAGGGGATTTCACAGGGGTGTCTGGCCTGCTCTCTTCAGGCACATCCTTGGACAGCACCCTATCCCACCTAGAGAACAGTCTCATATCCATCCTTCTCATATGATTGATCTTAGTCCCTGGCAGTTGCTGCATCACTTCAGGGATCACTCCAATGAGATATAAACTCATGATTCTAGCCATGTTTGGCTTCTTGATTCCTTCTTTGATCTTGTCAAAGAGTACTCCTGACCAATTAGTAGGAATTGTAAAAACAATCCTGGTCATAAGGCTGAACATATAGGCAGAAATCCTATCATGTCCACCTGACTTGCAGAGGATTACTTTCCCAACAACTTCAGACAAGAATTTCCCTTGCTGATTCATACCCTTCCTTTTGAATGCAGCTCCAATCTTCATACTCGAGTCCAGTCCACACCATTGAAGGGCTTCCCTTGTCTTAGAACTAGGAACTTCCTCTTCATTCTCAACTACTTGTAATTGAAAGATCTTTCTTAAAGTTCTTGGAGTAATCTTCACCTTAGTCCCTTGAACATTGGACTTAATCTTGAGGCCTGTTGAGTGGACTGATGCAGAGATAAAGAACTCGTGCACCTCCTTCTTCCAGATTTTAGTTGGCTCTGAGATTAGAAATTCTAACCCTGACTCGGAGAGGAGGGTGATAACCCCTTGAACATCTAGCGGCGCATCTGCAAAGGCCTGGCGCACCAACTCATACCCCTCATTGACGTTGTCTTCCATCCTTGGCGCCATCGATTCGTCGAGAAAGCTGGAGAGAAGAGAGAAAGATAGACTGTCGACACAGGGTTTTAGTCTCGAAAACCTTGGAAGCGTGTCGACAGAAAGCGTTTTTCACCTATTTATACCTTCTGTTGAAAGAAGTTCAAAAGGCGCCAAACACAGACTAAATGTGTCGACACAGACGGAATGTGTCGACACAAACTTCTATTGTCTCGACATTACTTCAGCCTACTATGTGTCGACACCAATTTGTGGTTATGTCGACACCTTGGATACATAATAGATAGACAGAAATTCTGTGTCGACTCTAAGGATAAGTGTCGACACATATTCTGTAAGTGTCGACACCATTTTCCTGGTTGAGTCGTCATTACATTTCTGATTAAGTCGACAATATAACTCTTAAGTGTCGACACATATTCTCTGTGTCGACACAATATTTCTGACTTGTCGACATTATTTCTCTGAGTCGACACATAATTACTAAATGTGTCGACACATTCTTACTTAGCCAATTTCTGTTGGTTCAACACCACTTGTAAGTGTTACTTCAATGTGTCCTTTTTAACACTTGATTATGTTGTTATTACTTTTACTTACTTACATACCACTTTAATTGCATTGTTAATGATTTTGTTAATACATTAATCAATGGTTAACATACCTAATTCAATTTTGAATTTATTGAATTTGGTTTCATCTAAAGGCTTAGTAAATACATCTGCTATTTGATAATCTGTTTTTACAAATTCCAATAAGATGTCTCCTTTTTCTACATGTTCTCTAAGAAAATGGTATTTGATTTCTATATGCTTAGTTCTACTATGAGAAACTGGATTATTAGCAATAGAAATAGCACTCTTAGAATCACATAAAAGGGGTGTTCTACTTACCTGAATACCATAATCCTTAAGCTGATGTTGCATCCACAATAGCTGTGCACAGCAGCTTCCAGCAGCAACATACTCTGACTCAGCTGTGGAAATTGCCACACTGGTCTGCTTCTTACTACTCCATGATATTAGTCTTCCTCCCAGGAATTGACAAGTATCTGTAGTACTTTTCCTGTCCTCTCTACATCCTGCAAAATCTGCATCTGAATAGCCTGTTAGTAGAAAATCTCTATTCCTAGGGTACCAAAGGCCTAGATTAGGAGTGCCCTTTAGATATCTCAGAATCCTTTTGACTGCAGTATAATGAGATTCTTTAGGGCAGGCTTGGTACCTAGCACAGACACATGTTGCATACATAATGTCTGTTCTACTAGCAGTAAGATATAGTAGAGACCCAACTATTCCTCTATACAATGACTAATCAACAGGTTTACCTGCCTCATCTTTGCATATAGGGATGCTTGTTCCCATAGGAGTTCTCATGGTGGAGGATGACTCCATACCATATTTCTTAATTAATTCTTTGGTGAACTTAGACTGGGATATGGACAATCCATCATCAGTCTGTCTTACTTGGAGTCCCAAGAAGAACTTAAGTTCTCCCATACTGCTCATCTCAAACTTCCCTTGCATAAGTTTGGCAAACTTTTTACAAAGGTTGTTTTCAGTAGATCCAAAGATTATGTCATCAACATAGATCTGAACTAAGATGATCTTACCTTTGGATTCCCTAAGGAATAGAGTTTTGTCTATCTTTCCTCTTGAGAATTTATTCTCAATGAGGAAGGTAGACAGGGTTTCATACCAAGCCCTTGGAGCTTGTTTTAACCCATACAAAGCTTTCCTAAGCTTATACACAGAATCAGGTTTAAGAGGATCTACAAAACCTGATGGCTGCTCTACATATACTTCTTCTTTAAGATCACCATTCAGAAATGCTGACTTCACATCCATCTGGTATACTTTGAAGTCTTGGTAGGCTGTATAGGCAAGGAATATTCTGATAGCCTCCAGCCTTGCTACTGGAGCAAAGGTTTGATCAAAGTCAATCCCTTCTTCCTGCCCGTATCCTTTTGCAACCAATCTTGCTTTATTCTTCACTATTATCCAACTTTCATCTAGCTTGTTCCTATAGATCCACTTAGTCCCAATTATGTTGTAGCCTCTTGGTTTAGGAACAAGCTCCCAGACTTTGCACCTTCTGAATTGATTCAGCTCCTCTTGCATAGCATCAATCCAGTGCTGGTCTTGGATAGCTTCTTCAAACTTCTTAGGTTCCATTTGAGACAAGAAACTTGAATGCAAAACTGTGCTTTGATTTTTGCTTCTAGTTTGCACTCCTTGTCTTGGATCACCAATTATCTGATCAGCAGGATGATCTCTTAGATATCTTATAGCTGGAGGAAGATTCCCTTCAGGTTGAGCATCTCCAGCTTCTTCATTCTGCTGAACCTCTTGGTTTTCATCAGCTTCCATTATCTCTTGTACTCCCCCTGGACAGCAGCCTTCATTTTCCAATGCTCCATCTTCCTTTGAAGCTTCAGCAATGGAGAGCTTGTCCATCCTCTTGCTTATACCTGTTGAGTCATTTGATCTACAAGACAACTCACAATTGATTAATCTTGTTTCATCAAATACAACATGCACAGATTCTTCAACAACTTGAGTTGTTAAGTTGAAGACTCTATAGGCCTTACTATTTGTGCTGTACCCAACAAATATCCCATCCTGGGATTTAGCAGCAAACTTAGTCAAATATGACTTGCCATTGTTAAGTATATAGCACTTGCAACCAAAGATCCTAAAATAGGATAGATTTGGTTTTCTGCCTTTCACAATCTCATAGGGAGTCTTTCTGTGGCTTTTGGTGATAGAAGCCCTATTGATGACATGACAAGCAGTGTTAACTGCCTCAGCCCAAAAATATTCTGGGAGAGAGGTGTCACTCAATAGAGTTCTACCAGCTTCAATTAATGTTCTATTCTTTCTTTCAGCAATTCCATTTTGCTGAGGTGTTCTAGGTGAGGAGAATTCTTGGAAAATCCCAAAGTCTTTACACAAGTTTGTTATGCTTTCAGATTGAAACTCAGTACAATGGTCACTTCTGATTTTGACCACTGTACTATTCAGTTCATTCTGAATTTGCTTTACAAAATTAAGTAATACACTTGGGGTTTCAGATTTTTGTCTCAGAAAGAACACCCATGTAAATCTAGAATAGTCATCTACAACCACAAAAGTGTAAACCTTCCTACCTAGACTATGAACTGGCATAGGACCAAAAAGATCCATATGCAAGAGGTATAAGCACCTCACAGAATCCTTGTTTTCAAGGCTTTGAAAGGAGGATTTTGTCTGCTTTCCCTTTTGACAAGCTGAGCATATCCCTTCCTTCATACACTTAATTTGAGGTCCATTCCTCACTAGCTCTTTGCTAAAGAGCTGGCCAATTGTCTTGTAGTTTAGATGAGCCAATCTCTTGTGCCACTTAACACAATGAGAAGCATTGTCATCAGCTACAAGACAGATGGGAGAAGCCTTATTCTCACATTCAAAATTAAGACAATATACATTTCTCTTCCTATACCCAGTCAATATGATCTTTTGATCACTTGACCTTTTGATATGACATCCATTCTTACCAAATGAAATGTCATATCCTAGATCACTTAGCTGGCTTATGCTTATTAGATTATGTTTCAAACCTTTTACATAGGCCACTTGGGTGATAGTAATTAGGTTAGTAGAAATGTTACCAAACCCTTTGATGACTCCCTTCTCAGATCCACCAAAGATCACTTTAGGTCCATCTTTGACAGATGAATACTCATTCAGCAGCCCCTTTGTTCCAGTCATGTGCCTGGAACAACCACTATCCAAGTACCATATAGGGGCATGGTTACTTGGATTCACCTGCAATACAGAATTACTTACCCTTAGAACCCAAGTAAGTCTTGGGTCCTTGGTTCAGGTTAGCATTAATAAAGCTATCATAACCTCTTCTAACAGGTAGACTCTTATTCTTTATAACACTTGTGTTATACCAGCAGTCTAATGCAAAATGGCCTCTTTTGCCACAGCACCAACATTCAAACTTATTGTATCTAGATCTAGATACATCCTTGTCAGAAGAATTTCTATTTATTGCTGGTGCTGTTGCAACTTCACCTACTGATTTCTTAAAACCATTGGGTTTATGACCATAGGTAGGCCTGCTTGCATTTACACCCTTGTTCTTCAGAACATTAGTCTTAATATGACCTTGAATGTCTTCATGATCATATATGTTAGAAGGCACTTTCACCTTACTAAACTTTATGGGGACTGAAAGGTTTAGTGGTTGAATAGGGGCTTTGCCTTTCCTCTTGAATCTGCCAGCCCTGGAGTTACCTTTAAATCCTAATCCAGCCTTACCCTTCTGAGTGACAAATTCATCTATCAAGGGTAAGACAGATTTTGGCTTAGAGTAACTAGCCACTAAATCCCTTTCAATTCTAAGTCTGGCCTCCAGACTCTTCACTTGATCATTAGTATAATTAATTGTGCCCATCTGAATAATAGTTATATTCTTCAGCTTGGCAATTTCATTTAATTTTTGATCAATGACTTTTTCTAACTCAGTTGTTGCAACCCTTAGTTCAGCAATTTCTTGAGCCTGAGTTTTAACCAGGTTCTTGCTTTTCTTAAGGGCCTGCAACAAGTCCCCATACTTGTCTATCAATTGATAGACATCTCCTTCAGATCCAGATGCATCTTCATCACTTGATGCAGATGTAGCTGATTCTTCACTTGTACTACAAACAGATGTACTGGAAGGACATTTTACCTCATTAGGATCAGACTGATTCTGGCATATGTCCTCTTCTGATCTTGTCATCAACCCCATGCATTGATGTTCATTGATGGAGTCTAGCAACTGCATAAACTCCTCTTCCTCAGATGCAGCATATAGTCCAATATATGCTTCAGCTTCAGATCCTGATTCTGAAGTTGACTGGTCTGACAGATTTTTATCTTTCTTTGCTACAAAGGATTTCTCCTTCTTGCCTTTCTGATAAGTCTTCTTCTTTTCTGAAGATTCCTTTCTCTTTTCAGGACAATCAGCCACTACATGTCCAGGCCTATTGCAACAATAACAGACAATCTTTGAAGTAGTGGCTTTGCTGGGTTTTGATCTGCTCTTCTCTTTCCTTGATGACCTTTTCTTCTTATAATAGTCATCAACTTGCTGTGATGGGGAAGGCCTAGACTTCCACTGCTTCTTCTTCAAGAACCTCTGGAATTGTCTTGTGAATGCAGCAAAATCTACATCTGAATCACAGCTTTCAGAACCCTTGTTTGAACTTTCAGAACTATCTTCTGTAACTTCCTTAGGAGGAGATGGTGATTTCCTCCTATTCTTTCTAGTGGCTTCTGCATTGAATGCCACAGTCTTTTCTCTATGCTCTCCTCTTGAGTTTCTTTCCTCCTCCTTCCTCACCATAAGTTGCATTTCATAGGATAGCAACTTTCCAAACAGGGTTGGAGGAGATATCTCTGCCAATTTAGCCACTTCTCTTATGACACAGATCTTTGTATCCCAATCCTTTGATAAGGATCTTAAGAATTTGTCATTCAGTTCATAGGTGCTGAAGACTCTTCCATAGGATATTAGCTCATTCACAATTCTATAGAATTTCTTATAGCACTCAGTTATGCTATCAGATTTTCCTTGTCTAAAGCTTTCATACTCCTGATTTAGCATAGACTTCCTGTCCAGCCTTACTTCTTCAGATCCCTCCATGTAGACAATCAATGTGTCCCACATTTCCTTGGAGGTCTTGCAGTGAATCAGATTCTGAAATGTTGAATCATCTATGGCACTCACAATAATGTTCTGAGCTCTTTTATCCATGGTTGCCAAGATGATTTCATCCTTGGTCATTTCTGAATAACTCTTTGGAGTTTGGATATTTGCATCAAGAACTGATACCTTCATTGGAATGAAGGGGTCTTCCTGTACTGTGATGTAAATTCTTGGGTCAGACGCTTCCATAAACAGTCTGACTCTTTCTTTCCAAATTCCAAAAATTTTTTCTTGCATATGGGTAATTTCATAGACCCTAGCTCCTTATGATTCTCTCCAGAACCCATCTTCTTGAATCTTGAATCTGCCTTTCAGATCTACCTCAGACTGTTAAGTCCTTTTTGAGGAACCTGCCTCTGATACCACTTGATAGTTTTACTTTCAAGACAACCTAAACACCTAGAGGGGGGTGAATAGGTTCTACTTTTTATAAAAACTTTTAGGCAGAATTCAATTCAATGGCTAACACAATAATCACAGCAATCACAGAAAATAAAACATCACAGATTGCACAATGATTTATAGTGGTTCCCCAAGGTCTGGGTACATTCACTTTCCCCCTTCACCTATCTAGCAGTATGCTAGATTCGGCCAAACTTCCACTAATCTCAGATCAACAGATCCTACAACTCAGAACCCAACTGGTTCCTACAACTCAGGCACAACAGCCCTACCTCAGCCTTGCCCCAAGGCCTACAACTCAGAGAAGACCCTTCTCCTACACTCAGCCTTTATAACACAGGCTTACAACTCAGATCTGTGTAAACAGATCCTACAGAAATATAGAAAATATTATTTAACTGTCTTGCCTGAATTGAGAGAGAAAAGGCCAAGACAATTCTTGATCAGCTGATGAAATCAACTGTATCTGAGCTTTCTTCAAAGCTTCTTGAATATGAACTTAGCTGAGTTGATTTCCAAACAGCTTCTTGAGAATCCACTGGTGGTTTCTTTCTTCTTCTTTAATTTCTGACTTGTTCTCTCTCTATCCAGCACTTTGAATGATTCTTCTGAATTCTGATTAGAACTCTTCTGAATTCTGATTAGATCTTCCGGAGAAGATCTTCTTAAGTGCCTAGCACTTTCTTGAAATGAATTGGATTGTAATCCTTCTCAACTTTTTGATTCTTATCAATGTTTTCAAAAGTTACTTTCTCCTTCTGAATCTGTCTATTTATAGACTTTCTTCATGGTAACCGGCTGATCCGATTTCTAACCGTTTTCTGACAAGTCTGACAGCTTCAGTTAACCGGTGGCAACCCACAGCTGTCAAGTCTTCAACCAAGTCCTGTGCCTTAGTCTTGAACCACAAGTTGTCGAGACAATCTGTCAGAAAGTGTCGAGACCATCTGTCTATCTGTGTCGACATAATTGACTTTGGTGTCGACACAGTCTTCAGTGATGTCGACTAAGTTGCCTTTGAGTCGACACAGCTTCTTCTGAAAATAACTTGGTCTTGACTCTTCAGTGTGTCGACACAAGTCCTGTGTGTCGACACAGTTGTTGTAGAATCATAACTTAGTAAGTGTCGATTTAGCCTTCAGGTGTCGACACAGTCTTCTTCTAACACTGCTATAATGTGTCGACTCAATCACAATGTGTCGACACATTCTGCTGATGTAGACAAACTTGAGGTCGACTATATTCTTCTGTGTCGACACATTTTCCCAATGTTGAGGTCGACGCTTTTCTTCTGTGTCGACACAAATTCCCAGTGTTGTGTCGACTTACTTCTTCTGTGTCGACACACTTTCCAAGTATTTGTTGTAGACTAACTGCTATGTGTCGACATATTCTCTCTGTGTCGACACTTTTTCCCAGTGTAGTTGTAGACTAACTGCTATGTGTCGACACTGCTTCCCAGTGTTGTGTCGACTACTTTCTTCTATGTGTCGACACATCCTTCTCTGTGTCGACACTTGGACTTAGAATTTTTTCTGCATACTTTATCAATTCTTCACCTGCACATGTCAACTCAAAACAACATCAAATACACTTTGATGTATATCATTGAGCTAGGTTGGGCTTCTTCAAATCAGGTACACATTTTCCAATGTATCCAACACTTCTCTTTCAGAGTGATGGCGAAAAGCCTACACTTGAAGGCATCCGACATTTGTCTGATGGACACCACGTCCTCAAACCGTTGCACGTGCTGAACCGGGTCATCCTTCCCGGTGTAGTAGGTCATGTCCGGCTCCCGGAACCCCTCCGGCACTGGAGCCGAGACAATGAGCTCACTAAAGGGGGTCTCGCCTCCCGCCTGGCGAGACGGCACGTCTCGCGACCTCGGTTGGCTGGACCGATCCGCGAGACCATGCCCGGGGAAGAGTTCCCGCACTGTCGCCTCCTTCTCGCCCAGATCCGCCGGAAGCTCCTTCTCGGGACGCCGGCCTGGGAAAAGCTCCCGCGCGGCTACGTCCCTCTCGCCTGCCTCCACCGGGACTTCCTTCCCGGGGCGCTGCCCTGGAGCGTTCTCGCCTAACAGCGGAACCACCTCCACCGGAACCTGCGGCGTCTCCCACTCATTCCTTGCCGAGAAGGCCAAGCTGATCGTCTACATGACTTCTCGCCTGAAGTCCTCAAACATCTTCTTCGTCGCATCGTCCACCCGGGTGGGGGATCCTCCTGCGCCTGATCCTTCACCTTCGCCTCCTGCCATGGGACTTAACTCGAGATTTTCTTACACCGACTGCTTCCACGCTCACCGCACCAGAACTGTTGAAGCCAAAATTGACCCCAACGAATGTTCACAAACCAGAGTGCAGCCGACGCCTACTTCTCTCTTATCTCGACCCTTGACTGGCTGCTAAGGTCAAAAGACTGACCCAAAGCCTCAGCTGGGAGGTCTCACCACTCACCCGGAAGATCTCTGAGAGCTTCCCCTCCAAAGCCAAATGCTGGGCTGGGAGCTCCTCAGAAGGCACTAGAGTTCGAGAGTAATGAAAGTCCTGCCTTCCAAAGAGCCCCTATGGGTCTTTTTATAGTCTTCCTTTGACCTGAAAATACTAAAATACCCCTGAGGGGTCTGCCAATAGCCAAATCCCGCTGTCATCCCAAGGGCATTTGGGTAATTTTACCTCGGGATAAAAAATGATAATAATAAAATAATCTCCTCTGGACTCCGGGTCCCACCCCGTGGGCCCACTTGGCAAGACCCCCGGTCTAGAAGGCTCTCGCTGGGTCCCCACTAGGCCCACCTTGGCGAGAACTCCTGCCCGGAAGGTTCTCGCGCTAGGTAGTCATGCTGCCCTTGCGAATGAAGGCTCTCCTAAGGCGTTCTCGTCTGCCCTTGGCGGGAGCCCTTTCAGGGCGGAAGCTCCTCTGGCTTTGGAGCCGAAGCCTGTCGTGGAGCGAACGATATCGCCCACCGCCAGGCGGGAGCCTTTAAGGACGAGAATTCCACCAGTATGCCTTAGGGTTAACCCAAGGCTAATCTGAGGCTAGCCCAATTCCTCAGTGGTGTCTCCGGGTCCCACCCAGCGAATATGGGGTTGTACAGGTGGACCGGACCGCCTATCTTCCCAGTAGGCGGTTCGACCAGTTGAACCGGCCGGTCCGATCCGATTTTCAAAACATTAATGTAACATGAATTATAGCACTTTAGAAGGGAAAAAAATCTGTGCTTCTTGTGTAACTTCTTTTAAAAAATTTTGAGCATTTATTCACGTCAAAAACAAGAATAATTTTTGGGTCCGGGTAGCATTCCTAGAGAAATGAGCACGAGTTGGGATGACCGCTTGATTTTAAATTTGACCACCAGCAATAAATGGAGAAAAAAAAAATAAATAGACGAGTACACGCTAGATCGGACGGCAAACAGGATTGATCCAATGGTGAGATCGCAACTTACGCTCCTTTCTCTGGAAATACTACCCGGACTCAAAAATTATTTCAAAAACACAGAGATGCGCTCAGATTTACTCGAACGCACAACTATTTGAAAAAATGGGCATGTCCGAGCGTGCGCCTTCATGCATCTGACCACATATATGTGTCGGTGTGAGTAGATGTTGACGGGAAAAATGCTCCAGAATTTTAAAACAAACTATACAAAATGTTCATAAAAAACATATCAAACATTTTCTTGAAAAAAATTTAAATTTTAAAATATTAAGACTTGTTGCGGTCTAACTCGACGTCCCGGTCGGACTGGAATAACCTGGACCGTCTTAGCTCTCGGAACGGTCGAACGCAAATCAGACGGCCGGAGACATTTCCAACCGATCAGACGGCGGGAGCGGGACTCCACGGGTGGCTGACGAACTTGCTGCCAAGTTCGCCAGCGAGGGGAGGATTGCCGACGGCGGCCGGCGGGGAGGAGCGCATCGGGCGGCCGCTCCCTTGGCCGCGCTGACGGCCGAGGGAGGGGGTGGCCCGGGCGGCCGCCCCTTGGCCACGCCGTCAGCCGACGGAGGGGGCCCCCTTGGCCGCACCATCGGCCGAGGGAAGGGGCGGGTCGGGGCCCCCTCGGCGGCGCCGTTGGCCGAGGGAGGGGGCGGCCCGGGGCCCCGGGCGGCCGCCCCCTTGGTCGCGTCATAGGCCGAGGGAAGGGGCGGGTGGCCGGGGAGGAGGTCGGCCGCCCGCCGCCGGCGAGGTGGGGCTCGCGGCTGCTTGCCCACTATGCATGATGAGATCAGTGCGCGGGGGATCAGGCACGGTGATCACACGTGAAGTCAATCTCATGATCCCACTTTTTTGGTGTGGAGATCATAGGTGTGTGTTATGTGCACACCTAATATTATAAAATGGGTCTTATCCCCAACATAACTAAAGAATGGTGAGGGCTAGCTAAAAAACTTAAAAATTAGTAGGCACGAGCATCATTCTCGTGTTTTGGGTCCCACATTTGTGTTTGCAAGTTTATACTTTATACTTTAAAATTTTAAAAATTCTCTCATTTTTATTTCAAATTGAAAAGATTACTTTTAAAAAGCTTAATTACCAGCAATTATTGGCATGATATTTTTAAATATAACTTAAAATTTTATTTGAATTTTTTTTAAAGATTCCTAAAATCTCATAGCAAAGACCTAGGCTCCAATGGGGGCGGAGCTCTTGAACATATGGGTTAAATCATCATTCGTTAAGAATCACCTAACAAACATCATCCATTTGAACATAATAGCTGATGAAGTTCCTTAGATGGGCATTAACAAATGACAATTTAACTATGGTGAAACTGGTGCAGTTTTGTGCGGTTTGAGCCCAAACCGCAACCGCATCGAAGAGGGTCGGTTTTGAACTTTACAAAACCGCACCGCATCCAAACCCTAAGGTGCGGTCAGGAGTCGATTTTTGCGGTGCAGTTTCGGTTTTTGCACATTCAGTAAGAGATAAACTTCATTCAATAAGATAAGCATTATATAGTCAACTATAATAACCCCGCATTGCAAAAAATAAAGATTATAAGATAAACAAAATCATTTACCTCAGGGTAAGAACATGAGTGTACTGTGTACTGCAATCTTCAGGAGGATTACCTTGAACCTTTAAGTCGTCGCCTGTCGGTCGCGTTCGCCGTCGCTCGCGTCGCCGTCGCTCGTATCGTCGTTGCCCGTCTGCCGCTCGCGCTTGCTTTGGCAGAAAATCAGAAATGAGAAGGTGTGCGGGTGCATCGTCATGTAAACCGGAAGAAAGGACGGGAGGATTGAGTGTTATTATTATATCATATATAATACGTAGAGTATTATACATATATCATATATAATATGTATAGTATTATTAATGTAGGCATATATTGATGTCGGCCTGTATAAGAATTAATATAGCTTAGCGTTATATGTATTAATTAATATAAGTTGTATAAATAATAAATTAATTTGTAACATATTTATAAGTTATAAAAAAATTATTATAATCAATGCGGTGCAGTGCTGCTTATGCGATTTTGTCAAGGCAAAAACCGAACCGCACCGCAAACTATGTAATTTTCCAATAATCAAAATCACACCACAATCATACCGTTTGGTGCAGTTCAAAAACGGTGCGGGATTGCAATTTTTTACGGTTTTGATTTTTAAATTTCAGACCTAAATTTAACCCTCTTGTTCATGACCGCTCCCCATGCCAAACGGAGCCCTGAAAGCAACTCATTGGGATTTTTATGTTTGATGGATGCAGTCTAATTTCTCTCATTTTATTGGAGCTCACGTGATATTGTCTCCATTTCAAATTAGTTTCTTCACGGACCCCTCCACGGCTCCACCTAAAAAAATTATTTAGAATAATAATATCAATAATTTATACTATTAATTACTTATAACTACTCTGAGAGTCGGCATAATTATAGGTTGCACCACTCTAACTTTTAAAATTGCAAAAAAAATCTCAACTGTATTTTTGTTTATACATATTATGAAGGCAAATACTCATATAACTGTATAAGTCTCTTAAATTTAAAATTTAGTACTACAAAATAAATTTTTGTAGCAATAGCCTATTAAAAGAAATAGGATACATACTTTCTGTAGTTAACGAAAATATAAGAGGTACAAAATTATGTGTATTTATTCACAGCTTAATTATTAGAAGAAACATATATATATAGCAGGTATTTTTGAAAAAAAAAATAAACTTTTTTTTGAGAAGAATAAGTATGCGCTTATGCAAATAATGAATTTTTTATTAGATGATGCAATAAAGTTAAAAAATTATGACACTTATTTGAATCAAATTAAATTAAATGATCAATTTAAAATAAATTCTAAACTAAAAGACTTATAAAAATATTTTATCTATTATAAAATATAAATTTACTAGGGACATTTTGGTAATAATCAAACCTGATCCTAAACATGGTCCGGGTGAAATTATGTTGGGTTATAATGCATCAAGTATCTCGTATACTCAACAAAATAAATATAGGGTAGATAAAAACATATAAATTGAAATTTGAACAAGACACTTTACATATATAATTAACAAGTGATAGGCACGGGCCTTCGGCCCTGGGGGCATTCGACGGGGGTGCGATAATCGGCGGGGTGCGATATTCGGCGGGGTGGGACATTCGCCGGGATGCGACATTCGTCGGTGGTGTGACATTTGTCGTGGAGACGACATTTGTCGTGGGAGGCGACATTTGTCGTGGGAGGCGACATTTGTCGTGAGTGGCGACATTTGTCGTGGGCGGCAACATTTGTCGCGGACAGTACCCGCCCCTATGGCCTCGCGCGACAGTACCCGACCGATGACGGCGGGCTCCGCCCGCTCCCGGCGGGCACCGCCCGCTCCCGGCGGGCTCCGCCCGCTCCCCAACATATACATATGAGTACTCAAAATGACCGTAAAAAAAATATAAATCAAGAATATAATTTTTATTTTGTAAAACAAATTATATTTTAACGGTAAATCATTAATTTTTTCTCTTGTCATTCCTAGCTAGAGGCAATAGGTTTATGGTATCTAATGTTTTTGTTTTTTGTATTTTAATATTGTAAATTTTTATAATTACCTAAAAGGATATTGTCTTTATAATATACTAATATAAAGTTTGGTATAATTGTGTAATTATGAATACAACTATAAAGGCAATATAGGGACATCAGGCAATGTTTCACCAAAGAGTAGTTTTCGTATATTAGTAGAGATATAACTGCAATAATGAAGCATGAAAAAAATATGCAGACGTTTGTTACAGAATATACGGCGAAAGAGTCAGACTTGCTCGATCCGCGAGAGAGAAAATTCTGGACTGCATTCCGCTATCACAGTGGACGCACAAGGTTCATCGGAAATTTTCGTCGTTGAGTGACGACCAAATCATCTGTCACCACCAAAGAAGCACCGTCGAGACCAACTGCACTCATGAATGCTATCGAAACCAAGCCGCACCACCGGAGAGAAATATCATCAAGGTCACTGCACTCCCGCATGTCTTCGCCATCACGCCCGCACCGCATCAACTCCAACACCGACTACACCAAATAAAGCCAAGCCCGGATCCGATCCTCTGAACTCCACAATCGTAGGTCGCAACTGTTGTGGTCTAACTCGGCACTCCTAAACCGGTCCAAGTTCGACCGTCTTATCCCGTGAGCGGTCGAGCGCGCACACAGTCAATGAGCTTGATAAATCGTATACACGAGGTTTTAACGTGAAAACCCCCCTCAATCGGGTAAAAAATTACTTGATCGGGTCTGCGCCGGTCATCTCCAATATTTGTTTGCGGTTACAATCTATTTGCTGAATCGGGAGCGACAAACCACTTCTCATTACAATTTTGAGGTGAGAGAACATTTTGTACTCGGCAGACGACGAACCGTCATGCTCAGTATTTTCTACAAATTACACTTAGTGATGATGGACCTCTCTGTGCGTCGCGATGGCGCTGGACGCTAGAGTGGAGCACTTGGAATCGCATTGGTAGGGACTTCCTGGAAGTTATGAAATAGGCTTCGCCAGACGGCTCGAAGATGCCTTGAATGTGGCATAAAGACGGCTTGGATGTGGCTCAAGGATGGCTTGAACGTGACTTGAAGACGGCTTAAATGTTGCTCGTAGGAGGAATCCGGCAGACCTCTGGCCTGATGAAGAAGAAGACTCGGAGGAAAAAAAAGTGAGAAATGAGGAGGTCTGGGGCTCTTTTTATAGCCTCCAGGAGATGGTTATGTTGGTTATGCAGCTATCCGCACACCATAGCCACTCAAATTATTATTTGTCATATAGTTTAAGGGTACGTATTATGATCATTTATTTCGCTACCCGTAAACCAATTAATTTAATAATAAAATTCCTCCACTAACTTGGCGGTTAGTGGGTGGTTACACGCGAATCAGACGATGATGAACGATCCGAGATGATCAGCCGACGGGGAAGGGCTCCTTTGGGAGGTCGATGAACTTGTCGGCGAAGTCACCGACGAACTTGCCGGCGAGGAGAAGGGCGGTCACTGACGGTCGGGAGAGCGGGTGGCGGCCAAGCCGGCGGCGGAGAGGGGGAGCCGTCGGTGGATGGTCGGGGGAGGTCGGCTCGGCCACTTCCTCGGGCGCGCGTCGACAGTCGAAGAGGGGCAGATGGTTCAGCCGCTTCCTCGGCCGCGCGCCGACGGCCGAAGAGGGGTGGCCGGTTCGGCTGCTTCCTCGACCGCACGTCGGTGGCTGAAGAGGTGTGCCCGCCTCTTCGGCTGCGCGCCGAATACCAAAGAGGGGCGGTCGGCTCGACCTCCTCTTTGGCCGCGCGCCGATGGCCGAAGAGGGGCGGCCAGCCCGGGCGCCACTTTGGCCGAAGAGGGACGACCGGTTAGACCACCACCTTTGGCGCGCACCGGCGGCGACAAGAGGGGGCGGCCAGTGTCCGGAGATGACGTCGGCCGCTTGACGCCGGCGAGGCGATGCCCATTGTGGGTCAGACGTCGTGCATAGTGGGATAGGCGCGTGAGGGGATTGGGTGTGGCGATCGCGTGCGCGGTCAAATTCATGACCCCACTAATTTAGTAGAGATCATAGGGGGGGGAAGGCTATGTGCAACCCGACTTTTTCATAAATGGGGGTTCATCCCAATCAATTGCCCCCCCCCCCCCCCCCCCGAAATTCCCTGTGTCAGAAACCGATACAGGTGAAGAATAAGGATTTCTTCCCTTGAGAGCACTTGGTGAGTGCTACGATGATGGTGGATGGAGAAAGGTCGGAGAAGAAAGATGTCGATACCTCGTGAATTCAGGTAAGGCGTTAGAGCGAGGACGCGGTGGGCACGCTCGTCGGGGCGAGCGACCGGAGGCGGGCTTCGCCTCGGGTGCACGCGGATGGGTCCGCGCGGATACATGTCTGCGCGCTTGCGCTTAGGTGCGTGGTTAGGAGACCGTGCAGACAGTTAGACGCGCGCGCGGGCACCTATCCACGCATGCGGGCTTGGGAGCGCGGTCAGGTGACCCCGCGGACACCCGAGCACGCGCGGGTATGGGCGTCCACGTGCTTGGGTCCGCGCGCACCCGGTCGCGCGGCCTAGGTTACGTGGGTACTTGCGCTGGCCGCGGGTTGTGCGTGCGTTCTTGGTTGTGCTTGTTATTAGGTCCGTTCGAGCGCTTGTGTATGCGTGTCTATGCCCGTATCAATATTTTTACTACGCGGGGCTTAGTTTGAATTACTTGACACCAACTTTTACTTTTCCTGTTGTTTCAGGCTTCAAAGGGTACCTGCCGATCTTGAGGTGATGATACCACGTATCGAGGAGAAGGTCCAACATCCACCACGGGGTTGGCTGACGATTTGCGTGGTTACTTTGAGGTCAGGCTTCCAGCTTCCGTCGTGCGAGAAGGTGGTAGACATTCTTAAATTGTGTGGCCTTACAATGTCCCAGTTTACCCCGCTTGGGATGGTGCGTTTGGTAGGACAGGTCGCGTTCTTCATGGAGCATTGTTTGAGGTTCTCCTTGGACTGCTTTAGAGACCGGTGCGATGTTCGCGTTGATGGTGGTGGCCGTGTTGAGATTTTTAGCAACAAAAGCTTGCTTGATTTTGAGACTCAGACGGATCGTCGTCACGGGAATACTTTGTTTGGCTATGTTAGAAACACTTGGGGCTTGCCGTAATTGTGGAATGTGCTGCCGGACCGTTGTCGTCGCTAGAAAGGGAAGGAGTGAGAGTTTTTCCTGATGCTTGGATTCACAGAGCCTCGTGAGTTGGCCAATCACCTCTTTAGTATTTCCTCATTCGTGGAGGAAAAGTGTTTGCTGCGCTGCGGGATCTCCTCCAATTTAGTGCAAACAGTCGAGACTTCTCTAGTTCGTGATCAAAAGAGGAAGACCATTACAGTTGTCAACGGTGATGAGGGTGTAGAGCCTTGTATGGATTCTCTAGATGAGGCTGTTTCTTTTGGTCGTCGGGCCGAGACTGCTTTTGTCGAGGTTGATGTTCAGGTGCTGGGATGCTCTGCCCCCAGGCTCCTCTTTTATAAGTTTCTATTTAACGGGTGTACTCTTCTTTGAAGGCGATGAGCGAAGTAGTAAGTGAGCATGGTTGTTTGATTTTCTTTTATTATTGTTTTGTTGTACTGACTTTTCTCCGTTTTCCCCTTGTAGATCGAGGCCCAGACTCATATTGCCATCACTTGGAATGATCATTACATGAGCTTGAAAGACAGATATCTGGCTCTTCAGGAGAAATTTCGGATGGCAGCGAGCTCATTTGTTGCTCTGAGAGATGATCATGATCGGGATACCTCCCAATTTTGTCGAATTGGGTCGGTGCAGAAGGCAGAATTGGAGGAGGCTCGAGCATTCTTGGAGGTGGAAAAATATCGGGTGGAGAGAACCGCACAGATTCTGAAGAATGCCCAAGTGGAGATTTCCCGTTTGGAGACGGAGCTTGGGGCGTCGGAGGCTCGAGTGGAGTCGCTTTCCTCTGAAAGCCGCATGTCAGAGTTGAAGGCTGCCGGTCTTGCTGAATATATGGATTCGTTGGATTAATTACATGCATGACTGTTACTTGATTGGCGAGGAGATTCGTGAAGAGATATGGACTAGAGTGGTGGAGCCTCAGATGGAGCATGTTCGTGAACTAGCGCTTAGACATGGGGTGTCCAAGGCCTTTCGCCTGGTTGCTAGGAGTTTGAAGTGTGATGTATCCAGTCTTAGTTTTGATGGTATCTCAGATGATGATAGCCTAAGTCCCGATTTTTGCGTGGATGCGGCTGATGTATATCAGCATGATTTCTTTATGCTTGTGTGCTTGTGTCTCCTCTAGTTGAGTCTGCTGTATGTTTGTCATTTATTTTTGATGGTCGTTGACTCATGCATTTTTGTATGCCATTATTATAACGAGATTGTTCTTCTCACTTTTGACCAATTGTTGTTTGAGTTTGACTTGCGGTGTCGCTTTGCACGGGGTTGTGATCACAGCTTAGTTTGTCTGAGGATGTCTTGCGGCTTAATTTGTGCGAGGATTGCTCGTGCCTTAGTATGCGCGAGGATCGCTCACGACTTAGTCGTGAGGGGGGCAGGCCCTGACGATGTTATGGCGTAGAAATGAAAGTTTGGTGAATAGCTTTTGTATTCAAACTGCATGTGCAGTCTTACCTATTTGTGCCAGGATCGCTCGCGGCTTAGTTGTGAGGGGGGGCAGGCCCTGACGATTTTATGGCATAGAAAGGCAGGTTCGGTGAATAGCTTTTGTATTCAAACTGCATGCGCAGTCTTACCGATTTTGCATGAGAATAGCTCACAACTTAGTTGTGAGGGGGGCATGACCTGACGATGTCATGTCGTAGAAAAATAGGTTTGGTGAATAGATTTTATATTCAAGTCGCATGAGTAGTCTTACCGATTTTTCACGAGGATTGCTCACGACTTTGCTTGAAACTGATCGGGCTCCGCTAAAAAGAAAAACACAATATAATATTTAAGTAAAAGATTGTTTGCACAAGTCCGGGCTTGCGGTTTTATAATAGTTATTCAAAAAATGGCAGTTAAATGAGAACTGAGAGTAAAAAGTTATGATTCAGGGAAAAAAGCGGCGGGAGCGGTTTTGAAAAATGTCCAAGATTGATTGTTGGAGTATCGCAGTGTGATCAGAATCAGCCTGAATGATAATGAACTGCACATCATAGGTTGCTTGTTTAGGATCTTTTCCAAAAGTGACGGGAAGAATGATGGTGCCTATGATCGGTACTGGAATGCCCCCCATAATGCGTGCGCTAGCTGGTCCTAGCTTGAGGTTGCCAGCTGTCAGTTTGAGCTGAAGTATTGTTGATAGAAATAATATGTTAACTTTAATCCCTTCATCTACCAAGACTCGATTTAGTTTGGTTGACAGCTCACCGATGCTTATGGTTATACTTGAGCAGGAAGCTACTCTTCCTTTGATATGAATTGATCGACTGCCCCCAGACTGGCGAGTTGCTGAATTTCTCCCTTCAGCTGATTGTATTTGTCGGTGCTGTGGACGGGCCCCTGGTGATATTCACAATACTCTGATGGATTTCTTCGACCTTGGGCGAGTGGCTTGGGCTTATGCAGTGCCAGGTGGTTGCGAATTGTTTGGAAGATCTTATCTTGGGGAGCGTTAAGTGGCGCAAACTTTTGATGTCGATGTGAATCCTTTGTTCGGTATGTATTTGTGCGTTAGTTGCAGTTCCTTTTAGGCTCCTGGTGCGGTATGCTCTCTTGTTTCCTCTTCTGATCTCTATTATTCACTGCGTTTCTGACGTCCCCATCATGTTGAGGATCACCAAGGTAAAGATCACGCGTGTCTGGGTTAGCGTTACCGGAGTGGGGGAGCTACTTGTGCTTGAGAACTCCTTTTCTTTGTCATACTCCTCGCACGGGGAAAGCTTGGTTGAGATAGAGAGTTCTCCTAATGGAGATGAATTAGCTTTCATGAGTGGCATTACAGGGGACTACTTCACTTCTCGGTGGATGGCGAGCAACAAGGCTAGAAGTTCGTTTATTTGCGGGGCGTGTTTTGCGGATACTCCCTCAATGCCAACTACTTGATTGATTTTACCCATACGGGAGGGGTCCAACTTGATGTGCCCCTCATGGATTGGTCTTTTGGTGATTCGGGCGTTTCTTCTTGCCATTCTGTAACCTCAAGCACCGTTGTGCAGAAGGTTCTGTCTTTAGAGGATGCTGGGAATCAACTTCCCACAGACGGCGCCAAACTGTTGCGGTCTAACTCGCCGCTCCTAAACCGGTCCAAGTTTGACTGTCTTAGCCTGGGAGTGGTCGAGCGCGCACACAGTCAATGAGGTTGATAAATCGTGCACACGTGGTTTTAATGTTGAAAACCCGCCAATTGTGTAAAAAACCAAGTGATTGGGTCTGTGCCAGTCAAACTCCACCATTTGCTTGCAGTTACAATCTGTTTGCTGAATTGGGGGCGATAGACCGCTCCCCGTTACAATTTTGAGGTGAGAGAACACTTTGTACTCGATGGATGATAAAACCGTCACGCTTGGTTTTTTTTGCAAATTACACTTGACGGTGATGGACGTCTCTATGCGTCGCGATGGCGCTGGACGCAGGAGTGGAGCACTTGGAATTGCACTGGTAGGGAATTCCAGGAAGTTATGAAATAGGCTTCGTCAGATGGCTCAAAGATGTCTTGAATGTGTCTTGAAGATGGCTTGGATGTGGCTATAGGATGGCTTGAACGTGGCTTGAAGACGGCTTGAATATTGTTCGTAGGAGGAATCCGACAGAGCTTTTGCCTAAGGAAGAAGAAGACTTAAAGGAAAAAAGGTGAGAAACGAGGAGGTCTGTGACTCCTTTTATTGCCTCAAGGAGGTGGTTATGAGGATATCTGCACACCATAACCACCAAAATTAATATTTTTCCTATAGTTTAAAGGTGCGTATTATGATCATCAATTTCGCTACACGTAGACAAACTAATTTAATAATAAAGTTCCCCCACTAACCTGACAGTTAGTGGGTGGTTACACGCGAATCGGACGACGATGAACGATCCGAGATGATCGGTCGGCGGGGAAGTGCTCCTTTGGGCAGTCGATGAACTTGCAGGTGAACTTCTCGGCTAGGAGGGAGGCCGTCGCTGACGGTCGGGAGAGTGGGCGGCGGCCAAGCAGGCGGAGTAGAGGGGGAGCAGCCAGTGGTTGGTCGGGGACGGCTGACTCGGACGCATCCTCGCCCGCATGCTGACCTCCTCTTTGGCTGCGCGCCGGCGGCCGAAGAGGGGTGGCCAGCCTGGCCGCCACCTTGGACGAAGAGGGATGGCCGGTTCGGCCGCCACCTTTGGCGTGCGATGGAGGCCAAGAAGGGGCGGCCGATGGCGGCAAGAGGGGGCGGACGACATCCGAAGATGATGTAGGCCACTTGACGCCGGCGAGGCGATGTCCTTGGTGGTTCAAACTTCATGCGTAGTGGGATCGACGCATGAGGGGATAAGGTGTGTCGATCACGTGCGTGGTCAAACCCATGCTCCCGCTAATTTAGTAGAGATCATGGGGGGAAGCAGCTATGTGCATCCCGATTTATTCATAGAAGGGGGTTCATCTCAATCAGCAACCATGAATCTGACGTAAACCCCACCATATCGTATCCTCCAAGTCTGGTAAATACACACTTGTTAGGGATCGCTTAAGGATCCGGTAGACCAGACTAAATTGTAATGCCTTAGCCCGGGAGCGGTCGAGCGCGCTAACAGTAACAATAAGTAAAAAGCTGGAAAAGAAAAAATTTTAACGTGGAAAAACAGTTAACTGGGTGAAAAAACACGTGTCCGGGTATGTGCCGTGTAACGCCCCGAAACTCAATAGGGTGACGGGTGACGTTTTGAGCCAAATATGTGTTTTGGCAGGGGTGACACGGCCTGGGACATGGGCGTGTCCCAGGGCGTGTCATGCTCGGGTTCAGTGTTGGCCGCGCGGTCAATAATTTTGGAGTCGACGATCGTCGAGAGGCTGAACACGGCCTGGGACACGAGCGTGTCCTAGGGCGTGTCAGTAACTCAAAGCCTCACACTCAACGATCGTTGAGTGAGGTGAACACGGGGCGTGACACAGGGCCAGACACAGGCGTGTCACTTCTGACACGGGCGTGTCGGGTGCCGTGTCGCAGGCCGTGTCCTCCTCGGGGATCAAGTGTTGGTAGTTACACACGGGGAGTGACATGGGCCTTGACGCGGCCGTGTCACATGTGACACGAGCGTGTCGGAGGCCGTGTCGAATGCTGTGTGCTGGTTATCGCTTCGGTCGAGACGGCAAATGGGTGACACGACCCTGGACACGGGCGTGTCACAGGCCGTGTTCGGCCCAGATTTTGTATTTTTGGCCCCGATCGTGGCCGTTCATTTTTTATTGATGGGATCTGATGGTGGGGATTTGGTGCTGGCTGTTTAAACCCGGAAATAGGGTTTAGAAGCCCTCATTTCACTTGGGTTCATCTCTCTTTAAGTTCTAGAGAGAAGGGAGAGCAAGGAGGAGGAAGAAGGCCAAGATCCGGTCACCGGCGGAGCTTCGGAGCTCCAAATCACGAGCCGTCTTCGGATCCGCGGAGGCAAGGAGATTGCGGTGCTTTTCATCCGGGTGGATTTCCATGGCGCCGAGGAAAAACGCAAGGGTAACGATTCTCATCCTAGGGCATGTGAAGCTCTCTTTTCCTTTGCTTAGGAAGCCCTCTCTCGCGAGTGAGCGAAGAGTTGAGGCATTCCTTGGGGTAGATATGTAAAGTCCCCCTTGTGTAGAGTCCGTATGCGTAAACGGGCATAGGCATTGTGTGTGAAGCCTATACGGACAAGTTGGTCTGGCTCGGTGATGTTGCATTGCATTTGAACCGGGGAAAGACTCCGGGTGTTTGGGCGTTTTCGGGTTTTCTACGTGGTAGATTGCAACAGGGAGCCTTAGAGACTAACTCCAAGGTGCACCCGGAAAACTGGGCAAAAGCGTGCTTTGCCAACATGGTGGTCGGGGAGCCAACGTAAACATAACCGGGTTATGTGATTATTGTGGTGGAAACGGGACTCGGTGAGTCTTGACCTGCGCATATGGCTTAAATTGCCATTGCGTATGAGCACGGGTCAGGCGGAACCGTACTCGATCAATGTCGTTCGGTGGAACCGTTGGCATGGATGAGGGTATTCGGTGGTCTATGGCTTAAATTGTCGTGACCAAGGCCAGGAAGGCAAAATGCTCATATGGTTGGCCGTCCAAGGGGCAGTGGTGGAACAGGAACGTCTATGGCTTGAATTGACGTGACGTTGGCCGGTCCGCCGTGAATGTGCCCTGAGTGCACGGGGCGTGCGGTCGTGCGAGCATGCGCCTGTGATGATGTGTGTTTACACTACTTTGATGCTTATACTAATATTGTGCAGGGAAAGAGCATTGCCGCCCCGATTTTGGGGGCGAGATCATTATAATTTTGTCAGCTTAGCTGACCGTTATTTTTTTTACCACCGGGCAGTGGATTGTGGCTTGCAGGTGTTGCGGAGCCGAGTGGGAAATAGCGGGCTAAAGCCCATGATGCTGTGCCGGCCATTGAAGGCCTAACTTTTTATGTTTTCCATTTATCTCATGTATGGCCGGCCTACGTGCCGAGGTTTGAAAGACATGTTTTATTAAGTAAATATTGTAAGGCCTTAAGACCAGTTGTTGTTTTATGTATTCAACATTCCTATGTTTTGGTTCAGTGGACATTCATGTTAGCAAGGTTCTTAACTGTGCAACTTAATAATTACTTCTGCTAGGTGCTATGTAGGATGTTGTGATTGGTTGAATGGTTTCAACGAGTAACCAACCGGACTGTCCGTAGTATATGGCATCGGGCCCCGGCCGGACCTGCTTCTATATGCCATGTGACGGATATGGGTGTTACATGCCGGCCAAGCCTCCATTATTTTATTATTGACATAGAGAGCTTTCTTTAAGAGCTCGAGGGTGATAGGCCACCTCTCGTTATAATTATGGAGAGAGAATGATAAGGACTCGGAGGGTGACAGGCCACCACTCACTGGGCTATTTTTGCCACCGCTACAATTTGTAGCTTTATGCTATGGAGGCTTTGGAGTCTTTGACATTAGCTTGAATGTGGGAGCAACTTGCTGTGTTTATACGTCCGGGGCTTAAAAATTCAGGTGGCACGCTTCGCCCGCCTAGTCCTTTGTGGCTTGTCTTCTGTTGTGCTTGGAGGAGTCTAGAGTGGCAGATCTGTTACCGTCCGACGAACTTGCTGCTAAGTCGAGGGCACTGAGAATGTCGAGCGTTCTGCGCATCGGGCTACAATTGAGCGGTCTTTGGCGGGCTTTGAAGTTGATCTTATAAACTACTAGCGGTGCGGGACACACGAACTTTGGGTGCTCTGACGAGCTTGATCTGCTGACACTGAGGAGACTTAGTGGTCCTAGTGGAGTGTGTGGAAGAGTGCTTGACCGGTCTTGATGGCGGAGTGCGCAAAGGAGCGCTTGGAAGCTTTTGATGACGAACTGCGGGGAGGCACACTTGGATGATCTTGATGGTAGAGTGCGTGGGGGTGAGAATTGGATGGTCTTGACGGCGGAGCAATTGCTGAAGGTGAGTGCGCAGAGTGCAAGCTGGTGGAGAGCACGCATGGCGCTTACTGGAGGAGAGCACACAACACGCTTGCTGGAGGAGAGCACGCGGTGCGCTTGGTGGAGGAGAGCACGCGGGTCGCTTATTGGAGGCAGTCGTGCACAAAAAGCCTAACCGGGCCCGGCCTGGACCGGGCCGGTTAGGGTCGGGCTTTTTTGCCTACCAGGTCTGGCCCGGGCCAAGTTTGAGCTGGGCTGTGCTCGGGCTACCTCTCAAAGAGGGGGCCTGATAAGGCCCTCCGGGCCAGCTTGATTTCTAAGCGGGATTAAAATCTTGCCTAAATTAGGCGAGATTTTAAACCCACCTAAATACGCGGGATGAAAATCCTGCCTAATTGTCGGGATTTCCCTAAATATTATGCCAAGTAGGCGTGATTTTAATCCAACCTATTTAGGCGGGATTTCCTTAAAAATCCTGCCAATTAGGCGGGGTTTTAATCCTGCTTAATTTTCATAATTTTCGGCCAGGATGGGTGTCAGACGTACCCTAGCCTGGCGCCCGGGCTTTGCCTGACCCTGTTGGGTACATTGGAAAATGTGTACCTGATTTGGAGAAGCCTCACTTAGCTCAATGATATACATCAAGGTGTATTTGATGTTATTTTGAGTTTATATGTGCAGGTTAAGTATTGGCTAAAATGCAGAAAAAGTTCTAAGTCCATGTGTCGACACTTAAGCAAGCCTGTGTCGACACTTGGAAAAGCCGTGTCGACACCTGAAGCAACTGTGTCGACATACAGAATTTTGTAGTCGACATCAACTGTGTCGACACCGGGAGGCAGTGTCGACACACAGAAGATTATAGTCGACATCAAATGTGTCGACACTGGGAGACTGTGTCGACACACAGAAGCAGAGTCGACATCAACTGTATCGACACCTGGAGGCAGTGTTGACACACAAATTCTGAGACTATATCAACTGTGTCGACACACAGGACTTGTGTCGACACACAGCAGAATTTCAACATAGTTGATTGCTGTGGAGTGAAGAAGTGGTTGTGTCGACACAAATAATCAGTGTCGACACATTCTCTAGATGCAGTGTCAAGAAACTGTGTCGACATCAAGGCAGCTTTGTCGACATCACCAAAGTCTGTATCGACACTTAAGTCACATGTGTCGACACATATTGACAGACTGTCTCGACACTTTATGGCAGTCAATCTCGACGCTTTGCTGATAGAGACAAAGGCTCAAGAACAGTTTGAAGACTTGACAGTTGTGAGTTACAACAGGTTCACTGAAGCTGTCAGACTTGTCAGAAGTTAGTTAGAAACCGGATCAGCCGGTTACCATGGATGAAGTCTATATATAGATGGATTCAGAAGAAGAAAAAAAGAGGAATTGACACACAACTATAACAACTATTGTGAGATTGATTTCTGATCAAGAAAGTACAAGTCACAAAGAAGAAGATCTTCGTTAGAAGATCTAAGAAGACGTTCTGAAGTAGTTATCTATTTAGAATCTGTCTAAGTTGAATTCAATCAAGAATTCTGAAGTATCTTCAAGAGGTTTGGAGAGAGAAAGAGATCCAACTATTTGAAGTCAAGAAGGAGACAATCACAGGTCTCTCAAGAAGCAGATACTGAACTAATCTGTCAAGAAGATTCAGATCTATTTCTGGAATCTAAGGAGGAAGATGCCAGTCAGTTATATTCAAAGAAAATCAATCCAACTAAGTTCAGATTCAAGAAGCTTTGAAGAAAGTTAAGATCAAGTTGATTTCAGCCATCAGCCTCTTCAAGAAGCTGATAAAGAAAGTTCTTATCCCTTCTCTCTCAGCAGGGGTAAGAGATTATAAAATTCCTTATCAAATTCTGTGGGATCTATTCATAGATCTTAGTTATAAGCCTGTGTTATAAAGGCTGAGTGTAGGAGATTTAATTCTCTGAGTGGTAGGGCTGTTTGAGCCTGAGTTGTAGGCCTTGTGGCAAGGCTGAGGTAGGGCTTGTTAGCCTGAGTTGTAGGAATGTGGAAACATTCTGAGTTGTAGGAATCCTTCTGGATTCTGAGCTGTAGGATCTAAGGATTTGAGATAAAGGAAGAAGTTAGGCCGAATCTAGCATACTGCTGGATAGGTGAAGGGGGAAAGTGGATGTACCCAGACCTTAGGGAACCACTATAAATACTATGTGCAATCTGTGAATTGTGTAGCTGTAGAATCTGTGATTGTGTGTGCTGAGTTTGCTGCAGAATTTTCTGTTTTATATTACAGCATTGGAGTGATATTCTGTCTTAATTTTAAAACAAGAATTAGAACCTATTCACCCCCCTCTAGGTGTTTAGGTAGTCTTGAAAGTAAAACTATCAAGTGGTATCAGAGGGAGGTTGCTCAAAGAAGGACTTAACAGTCTGAGTTAGATCCCTAAGACAGAATCAAGAATCAAGAAAATGGGTTCTGGAGAGAATCACAAGGAACTAGGGTCAATGAAATTACCCATCTGTAGGAAAGAGATTTTTGGAATCTGGAAAGAAAGGGTTAGGTTGTTTATGGATGCCTCAGACCCAAGGATATATATCATAGTAAAAGAAGGTCCATATATCCCAATGAATGTGTCTATTCTAGATGCAAATCAAAGAACTCCTAATGATTTTTCTGAAATGACTAAGGATGAGATTATACTGGAAACTATGGATAAAAGACCTCAGAATATCATAGTGAGTGCCATAGATGATTCTACTTTCAAAAATTTGATTCACTGCAAAACCTCCAAGGAAATATGGGACACTTTGATTGTCTACGTGGAGGGTTCTGAAGAAGTTAGACAAGACAGAAAGTCTATGCTCAATCAAGAATATGAGAGTTTCAGACAAGGGAAGTCTGATAGCATATCTTAATGCTACAAGAAATTCTACAGGATAGTGAATGAACTGATATCCTATGGAAGAGTCTTCAGTACATATGAGCTGAATGACAAATTCCTAAGATCCTTGACAAAGGATTGGGAAACCAAGATTTGTGTCATTAGAGAAGTGGCCAAACTAGCAGACATTTCTCCTCCAACCTTATTTGGAAAGTTGCTATCATATTAAATGCAACTAATGGATAGGAAGGAGAAAGAAAGAAATACAAAAGGAGAGCATAGAGAAAGGTCTTTGGCCTTTAAGGTTGAAGCCACTAGAAAGAATAGAAGGATATCTCCATCACCTCCTAAGGACGTTGTTGAAGTTATCTCAGAGAATTCAGATAATCAGAACTCAGATAGCAGTGATTCAGATGTAGATTTTGCTGCCTTTACAAGGCAGTTTCATAAGTTCTTGAAGAAGAAGCAGTGGAAGTCAATGCTCTCCACATCACAGCCAGTTGATGACTACTATCAAAAGAGAAAATCATCAAGAAAGGAAAGGAGACGGTCTAAGCCCAGCAAAGCTACAACATCAAAAATTGTTTGCTATTGCTGCAACAGGCCTGGACATGTGGTGGCTGAGTGTCCAGAAAAGAGGAAGGAGTCAGCAGACAGAAAGAAGACTCAACAAAAGGGAAAGAAGGAGAAATCCTTTGTTGCTAAGAAGGAGAAGAGTCTTACAGATCAATCCTCCTCAGAGTAAGAATCTGAAGCTGAAGCATACATTGGACTGTATGCAGCTAGTGAAGAAGATGAGTTTATGCAATTGTTGAACTCCATCTATGGACAAGAAGACCATCAGTGCATGGGATTGATGGCTAAATCAGAAGACAACGAGTGCTAGGATCAGCCTGGTCCAAGTAAGGTACAAAGTAATTCTAGAATTTCTGATTATAGTACTGGTTCAGAGTCAGATTAATCTACATCAAGTGATGAGGATGGATCTGAATCTGAAGGAGATATTCATCAGTTGATAGATGAATATGGGGACTTATTGCAGGCACTTAAGAAAAGCAAAAACCTGGCCAAAACTCAGGCTAAGGAAATTGCAGATCTTAAGATGACTGCATCTGGTTTAGAGAAAGAATTGGATCAAAAAATGAATGAGGTTGCCAAGCTGAAAACTATAACTGTTATTCAGATGGGTACAATCACATATAAAAAATGATCTAATTAAAAGTCTGTAAGTCAGACTTCAAAAGGAGAAAGATCTAGTGGCTAGTTACTCTAAGCCAAAATCAGTCTTATCCTTAATAAATGAGTTTGTGGCTCAAAAGGGTAAGGCAGGATTAGGCTTTAAAGGTAACACCAGGGCTGTCCAATTCAAGAGAAAAGGCAAAGCACCAGTCCAACCAGTAAATTTTAAAGTTCCTGTAATGTTTAGAAAGGTACAAGTGCCTTCTAAAAAATATGATCTTGAAAACATTCATGGTCATAATAAGACTGATGTTCTGAATAACAAGGGTGTTAATGCCAATAAGTCAGCCCATGTCAATAAACCCCATGTTCCAAGGAAAATAGTGGGTGTAGCTGCAGCAGCACCAGCACAGAACAGAAATTTTTCTGCCAAAATGTATCTAGACCTAGATACAACAAGTATGAATGTTGGTGCTGTGGCAAGACATGCCATTTTGCCTTAGACTGCTGGCATAACATAAGTGTCAGGAAGAACAACAGTCTACCTGTTAGAAGAGCTACTGGTAGATTTGATATGAATTGTGTTAACTTGAACCAAGGACCCAAGACCTTCTTGGGCTCTAAGGTTAGGGTAATTCTGAATTGCAGGAAAGTCCAAGTTATCATGCCCCTATATGGTACTTGGACAGTGGATGTTACAGGCACATGACTGGAACAAATGGGCTGTTGAAGGAGTACTCACCTATCAAGGATGGGCCTAAAGTAATCTTTGGTGGATCTGAAAGAGGAATCATCAAAGGATTTGGTAACATTTCTTCAAACCAAATTACCATCACTCAAGTGGCTTATGTAAAAGGTTTGAAAGACAACCTGATAAGCATAAGTAAGCTGAGTGATCTAGGATATAACATTTCATTTGTTAAGAATGGATGTCATATCAAAAGGTCAAGTGATCAAAAGGTCATATTGACTGGGTATAGAAAAAAAATGTTTATTATCTTGACTTTGTGTGTGAGAATAAAGTTTCTCCTATTTGTCTTGTAGCTGATGAGAGAGCATCTCATTGTGTTAAATGGCTTAAGAGGCTGGCTCATCTTAACTACAAAACAATTAGCCAACTTTTTAGCAAAGAGTTAGTGAGAAGTGGTCCTCAAGTTAAGTGTATAAAGGAAGGGATATGTTCAGCTTGTCAAAAGGGCAAGCAGACAAAATCCTCCTTTCATAGCCTTGAAAACAAGGATTCAGTGAGGTGTCTATACCTCTTACATATGGATCTTTTTGATCCTATGCTAGTTCATAGTCTAGGTAGGAAGGTCTACACTTTTGTGGTAGTAGATGACTATTCTAGATATTCCTGGGTGTTCTTTCTGAGACAAAAATAAGAAACCCCAAGTGTTTTACATAATTTTGTCAAACAAATTCAGAATGAACTGGACAGTACAGTAGTCAAAAGCAGAAGTGACCATGGCACTGAATTTCAATCTGAAAGTATGACAAGATTATGTGAAGAGTTTGGGATTTTTCAAGAATTCACCTCACATAGAACACCACAGCAAAATGGTATTGCTGAAAGGAAGAATAGGACATTGATTGAAGCTAGTAGAACTCTATTGAGTGACACTTCTCTCCCAGAATACTTCTGGGCTGAGGCAGTTAGTACTGCATGTCATGTGATCAATAAGGCCTCTATTACCAAAAGCCACAAAAAGACACCCTATGAGATCAAGAAAGGTAGAAAACCAAATTTATCCTATTTTAGAATCTTTGGTTGCAAGTGTTATATCCTTAACAATGGCAAGTCTTATCTAACTAAGTTTGCTGCCAAATCCCAAGATGGGATATTTGTTGGGTACAACTTCAATAGTAAGGCTTATAGGGTCTATAACTTGATTACACAGGTTGTAGAAGAATCTGTACATATTATATTTGATGAAACTAGATTAATCAACAGTGAGTTGCCATTTAGTTCATGCAGTCCAACAGGTATAAGCAATAGAATGAATAAGCTTTCAATTACAGAAGGCTCAACTGTAGATGAAGAATTGGAAAATGATGGCTACTGTCCAGGGGGAGTACAAGACTCTCTAGAAGCTGATGACAACCAAGAGGTGCAGCATAATGAAGAAACTGGAGGTGTTCAGCCAGAAGGAAGTCTACCTCCAGCTGTAAGACATCTCATTAGAATTTGTTAAAACTAATTATCAAATTGCAGATGTATTTACTAAGCCTCTCGATGAAACTAAATTCAATAGATTTAAAATTGAATTAGGAATGCTGACCATAGGTTAGTTTACCAAAAATTGGCTAAGTAAAATGGTGTCGACACATTCAGTAATAAAGTGTCGACACAGAGAAGTTATGTCAACAATTCAGGAAAATTGTGTCGACACGGAGTAAAAGTGTCGACACCTAAGGGACAATATGTCGACACATCCAGACAAGCAGTGTCGACACATCCAGAAGAGTTGCGTCGACACATCCAGAGAAGTGGTGTCCTCACATTCAGACTTTGTGTCGACACTTCGAATAAGTGTCGACACAGAATTTCCGTTCCTCGTCTTCGTCAGTTAGTGTCGACACATCATCAATTTGTGTCGACACATAGAGGTCAACTTTGTTGTCGAGACATTAGGAGTTTGTGTCGACACATACCAACTGTGTCGACACATTTAGACTGATTTTGCCCGCCTTTTTACCTTCTTTGATTAGAAGGGTATAAATAGGTCAAGAACATATTCTGTCGACACGCTCACTAGTGTTTCGAGACAAAAACCTTGTGTCGACAAACTCTCTTCTCTCCAACCAAGCTTTCTCTTCATTCCAATGGAGCCCAAGGTTGAAGATAACATCAATGAAGGGTATGAATTGGTTAGGCATGCATTCGACAATGCCGCAACGGAGATCAAACAGGTCATTTCTTTTCTTGCAGACAACGGATTAGAATATCATGTCTCTGAACCTACAAAGATATGGAAGAAAGAAGTATTCGAGTTCTATACTGCTGCATCAATGGACTCAACAGGATTGAAGATCAAATTCACTATACATGGAGAAAAATTCAAGCTGTCTCAGAAGAGGTAGAGCAAGATTCTCCATCTTCCTAGAATACATGATGAGGAAGAGGTCCCAGCCTAAAGGACCAGGGAGGCGCTTCAATGGTGTTGATTGGATCCAATCTTAAAGATAGGAGCAGCCATCAACAGAAAAGTCATGAATCATCAAGCGAAATTCCTGTCTGAAATAGTATGAAAAGTGATCTTATGTAAACCAAGTGGCCATGATAGGATATCAGCCTATATGTTCAGCCTGCTGACAAGGATAATCTTTAAGATTCACACCAATTGGTTTGTAGTACTGTTTGATAAGATAAAAGAATGAATCAAGAAGCCAAACTTGGCTAAGATCATGAGTCTGTACCTAGCTGGAATAATTCCAGAGGTGATGCAACAGATTCCCGGATCAAAGATAAATCACATGAGGAGAATGGACATAAGGTTATTCTCAAGATGGGATAGAGTTCTTTCAAAGGAGATGCCTGATGTGGACAGGCAAGAGCTAACAGCAAAAACACTAGCACATGACCTTTCTGAGCATGGTCATGAAGATGCACAAGAATAAGAAGCACAAGTTAGAGAACAAGTTCAGGATCAGACTGAGACTACCCAAGTCCAGGAAGAGACTATATCTGCACAGGTGCAGGGGGAGCCAATTACTGCACAGTTGCAGGGGGAGCCACATTCTGAACAGGTGCAGGAGGAAGAAAGAATCAATTTATCAGAAGACATAGTTTCTCAAACTGGTCTTGATATTTCTGAAGTTGCTACTGAGAAAGTACTATCTCCTGCTCACACTCAACAAGAATTCACTATTGAAGAGTTGTTTCCTGATCTTGAAGGAGAAGCAGATAAAATGGAGACCCTAAGATTTGAGAGGGAGCAAGTAAGGATTGAGGGGGAGCAGGTTAATATTGAGGAGGAGCAACATGGAGCTGAGAAAGAAATTTCTTCCACTCCTCAAGAGAGGGTTAATATTGACAGTTCTTCAGAGTCTGAGTATGAAGAAGTCAGGGAGGCCAAGAAAAGAAAACTAATGATCTTTAAGAGAAGAAGTCAAAGCTATAAGAAGGCTCTCCAAACACCTACTTCATAATCTACTTCTGATTTTGATTATAGCAAGCTTATGGTGAATTTACAAATGAAACTGGATGAGCAAAGACTGGCCTTGGAAAAATATGTAGATAAAAGTCATAAGACACTCCAGTTTGATTTGGCACAAGAAATAAAGTCCATCAGATTTGAGGTAAACAAGAATAAGAAAGAGATGACAGATTGCTTTCACAAGGGAGGCAATGCTGTGGTATTTCTTGTAATGCAGCAAGCAGAAATAAAGAAACAGGTGGATGAGATTACTGTCAAACAAGGCTATGTCCTTGAAAATCAAATCAGAATGAATGACAATCTGACTGAATCTCACAATGAGATAGTCACTGAGTTAAAAAATGCTGTTACTGGAATGACTGCTGCAAGGGCTAAAGAAATGAAAAACTATGATAAGAAGCTATAGGCTGCCCTAGATTCAGTTAAAACTGTCATCACTTCATCTCAGAAGTTAATTAATGACAAGCTTCAAAAGTTAAAGCCATTCTTTAAAGATGGAGTCAATTACTTGGATGGGCAAATCATATTTTAAAAAGAGGACTTAAGAGATCATATGACCAGAGAAGTCATAAAGGGGGAGAGGGTGTTACTATATGCTGGCTCTGATAATGCCAAATGGGTAACCAACAACATTAGAGCCACTTTGGGATATCCACCCTTATGTGATGATGATAATGTGGCTGAGTCAGGTGTGCAACCAGCTCAATTTGAAGGTGATCAACCTGAGGTTGCCCAAGTCATTTACCCCCCTGCAGATATTGAAATGATATATCAACAAGTTCAGTCCATGTACAACCCTCCACTGCCAGTTACTAATGTTATTATTGAAAAGGTAGATATGCCAGAAGCTGGTCTGAAAGCTCAGTAAGATGCTCAATTATCAAAGAAAAGATTCAGAGAGCAAGCAGAATTAAAACCTGACTTTGAGTAATGGATCCCCACTTCTAGATATATCATATTAACTGCCTGGAAAGCTGTCAAAGACCAAATTCATAAAAGGGGTAAATTGTATAATGAGCAGGAGTGGCAGAAGTATGAGGCTAGACAAGAAGCTATAGTTCAATACAGAAGGAAGGCCAAGATTGGGAAGCTACCTCCTGATGCACAGGAGCCTAGCAAGTATTTCCCTAAGCCTTTTCATTACTTTGAAAGGCAAAGGATTAAGGCTGAAGCTCAAAAGAAGGCTGATTTGAAAGGCAAGAAGCTTATTGAAGATACAGAACCTTCTGTGCAGGCTCAGATTAAACCAGGGAAAGGAATAGTCATAAAGAAGCCAGCCCAGCCTTAGTCTAAGTTTTACTAGTTTTTGTCCAAAAACTATGTAATTTTTAGTTTGTTAAAGAAATCAATGTAAACAACTTGTAACAAATATTTTTGAGTTAATATACAAAACATTATTCTGTGATACTTTTCTTTTACATCTTTATTCTGTGATGTAACTATGATATGTGTTTTGTTTATAAAGTACCCTGTAATATAATGCTTATGTACATCATCATGTTTATTTTCTAAGTGGTGTATATCATTGGCTAAAGGGTTATGACTTCTCCAAATTAGGGGAGATTGTTGGGTACATTTGAAAATGTGTACCTGATTTGGAGAAGCCTCACTTAGATCAATGATATACATCAAGGTGTATTTGATGTTATTTTGAGTTTATATGTGCAGGTTAAGTATTGGCTAAAATGCAGAAAAAGTTTTTAAGTCCATGTGTCGACACTTAAGCAAGCCTGTGTCGACACTTAGAAAAGCCGTGTCGATAACTGAAGCAACTGTGTCGACATACAGAATTTTGTAGTCGACATTAACTGTGTCAACAACGGGAGGCAGTGTCGACACATAGAAGATTATAGTCGACATAAAATGTGTCGACACTGGGAGACTGTATCGACACATAGAAGGAGAGTCGACATCAACTATGTCGACACATGGAGGCAGTGTTGACACACAAATTCTAAGACTATATCAACTGTGTCGACACACAGGACTTGTGTCGACACACAGCCGAATTTCAACATAGTTGATTGATGTGGAGTGAAGAAGTAGTTGTGTCGACACAAATAATCAGTGTCGACACATTCTCTAGATGCAGTGTCAATAAGCTGTGTCGACATCAAGGCAGCTTTGTCGACATCACCAAAGTCTGTGTCGACACATATTGGCAGACTGTCTCGACACTTTATGACAGTCAATCTCGACGCTTTGCTAACAGAGACAAAGAATCAAGAACAGTTTGAAGACTTGACAGCTGTGAGTTACAACGGTTCACTGAAGCTGTCAGACTCTTCAGAAGTTAGTTAGAAACTGGATCAGTCGGTTACCATGGATGAAGTCTATATATAGATGGATTCAGAAGAATAAAAAAAGAGGAATTGACACACAACTAACACAACTAATGTGAGATTGATCTCTGATCAACAAAGTACAAGTCACAAAGAAGAAGATCTTCGTGAGAAGATCTAAGAAGACGTTCTGAAGTATTTATCTATTCAGATTCTGTCTAAGTTGAATTCAATCAAGAATTTAGAAGTATCTTCAAGAGGTTTGGAGAGATAGAGATCCAACTATTTGAAGTCAAGAAGGAGACAATCACAGGTCTCTCAAGAAGCAGATACTGAACTAATCTGTCAAGAAGATTCAGATCTATTTCTTGAATCTAAGGAGGAAGCTGCCAGTCAGTTATATTCAAAGGAAATCTACCCAACTAAGTTTAGATTCAAGAAGCTTTGAAGAAAGCTAAGATCAAGTTGATTTCAGCCATCAGCCTCTTCAAGAAGCTGATCAAGAAAGTTCCTATTTCTTCTCGCTCAACAGGGGTAAGAGATTATAAAATTCCTTATCAAATTCTATAGGATCTATTCATAGATCTGAGTTGTAAGCCTGTGTTATAAAGGCTGAGTGTAGGAGATTTAATTCCTTGAGTGATAGGGCTATTTGAGCCTGAGTTATAGGCCTTGTGGCAAGGCTAAGGTAGGGCTTGTTAGCCTGAGTTGTAGGAATGTGGAAACATTCTGAGTTGTAGGAATCCTTTTGAATTTTGAGCTGTAGGATCTAAGGATCTGAGATAAAGGAAGAAGTTAGGCCGAATCTAGCATACTGCTGGATAGGTGAAGGGGGAAAGAGGATGTACCCAGACCTTGGGGAACCACTATAAATACTGTGTGCAATCTATGACTTGTGTAGCTGTAGAATCTGTGATTGTGTGTGCTGAGTTTGCTGCAGAATTTTCTGTTTTATATTACAGCATTGGAGTGATATTCTGTCTTAATTTTAAAACAAGAATTAGAACCTATTCACCCCCTCTAGGTGTTTAGGTAGTCTTGAAAGTAAAACTATTAGACCCAGACAACTGGCTAAAATGGGGACCGGGTAAGGCCCCCAAGCCTGGACTTGGCCCGAGTCGGCTTTTCTTAGGTCGGGCCTAGCTAGGCTTTTACCATACGGGCTTTCCGTGCCCAAGCTTTTTGTACATGATTAGTTGGAGGAGAGCGCGCACGGTGCTTGCTAGAGGAGAGCGCACATAGGAAGGCACAAGGAAGAGGCACGTGCATTCAAGAGGCGTGATCGGGAGCACACACAAAAGAAGCACGCGGGGGAGTGCAGACGGAAGAAGTGCGCGGGAGCGCGCAAGGAAGGGGCGCGCGCAGGAGCGTGCACGAAAGTTGCGCGCACGGAAGTGCACAAGGAAGGGAAGTGGTAGAGAGAGAAAATTGTAGGAGGAGTGGAGAGAGAAAATCCGTAGGAGGATTTTCTGGCCGAGAAGAAGATGAAAATGAGAGGGAGAGTTATCTATTTATAGATCTTAAGAGGGACGATCCAGTGATTTCTCTTAAAAAACCACCAGTCAGACCAATAAAATCGTCCGAAATGGGGCACACGGATCATCATATTTATGTTAATGATGAAACCGCCCCCAGCCGGAAAATAACTGCTCATACCGAAAAAATAACCCCCCTCCCGCACGCGGAGGGGCGACCCGGTGAGGGCAGCGACCGGCAGGAAAGGGCAGCCTAGCTGGGGCCAAACGACGAGGATGCTGTTGTCTGAAGGTGGCAAGCAGGCTGCCACAACCAGATAGACAAAGGGCCGCCCGATTTGGGGCGGCCTTTCCCTAGTTAGGGCAACAACATGGGGGGGAGCCAGGGGGCTTCCCTCCCCATGTGGCAGATTATCCGCCCAAATCGGGCGACCAAATGGCTGCCTGACCTAGGCATCCTTACCCCCAGGAGAGGGAGGGGGGGGGGGGGAAGCAATAAGAGCGGCAGAAAAGCCGCCCCTAAAGAGGGAGGAGAGCGGACGGGCGATTGCACTGCTGCCCATCCCGATCGGGAGACAAACCACCCTCGAAGGGGTAGCGCTTGGACGAGCGACAAAAATTTCCCCCCGTTTAGCGCAGTAATAAACGATAGGACTAGCGACAAAAATTTCCGCCCGTCCCGGTCGGTGGGTGAGGGGAAGCCGCCCCCAAAGGGGGTTGAAAGTCTTTGTTTTCAAGGTAGCTTGCAACCTAGAGGGGTGGTGAATAGGTTTATTGATATCTTATGACTTTCTTTAAGTTTCTTCTTTAAGTGCTTAATGAGTTAACAGTTATCAGCTTTCAAGAACCTGCAATAAAGAAGCAACACAGAAAAACACACACAAAAATTACAGTGGTTCCTCAGATTATGGGTACATCCACTCTCCTGCCATCTTTCTAACTTTTAGTTAGACAAGACACTTCGCCAAAAATCAACTCAAAGATCTCACATCTCAAATCCCTCAGGATCTCTTAGTCTCCTCCAAGACTTACAGCTCAGGCACTAGGCCCTACAACTCAGTGATCACAACAGATCACCTACCTCAGGCCAAAGGCCCTACAACTCAGGCTGGGAGGACAACCCTTCCTCAGATCCACAAAGTATCCTACATCAGAGAGAATGACTCTCCTACAGCTCAGACACAAAGGCCCTACCTCAGATTAAAAGGATCCTACAGCTCAGACACAAGTGCCCTACAACTCAGTGAGAATGACTCACCTACCTCAGGCCTAAAGGCCCTATAGCTCAGTGATTAAATGATCACCTACCTCAGATCCAAGATGGATCCTACACTTAGAGAGTATAACTCTCCTACAGCTCAAGCAAATTTTCCCTACCTCAGGCCAAAGGCCCTATAGCTCAGATCCAAATGAATCCTACAGGAAAAATTGTGGTTTAATTAATTTTGACACAGAGAAATTTCTCTGTGTCAACTACTAGAGCTGAGTTATCTCAGCTCTAACTTTCCTCATAGAAGTAGAAAGAAGTTCTTCAATAAATGACTGCTTCTGTTGGAGGTGACTCAGAATGTTACTTCTGAACTTGCTGTAGAAGACTGCAGAACAACTAGATCTTGAGTTCTTCAAATAACTAACTGAACCTGCAGAAGACTGAAGGCTCTCATTTTTTTCTTTTTCAGAAGTATTTCTGATCTTGCTGTAGCAGAAGAAAATGCTACAACTAACAAAACTTTTTATTCTGCTGGAAGACTTCAAGCTTTTTCTCAGTAACAATGGCGAGGAAAATGAAATCCAGCCACTCTTTTCTCTCTTTGAGTCAAACCCTAAAGTTGAGTTAAACATCCAGAAGCTGTCCCTTTTATCTTCCACCGATTAACGGTTCCAAGAAGCTATGGGGACCACCTACAGCAGATAGCTACATCTTGCTTTAATGGAATAAGATGTACTGTAGACCTCCGACAATATTTGTCGTATTCTGTAGCTTTCCCGTATTTAATTTGAACTATGTTGACTTTGTTGACTTTGCTGACGTCACCATCTGTGGACTTAGCCAAAATCAAACATCTTTAGTATAGCCGTTGAGTGAGTAAGCATCACTCAATGCTAAAATACTTAGACAAAATTCTGTCACTAGGCGTTGACTGAGCAACCTTCACTCAATGCCAAAACACTTAGAAAAATTTCTCTGCCATTAGGCATTGAGTGAGCAACCTTCACTCAATGCCAAAACACTTATAAAATATTTTAGTCATTAGGCATTGAGTGGGTAAGCTTCACTCAATGCCAAAACACTTAAAAAAATATTTTAGTCATTAGGCGTTGAGTGGGTAAGCTTCACTCAACGCCAAAACACTTAGAAAAATCTTTCTGCCTCTTGGCGTTGAGTGAGTAAGCTTTACTCAACGCCATATCATATAGAAATGATTCTAGTCACTTGGCTTTGAGTGAGCAACCTTCACTCAATGCATTTGGACTTAGTCGATTTTCCTGCTGGGAAGCGTTGAGTGTTGCTTCTTCACTCAACGTTTTCAGCATCTGTCAATTATACTGACATGACGTTGAGTGACTAGACTTCACTCAATGCATCTATCCTTAGACAGTTTTTCAGTTGATTAGGGGTTTAGTGAATAGCCCTCACTCAAAGATTTTGTCCTTAGACAAAATCCTGTGTTGAAAACACTATCTCTAACCTACTAAGGTTCAGTCAACGCTTTTTATCACATGGCGTTAAGTGAGCTTGCCTCACTCAACGCCTGTGGATTTAGTCAAAATAACTACATAGATTTTCTGTGGCTTTGACTTGTTGCTGTATAGGCCTGGGCGGACAGGCGGTTAAAGACCGGGTGGTTTGGTAACCGCGCGGGTTGGCGGGTTGTCTCCGGCGGTCTGATATCTGAGCAACGATAGCGGGTTGGCATGGCGGTTTGGAAACCGGGCGGTTAGCCGGTTACTCTTTGGGATATGGATGGTCGGCGGCTCGTCTCCTGGTGGTAACCGAGCGGTTAGTGTTCTTACTAACCGCGCGGTTAGGCGGTTAGCTTTGTATATGCTGTATTTCTGTATTTAGTCCCACATTGGGTATTTCTACTCTATCTCATCTCCTCCATTCTATATAAGGGAGGCTATACCTTTGTAATAGATAGTTTTTTGGATAATAAAATTTCCATTACTCCAGTTTCCGGACTGTTTTGGTTCTATTCGCACATGGTATCAGAGGCAGCGATCTAGTCCCCCTGTTTGCATTTGCCTTCAGCTCGTGCGATCTGCTTGTCGCGCGATCTCTCGCGATCTCTCGCGTTTGCCTTCCCCTCTGCTTCTCTCGCGATCTCCTCTTCTCGCCCAAACAAACTGTTCGTGCGATCTGCTTGTCTCGTGCGACCTGTCTTCTCGTACGACCTTCTTCCCCATTGGTTGTCCGCAGTTGGTCGTGGCTTTTTCTAGCCGCTGCTCTCTCCTTTGACCGCTGCGATCTTCTCCTTCTGCTGCTCGCCTGGTTTACTTTCTTAACCGCGCGACTTCTCTTCCAGAATGACTACTTCTGATGTCTCCACCTCGACTACTGTCGTTACCCACCCTCCTCCTCCTCTTGCTACGTCTGGGAACCTTGGAACAGTTTCTAAGCTTCTCGGCCCCAATTATCCCGACTGGAGTGTCTCGTTTACCTTTCTTCTCCGCTCTCAGCGCAATCGTCATCATCTTACCGATGACCCTCCTCCTGCGGACTCTGACCAGTTTAATGACTGGGATGCGAATGACGCTCTTGTTCGTACGTGGCTGGCAAACAGCTTGTCCGATGAATGTCTTCCGGTCATCCGTCATGATGAGACGGTCAAGCAAGCTTGGCTTCACTTAGCCGCCCTCTACTCCAAAGGGGGTCAAACATCTCGCATCTATACTCTGTATGCGGATATCTTTGCTCGCCAATCCATGTCTCCTGCTGCGGCTTACCAACAGGTCCAAGCCCTTGGAGCGGAGATTCTTCAATATCGTCCCCTCTCTGCGGACGTGGCCACCCAAATAAAGCACTTCCAGGAACTTCTGGTTGTTTGTTACCTTCTGAGGCTCCCGGATTCCTATGATATGATCCGGCAGCAAATTCTTGGAGAAGCTGAATCACCCACCCTGGATGCTACCGCTGCCCTCATTGCCGCTGTTACCTCTCTGCTCAATCATCCTTTGCTTGCCGCTCCTCCTACTCCGGATGCCTATGCCCACCAAGCACATCGTGGTGGCTCGGGTGGACGTGGTCACCAGTCCGGCGGGCGCGGCCCTTCTCGCTATCTCTGTTCTCATTGTGGCCGCACATGCCACTTGATTGACCGATGCTGGACAAAGCATCCGCACCTTCGTCCCTCTGGTGATGCCCCCCCACTCATCCAACTCATCTGCCTCGGTGGCCACGACTTCAGGTAGCGCCCATGTGGTGACTCAAGATAAATGGCTAATCGACTCTGATGCCACTAATCATATGACGGGCAATCCTCAGTGTTTTTCTCTCCTAGAAACACATGATCGATTGCCCCTCGTTCTCGTTGCGGATGGCTCTCCCTCTCCGGTGCATGGGACTGGCATGGTTCAAGTTGCTCCATCCCTTCGCCTAGCGAATACTCTCTATGTGCCCAAGTTCCCGTGCAATTTATTGTCAGTTACTTCCCTTTGCAAGCAACTTCAGTGCTCAGTCACGTTTACTCCTGTTTCTTGTTCTTTTCAGGACCCGGACTCCAAGCGGACGATTGCTACTGGAACTGAGAGAGGCGGCCTTTACTTCCTTGATGATGTATCCGCTCTTTCAGCATTCTCATCCGCTTCTACAGCTCTTCTTCAGTGGCACCTTCGTCTTGGGCATCCTCCATCACGTCTCATCCACCAACTGTTACCCCACCTACCTCAGCATGCTTCTCCTATCAACTGTGATGCCTGTCAGCTAGGCAAGCATCACCGCTCCCCCTTTCCTCCTAAGCAAGGTCGTGGCTCTTCTAAGCCGTTCGACCTTATTCACTCTGATGTATGGGGTCCTGCCCCCACCCTTACCGTAGGGCGGGGTAGTTCCTATTTTGTAACATTTATTGATGATTTCTCTCGATGTACATGGGTGTATCTTTTAAAAGAATGCTCTGAACTATTTTCTGTATGGCAATCCTTCTATTTTATGATTAAAACTCAGTTTGGTGCTTCTGTGAAAGTTTTTCGTTCAGATAATGCTAAAGAATACCTGAGTAATGAATTTTCTTCTTTCTGTATGCAATATGGCATCATTCATCAAACTAGCTGCGTATATACCTCCCAGCAAAATGGGGTGGCGGAACGTAAAAACCGTCACCTCCTCGATGTCGCTCGCACTCTCATGGCACAGATGTAGGTTCCTCGTAGCTACTGGGGCTATGCAGTTCTCATCTCCTACTTCCTCATCAATCGTCTTCCCTCGATAGTTCTTAAAGGCAAAACACCTTTTTCCATTCTCTATCCGGCCAAGAATGTCTTTCCCTTACCTCTACGCATTTTTGGCTGCACCGCCTTTGTTCACAACCCTTCCGCAACTCGCGACAAGTTATCCCCACGTTCCACCAAGTGTATCTTTTTGGGTTATTCTACTACTCAAAAAGGTTACTGTTGCTTTGACCCTGTTCATCGCAAACAGTTCGTTTCGGCGGATGTGACGTTCTTTAAAAATGCCTCATACTTCTCCTTTGACCTTACTCTTTCTCTGGCTGACTTGCCCTCTCCAACCATTCCCTCCGTCCCATCCACTCCTCTTGAGATTCCTCCATCACCAACTCCACCGCACACTCCGTTTGTTGATCCCCTACCATCTTCCTCCTCTCCTCGGCCGTCTCTCTCCTCTCCCGGGCCAGCCTTCTCCGCCACGGATGCATCGGCGACTGAGGAACTAGATGACCTAGAACTGCCCATTGCTCTTCGCAAAGGGGTTCGGACGTGCACCCAGCACTCGCTGGCCGCTGTTGTTTCTTATGATCGGCTAACACCTTCTTGCAGGGACTTCGCCCTAGCCATCTCAGCGACTTCCACTCCTCGCAACTACCAGGAAGCCCTTGATGTTCCTCACTGGAAGGCGGCCATGGATGAAGAAATTTCTACTCTCTCTGAGCGGGGCACTTGGACTCTTGTGCCTCCTCCTTTTGGCACGGATGTGGTTGGATGTCGCTGGGTCTTTGTCGTCAAGTTTCGTCCGGATGGCAGTGTGGACTGGTACAAGGCCCGTCTTGTGGCCAAGGGATTTACCCAGACTTACGGTGTTGATTACTTCGACACGTTCTCTCCGGTTGCTCGTCTCAGCACTATTCGAGTTCTTCTATCGGTGGCGGTCAACAAGGATTGGCCTATTTCCCAGTTGGATGTCAAGAATGCCTTCCTCTATGGTGATCTTCATGAGGATGTCTACATGGAGCAACCTCCTGAGTATGTTGCTCAGGGGGAGACTCGAGTATGCCGGTTGAAAAATGCCATCTATGGTCTAAAGCAGAGTCCTCGGGCATGGTTCGACAAGTTCAGTGGCATAGTTGGGGAAATCGGTTTCACAAGGAGTTCGGCGGATCACTCCTTATTCATTCGCAAGACATGCTCGGGTCTGGTTGTGCTAGCCGTTTATGTGGATGACATACTTCTTACTGGCGACGACCAAGCTGGTGTAGCCTTGACGAAGGTCCATCTCCGCCAACACCTTGTCACGAAGGATATGGGTTCTCCAAAATACTTCTTGGGAATTGAAATTTCTCGAAAACCGTGCTCCTTGGTTCTTTCCCAATGCAAGTATGCTCTTGACTTATTGAAAGAGGCAGGATTGACGGGCGCTAAACCTGCTCGGTGTCCCATGGCTCCTGGAGAAGACAAAACATGGACTGACGAATCACCTCCTCTATCGGACACTACGAGGTATCGACGTCTTGTTGGCAAACTCATTTACCTCACGGTGACCAGACAAGACATCTCTTATGCAGTAGGAAAGGTCAGCCAGTTTATGTAGTCTCCTAGGGAATGCCATCTTCAATCCACTCTAAGAATTCTGGAGTATGTAAAGTCATCTCCTGGGAAAGGTCTCCTCTTTCAGAAGAATGGCCATTTGAGAGTGGAAGCGTACTCCGATGCTAGCTATGCGGACGACAAAGGGGATCGAAAGTCAACATCTGGCTTTTGCACGTTTGTTGGAGGAAATCTGGTTAGCTGGAAGAGCAAGAAGCAATCCGTTGTCTCCAGATCTAGTGCGGAAGCAGAATATCGAAGTATGGCATCAACCACGTGCGAGTTGAAATAGTTGCGGGCTCTCATGATGGATTTAGGAGAGGTCTACAACTATCCGCTTTCCATGTTTTGCGACAACAAGGCGGCCATCTACATTTCCAAGAACCCGGTCTTTCATGAGCGGACAAAACACATAGAGGTTGACTGTCACTTCATTCGGGAAGAAGTGTTGAAGAACCAGATTTGCACTCCGTTTGTTATGTCAGAGAAAGAGTTAGCAGATATCTTCACAAAGCCTGTATCCGCTTCCTTTTTCCACATTTGCAGCAAGCTTGGCATGATCGACATATATGCTCCAGCTTGAGGGGGAGTGTTGCTGTATAGGCCTAGGCGGACAGGCGGTTAAAGACCGGGCGGTTTGGTAACCGCGCGGGTTGGCGGGTTGTCTCCGGCGGTCTGATATCTGAGCAATGATAGCGGGTTGGCATGGCGGTTTGGTAACTGGGCGGTTAGCCGGTTACTCTCTAGGATATCGATGGTCGTCGGCTCGTCTCCTGGTGGTAACCGAGCGGTTAGTATTCTTACTAACCGCGCGGTTAGGCGGTTAGCTCTGTATATGCTGTATTTCTGTATTTAGTCCCACATTGGGTATTTCTACTCTATCTCATCTCCTCCATTCTATATAAGGGAGGCTATACCTTTGTAATAGATAGTTTTTTGGATAATAAAATTTCCATTACTCCAGTTTCCGGACTGTTTTGGTTCTATTCGCACATGACTGACTGATATATACTCAATGATTTATGTTGTATGTCGTTGAGTGAGTAGACTTCACTCAATGCATGTGGACTTAGACACATTTCTGTCTGTTTCTTCTTAGGCTTTGACTATCTTAGCCTGTCTCACATATTTTTGTTTTATGGCGTTGAGTGAGTAGACTTCACTCAACGCCTGTGGACTTAACCACATTTTTAGCCTTCCAATTGTTTGGATTTGACTGTCCAAGCAATACTCAATGCTTTTACTCACCTGGCATTGAGTGAGTAGACTACACTCAACGCAAGTGGACTTAGGAGATTTCAAGCCTATCTAGCATCTTCCCTTGCATCTGGCGTTGAGTGAAGTAGCTTCACTCAATGCCTGTGGACTTAGACAGATTTTTGTCCCTCCACATCTTTATTTTGTGACCACCTGTCATATCACTTGGAATACCTGTCCTATCAGTGTTGTAAGGACTAACCTGCATGCATGAACTTAGGCACACATCAAATACAACTTTATATATATCATTGATATGATTGACTTCTTCAAATCTAGGACCTTCTGGGCATTGGACCTAATAATCTCCCCCGATTTGAAGAAGTCAAAACCCTCAATCAATTGATTCAATGACATATACTAACATATGCAGCAGTAGAGCATTAACTTGGAAAATTTAAAAATAAGAGAAGTTTTAGTTACCATACTTCCTTGCCTGCAGGGTGATCAACATCACACCTTCTCCCCCTGAATTGCTGCCACCTGGTCTTAATCAATTTGATCATATCCTTCTCATAGTTTTGATACCACTTGTATCCTTATCCTCCTGTCCTATTATACCAAATCATATCCTTCTCCTCCCCCTTTTTGACTTCTGTAAATAGTCAGGGAGGTTCTAATTTTCTGCTCCCCCTTTTTGAGTACAAATAAGCAGCAGTTGAACCACTTAAGAGTGCTTAAGCAATGCTGGAATTGCTCCCCCTCAACTGAAGTATCATCTATCATGTTTCCTGATAGACACTTTAGTCTACATCATTTGGATAGTACTTCAACTAGCGTGATACCACTCAAGATATACAACTTAAAAAATCTTCAATTCCCTGAAGTACTTGTCCACCTACAAGAAATAGTATAACTTACAACACCATGGGGAGCAATTGAAGCTATACTAGGTTCAACATACCCATCTCAAACTTGAAGGTGTTGAACTTTGCTTCATCAAGTGGCTTAGTGAAAATGTCAGTCACTTGCTTGTTAGTTGGGACAAACTCAAGGTTGATATCTTCATATTTCACATGCTCCCTAATGAAATGATATCTTATCTCAATATGCTTAGCCCTGTTGTGCGAGACGGGATTCCTAGCAATTGATATGACACTAGTAGAATCACAATATAAGGAACTTCTACTTATCTAAAGGTTATTATCCTAGAGTTAATGTTGTATCCACAGCAACTAAGCACATCAGCTACTTGCTGAAATGTACTCTGACTCTGTAGTTGAGATTGCAACACTTGTTTTCTTCTTGCTGCTCTAAGACACTAGTCTTCCTCAAAAGAATTGATAGGTGCCATAAGTGCTGTTCCTGTCCTCTTTGCAGCCTGCAAAATCTGCATCTGAATAGCCAGTTAGTTCACACTCCTCATTCATAGGGTACCATAGGACAATATCTGGTGTGCTCTTAAGATACCTCAAAATCCTCTTTGCAGCTGAGTAGTGAGATTCTTTAGGGCAAGTCTGATACCTAGCTCAAACACATATGTCTTGCCTACTTGCAGTTAGATATAAAAGGAAGGTAATTATCCCTCTATACAAAGTTTCATCAACAGGTTTCCCCACCTCATCTTTGCCTATAGGAATGCTTGAACCCATGGGAGTTTTCATGGTGGAGGAATTCTCCATACCAAACTTCTTGATTAACTCCATGATGAAATTAGACTAGGATATGGACAAGCCATCATCAGTCTGTCTAACTTGGAGACCCAAGAAATACTTAAGTTCACCCATACTACTCATCTCAAACTTCCATTGCATAAGTTTGGCAAACTTTCTGCAAAGGTTGTTATCAGTAGATCCAAAGATAATGTCATCTACATATATCTGGACTAGGATGATCTTTCCCTTAAATTCCCTTAGGAATATGGTCTTGTCTATTTTCCCCCTTGAGAATTTGTTCTCAATGAGGAAGTTAGACAAAGTCTCATACCATACTCTAGGGGCCTACTTTAGCCCATATAGAGCTTTCCTAAGTCTATAAACAGAATCAGGTGAGTTAAGAACAACAAAACCTGGAGGTTGATCAATATAGACCTCTTATTTTAAGTCACCATTCAGGAAGGCTGACTTTATATCCATCTGGTAGACCTTGAATCCCTTGTGTGTAACATATGTAAGAAATAGTCTGATGACCTCCAGTCTTGCTACAAGGGCAAAGGTTTGATCAAAATCAATATCTTCCTCTTGCATGTACCCCTTAGCTACTAGCCTTGCCTTTTTCTTGATTATAATGTCATTTTCATCAAGTTTATTCTTATAAATCCACTTGACTCCAATGACATTATGTCCTTGTGGTCTGGGAACCAGCTTCCAGACCTTGCATCTCTTAAACTGGTTCAGTTCTTCTTGCATAGCAACAATCTAGAATTGATCTATGTTGGCCTCTTCAAATTTCTTTGGTTCAACCTGTTACAGGAAGCTTGAGTATAGTGCTGTATTGATACCATGCTCTGGGTCACTACTCCTTGGCTTGCATCATCAATGATCTGGTATCTTGGATGATCCCTCAGATGCCTAATTGTTGGAGGCAATCTAGCTTCAGCTTCAACTACAGGGGAAGCTCGTTGCTGATCTTCATCCACCTCATTTGTGTCTTGCAGTCCATCTACTGGAATGTTTATTCCATCTTGGATAACTATAGATGCTTCATTGATGGTCATCTTGTCCATCATCTGTTCGGTACCTGTAGTACTAGAAGAGGAGCTTCACAGCTCTTTGTTAATCATAGTAGACTCATCAAAGACTATATAAACAAATTCTTATACAACTTGGCTTTTCAAGTTGTAGATCCTATCGGCTTTGCTATGATTGATGTACCCAATAAAAATCCAATCAAAGGATTTGGCAGCAAACTTAGTCACATAGGAATTCTCATTGTGAAGCACATAACACTTACTAATAAAGATTCTGAGATAGCCCAGGTTTTGTTTTCTGCCTTTTAAGATCTTATAGGGAGTCTTCTTGTGGCTCTTGGTGATAGAGGCCCTATTGAGGACATGGCATGAAGTATTTACTGCCTCAGCCCAGAAATATTCTGGGAGAGATGTATCACTCAACAATGTTCTTCCAGCCTCTATGAGAGTCCTATTCTTCCTCTCAACAATCCCATTTTGCTGGGGAGTTCTTGGAGAAGAAAATTCTTGATGAATCCCTTGCTCTTCATAGAACATTGTCATGCTTTCTGACTGGAATTCAGTTTCATGGTCACTTCTGATTTTGACCACTGAACTGTTAAACTCATTCTGAATTTGCTTGACAAACTTGATGAAGATGTCAAGGGTTTCATTCTTTTTTTGAGAAAGAACACCCAAGCAAATCTGGAATAGTCATCAACCACCACAAGGGTGTAGACTTTCCTACCAAGACTATGAACTGAATTAGGACCAAACAAGTCTATATGCAAGAGGAACAAACACCTTACAGAGTCTTTGGTTCCAATGCCCCTGAAGGAGGCTTTGGTCTGCTTGCCCTTTTGACATGCAGAGCAAATGCCCTTCTTGGTGCACTTCACATTAGGACCATTCCTAACTAGCTCTTGACAAAAGAGCTTACCAATAGTCTTGTAATTCAAGTGAGCAATCCTCTTGTATCATTGGACACAATATGAGACATTCTCTATAACAACCCGACCAGTTAAATAACATATAATAGAAGGTCTGGCCGGGGCCCCACATTATATGCCACAAATAGACGATGAGGTCACAGGTTAATACCAAAATACCAACGCATCCTAACTCAGAGCATTCTAGCGGAAGTTTACAAGTTGCACGAACTCAATCCATGAATGTCTATTACTATATAAATAACTCATTTATATACAAGACCAGCAATGTATACAAGCACACCGCTCACGGCCTTAAGGCCTTACAAGTTTCTCTTTACAAACATATGACTTCATACATCGGCACGCAGCCTGGCCACACATGAAATCCAAAGCTTCACATGGCCTTCGAGGGCCTAACAGCAGTAGCAAGGGCTTCAACTCGCTCACTCCATTTCAGCATCTACAAGGGCAACACCTGCATATAAACATCCACCCCATGGGCGACAAACAAATCAGCGGTCAGCATTCAGCTGACCAATTATAACGACCCTACCCCTTACCCGGGGCAGTGGTTCCTTCCCTGCATGTATTTCAGTCTTAACACATATATACAATACACAATATCATCACAAATGTCGGCCTTCGTGCCAGACATTCCGTGCACTCAGGGCACACTTATGATGTACCAAGCTCCTCAAGGTTCCACCGCCGAATCGAGATGTGTACTTGTTGGTCGGGCATAAGCCTCCAAACCCCTATTAAAGACCTCACGCACCCGTCCACTCAGAGGCACGCACCTCATGACAAACTATGAGAGCTATCAGTCGACCTACCCTCGTAGTGTAACAAGCCTAGGTAAATCGCCCCGCTGCATTGCTACCAATTGACCGCTCACCCGATCCTACCACTGAACTTGTTGGGTGGCCCACCCACTCAGAGGTTCTTAACTTGTTGGCTATGGGAATCAACCGCCAAACCCCTGTTGGAGGCCTCTCGTACCCACCCACTCAGAGGTGTTCGCTTACAACAATCCGATCATTGAACTTTGTGGGTGCCCTACCCACTCAGAGGTTCTTGCATTCCTTTCTCAACACCGGCACACGGTGCCACTTTCCATTCCATCAATACAGCTCGTGCTGAGCATACAACCAAAGGAGCTATACAAATCTTCCTTCTCACCATCACAATAGTTCTCACCATCTCCGTAGGTTAACCGATGTATACACAGAGTCTTCACCAGTTCGCAGCATCACCAATCCAGACATCCATCTAGATGGGCTTCACACAACATGCCTATGACGTACTACACATTTCCGGCTCTAGATGCAGACTCAACAGCTGGAATCACATACGCTCTTCCATCTTTTGATGGAGGATTCCATAGATATACATGCATAAATAAAGGGCTTAACCTGCCCAAGGAAGAAAGACCGTTACCCTTGAAGATCGCTTCGACGCCATTGAGAAAATGGCCGGATGGTAATCACCGCGACGGCCTTGCCTCCACAACTCTGAACTCGGCTCTCGATTTGGACGGCTGAAGCTCCATCGGCGACAGGAAAGCTTCTCCTTCTTCCTCCCTTGCTCTCCTCTCTCTCTTCTCTTTAGAAAGAGAATGGCTAATATGAGAATGAGATATTCATCTCCATTCTCGGCCTTATAAGAGCAGGGATGAACTTGGACCACAGGATCCAAATAGAAGGGAACGAACGATCTCGATCTGCTTTGAAAAGCATCTAAACAGAGTTATAACGGCTTGTGATATGCCCGTGTCACAGGTCGTGTCCCTTGAGCGGTTACAGAACTGACTCAATCTGGATTAGAACACGGGCAACGACACGCCCGTGTCACTCCCTGACATACCCGTGTCAACCAGTACATGGTTGTGTGACTGGCCGTGTCACCCCATCAACACAAGGCTGAAACACCCGAGAGGAACACGACTAAGGCACACGCCCGTGTCCTTGGCCATGTGCCCAACACGCCCCTGTGACACGCCTGTATCACAGACCGTGTTCCACACTTAATGCCACTCCACTCAACGCCATTCAACGCCACTCCACTCAACGCTGCTCGAGCAGGATATGCCCTAGGACACGCCCGTGTATCAGGTCGTGTCGCCTCTCGATGAACGTCGACCGTGTTGTCTCTAGAACTCGACTCGATGCACACCGCAAAGGGCACGCCCTGGGACATGCCCGTGTACCAGGCCGTGTGCACTGGACATGCCCTGGGACACGCTCGTGTCCCAGGCCGTGTCACCCAGCCTGATCTCCAAATTACAATTTGGGGTGTTACAATCTCATTTGCCACTAGACAAATATGAGAGTCTGTCTAGACAAAGAAAGTTTAAGCAGTAAACATTTCCACTCCTAGTGCCTGTTAAGATGACTTCTTGGTCACTTGACCGCTTAATCTGGCACTCATCCTTATTGAAGACATTAACATAGCCAAGATCAGAAAGCTGACTTATGCTTATGAGGTTGTGTTGCAACCCTTCAACATAAGCCACTTTTGTGATAGTGACTATGTCATTAGTAATTTTACCATAGCCTCTAGTCACCCCTCTATCTGAACCACCAAAGATAACCTTGGGTCCATCTTTCACTAGAGTGTAGTCCTTCAAGTTGCTCCTTGTCCCAATCATGTGCCTAGAACAACCACTGTCCAAGTATCATATAGGGGTATGACCACTTGAACTAACCTGCATCATATAATTTACTTTACCTTAAGACCCTAATTTCTATTGGGTCCTAGGTGCATGTTAGTCTTATAATGAACTTGTCTACCAACAACATTTCTAACTGGTAGGCTCACAGCTATTCTTGGCACATCTGGATTATGCCAGCAGTCTACAAAAAAGTGGCCCACTTTGCCATAGCACCAACATTCATGAATGTTGAATCTTCTTTTTTGTGCAGGCCTAGCAGTTTGGTTGACTGCTAGATGAACAGTAGCAAGAGGAGCAACAACCTTCTTCAGATTCCTTATAGCAAGGATCTGACTTGATAGTTTAACTTTCAAGACAGCCTAAACACCTAGAGGGGGGGGGGGGTGAATAGGTTCTACTTCTTTATAAAAACTTCTAGGCAGAATTCAATTTAAAGGCTAACACAATAATCACAGCAATCACATAAAATAAAACATCACAGATTGCACAATGTTTTATAGTGGTTCCCCAAGGTCTGGGTACATCCACTTTCCCCCTTCACCTATCTAGCAGTATGCTAGATTCGGCCAAACTTCCACTAATCTCAGATCAACAGATCCTACAACTCAGAACCCAACTGGTTCCTACAACTCAGGCACAACAGCCCTACCTCAGCCTTGCCCCAAGGCCTACAACTCAGAGAAGACCCTTCTCCTACACTCAGGCAAACAGCCCTACCACTCATAGTTCAACACTCCTACACTCAGCCTTTATAACACAGGCTTACAACTCAGATCTGTGTAAACAGATCCTACAGAAATATAGAAAAGATTATTTAACTGTCTTGCCTAAATTGAGAGAGAAAAGGCCAAGACAATTCTTGATCAGCTGATGAAATCAACTGTATCTGAGCTTTCTTCAAAGCTTCTTGAATATGAACTTAGCTGAGTTGATTTCCAAACAGCTTCTTGAGAATCCACTGGTGGTTTCTTTCTTCTTCTTCAAATTCTGGCTTGATCTCTCTATCCAGCACTTTGAATGATTCTTCTGAATTCTGATTAGAACTCTTCTTTGATCTATCCTTAGATAGTCTTCTTAGATCTTCTGGAGAAGATCTTCTTAAGTGCCTAGCACTTTCTTGAAATGAATTGGATTGTAATCCTTCTCAACTTTTTGATTCTCATCAATGTTTTTCAAAATTACTTTCTCCTTCTGAATCTGTCTATTTATAGACTTTCTTCATGGTAACCGGCTGATCCGGTTTCTAACCGTTTTCTGACAAATCTGACAGCTTCAGTTAACCGGTGGCAACCCACAGCTGTCAAGTCTTCAAACAAGTCCTGTGCCTTAGTCTTGAACCACAAGTTGTCGAGACAGTCTGTCAGAAAGTGTCGAGACCATCTGTCTATCTGTGTCGACACAATTGACTTTGGTGTCGACACAGTCTTCAGTGATGTCGACTAAGTTGCCTTTGAGTCGACACAGCTTCTTCTGAAAATAACTTAGTCTTAACTCTTCAGTGTGTCGACACAAGTCCTGTGTGTCGACACAGTTGTTGTAGAATCATAACTTAGTAAGTGTCGACTTAGCCTTCAGGTGTCGACACAGTCTTCTTTTAACTCTGTTATAATGTGTCGACTCAATCACAATGTGTCGACACATTCTGCTGGTGTAGACAAACTTGAGGTCGACTATAATCTTCTGTGTCGATACATTTTCCCAATGTTGAGGTCGACGCTTTTCTTCTGTGTCGACACAAATTCCCAGTGTTGTGTCGACTTACTTCTTCTGTGTCGACACACTTTCCCAGTATTGTTGTAGACTAACTGCTATGTGTCGACACTGCTTCCCAGTGTTGTTGTAGACTAACTGCTATGTGTCGACATACTTCCTCTGTGTCGACACTTTTTCCCAGTGTAGTTGTAGACTAACTGCTATGTGTCGACACTGCTTCCCAGTGTTGTGTCGACTAATTTCTTCTATGTGTCGACACATCCTTCTCTGTGTCGACACTTGGACTTAGAATTTTTCGGCATACTTTATCAATTCTTCACCTGCACATGTCAACTCAAAACAACATCAAATACACCTTGATGTATATCATTGAGCTAGGTTGGGCTTCTTCAAATCAGGTACACATTTTCCAATGTACCTAACAATCTCCCCCTATTTGGAGAAGTCATAACCCTTATAGCCAATGATATACACCATTTATAAACAGTACTAAATGATGATATATGACAAAAAACACAGGGATACTTAATTATAAACAAAATAATAAAAACATCATAGATAAAACAATCTATCACAGATTTAAACAATATTTTGTTTAATACTGGGTAATGTTTGATTACATTGTTTTACAGTTAATGATCACATCACAACATTACAAAACATTATGAAGGAACTAAAACACAATCAGGATTGATCAGGCTCTCTAATGATAATCCCTTTGCCAGATTGAATTTTAGCTGTCACAGGAGCTTCTGATTCTTCAGCTATCTTCTTTCCTTTTAGATCAGCTTTCTTCTGAGCTTCTTCCTTGAGCCTTTGCCTTTCAAAATAGTGAAAAGGCTTTGGGAAGTACTTGCTTGGCTCCTTAGCATCTGATGGCAGCCTCCCCAGCTTAGCTTTCCTTCTGAATTGTACTATAGCTTCCTGTCTTGCCTCATACTTCTGCCATTCTATCTCATTGTACCACTTCCCTCTCTCATGAACTTTGTCTTGTACAGCCTTCCATGCAGTGAGTATTATGTTCCTTGAAGTAGGACTCCACTGCTCATAATCTGGCTTAAGTGCAGCCTGCTCTCTAAATCTCTTCTTTGTTAATAGAGCATCTTGCTGTTCTTTCAGGAAGGCCTCTGGCATCTCAACTTTCTCAATCACAACATTATTCACCTCCTTTGGAGGACTATACATATCCTACACTTGCTTATCCAGAATATCAAAATCAGAAGGAGGGTAAATAACTTGGGCAACCTCAGGTTGGTTGCCTTCAAGTAGTCCTGCTTGAATGCCTGATTCAGCCATTATATCATCATCACACAAGGGTGGACATCCCAAGGTGGCTCTTATACTATTTGTCACCCATTTAGAGTGCTCTTGGCCTGCATGAATCAATAACCTCTCCCCCTTTATGACTTCTCTAGTCATGTGATCTCTAAGATCATTCTTCTGAAACCTTATCTGTCCTTCTAGATAATTTATACCATCTTTGAAAAATGGTTTCAACTTTTGCAGCTTGGTTGATATGTCCTGTTGGCAGGTGGAGATAGCAGTTTGTACTGAGGCAATGGCATCTTGAAATTTCTTATTAAACTCTTCCTTTTCTTTAGCTCTTGCCTCAGACATTTCAGTGTAATGCTTTTGTAATTGTAGAAGAATCTGATTGTGGGAGTCTTCCAGATTTGCATTCATATTGATTTGATTGGTAATGAAATAGCCTTGCTTCAGGACAACATCATCTACCGTTTTAGTAATAGCCTCCTGTTGTTGAGCTAGATAAACCACAGCATGGCCTCCCTTTTGGAAGCAATCTGTCATTTCTTGCTTATGCATGTTGACTTGAAACTGGATGGACTTTATATCCTGAGCTAAGTCAAACTGAAGTGACTTGCTATTTTCATCAACATACTTTTCCAGAGCCATTCTTTGTTCATCCAATTTCACCTGTAGATCTACCATAAACTTGTTATGATCAAAGGCAGGAGATACTTGTTGAGGTGTTGTCTGTAAAGCCTGCTTATAATTCTTGCTTCCTCTCTTAAATATAATAAGTTTTCTTTTCTTGGCCAGCCTGGCTTCTTCAGTTTCAGTATCAGATGAAGTATCTAGGTGAATTCTTTCTTGAGGAGGATGAAGTGTATCTGCCCCAGTGACCTGTTGCTCAGTCTCAACATCCACTGGCTCCCCCTCAACATGTGGCTCAACTTCAGCTTCCTGATCAATTTCCATACCTATGGACTTCTCAATTTCTTGTCCTCCTCCTACTTTATCAGTAGTAGTATCAGTATCAGGGAATAACTCCTCCAGAGTAAATTTCAGTTGAGCTGTATCTTCTGCAGCAGTTAAATCTTGAGATAAGTCTAACTGTGCTTCCTCTTGCACTTGTACTGACAACAGCTTCTCCTGTACTCGTTCAGTAATTGTAGTATCTAGAGTAGGAGTGGACACTAGCTCCCCCTGAACCTGTGCAGTAATAAGAATATGAGCAATGTCTTTTATAGTAAAATACATTAGCTCCCCCTACACTTGTACCTGATCAAGAGTAGATACATTTTGAGCAGGAGAGTGAACTGGCTCCCCCTGCATCTGTGCAGGTGTTGACACTTTCTGGACTATAGTTGAGTCAGGCTGTTCTTCAACCTATGTCCTGAGTGGGTCTTCTTGTGGTTGTTTAGTTTCTTGAGTTTGAGAAGGGGATTTCACAGGGGTGTCTGGCCTGCTCTCTTCAGGCACATCCTTGGATAGCACCCTATCCCACCTAGAGAACAGTCTCATATCCATCCTTCTCATATGATTGATCTTAGTCCCTGGCAGTTGCTGCAGCACTTCAGGAATCACTCCAGTGAGATATAAGCTCATGATTCTAGCCATGTTGGGCTTCTTGATTCCTTCTTTGATCTTGTCAAAGAGTACTCCTGACCAATCAGTAGGAATTGTAAAAACAATCCTGGTCATAAGGCTGAACATATAGGCAGAAATCCTATCATGTCCACCTGTCTTACAGAGGATCACTTTCCCAACAAATTCAGACAAGAACTTCCCTTGCTGATTCATACCCTTCCTGTTGAATGCAGCTCCAATCTTCATGCTCGAGTCCAGTCCACACCATTGAAGGGCTTCCCTTGTCTTAGAACTAGGAACTTCCTCTTCATTCTCAACTACTTGTAATTGAAAGATCTTTCTGAAACTTCTTGGAGTAATCTTCACCTTAGTCCCTTGAACATTGGACTTAATCTTGAGGCCATTTGAGTGGACTGATGCAGAGATAAAGAACTCGTGCACCTCCTTCTTCCAGATTTTAGTCGGTTCTGAGAGTAGAAATTCTAACCCTGACTCGGAGAGGAGGGTGATAACCCCTTGAACATATGGCGGCGCATTTGCAAAAGCCTGGCGCACCAACTCATACCCTTCATTGATGTTGTCTTCAATCCTTGGCGCCATCGTGAAAGTGAAGGGATAGATACTACTCTAGAGGGGGGGTGAATAGAGTAATCAAATTTTGCACAATACAAAACTTAACTGTCTACCCAACTCCCTTTGAGTGAAGTGCGGAATGAAGAGATTATAGATATTGATTAACCTTAAAGCCTAACACAAGTGTTGTGTGCAAACACAAGCTAACTGTAATTACAGTTAAAGCCTGGAAAACCTAAGCAGCAACTAGCAACCTAGTTATATCTATTCACAGCCACAGTACAAGAAAAATAATAAACAAGCCAGACGACACAAGGAATTTTATAGTGGTTCCCCAAACAACTTGGGTACGTCCACTCTTCTACCCAAACGGTAGGAATCCACTACAGGTTTTTGATCAGGTGCCCTGCCACCAACAGGATCTTCTTCAGGTAGATCCAGAGACCCTTTAGACTTTTGATCAGGTGTCTAAAAACCAAGCACAGGTTTTTGATCAGGTGCCCTGCCACCAAGGGATACTTTTGAAGGGAGTAATAACCCTGTACAGGAGGGGGAAGAAGGTTAAGATGTCTTCTCTATTTTACAATAGATTAGAGAAGCACAAAAAGCTTGCACTGAGCTAGAATGCTCTAAAGAATCAAGGCTCCCCCTGGCTCAAAGATGTCCAGGTGAAGTCTTGCTTCAGTGCAGAAACTCTTCAGAAAATTCTGAAGGAAAGAGCTACAGGAAGAAAATAAATAACAAAAAGAAATCTCTTCAAGCAGCTATTCTTCTTCTTCTTCTTCTTCAAAGAAACTCTGAGTTGAACTTCCTGAAAGCAGGAGAACTCAGGTGAAGAAGAGATGAAGATCTTAACACTTCTCAGTTAGATGGAGTTTGCTGAGAGCAGGAAGCTTGAGCTTGATGAAGGCTTGAGTGCTTTTGAATATGTGTGTAACACTAGCTTTAATCCTTCTGCAAAGGGTTCTTTTTATATCATCATCAAGCAACGGCTCTCTTCCATTTGATTTGTTTTTCTTCTTCTAAGCCTTGAGACCTGGGCTGTAAATATCAAGAAGACAGAAATATTTCTGCAGCAAAACATTCCATAAAAAGGAATAAACCTCTTTCTAAGAAGCTGCAGGCTTAAATCAAATAAACAGATAGACTAAATAAAGTCACATCAGAAACTATCTCTTTATAGCAAAAGAAGACTTTTCAGTCTAACGGCTATAAAGGGGCAGACAGCAGATAAAGTAATTTAAATAGACAGCTAATAAGACAAACAACTTTATCTTAAAAGATTTTAACTCAGGCAATAAGAATAGAGCAAATAATGCCTCGAAACTTTATCATACAGCTTAAAATATCGTGCCAGAAAATGTATTAAATAATTAAATATAATAAATAAATACAAAATATAAAGGCAGACAGAAAACGTCGAACGACCTTCGAAGATCGTCGAACGACGCCAGGAGATCGTCGAACTATCGGGCAGATAGTCGAACGGTCCAGATAGTCGAGCTATCAAATAGATAGTCGAGCTACCGCAGCAGATAGTCGAACTATCAGGACAGATAGTCGAACTATCAGATAGTCGATCTATCTAGGACAGATAGTCGAACTATCAAGCGCAGAGAAATAGTCGAGCTATCAAGCAGATAGTCGACCTACCTCAGAAAACAGATAGTCGATCTATCAAAAGATAGTCGAACTATCAAAACAAACTAGATAGTCGAACTATCAACAGATAGTCGAACTACCAGCGCAGAACAGATAGTCGAACTATCAACAGATAGTCGAACTACCAGCGTAGAACAGATAGTCGAACTATCAACAGATAGTCGAACTACCAGCGCAGAACAGATAGTCGAACTATCAACAGATAGTCGAACTATCAGCGCAGAACAAGGCGTCGACCAACTGATAGACGATCGTCGATCAGCCGATAGACGATAGTCGAACGGCGTTCGACTATAGTCGAACGAAAAACCTACTTAACCAAATTCTCAATTTGGAAAAGCGAGGACCCTACAGCTAGACTCCTAACCATTGACCATAGATATTTCTTGGGTCAAGGAGCACAAAGGAGAGGACTGAACTCAAATCAGACTAGGGTACCAACAATCTCCCCCTATTTGAGTTAAGTCTCTCAGAAACTAAAACAACTAGCAATAGAATACTAAAATTAAATTCAGCAGATAGTTAATTAATAAACTGGCAGATTATCAATCAGATAAACAAATAATCAAATATCACAGCAGTTAATCAAACTATTTAGAATCTTTAGGGTCAGGTAATGGATCAGAAGAACTAGAGACAAAAGAAATTTTTCTAAGCGGGTCATCTGATTCCTTCTTTGACATCTTCAGATCCTGCATTCCAAGAATCTTTAGCTCTGTAGCTCTGGGGACAACAGCTTCAGGATGTTTTTCCATGTACTTTGCTGGATCAAATATCTCAGGATTGACTTGGAATTTTTCAAATTCTTTCTTTCTATATGCTGACATCGTAGTAAAGCCAGTTGTATCTTTGCCTTCGGCTCTTGCTTTTCTTATTTGGGCTGCTCCTACAAGCTCTTGAAAGCGAGCCATCCTAAAATTAGGATCGAGCTCAGGATTTTCATATATGGGCTCTGGAGAAGCAGCATCAGCTATTTTATCTAGATAATACATAAGAATAAACTTAGCACAAGGGACTTGCTAGAAGGTTTTAAAACACTGTAAACTATTTACCTTTCGAAACACTTTTCTCAGTTTGAACTGGAGAAGGAGGTGGGGAAAAGGTTGGTCTTTGGGCCACAACCTCCTTCATTGGTCTTTGAGATCCATAAGATGATCTGCCTTGAGAACTTTGATGACCTTGTCTAGGTTGGGGCTGAGCAGACGCAGATTTTCCATAGGCGGCAGATTGATTGGCAGGTAGATTCCCAGAGGCTCCTGCACCAGGAGGTGGAGGAGGACCTTTGGGAGTCCATCTGGAGACTGGACTGTCATACCTCTTTGTTCTCTTCCTTTCTTTTTGCTGATTTTTCGAAAACCTCATCCAATGCTGAAAATCTTTTGATTTGGGGTCAATGCCCTTCAAAATATAGTATGGAATGTCATTATCCTTGTTTGGAGGAGGAGGAGGAGCAGCTTTTCTTTTCTTAGCAGCAGATTTCTTTTTCTTTGATTTTTCAGAAACGTCTGAATCATCATCATCATCAGAATGGGATGATGGAGGGTTCTCATAGGGATCATAGGCTTCTGAGACAGCCTTTTCTTTAAGCTTTGAGACAGATTTCTCCCTTTCTTCTTCCAGGGCATCCATAGCCAGAAGGGAGTCTAAATCTAAACCAGGAGAATCATCCCAGATGGATGACTTCTCAAATTGCAACTCTTTCTCTTTTTCTTTTAGAGATTGAACTCTTAATTCCCAAGCAGCCCTTGCTTGAATTTCTTCCAAATTTAAAACAGGAGAATCAACTTTGATTTCCTCTTGATTTTCATTCTCTTTATCATTTAAAAACACATCCAATTCTGGATCTAATTTAGTATCAGAATCACTTGGAGCAGCCTCAGAAACAACTGCTATTTTCTGGGCAGTTAAATCTTCTTTAATAAAATCTGTAGAATCAAGAACACAGATCTGCTAAATAAGCTTGAATCATCCCTTCAAGGTATTCACCAGCAAGCAAATAAATTGACTCATCAATAAACCGGATTAGGGAATTACCTTCATATTTAACCATCTCCCAGCAGTCATTCAGATATTTAGTTATGATTCCTTCCAGGAATCTGGCAATCGTAGGAGAGGTTATATCTTCTAAGCATACTTTCACTGCAATTTCTGATAGCAGGATTCCATCTGATATTTCCTTCTCAGTCAAGACTGGAGCTAAAACTTTCTTAGCAGGAGCAATCTCTTCCTCAGCTGGAACAATTTCTTCCTCAGCTGGAGCAATTTCTTCCTCAGCTGAAGTTACCACTTTCTCAGCTGGAACAATCTCTTCCTCAGCAGGAGCTGTCTCTTCCTGATCAGTCATAACAACATCTGGAACTTCTTCTGGCTCAACTTGAGCAGATTCTGGCTGGACAGATACGACAACATCTGGAGCTATCTCTATTTCAGCTGGAGGGGAAGCAGGAAGGTCTGAGACATCTTCATTGAACATCTCCCCCTGCCTGATTTCAGTAACTACTGAAACCAGGCCCCTAGAGGTAGATGGCTCAGCAGATTTAGAAATGGATTGGATGGAGGCAGTTAGACGGTCAATGGAGGCAGCAAGGGGAGCGATTGCCTCGTCAATCATGGTTTTGATTGACGGGGTAATCAGCTCCACGATGCGGATGATAATCTCTGGAGAGATATCAAAAGAAGATGGATGAGAGGTGGATGGATCAGCAGCAGAGATGGTAGATGTGCTGGGATGGAGGATGGTGTGAACAGGGGATCGAACTGGAGATACAGCAGGAGAGGGAGCAGGGGATGGGGAATGAACCGGGGAATTAACGGGAGATGCATGAGGAGTAAGAATTCTCTCTGAACCTAACAAATCGAAGCTAGGAGCAGATATCCTAGCCAGATATGCAGGTAGAGGAGAGGCTGGAGGAGACAGAGGAACAACCACGGTTGTTTCAGGTGCAGCAGAAGAAGAGGGTCGTACCTCAGCAGAAGTTGATGGTACTTCAACTGAGGTAGATGGCAAAACAGAGGAGGAGGAAGGGATAGCTGAGCCAGCTTCACTAGGTTGAGGAGCGACTGAAGCAGTCCTTGTGTCCTCAGATTGCGCTGGAGCAGATTTCACGAATGTCCTCTTCCACTTTGAAAACAGATGGGGATCCATCTTCTTGCTGGCATTGATGGTAGTTGCGGCAGAACTCAGCAGCTGGGGGAATTTCTCCTTAAGAAAAATTCCAATAACCCTTCCCAGGGTGACTTCCTTCTTTCCTGTCTTCTTCCTGATCAAATCAAACAGAACTGCAGCCCAATCGATCCTCTTTCGATTAACAATTGCACACATAAGTGCGAATTGCTGTCTTGTTATGTTATCATGGGCAGAGTGCTTGCCCAGAATCACTTTTCCGACAACCTCAGCGAGGAACTTGATCTTGAAAGGGAAATTTACCTTGAGCAACTTGGAGGAAATGCCTTCAGCATGTCCCAGCTCGACGAGCATCCTTCCAAACTCCTGAGCATCTTGCTCATAATCTTCGTCACCGATAACCAAACCAAAAACATCAGAAAGAACGGCCGGAGTTAGGATAGCTTCTACTCCGCCGATGGTACCGATCATCGACTCGTCTGTGGAAGACGACGTGAAAGCCCATTCTTTTATTTCTGGAATATTAATCTTGATCCTTTCAGACATCAGCTTCTCTAGGCCTTGATCTCTGCAGAGCTGGAGAACTTCCACTATGCCGGCATCGCAACTGCTGAAAGCTTCAAAATCTACACTGAATCCTGCATCGAACTTGACGACGGCTAGAACAGCTGGAGAAATCGCCATTGAATCACTGGAGAAACGCGAGAAGGAGGAGGAAGACGAAGGGGACGGAGCGACAGAAAATCGCAAGCGGGAAAGCAGAATGCGAAAGGGCACGTTCCGTCGACGATAAAGCAACATATCTTTTAACCTAGGTCGACTATCGGCTTTATATTGAACCGGATATAGTCGGTCTATTTAAAAAGATCTTGAACCGATAGTCGAACGGCCGTTCGACGATCGGCTCAGAAGCAGAGTAGTCGGACAATCATTTGACTATTTCTGGCTTCTCAAACAAAAGGCTGTCGTCGTCCGGAGATCGACGATGAGCTCAGCCTGTTCGACGATGGTCGAACGTCGATCGACGATCTTCAAACAGATAAGCTATCATTAACCAGAGGTCGACGATAGGCTCAATCCGTTCGACGATCTTCGATCATCGTTCGACGATCTTCAAGCAGACCTCAACATAGGCAGATATCGTCACACTTAGTCTCGTCCATTTATCATGCCTAGTTGGACTAAAAAGAACAGATGCTTCTGTTCATCTAAAGGCTTGGTGAATATATCACCTCTCTGAAACTCAGTGGATATGAACTCAAGACAGATCTTGTTCTTTTCCACACAATCTCTCAGGAAATGGTGCCTAATCTCAATGTGCTTGGTTCTAGAGTGGTGCACTGGATTTTGTGCAATAGAAATAGCACTGGTACTATCACACATGATCTTGGTGTTCTTGTGTGAGTAACCATAATCCACAAGCTGGTTTTGAATCCACAGGATCTGTGAACAACAACTAGCAGCAGCTATATATTCAGCCTCTGCAGTTGAAGTTGAGACAGAAGCATGCTTCTTACAGAACCAAGAGACCAATCTCTCTCCCAGGAACTGGCAAGTTCCTGAGGTGCTCTTCCTGTCAACTCTGCAACCAGCATAGTCAGAATCAGAATATCCAATTAATTCAAACTCTGACTCAGCTGGGTACCAAAGTCCTAGATTTGGACATCCTTTCAGGTATCTCAGGATTCTCTTTAGAAGAATCAGATGAGATTCCTTGGGGTTGACCTGGAATCTAGCACAAAGGCATGTAGCAAACATTATATCTGGCCTACTTGCAGTTAGATATAATAGGGAACCAACAATGGCCCTATAATTCTTTTGATCAACTGGCTTGCCGTGATCATCAGAATCAATAACTACATTAGTAGCCATGGGTGTAGGCATTGCTGAAGCATCAGCCATCCCAAATTTCTTTACCAATTCCTTGGCATATTTGGATTGGGAGATGAAGATACCATCAGCATCTTGCTTAACTTGGAGACCAAGGAAGTAAGACAACACACCCATGCTACTCATCTCAAACTTAGAGTGCATCAAGTTGGAAAACTTTTTGCAAAGTTTGGGATCAGTGGAGCCAAAGATAATATCATCTACATACACCTGAACTAACAGGATTGTGTCCTTGTGATGCTTAACGAAAAGGGTTCTATCAACTACTCCCCTAGTGAAGTTGTGCTCTAACAGGAAACTAGCTAGAGTCTCATACCAGGCTCTAGGAGCTTGCTTTAGTCCATAAAGAGCTTTCTGTAACTTAAAAACATGAGAAGGCTGAGTTGATGAAACAAACCCTGGTGGTTGTTCAACAAACACCTCTTCCTTAAGCTCACCATTTAGGAATGCACTTTTGACATCCATTTGGAACACCTTAAACTTCATGTAGGCTGCATAGGCCAAGAAGATCCTTATTGCTTCTAGCCTTGCAACAGGAGCAAAGGTTTGGTCATAGTCTATACCTTCCTCCTGTCTGTAGCCCTGAGCTACAAGCCTAGCTTTATTCCTTACTATTATTCCATTTGCATCTAACTTGTTTCTATACACCCACTTGGTGCCTATGATCAGTTGGCCTTTAGGTCTTGGAACCAAAGGCCAAACTTTACATCTCTCAAACTGATTGAGTTCCTCTTGCATTGCAATGATCCAGTGGGGATCTAGCTCTGCTTCTTTAAAGGTGAGGGGCTCAACCTGTGAGAGGAAACAAGCATGCATCACATCCTGTCTTAATTGATGTCTTGTTTGCACACCAGCTGATATGTCTCCAATTACTTGAGATGTGGGATGATCTCTAAGTGTGACAATATCAGCAGGTGGGATGTGATCTTCAGCAACAGTTGGGATTAATTCCTCAGGAGGAATTTGATCTACTGTTGGTGGAACAACAACAGCTTCAACAGCTTCAGCAATGTCTTCAACACTGTCTGATTCAGTGATCCGAAGAGTTGAAAGTTGAAGGATTTCTTGAGGGGCATCATGTACCTGCAAAGAACTGGAGGAAGGAGAATTTTCTTTCTCCTTGTAAAACATCTGAGACTCATCAAAAGTCACATGCACAGATTCCTCTATCTTACAGGTTGATTTGTTATAAACCCTATAAGCTTTGCTTACCTGGGAATATCCAAGCATGATTCCCATTGAAGCTTTTGCTTCAAATTTTCTAATATATTCTTTATTATTGTTATGAATATAAACAGTACAGCCAAAAATTCTAAAGTAATTAATTTTTGGTTTCTTTCCTTTAAGCAACTCATAAGGAGTTTTACACTTAAGTTTGTGTATCAAACTTCTATTCAAGACATAGTTAGCTGTACTAACAGCTTCTGCCCAATAGGATAGAGGCATGTTAGCATCTGCCAACAATGTGCTAGCAGCTTCAATTAGTGTTCTATTCTTCCTTTCAACTACCCCATTTTGTTGGGGAGTTCTAGGAGCTGAGAAGCTATGTTTGATACCTTCTCTCTCACAGAATTCTTGCATGAGAAGAGAGTCAAACTCAGTACCATGATCACTTCTGATCAAGGCCACATGAGTAGAGTACTCAGTCTGCACACAAAGTAGAAAGTCTGTAAGGGCTTTGAAGTTATCAGACTTAGTTCTCAAAAAGAAAACCCAACTGAACCTAGAGAAGTCATCTACAATTACTAATGTGTAATACTTCCCTCCTAGACTCTGTACATTTATTGGGCCAAAAAGGTCCAAGTGTAATAAATACAGGATTCTAGGAGAATCACTTTTATTAACAGATTTAAATGAATTCTTGGTTTGCTTGCCTAGCTGACAAGCCTTGCATAGGCTCTCCTTCTTGTAGGGGCAAGAAGGTAAACCTCTAACAAGGTTGTGCTTAGATAACCTAGATATGTTCTTGAGGTTTACATGACTAAGCCTTTTATGCCATAAAGAATTATTATTAAGGGTTAATTCATTAAACAGGCAGATTTCAGAATGAGATGAATTAAAATCTACTAAATATATATTGCCTATTCTATTACCTATCAAGACAACATTATTATTTAAAGTAATATTGTAAGAGGAGTTAGAAAAAGAAACCTGGTAGCCAGCATCACATAGCTGGCTAACTGAAATCAGGTTGTGCTTCAGTCCACTGACATAAGCAACTCTCTTGAATATAACAGCTCCAATTGTGATCTTGCCATATCCTTCTGTCTGACCACAGCTGGAGTCTCCAAAGATAACCTTTGGGCCGAGCTTTGCTTTGTACTTTGACAGTAGCTCTTTGTTTCCTGTCATATGCTTAGAGCATCCACTATCCAAATACCACTTATTTTGAGTGATTGGATAGGCCTTCACCTGCAAAACAGCTATTTAGACAGAGTGGACCCAGGTAACCTTGGGTCCCTTGTTTTTCACATAAGAAAAACTGGAGATATAAGAAAATGCAGGCTGAGGGTGATAACCTAGAGGGTGAGATCTCCTAGGTGGGATTCTCCATGCAGATGATGGGTCAACAAACCTAGGGTTTCTATTTTCATTTAAGTTTCTATGGAATGGATTATGATTTTGAAAATCATGTTGAAATCGTCGATCGACGTTCGACGATGGGCGCTCAGATCGTCGAGCTTCGTTCGACCATGGAGCATCCGATCGTCGAGCTGCGTTCGACGCTTTTTGCATTTCTTTGAAAAACTTCTTTCTCTTTTCTCTCTTAGCCTTATTTAATGTTTTATTTACAAGGTTTACTTGCTCAGTGTTCTTCTTTCCACTAGCTGAAATGAAGTTCACTGGAGTTGAAAGGTTATTTTTAAGGAGGACTGGGGGTTCACTGGGAGAAGCTCCTAAGCCTAGTTTATCATTACCTGACCTAGTGTTGGTCATGCTGGTAATTTCTAATAGCTTAAGGCTTCTACCATTAAGTGACTCTTCTAGTCTCTTAGACTTAGCTAACTCCATTTTAAGAAATTTGATTTCTTCACTACAAGTAGTGAGTTCTTCCTTTAACCTAACATTTTCAGAGGCTATTGATTCAGAGTCAGCTAGCCTATTTCTAAGTTCTTTTATCTCTTTTTCTGAACTAATTAAATCTAAACATAGAGATTTAAAATCTAACTTAAACTCTTCTGAAGTAAAATCATAAGATGAAAGTACCTCATCTTCAGTAGGCATTTCTTCATCTGAGTCAGAACTCTCTACAGCAGAGTGGTTGCTGCAGGCATCTATTGCCATGAGGCAAACTTCTTTTGCCTTCTTTTCTTCTTCATCCTCACTAGAGCTTGAGGATGAGGATTCTTCATCAGAATCACTCCAGGTTTCAGCAATGAAACCTCTCTCCTTCTTCTTGTTTTTGTAGGAGGATGGCTTGGAGTGCTTCCTGTGTTGTTCTTTATCTTTTCTCTTTTCTTTGTTTTTCTCCTCTGGACACTCTGGCAAGATGTGTCCAGGCTTCCTGCACCCATAACAAATAATTTCTTTAGTTGGAGTACGATCATACCTTGGCTTTTCTTCATACTTTGAAGATTTTCTTCTGAACTCTTTTCTCCCCATTTTGAGAAATCTCTTGGCAAACAATGCCATGAGCTCCTCATTTGATTGGCTGCCTTCTGAGGCTTCAGCAGCTTTAAGAGCTAGAGATTGCTCTTTTCTTGTTGGAGTGGGGGTCTTGGCTTCTGCTTCAGCTTCCCTTGTCTTCAGCACTTGCTCAAAAGATTTGAGCTTGCCGAGAAGGGCTTCAGTTGATATCTCATTGGTGCTTCTGGCTTCCTTGATTGGCCAGATCCTCAAATCCCATGTGCTAGGAAAGCACATAAGGATCTTATCATTGACCTCTGTCAATGAGATATCCTTGTCAAGGGTCCTCAGCTCATTGATGATTGAGCTGAGCCTGGTGTACATCGCTTCAACTGATTCAGCATCAGTCTTCTTGAAATTCTCATACTGTGAGATAAGGTTGGACCTCCTGTCCTTCCTTTCATCAGCTGAACCAGCTACAATCTGGTTCAGTGTGTCCCACATGGCCTTAGCTGAGGAGCAGTCGGCCACCTTCTGGAACACCTCATCAGACATAGTCTGAGCCAGTATATTCATTGCTTTGGCATCAGCAATTTTGGCCTTCTTGTACTCATCATTATAATCTGGAGGAGGCACTGCACTCAAATCAGATGATGAGGCAGTGGCAGCAGCAGGTGCTCTTGGGGGACCTGACAAAATAGAAGCAAAAATACTCTCATCAATAGAGTTCATATAAAGTTTGATCCTTGCCTTCCAGATGCCAAACTTTGCTAAGTTGCATGCTGGAGGTCTGGTGCTAGAATAATCCTTAGACTGGGCCATGATAGTGAATTTCTATAAACTCTTGGTATCTATCAGGATCTTGTGACTTAGGTGTTAGCCTATACAGTCAGTCAACCTCCCTCTGATACCAATTGAAAGTGAAGGGATAGATACTACTCTAGAGGGGGGGTGAATAGAGTAATCAAATTTTGCACAATACAAAACTTAACTATCTACCCAACTCCCTTTGAGTGAAGTGCGGAATGAAGAGATTATAGATATTGATTAACCTTAAAGCCTAACACAAGTGTTGTGTGCAAACACAAGCTAACTGTAATTACAGTTAAAGCCTGGAAAACCTAAGCAGCAACTAGCAACCTAGTTATATCTATTCACAGCCACAGTACAAGAAAAATAATAAACAAGCCAGACGACACAAGGAATTTTATAGTGGTTCCCCAAACAACTTGGGTACGTCCACTCTTCTACCCAAACGGTAGGAATCCACTACAGGTTTTTGATCAGGTGCCCTGCCACCAACAGGATCTTCTTCAGGTAGATCCAGAGACCCTTTAGACTTTTGATCAGGTGTCTAAAAACCAAGCACAGGTTTTTGATCAGGTGCCCTGCCACCAAGGGATACTTTTGAAGGGAGTAATAACCCTGTACAGGAGGGGGAAGAAGGTTAAGATGTCTTCTCTATTTTACAATAGATTAGAGAAGCACAAAAAGCTTGCACTGAGCTAGAATGCTCTAAAGAATCAAGGCTCCCCCTGGCTCAAAGATGTCCAGGTGAAGTCTTGCTTCAGTGCAGAAACTCTTCAGAAAATTCTGAAGGAAAGAGCTACAGGAAGAAAATAAATAACAAAAAGAAATCTCTTCAAGCAGCTATTCTTCTTCTTCTTCTTCTTCAAAGAAACTCTGAGTTGAACTTCCTGAAAGCAGGAGAACTCAGGTGAAGAAGAGATGAAGATCTTAACACTTCTCAGTTAGATGGAGTTTGCTGAGAGCAGGAAGCTTGAGCTTGATGAAGGCTTGAGTGCTTTTGAATATGTGTGTAACACTAGCTTTAATCCTTCTGCAAAGGGTTCTTTTTATATCATCATCAAGCAACGGCTCTCTTCCATTTGATTTGTTTTTCTTCTTCTAAGCCTTGAGACCTGGGCTGTAAATATCAAGAAGACAGAAATATTTCTGCAGCAAAACATTCCATAAAAAGGAATAAACCTCTTTCTAAGAAGCTGCAGGCTTAAATCAAATAAACAGATAGACTAAATAAAGTCACATCAGAAACTATCTCTTTATAGCAAAAGAAGACTTTTCAGTCTAACGGCTATAAAGGGGCAGACAGCAGATAAAGTAATTTAAATAGACAGCTAATAAGACAAACAACTTTATCTTAAAAGATTTTAACTCAGGCAATAAGAATAGAGCAAATAATGCCTGGAAACTTTATCATACAGCTTAAAATATCGTGCCAGAAAATGTATTAAATAATTAAATATAATAAATAAATACAAAATATAAAGGCAGACAGAAAACGTCGAACGACCTTCGAAGATCGTCGAACGACGCCAGGAGATCGTCGAACTATCGGGCAGATAGTCGAACGGTCCAGATAGTCGAGCTATCAAATAGATAGTCGAGCTACCGCAGCAGATAGTCGAACTATCAGGACAGATAGTCGAACTATCAGATAGTCGATCTATCTAGGACAGATAGTCGAACTATCAAGCGCAGAGAAATAGTCGAGCTATCAAGCAGATAGTCGACCTACCTCAGAAAACAGATAGTCGATCTATCAAAAGATAGTCGAACTATCAAAACAAACTAGATAGTCGAACTATCAACAGATAGTCGAACTACCAGCGCAGAACAGATAGTCGAACTATCAACAGATAGTCGAACTACCAGCGCAGAACAGATAGTCGAACTATCAACAGATAGTCGAACTACCAGCGCAGAACAGATAGTCGAACTATCAACAGATAGTCGAACTATCAGCGCAGAACAAGGCGTCGACCAACTGATAGACGATCGTCGATCAGCCGATAGACGATAGTCGAACGGCGTTCGACTATAGTCGAACGAAAAACCTACTTAACCAAATTCTCAATTTGGAAAAGCGAGGACCCTACAGCTAGACTCCTAACCATTGACCATAGATATTTCTTGGGTCAAGGAGCACAAAGGAGAGGACTGAACTCAAATCAGACTAGGGTACCAACACATCGATTCGTCGAGAAAGCTTGAGAGAAGAGAGAAAGATAGACTGTCGACACAGGGTTTTAGTCTCGAAAACCTTGGAAGCGTGTCGACAGAAAGAGTTTTTGACCTATTTATACCTTCTGTTGAAAGAAGTTCAAAAGGCGCCAAAAACAGACTAAATGTGTCGACACAGACGGAATGTGTCGACACAAACTTCTATTGTCTCGACATTACTTCAGCCTACTATGTGTCGACACCAATTTGTGGTTATGTCGACACCTTGGATACATAGTAGATAGACAGAAATTCGGTGTCGACTCTAAGGATAAGTGTCGACATATATTCTGTAAGTGTCGACACCATTATCCTGGTTGAGTCGACATTACATTTTTGGTTAAGTCGACAATATAACTCTTAAGTGTCGACACATATTCTCTGTGTCGACACAATATTTCTGACTTGTCGACATTATTTCTCTGAGTCGACACATTATTACTAAATGTGTCGACACATTCTTACTTAGCCAATTTCTGTTGGTTCAACACCACTTGTAAGTGTTACTTCAATGTGTCCTTTTTTAACACTTAATTATGTTGTTATTACTTTAACTTACTTAAATACCACTTCAATTGCATTGTTAATGATTTTGTTAATACATTAATCAATAGTTAACATACCTAATTCAATTTTGAATTTATTGAATTTGGTTTCATCTAAAGGCTTAGTAAATACATCTGCTATTTGATAATCTGTTTTTACAAATTCCAATGAGATGTCTCCTTTTTCTACATGTTCTCTAAGAAAATGGTATTTGATTTCTATATGCTTAGTTCTACTATGAGAAACTGGATTATTAGCAATAGAAATAGCACTCTTAGAATCACATAAAAGGGGTGTTCTACTTACCTGAATACCATAATCCTTAAGCTGATGCTGCATCCACAATAGCTGTGCACAGCAGCTTCCAGCAGCAACATACTCTGACTCAGCTGTGGAAATTGCCACACTAGTCTGCTTCTTACTACTCCATGATATTAGTCTTCCTCCCAGGAATTGACAAGTACCTGTAGTACTCTTTCTATCCTCTCTACATCCTGCAAAATCTGCATCTGAATAGCCTGTTAGTTGAAAATCTCTATTCCTAGGGTACCAAAGACCTAGATTAGGTGTGCCCTTAAGATATCTCAGAATCCTTTTGACTGCAGTATAATGAGATTCTTTAGGACAGGCTTGGTACCTAGCACAGACACATGTAGCATACATAATATCTGGTCTACTAGCAGTGAGATATAGTAGTGAGCCAACTATTCCTCTATACAAAGATTCATCAACAGGTTTACCTGCCTCATCTTTGCATATAGGCATACTTGTTCCCATAAGAGTTCTCATAGTGGAGGATGACTCCATACCATATTTCTTAATTAATTCTTTGGTGAACTTAGACTGGGATATGGACAATCCATCATCAGTCTGTCTTACTTGGAGTCCCAAGAAGAACTTAAGTTCTCCCATACTGTTCATCTCAAACTTCCCTTGCATAAGTTTGGCAAACTTTTTACAAAGGTTGTTTTCAGTAGATCCAAATATTATGTCATCAACATAGATCTGAACTAAGATGATCTTACCTTTGGATTCCCTAAGGAATAGAGTTTTGTCTATCTTTCCTCTTGAGAATTTATTCTCAACGAGGAAGGTAGACAGGGTTTCATACCAAGCCCTTGGAGCTTATTTTAACCCATACAAAGCTTTCCTAAGCTTATACACAGAATCAGGTTTAAGAGGATCTACAAAACCTGATGGCTGCTCTACATATACTTCTTCTTTAAGATCACCATTCAGAAATGCTGACTTCACATCCATCTGGTATACTTTGAAGTCTTGGTAGGCTGCATAGGCAAGGAACATTCTGATTGCCTCCAGCCTTGCTACTGGAGCAAAGGTTTGATCAAAGTCGATCCCTTCTTCCTGCCTGTATCCTTTTGCAACTAACCTTGCTTTATTCTTCACTATTATCCCACTTTCATCCAGCTTGTTCCTATAGATCCACTTAGTTCCAATTATGTTGTGGCCTCTTGGTTTAGGAACAAGCTCCCAGACTTTGCACCTTCTGAATTGATTCAGCTCCTCTTGCATAGCATCAATCCAGTGCTGGTCTTGGATAGCTTCTTCAAACTTCTTAGGTTCCATTTGAGACAAGAAACTTGAATGCAAAACTGTGCTTTGATTTCTGCTTCTAGTTTGCACTCCTTGTCTTGGATCACCTATTATCTGATCAGCAGGATGATCTCTTAGATATCTTATAGCTGGAGGAAGATTCCCTTCAGGTTGAGCATCTCCAGCTTCTTCATTCTGCTGAACCTCTTGGTTTTCATCAGCTTCCATTATCTCTTGTACTCCCCCTGGACAGCAGCCTTCATTTTCCAATGCTCCATCTTCCTTTGAAGCTTCAGCAATGGAGAGCTTGTCCATCCTCTTGCTTATACCTGTTGAGTCATTTGATCTACAAGACAACTCACAATTGATTAATCTTGTTTCATCAAATACAACATGCACAGATTCTTCAACAACTTGAGTAGTTAAGTTGAAGACTCTATAGGCCTTACTATTTGTGTTGTACCCAACAAATATCCCATCCTGGGATTTGGCAGCAAACTTAGTCAAATATGACTTGCCATTGTTAAGTATATAGCACTTGCAACCAAAGATCCTAAAATAGGATAGATTTGGTTTTCTGCCTTTCACAATCTCATAGGGAGTCTTTCTGTGGCTTTTGGTGATAGAAGCCCTATTGATGACATGACAAGCAGTGTTAACTGCCTCAGCCCAGAAATATTCTGGGAGAGAGGTGTCACTCAATAGAGTTCTACCAGCTTCAATTAATGTTCTATTCTTTCTTTCAGCAATTCCATTTTGCTGAGGTGTTCTAGGTGAGGAGAACTTGGAAAATCCCAAAGTCTTTACACAAGTTTGTTATGCTTTCAGATTGAAACTCAGTACCATGGTCACTTCTGATTTTGACCACTGTACTATTCAGTTCATTCTGAATTTGCTTTACAAAATTAAGTAATACACTTGGGGTTTCAGATTTTTGTCTCAGAAAGAACACCCATGTAAATCTAGAATAGTCATCTACAACCACAAAAGTGTAGACCTTCCTACCTAGACTATGAACTGGCATAGGACCAAAAAGATCCATATGCAAGAGGTATAAGCACCTCACAGAATCCTTGTTTTCAAGGCTTTGAAAGGAGGATTTTGTCTGCTTTCCCTTTTGACAAGCTGAGCATATCCCTTCCTTTATACACTTAATTTGAGGTCCATTCCTCACTAGCTCTTTGCTAAAGAGTTGGCCAATTGTCTTGTAGTTTAGATGAGCCAATCTCTTGTGCCACTTAACACAATGAGAAGCATTGTCATCAGCTACAAGATAGATGGGAGAAGCCTTATTCTCACATTCAAAATTAAGACAATATACATTTCTCTTCCTATACCCAGTCAATATGATCTTTTGATCACTTGACCTCTTGATATGACATCCATCTTTAACAAATGAAATGTCATATCCTAAATCACTTAGCTGGCTTCTGCTTATTAGATTATGTTTCAAACCTTTTACATAAGCCACTTGAGTGATAGTAATTAGGTTAGAAGAAATGTTACCAAACCCTTTGATGACTCCTTTTTCAGATCCACCAAAGATCACTTTAGGTCCATCTTTGACAGATGAATACTCCTTCAGCAGCCCCTTTGTTCCAGTCATGTGCCTGGAACAACCACTATCCAAGTACCATATAGGGGCATGGTTACTTGGATTCACCTGCAATACAGAATTACTTACCCTTAGAACCCAAGTAAGTCTTGGGTCCTTGGTTCAGGTTAGCATTAATAAAGCTATCATAACCTCTTCTAACAGGTAGACTCTTATTCTTTATAACACTTGTGTTATACCAGCAGTCTAATGTAAAATGGCCTCTCTTGCCACAGCACCAACATTCAAACTTATTATATCTAGATCTAGATACATCCTTGTCAGAAGAATTTCTGTTCATTGCTGGTGCTGTTGCAACTTCACCTACTGATTTCTTAAAACCATTGGGTTTATGACCATAGGTAGGCCTGCTTGCATTTACACCCTTGTTCTTCAGAACATTAGTCTTAATATGACCTTGAATGTCTTCATGATCATATTTGTTAGAAGGCACTTTCACCTTACTAAACTTTATGGGGACTGAAAGGTTTAGTGGCTGAACAGGAGCTTTGCCTTTCCTCTTGAATCTCCCAGCCCTGGAGTTACCTTTAAATCCTATCCAGCCTTACCCTTTTGAGTGACAAATTCATCTATCAAGGGTAAGACAGATTTTGGCTTAGAGTAACTAGCCACTAAATCCCTTTCAATTCTAAGTCTGGCCTCCAGACTCTTCACTTGATCATTAGTATAATTAATTGTGCCCATCTGAATAATAGTTATATTCTTCAGCTTGGCAATTTCATTTAATTTTTGATCAAGGACTTTTTCTAACTCAGTTGTTGCAACCCTTAGTTCAGCAATTTCCTGAGCCTGAGATTTAACCAGGTTCTTGCTTTTCTTAAGGGCCTGCAACAAGTCCCCATACTTATCTATCAATTGATAGACATCTCCTTCAGATTCAGATGCATCTTCATCACTTGATGCAGATGTAGCTGATTCTTCACTTGTATTACAAACAGATGTACTGGAAGGACATTTTACCTCATTAGGACCAGACTGATTCTGGCATATGTCCTCTTCTGATCTTGTCATCAACCCCATGCATTGATGTTCATTGATGGAGTCTAGCAACTGCATAAACTCCTCTTCCTCAGATGCAACATATAGTCCAATATATGCTTCAGCTTCAGATCCTGATTCTGAAGTTGACTGGTCTGATAGACTCTTATCTTTCTTTGCTACAAAGGATTTCTCCTTCTTGCCTTTCTGATAAGTCTTCTTCTTTTCTGAAGATTCCTTTCTCTTGTCAGGACAATCAGCCACTACATGTCCAGGCCTATTGCAACAATAACAGACAATCTTTGAAGTAGTGGCTTTGCTGGGTTTTGATCTGCTCTTCTCTTTCCTTGATGACCTTTTCTTCTTATAATAGTCATCAACTTGCTGTGATGGGGAAGGCCTAGACTTCCACTGCTTCTTCTTCAAGAACCTCTGGAATTGTCTTGTGAATGCAGCAAAATCTGCATCTGAATCACAGCTTTCAGAACCCTTATTTGAACTTTCAGAACTATCTTCTGTAACTTCCTTAGGAGGAGATGGTGATATCCTCCTATTCTTTCTAGTGGCTTCTGCATTGAATGCCACAGTCTTTTCTCTATGCTCTCCTCTTGAGTTTCTTTCCTCCTCCTTCCTCACCATAAGTTGCATTTCATAGGATAGCAACTTTCCAAATAGGGTTGGAGGAGATATCTCTGCCAATTTAGCCACTTCTCTTATGGCACAGATCTTTGTATCCCAATCCTTTGATAAGGATCTTAAGAATTTGTCATTCAGTTCATAGGTACTGAAGACTCTTCCATAGGATATTAGCTCATTCACAATTCTATAGAATTTCTTATAGCACTCAGTTATGCTATCAGATTTTCCTTGTCTAAAGCTTTCATACTCCTGATTTAGCATAGACTTCCTGTCCAGCCTTACTTCTTCAGATCCCTCCATGTAGACAATCAATGTGTCCCACATCTCCTTGGAGGTCTTGCAGTGAATCAGATTCTGAAATGTTGAATCATCTATGGCACTAACAATAATGTTCTGAGCTCTTTTATCCATGGTTGCCAAGATGATTTCATCCTTGGTCATTTCTGAATAACTCTTTGGAGTTTGGATATTTGCATCAAGAACTGATACCTTCATTGGAATGAAGGGGCCTTCCTGTACTGTGATGTAAATTCTTGGGTCAGATGCTTCCATAAACAGTCTGACTCTTTATTTCCAAATTCCAAAAATTTCTTTCTTGCATATGGGTAATTTCATAGACCCTAGCTCCTTATGATTCTCTCCAGAACCCATCTTCTTGAATCTTGAATCTGCCTTTCAGATCTACCTCAGACTGTTAAGTCCTTTTTGAGGAACCTCCCTCTGATACCACTTGATAGTTTAACTTTCAAGACAACCTAAACACCTAGAGGGGGGGGGGGGGGTGAATAGGTTCTACTTCTTTATAAAAACTTCTAGGCAGAATTCAATTTAATGGCTAACACAATAATCACAGCAATCACAGAAAATAAAACATCACAGATTGCACAATGTTTTATAGTGGTTCCCCAAGGTCTGGGTACATCCACTTTCCCCCTTCACCTATCTAGCAGTATGCTAGATTCAGCCAAACTTCCACTAATCTCAGATCAACAGATCCTACAACTCAGAACCCAACTGGTTCCTACAACTCAGGCACAACAGCCCTACCTCAGCCTTGCCCCAAGGCCTACAACTCAGAGAAGACCCTTCTCCTACACTCAGGCAAACAGCCCTACCCCTCAGAGTTCAACACTCCTACACTCACCCTTTATAACACAGGCTTACAACTCAGATCTGTGTAAACAGATCCTACAGAAATATAGAAAAGATTATTTAACTGTCTTGCCTAAATTGAGAGAGAAAAGGCCAAGACAATTCTTGATCAGCTGATGAAATCAACTGTATCTGAGCTTTCTTCAAAGCTTCTTGAATATGAACTTAGCTGAGTTGATTTCCAAACAGCTTCTTGAGAATCCACTGGTGGTTTCTTTCTTCTTCTTCAAATTCTGGCTTGATCTCTCTCTATCCAGCACTTTGAATGATTCTTCTGAATTCTGATTAGAACTCTTCTTTGATCTATCCTTAGATAGTCTTCTTAGATCTTCTGGAGAAGATCTTCTTAAGTGCCTAGCACTTTCTTGAAATGAATTGGATTGTAATCCTTCTCAACTTTTTGATTCTCATCAATGTTTTTCAAAATTACTTTCTCCTTCTGAATCTGTCTATTTATAGACTTTCTTCATGGTAACCGGCTGATCCGGTTTCTAACCGTTTTCTGACAAATCTGACAGCTTCAGTTAACCGGTGGCAACCCACAGCTGTCAAGTCTTCAAACAAGTCCTGTGCCTTAGTCTTGAACCACAAGTTGTCGAGACAGTCTGCCAGAAAGTGTCGAGACCATCTGTCTATCTGTGTCGACACAATTGACTTTGGTGTCGACACAGTCTTCAGTGATGTCGACTAAGTTGCCTTTGAGTCGACACAGCTTCTTCTGAAAATAACTTGGTCTTGACTCTTCAGTGTGTCGACACAAGTCCTGTGTGTCGACACAGTTGTTGTAGAATCATAACTTAGTAAGTGTCGACTTAGCCTTCAGGTGTCGACACAGTCTTCTTTTAACTCTGCTATAATGTGTCGACTCAATCACAATGTGTCGACACATTCTGCTGGTGTAGACAAACTTGAGGTCGACTATAATCTTCTGTGTCGACACATTTTCCCAATGTTGAGGTCGACGCTTTTCTTCTATGTCGACACAAATTCCCAGTGTTGTGTCGACTTACTTCTTCTGTGTCGACACACTTTCCCAGTATTGTTGTAGACTAACTGCTATGTGTCGACACTGCTTCCCAGTGTTGTTGTAGACTAACTGCTATGTGTCGACATACTTCCTCTGTGTCGACACTTTTTCCCAGTGTAGTTGTAGACTAACTGCTATGTGTCGACACTGCTTCCCAGTGTTGTGTCGACTAATTTCTTCTATGTGTCGACACATCCTTCTCTGTGTCGACACTTGGACTTAGAATTTTTTGGCATACTTTATCAATTCTTCACCTGCACATGTCAACTCAAAACAACATCAAATACACCTTGATGTATATCATTGAGCTAGGTTGGGCTTCTTCAAATCAGGTACATATTTTCCAATGTACCCAACATGACTGAAGGTAAGTCTTCTAGCTTGCTTGTGTTGCCTGCTCTGAGTGCAAGCAACAGCAAACTTGTTTTTAGAAAGCATGCTTCTGATAGCATTAGACACAGCCAAACCAGGCTTGCTGGAGGACTGACCTTTGGTCTGAGTCTTTGCTGAATGGTCCTGAACCTTTGCTGCTGCCACATTCTTGAGAGTGGGGGCTGGAGCACCAAAGATAAATGGTCCATGATGGGCCATTTGAATTTCTTCATAAGCAGCCTTAAAGGCACTCACTTTGCTATAACTTCCACCTTGGCTGTGAACATCTTTGTTCAGAACAGTGGATCTGTCATTCATCCAGTGACCAAAGATGCTTTTTGGTCATACCTATTTGAAGGCAACTTTACTTTCCTAAAAGAAATGGGAGGCTTGGAAGCAAGAGGCTGAGCTGGAGCTTTGCCCTTCCCTTTGGAAGGAGAAACTCTTGTGCTTCCCTGGAATCCCAACCCCTTCTTACCCTTCTGAGAGGAGAGGAGTATATCAAGGGTAACACAGTACATGGCTTAGAATAGCTAGCCACTATTCTTTCCTCCCTCCCTAGAATCTCTTCAAGATCCCTGATGCGACTGTTCTTGTATTTGATGGAGCCTATTTGGATGTTATTCAAGAACCTAAGTTGGCTAAGTTCCATGTCCTTCTAATCCAATAAAGATGATGTATCAGTTAGCAGGGAAGCAACATGTTGTAGAGAGGCAATCTCCACAGCTTGCTTCTTAGACAACTTCTTGCACTTCTTGAAGGCATTCAGATGTTCTACATACCTGTCAATCAATTGATTGACATCACCTTCTGATTCAGAATCATCTTCACCACTGGGTGAAGAGGTTTCTGTATAGGGACTAGTCTCATATCCAGAATCAGAAGAATAGCTTGATAGAGATTTTACCTTCCTTTGACAAGGCTGATCCTTGCTGGTTCCTCATCTGTCATTGTCATCAGCCCACAACAGTTGTAGGCATCTTCTTCATCTTCCTCATACGCCTCTCAATCACTGTTTGAGTGTGATAGAGGGGCCCTGATACCTATCATAACAGCAAGATAGTCTTCATCTGCTGCTATAGCTATATGTTCAGTAACAACAGCAACTAGCCTAATATAGGCTTCTTCTTCTTAAGGCTCAGATGAAGATGAGTCTATTCATCTCTTCTCTTTCTTAGCAATGAAGGCCTTCTTCTTCTTGCCCTTGTGCTGGTGTCGTTTCTTCTCAGTAACATCCTTTCTCTTCATTGGGCAGTCAGCTATCACATGTTTTGGTTTGCTGCAACAGTAGCAAACAACTTTAGAAGAATTATATTTACTGGATTTAGAACCATACCTGTCAGCCTTGGAATGATTCCTCCTGTGATGAGAAGAGGTGGAAGGTTTGCTCTTCCAATGTTTCTTCTTCATCAGCTTCTGAAAGTTCCTGGAGAAGGCAACAAAGTTCTTATCTTACATGCTGCTTTCTGATGCATTTGACTCAGAACTGTCTGAATCAGCTGGTCTTCTTGGAGGAGAGGGAATCCTCTCCTTGCTCTTCCTGATGGTGTCTGCCTTGAATGCCAAGGAATTCTCCTTGGCTTGGGATCTACTGGTGCCCTCCTCCTCTTTCTTGGCAGCTAGATGCATCTTATAGGAGAGCAGCTTTCCAAACAATGTTTGTGGAGGAGTCTCAACAATCTTGACCACCTCTCTTATGACACAAATCTTAGTATCTCAGTCTCTAGTGAGAGATCTGAGGAACTTATCATTTATTTCATAATGATTGAATACCCTCCCATAGGTCCTCAGTTCATTAATGATCCTGAAAAATCTTTCATAGCAAGTGTCTATATTCTCTTTCAGGGATTGCCTGAAAACCTCATACTCCTGGTTGAGCATGGACTTTCTATCATCTCTTACCTCTTCAGTATCCTCCATGTAGACCACAAGGGTGTCCCACATCTCTTTGGAGGTCTGATAGTGGACCAAGTTCTGAAAGATAGATTCATCAATAACACTAACTATGATGTTCTGGGCTCTCTTGCCCAATACAGCCAACATGACCTCATCCTTGGTTATTTCTGAATAAGTCTTGGGAGTTTGGACATTGGCATCCAGAACTGAGACCTTTATAGGGATGAAGGGTCCCTCTCTGAAAGTCACAAAGATCCTAGGGTCAGAGGATTCCATAAACAGCCTGACCCTCTCTTTTCAGATTCCAAAATTCTCCTTCCTATAGATGGGGAGTTTCATCGAACCTAGCTCCTTATGGTTCTCTCCATAACCCATAAGTACAGATCTGTAGCTACCCTCGGAGATCACTCAGACTATTAAATCCTTTTTAAGCAACCTCCCTCTGATACCACTTGAAAGTCTTTGTTTTCAAGGTAGCTTGTAACCTAGAGGGGGGGGGGGGGTGAAAAGGTTTATTGATATTTTGTGACTTTCTTTAAGTTTATTCTTTAAGTGCTTAGTGAGTTAACAATTATCAGCTTTCAAGAACCTGCAATAAAGAAGCAACACAGAAAAGCGCACACAGAAATTATAGTGGTTCCCTAGATTATGGGTACATCCACTCTCCTCCCACCTTTCTAACTTTTAGTTAGAAAAGGAACTTCTCCAAAACTCAGCTCAAAGAGCATACACCTTAGTTCCCTCAGGATCTTTTAGTCTCCTCCAAGAATTATAGCTCAGGAACTAGGCCCTACAACTTAGTGATAAACAGATCACCTACCTCAGGCCAAAGGCCCTACATGTAACACCCCAAATTTCAATTTGGAGTTCAGGCTGGGTGACACGGCCTAGGATACTGGCGTGTCCTAGGGCGTGTCCAGCTCTGGGTGCTCGGGTATGTCGCGAGAGCTCGATGAAAATGAAGTCGACGATCTTCGAGAGGTGACATGGCCTGGTACACGGGCGTGTCCCAGGGCGTATCCTGCTCAGGTGGTTTCCGGGTTGTGTCGTGTGAAGAGCACAACTAGAAACCCAGGCGTGTTCTGGGTGACACGGGCGTGCTAAATACGTGACACGAGCGTGTGTGGCTCTCATGTTCTTCTCGGGATGGATTGGTCCTGTGTTGAGTGGAGGACACGCCCTACAACACGACCGTATACTGCTTGACACGGGCGTGTCAGGTGCTTGACACGGGCGTGTCAGGTTCTTGACACGGGCGTGTCTAGCCCGTATTCTGATCTTGATTGAGTCAGTTCTGTTGCCTCTTAAGGGACACGACCTGTGAAACAGGCGTGTCATAAGCCGTGTCAGACCTGTAAAGATGCTTTTCAGAGCAAATCAAGGCCGTTCATTTTCTTTTAATTGGATCATGTGGTATAAGCTTCTTCCTGCTGATATAAGGCCGAGAATTGAGAAGTATATCTTTCTTTTGTTGGCCATTCTCTTTCTAAAGAGAAGAGAGAGAGAGGAGAGCAAGGAAGGAAGAATGAGAAGCTTTCCGGTTGCCGGTGGAGCTTCAGCGGACTGAATCGAGAGCCGAGTTCAGCGTTGTGGAGGCAAGGCCGTCGCGCTGATTTCCAACCGGCTAGTTTATCATGGCTCCGAAGTAATTATCAAGGGTAACGATCTTCCTTCATTTGACAAGTGAAGTCCTCCTTTATGCATGTGCATGGAATCCTCCACCAAGAGGTGGAAAGCCTAAGCGATTCTAGCGGGTTGATAGTTCATAACCTCGGTCGAGTCTGCATCTAGATCCGGAAACGAGTAGTACGAAATATGCATGCGGTGTGAAGCTCATCTGGACGGTTAGTCTGGATTGGTGTTGTTTATATTGCGAACCAAAGAAGACTCCGTGTATGTAACGAGTAGGTTGCGGAGGTTGTGAGGATGCTTGTGAGCTCCTTGTGTTGTATGCTCTACATGAGCTGAATGCGTTGTGGACGTGAGAGATAGATCATGTGATTGGTTGAGCGGTGTGCTCCCAAGAGCTTGTGTGGCAATGGAGTTGTGAACTCCTGTGAGAGAGCTGTGAGCTCTGATGGTTGTGTGGACAGGAAAGGGAAAGGCGACCCGCGTCAAGATCTGCGCTATTAACAAGTTGGGCAATGGCAAAAGGCTGACCTATACCTGCATTATGTCCGTCCGAGAGAAGGCTGGAATAGCCGCGCCGGAGCGTATAACGAGAGATCGATTAGAAGACTGGAATGGCTCGTCGATCTGGAATGCTTAAGTGTTGTCGTGAGGTTACCATATATGAATGGGATTGGTGAGAGGGTCTCCAGTCTGCGCGCTGTAGTAGACTATGCTCCATCGCCAACAAGTTAAGAACCTCTAATCGGTGGTGGGACCCAGGGAATGATCTGGTACACCGTAAGCGTGCCATGAGTGCACGAAGCGTCTGGCACGAAGGCCGGCATGGGTGTTATTGTTTTGCCTGAGTGCACTTATTGTGATATATATATTGTGATTGTAATACATAGAGGGAAGGAACCACTGCCCCGGGTAAGGGGTAGGGTCGTTATAATTGGTCAGGTAAAAGCTGACCGTTGCTTTGTTTATCACCCGTGGGGTGAACGTCCATATGCAAGTGTTGCGGGCTGACTTGGATTGAGTGGGCTGAAGCCCTTGTTGCTGTTGCTTGTAGGCCCTTGAAGGTCGTGCGAAAATTTGGATTTCATGTGTTGCCGGCCTGCGTGCCGATGTATGAAATCATATTTTGTAAAGAGAAACTTGTAAGGCCTTAAGGCCATGAGCAGTGTGTGCTTGTATGCATTCCTTGTGTTGTATATAAATGTGATATTTATATAGTAGTTGACATTCATTGAATTAGTTCTTACAAGTAATAATCTTCCGCTAGAATGCTCTGAGTTAGGGTGCGCGTAGAAAGGTTTTTGATATTCATAAGTAATTCCGCCATTTGTCTGTGAAATATGGCGTGGGGCCCCGACCGGACCCTCTATTATATTCCATGTGACGGATGGAGGTGTTACAAAGTGGTATCATAGGGACGGGTTTGGTAGGGATCACATAATTGAACTCAATAATGTCCACTAGGAATGTGAGCGTGTATATTTGGTAAGTTTGCCATTTTGGATTGGACATTAACGATATCTTGTTCCCGTATAGGTGACAAGGAGTGGAGTTGGGCAGTCTGAACACCAGCGTTCAGATGAGAGTGCGGCACCAGCTGAGGTGCCCACACCTCCTCCTTTTGCGGAAACCATACGCTTAGTTGTGGAGGTGCTTTTTGCCATGTATCAAGCACAACCTATTGGGCAGGCAACACCTGTAGTGGAGCAAGTAAGGGTTGATGTGAGGCAAGAGCGTGTTGAGGCTCGGATTGATGAGCAAGCGACTGATGTGCAGCTGAAGCAGTTTATGGACTTTCAACCTCCTACATTCGATGGGGCGGGTTCCCCAATGCAAGCCGAGGATTGGTTCGCCAGAGTGAAGAGGATCCTGACAGCGATCAGGACTGATGAGAGGCAAAAAATCACTTTAGCCACTTTCCTACTGGAAGGAGAGGCAAGATTGTGGTGGGATGAAGTTGAGTTGCACCAAATAGCGGGCAGAGGATTAGAGGAGATATCGATGGAGGAATACTCGAGAGTATTTTGGGCAAAGTTCTTGTCGGTGTCACGGCGAATCACAATGGAGAATGATTTCCAATGTCTGGTGCAGGGTGAGCGTACTTTGGATGATTACCTGCATGTGTTTACCAGGCTAGGGCGCTATGCGGGGTCTACTTTTACGGAGAAAGCGCGGAAAATGAATAGGTTCTATGAGGGGCTTCGTGATGAGATACGGTTGGCTCTCCCGAGTTAAGTGAACCAAGGCTTCCAAGCATTGGTAGATACAGCCTATGCGCTGGAGAAGGATTTGAAGCGGGTGCGTGATAAGAACTTGGCGGTGGAAAAGCTAGAGTTCAAAGTTCCGCAGTCAGAACAATCAGATTTTAGGAAGCGGGATAAGAAGAGGTTCAGACCTGCTGAACAAACTCAGTCGAATGTTGCTTCGGGAGCAACGTATGGGCAAGGAGGTGTTGATCCACGTACATATTTCACCTGTGGGAAGCAGGGGTATATAGCCTGTGATTGTTGGAGTGGCCGGTCAAAGTGTGAGAAAAAGACCGGTGCGTCCTATGAGGAGAAGGGCAAGGCAGTGGCGGAGTCATCTGCATCCAGGGCGCAGCCTCGAATGTACAATCTCGAGTTGCAGGAGCCGCAATGCTCAAATCGTGAAGAGCAGCCTTATCTTGTGCATAATATGGGGTTACATGAGGCTGTAAAACGGATTATGAGGGACGCGGATGAGCGGAAGTAAAGTAAAGGGTGCACTTTACTATCTTTGTGATGTACGATGTACAATTGTATGTATGTGTGTTTGTTAAAAACACTTTTGTTTGTGCGATGCCGTGGGGTGAGACAAGTTGTGGCCTCTGAGCTCTAAACCTGGATCATTTTGATTATATTACAATGGAATGGTTGTGTTGATATAACTGTTGTGCTAAATTTCGGGACGAAATTTCTGTAAGGAGGGGAGGATTGTAACACCCCAAATTTCAATTTGGAGTTCAGGCTGGGTGACACGGCCTGGGACACGGGCGTATCCCAGGGCGTGTCCATCTCTGAGTGCTCGGGTGTGTCGCAAGAGCCCGACGAAAATGAAGTCGATGATCTTCGAGAGGAGACACGGCTTGGGACACGGGCGTATCCCAGGGCTTGTCCTGCTCGGGTGGTTTCTGGGTTGTGTCGTGTGAAGAGCACGACCAGAAACTCAGGCGTGTTATTGGTGACACGGGCATGTCAAAGGCATGACACAGGCATTGTGTGGCACCCGTGTTCTTCTCGGGATGGATTGATCCTGTGTTGAGTGGAGGACACGCCCTACCACACGACCGTGTACTGCTTGACACAGGAATGTCAGGTGCTTGACACGGGCGTGTCTAGCCCGTGTTCTGATCCGGATTGAGTCAGTTCTATTGCCTCTTAAGCGACACGGCCTGTGACACGGGCGTGTCACAAGCCGTGTCGGACATGTAAGGATGATTTTCAGAGCAGATCAAGGCTTTTCATTTTCTTCTAATTGGATCCTGTGGTCCAAGCTTCTTCCTGCTGATATAAGGTCGAGAATTGAGAAGTATATCTCATTATTTTGTTGGCCATTCTCTTTCTAAAGAGAAGAGAGAGAGGAGAGCAAGGAAGGAAGAAGGATAAGCTTTCCGTCCGCCGGTAGAGCTTCAGCGGATCGAATCGAGAGTTGAGTTCAGCGTTGTGGAGGTAAGGTCGTCACGGTGATTTCCAACCGGTTAGTTTGTCATGGCTCCGAAGCGATCGTCAAGGGTAACGATCTTCCTTCATTGGACAAGTGAAGTCCTCCTTTATGTATGTGCATGGAATCCTCAACCAAGAGGTGGAAAGTGTAAGCGATTCTAGCGAGTTGATAGTTGATAACCCCGGTCGAGTCTACCTCTAGATTCAGAAATGATTAGTATAAAATATTCATGTTATGTGAAGCCCATCTGGACGGTTAATCTGGATTGGTGATGTTTATATTACGAACTGGAGAAGACTCCGTGTATGTAACGAGTAGGTTACAAAGGTTGTGAGGATTCTTGTGAGCTCCTTGTGTTGTATGCTCTGCATGAGCTGAATGCATTGTGGCCGTGAGAGCCAGATCATGTGATTGGTTGAGCGGTGTGCTCCCTAGAGCTTGTGTGGAAATGGAGTTGTGAACTCCTGTGAGAGATTTGTGAGATCTGATGGTTGTGTGGCCAGGAATGGGAAAGCTGACCCGCGTCAAGATTTGTGCTATTGACGAGTTGGGCAACGGGAAAAGGATGACTTGTACCTGCGTTATGTTCGTCCGAGAGAAGGCTGGAATTGCCGCGTCAGAGCGCACAACGAGAGATCGATTAGAAGACCGGAATGGCTCGTCGATCTGGAATGCTCAAGTGTTGTCGTGAGGTTACCACCTCTGAATGGGATGGGTGAGAGGGTCTCCAGTCTACGCGATGTAGTAGACTATGCTCCATCGCCAACAAGTTAAGAACCTCTAATCGGTGGTGGGACCCAGGGAATGATCTAGTACACCGTAAGCATGCCATGAGTGCACAGAGTGTCTGGCACGAAGGCCGATATGGGTGTTGTTGTTGTGCCTGAGTGCACTTGTTGTGATATATATATTGTGATTGCAATACATGCAGGGAAGGAACCACTACCCCGAGTAAGGGGTAGGGTTGTTATAATTGGTCAACTGAAAGCTGACCGTTGCTTTGTTTATAACCTGTGGGGTGGACGTCCATATGCAGGTGTTGCGGGCTGACTTGGATTGAGCGGGATGAAGCCCTTGCTGCTGCTGCTTGCAGGCCCTTGAAGGCCGTGCGAAGCTTTGGATTTCATGTGTGGCCGGCCTGCGTGCCGATGTATGAAATCATATTTTGCAAAGAGAAACTTGTAAGGCCTTAAGGACATGAGCGTTGTGTGCTTGTATACATTCCTTGTGTTGTATATAAATATGATATTTATATAGTAGTGGACATTCATTGATTGAGTTCTTACAAGTAATAATCTTCCGCTAGAATGCTCTGAGTTAGGGTGCGCATAGAAAGGTTTTTGATATTCATAATTAATTCCGCCATTTGTCTGTGAAATATGGCGTGGGGCTCCGGCCAGACCCTCTGTTATATTCCATGGACGGATGGAGGTGTTACACTACAACTCAGGCTGGGAGGACAGCCCTACTCAGATCCACAAAGGATCCTACCTCAGAGAGAATGGCTCTCCAACAGCTCAGGAACAAAGGCCCTACCTTAGATCCAAAGGATCCTACAGTTCAGGCGCAATTTCCCTATAAATCAGTGAGAATAACACACCTACCTCAGGCTCAAAGGCCCTACAGCTCAGTGATCAAATGATTACCTACCTCATATCCAAGCTAGATCCTACACTCAGAGAGTATAACTCTCCTACAACTCAGGCAAATTTGCCCTACCTAAGGCCAAAGGCCCTATAGCTCAGATCCAAATGGATCCTACAGGAAAAATAGTGGTTTAATTAATTTTGACACAGAGAAATTTCTTTGTGTCAACTACTAGAGTTTAGTTATTGATGTAGGCCACAGGTTTGAACACGGTAACGGATAATTAATTCATGCGGTCGCTTCATAATTATCCCTAATACGTTCACACAATAATCCAACGCAACGCACTCACGAACGTCGTTATTAAATATTGCTAACATACGGTAGCCACACCGTTGAAAGATCGAACAACCGGCTATTGGCCGCTGTTCTCTCTAGGCAAAGAGACTTACCCGATCAGGGCGAGCGTGGTTGTACCAAAAGAGATCTACCGAAAAGTTCGATTCGGAATTGGTAAATCTCCCCCAACAAAACGAAAGACGAGGTTCGCCAAACCTTTCGGAGAATTAAACACTCTTGAAATAACAACTTAAGCTATATGAAAATTAAACCACGACGAATAACGATTCCAAAAATAACGCACGGAAATTCCACCAAATAAAATTATCTAAAAAAAAATAATGGATCACACAAGCGGTAGTAGTTCTTGTTACCCCAACCGGAAGGGATGATTCCGGTTCACTTTTCTTGGATTTATTCTTCCACGGCTCCGCCGGAGTTTCGCCGATCGGAGAGAAATTTTGTCCGCTTTGTTCGCTTCACGCCGGGATGAGAAAGAACAAGAAGATCCCTTCGTTTTGGGTTATCGTCTTCCTCAAAATAGAATAATGGGCTGTTTTTTTTTTGGGATCTCTAAGGAGGGCTCGGTTTTGGGTGTTTGAAGGAAGACTTGGGTGGAGGCCGATTTTGATGAGGGGAGAAGTGTGGTCGGTTTGGGAGAAGACGGGGGTGGTCGGATTCTAGGAAGAAGGGGAGAGGAAAGGAGGGGGAGAGGAGGCCGAAGCCAAAGGAGAGGAGTAGGAAGGCCGGCGGCCAAGGTAAAGAGGAGGGAGGAAAAATCTATCACAAGATTTTAGGGTTCAATATTTTCTTCATAAAATTACTCAACAATGAAAAGTTCATGCCTATATATAGGCCTATTACAAGCTATGGCTATTTGCAGCCCAAAAGAAAATAAAACATAATCAAAAATTAAACAAATACATGAAGAAATAGTACATGCATAATAACTAAATAAAAGTCTTTATTATGTAGCTCCTTATGTAGCTTTTTTTTTATGTAATAATTTGCCTTTGCCATCACCGTCAAAATCTCCAACATGTAGGAGAACGCCATCGCCGTCGCCATCGCCGTCATCATCTTTACGCCATCTTCGTCACCATCATCAACAACATGAATGAAGATGTCGTCTTCATCAATCCTCCCCCGCTTCAATGAACTCATCACCGATGAGTTGGCATGAAGGTACTGGCGCCGAAGAGCATCATCCCAAAGAACCTTTGTCGAGTCCGGAGTCCAAGAGCCACCGGATACCGGACGATCATACCATCGCATTACGGAACACTGCATACCACCGCTTGGAGAGGAGAGCCAAGCACCATCAATGAACCTGTCTAGCCAAAAATTTGTCCTGTGGAACTTGGAAAACGCATTAGGCAAATAAAGAAGACAAATTTCTGCTTCAACAATCAACGTACCTCCGTTGGAGACCAATGGAGAGAACGATCCAAGAACCAACTCACCCCCCGACCCAAATGCAAATTTAGTGGCACCAAACGTAGAGTTAGATATTCTAAATGGTGGAAAAACATAATGCGTGAAATTGGAAACATTTAAACTATGGGAATTACCCCATTCAATGGTTAATTTCAATAGATATTTTGTTTTTCCCATTTGATTAAAAATCCGAAAAGTTCTAACTCGCCAAATCGTCAACGTTTCTATAGTGCCCGTAGGCATCCGTTTAGGGGCGAGACGCACCAAAAGTAAACCGAGAACTTTATAGGGAAATTCCCTCTTATGTAAGTTAGCAATAACATAATAAGATGACATGTGCGTGACTAGCGCTTCCTTACGGTGCTCATGTAATAAGAACATGTGAGAGGCAACTATAAGTGCATATAGGCGTAACATAAAGCATAGCAATAACGAAACTACATAAGTAGAAACCAAAGGAACTAAATAAGTAGGAACCAAAGGAACTAAACATAATGGCATCAACATAAAGTAATAGGGTGGCGCTAGGGGAACTACACGTAGTGTCGACATCGGAACTAAATATGGCGGTGCCAACGGAAATAACTCTGGTGGCACCAGAGGAACTACATCAGGAGGCATCATCCTAACGGGATCAGGTGGCACCAACATATTGCGAACAGGTGGCAAAAACGGGACTAGATCCGGTGGTAGTAGTCGAATTAAATCAGGTGGTACTAACTGAATGCAATCCGATGGGACAAACGATGACCACATCATTAATGGATTCTCGAAAAATTGGTCAATCCTAGGAAGTCGAGTGGGTACCGAATTTATGAGACTTTCATCATGACCACATACAAAATCTATCTTCACACTATGTGACATGTCCCAAGGAGGATCCATCGTGGAAGATAAAACAAATTGACTCCAAACAGGCAAAATAATCTCATATCCCAATGGATCTGTAGGTCCGGTCAACAAAATGGTGGGGATAGCCGGTAAAACTAATACGAGGGGAGAGTTAATAATGCAATTAAATTCATGCCACGGAGTTTGCATCAGGGGACGCTCACCCGGGTTGACCTCAATATCGTCCTCTAAAATAATAACTCTCTCGATTGGTATTCCTCCAAACACATCGGTCACGTCAGCAGTAGCGGTAAAAATCTCAGAAGGTGGCTCTACAATATGTCTTGGGCTAAAGATAACCAGTTCGTGTCCTAATGTATCATCGCGTAAATCACGAACGGGTAAGCTCTCACCATAAGGTAACTCTTCTGACTCATAAATCACTATATTAGCAGCCGTACAATTCTCATGAATGGGCGCATCAATAGACTCCAGAGGAGGGGCTAAATCATGCCGAAAGTCAAAATATGGATTTTTCGTCCAAGTGTAATCCTCCGGGTGCAAGTCATCAAAATCATAGGTTAATTCAAACACAGGATTCTCCCTCACAGTAAACTCATCTGGCTCGTCTTCACCTAACTCACAATAAGAGAAGCATTCGTCATAGGGTGATTCTATCAACTCATAAGGTACTTCGCCCAAATCAGAATCAGTATCATTCTCAGAAACCTCGACGAGGGGAAGCAGAGATAATTCCTCAGAGGAGAAATCGTCATCCAGGTCACTGGGGTAACCAATCTCCTCGTCGTCACTCACATTGTCAATGTCAATAGCCTCGTCTGCAGTGACGGGCACACTAGAAATCACAGCCTCAAACTCAATCACTTTGATAACAACACTCTCATCCCGCATATTCATGGCATTGGGAAAGGACCTGGCGGGAGAATGAATCTTATGTGACGTTCTAGTATGGGAGTACGAGGGGACATACTGGTTCGTTGTAGGCAAAAATTTAGGCGTCGAATCACTCATATAATCAGGAGACTGGGCACGACAGTAGGGAGGGTAATACTCATCCATTAGAAGATTCTTCATAATCTTCCAGCCTACAAGAGAGTCGGCGATGGATGGCCCATAACGTCTCTCTTCATTGATCCAGAAGGTAAGCGCTCGACCAAATAACTGGAGTCTCGCAACGGGAATCCTGTGGGGATCCCCAATACGATACTGCTCGAAATATCGTTCCATATCCTCTACCCAGAGTAGAAACACTCGAAACCCTCCTAAACCATCATAGGTTGGAGCAGGAATTCTAACACGCCTAGAGGTGGGATGACCTCTAAGTTGTGATATCAATTCCATAACGTCCTCACTTTGACGCTTCACGTCCTTGCGAAAAGCTCCAATCGGGGAAGGTGAAGGAATGAGATTCCAACAACCCGCCATAGGTGCAAGAAACCGCGTATATGCAAAAAAAAAATTAAAAGCCTGTAGCTAATTAATTTTTAAAAGTTGAATTGTTCCCGCTTAACCACTAGGGTTTTAAAGATTATAAAATAGGGTTTTTGCTGGAAAAATAAGAGGAACATTAAAAAATTTTGCTGGAATTTTTTTATTTAGAAAATAAAAATCTAAGCCGCTATTGACACACCAAAAATACTAAATTTTCAAATAAATTAATAAAAATAAGTACTTAATAATTTTTTTTTATTATTTTTTTTTGTTTTCTTACTAATAATTAGATGGAGGAATTCCAGAAATTTTGACTTTTAGATTTTGAGAAAGTTGACATTTTAATGCCGCTATTTGCAGATCAATATGTAGAAAAACTAGTTTTCATGAAACTTAAAAGTTTTGAAATTTGAATTTTGAAATTCGAAATTTGAAATTTGAAATTTGAAATTTGAATTTTAAAATTTAAAATTTGAAAGTTTGAATTTTGAAATTTTAAAATTTGAAATTTGAAATTTGAAATTCGAAAATTGAAATTTGAAATTTTGAAATTTGAAAGTTGGATTTTAAATTTTGAAATTTTAAAATTTAAAATTTGAAATTTGAAATTTGAAAATTTGAAATTTGAAATTTGAAATTTAAAATTCTAAAATTTGACATTTGAAAGTGAATTTCGAAATTTGAAATTTTGGAGAGTTATATTGGGAACTTCATTGCATTTCAAAATAATTTATATTTTCTAATTAATTAGCCTACTAAATTAGCCTACCTAAAGATAGAAGGATGGTGCCGATTAGGAAATCGACAATAACCTCCCTCTGATACCAAATTGATGTAGGCCACAGGTTTGAACACGGTAACGGATAATTAATTCATGCGGTCGCTTCACAATTATCCCTAATACGTTCACACAATAATCCAACGCAACGCACTCACGAACGTCGTTATTAAATATTGCTAACATAAGGTAGCCACACCGTTGAAAGATCGAACCAACGGCTATTGGCCGCTGTTCTCTCTAGGCAAAGAGACTTACCCGATCAGGGCGAGCGTGGTTGTACCAAAAGAGATCTACCGAAAAGTTCGATTCGGAATTGGTAGATCTCCCCCAACAAAACGAAAGACGAGGTTCGCCAAACCTTTCGGAGAATTAAACACTCTTGAAATAACAACTTAAGCTATATGAAAATTAAACCACGACGAATAACGATTCCAAAAATAACGCACGGAAATTCCACCAAATAAAATTATCTAAAAAAAAAATAATGGATCACACAAGCGGTAGTAGTTCTCGTTACCCCAACCGGAAGGGATGATTCCGGTTCACTTTTCTTGGATTTATTCTTCCACGGCTCCGCCGGAGTTTCGCCGATCGGAGAGAAATTTTGTCCGCTTTGTTCGCTTCACGCCGGGATGAGAAAGAACAAGAAGATCCCTTCGTTTTGGGTTATCGTCTTCCTCAAAATAGAATAATGGGCTGTTTTTTTTTGGATCTCTAAGGAGGGCTCGGTTTTGGGTGTTTGAAGGAAGACTTGGGTGGAGGCCGATTTTGATGAGGGGAGAAGTGTGGTCGGTTTGGGAGAAGAAGGGGGTGGTCGGATTCTAGGAAGAAGGGGAGAGGAAAGGAGGGGGAGAGGAGGCCGAAGCCAAAGGAGAGGAGTAGGAAGGCCGGCGGCCAAGGTAAAGAGGAGGGAGGAAAAATCTATCACAAGATTTTAGGGTTCAATATTTTCTTCATAAAATTACTCAACAATGAAAAGTTCATGCCTATATATAGGCCTATTACAAGCTATGGCTATTTGCAGCCCAAAAGAAAATAAAACATAATCAAAAATTAAACAAATACATGAAGAAATAGTACATGCATAATAACTAAATAAAAGTCTTTATTATGTAGCTCCTTATGTAGCTTTTTTTTTATGTAATAATTTGCCTTTGCCATCACCGTCAAAATCTCCAACATGTAGGAGAACGCCATCGCCGCTGCCATCGCCGTCATCATCTTTACGCCATCTTCGTCACCATCATCAACAACATGAATGAAGATGTCGTCTTCATCAGTTATCTCAGCTCTAACTTTCCTCATAGCAAAAGAAGGAAGCTCTTCAATAAATGGATGCTTTTGTTGGAGGTAACTCAGAATGTTACTTCCGAACTTGTTGTAGAAGACTGCAGAACAGCTAGGTCTTGAGTTTTTCAAATAGCTAACTAAACCAGCAGAAGACTGAAGGCTCTCCTTTCTTTCTTTTTCAGAAGTATTTCTGATCTTGCTATAGCAAGAGAAAATGCTACAGCTAACTGAAATTTTTGTTCTGCTGGAAGACTTCAAGCTTTTTCTTGACAGCAATGGTGAGGAAGATGAAATCCAGCCGCTCTTTTCTCTCTTTGAGTCAAACCCTAAAGTTGAGTTCAACATCCAAAAGCTGTCCCTTTTATCTTCCACTAGTTAAGGGTTCCAAGAAGCAGTAGGGACCACCTGCAGCAGATAGGTGCATCTTGCTTTAATGGAAGAAGACGTACAGTAGACCTCTGGCAGTATTTTTCGTGTTCTATAGCTTTCCCGTACTTAATTTGAACTATGTTGACTTTGTTGACTATGCTGACGTCACCATCTGTGGACTTAGCCAAAATCAAACATCTTTAGTATAGGCGTTAAGTGAGTAAGCATCACTCAATGCCAAAAAACTTAGACCGAATTCTATCACTAGGAGTTGAGTGAGCAACCTTCACTCAACGCCAAAACACTTAGAAAAATTTCTCTGCCATTAGGCGTTGAGTGAGCAACCTTCACTCAATGCCAAAACACTTAAAAAATATTTCAGTCATTAGGCGTTGAGTGGGTAAGCTTCACTCAATGCCAAAACACTTAGAAAAAAATATTTCAGTCTTTAGGCATTGAGTGGGTAAGCTTCACTCAACGCCAAAACACTTAGAACAATCTTTCTGTCTCTTAGCGTTGAGTGAGCAGGCTTTACTCAACGGCATACCACATAGAAATGATTCTAGTCACTTGGCATTGAGTGAGCAACCTTCACTCAACGCATTTGGACTTTGCCAATTTTCCTGCTTGAGAAGCATTGAGTGTTGCTTCTTCACTCAATGCTTTCAGCATCTGTTAATTATGTTGGCATGGCGTTGAGTGAGTAGACTTCACTCAACACATCTGTCCTTAGACAGTTTCTCAGTTGATTAGGCATTGAGTGAATAACCTTCACTCAATGCTTTTGTTCTTAGACAAAATCCTGTGTTAGAAACACTATCTCTGAGTGACTAAAGTTCAGTCAACGCTTTTTATCACATAGCGTTGAGTGAGTTTGCCTCACTCAACGCCCGTGGACTTATTCAAAATAACTACACAGATTTTCTGTGGCTTTGACTGACTGAGCTATACTCAATGATTTATGTTGTATGGCGTTGAGTAAGTAGACTTTACTCAACGCCTGTGGACTTAGCCACATTTCTGTCTGTTTCTTTTTAGGCTTTGACTGTCTTAGCCTATCTCACAGCTTTTTGCTGTGTGACGTTGATTGAGTATACTTCACTCAACGCCTATAAACTTAACCATATTTTTAGCCTGCCAATTGTTTGGCTTTGACTGTCTAAGCTATACTCATCGCTTTTACTTTCCTGGCATTGAGTTAGTAGACTACACTCAATGCCTGTGGACTTAGGTGATTTTCAGCCTATCCAATATCTTCCCTTGTATCTAGCGTTGAGTGAACTGAATTCACTCAACTCCTTTGGACTTAGACAGATTTCTGTCCCTCCACATCTTTACTTTGTGACCACCTGTCACATCACTTGGAATACCTGTCCTATAAATGTTGTAAGGACTAACCTGCATGCATGAACTTAGGCACACATCAAATACAACTTTATGTATATCATTGACATGATTGAATTCTTCAAATCTAGGACATTGTGGGCAATGAACTAAACAGGGGTGGTGCTTGGACAGGAAGCCGAAATTGCGGCCCATCTAGGGAGACAACAAAGTCAAGACGGGTGGCAGAAATGACCCCCGTCTTGGCCGACAGGAAAGCCTCCCCTGACGGGGGAGGCAGGAGGATGGGGAGCCGCCTAAATCTGGGGCGGCGGCGGAGGCCGTGCGGCAGTCTCGGGCACGCCGAACAACAAGTGACCGGCAAGGCTTAGCTATAGAGACGAAGGCGGTCAGTTATCATGGAGGTGACAACGTTGGCGGTTATCGTGGAAGCAACGTCGGTGGTTGGTGCGTCTATTGGCGCGATGGTTGAACCTTGGGCGGCTTCATGCGATTCGATGGATTTGGTTGAACCGGTTTGGTGGATCCCATTATTTTCCCCCAAAGTCTCCGCATCTTAGAGCCAAAGAAAATGGACGGCGGGGACTTTTCCCTAAGTCATGCACGCGATAATTTGAGGTAGTCACGGTGGAGGTCACCAGCGTGACTGAGGTGGGGAAAGTGAACTATCCACCGAATGAAATGCTCACACGTGGTGGTGTCTGCTTATGGATGAATGCTTCGAGGGTGAGATGTGCATGAGGCTCCTCGTGTGCTAGAAGCAGTGTTCGCGAGGCATGCAATATTTGTACAGTGTGAACGAAGTGCGAGTTATGTGCGTGGTGCTCAACGTGCATAGTATGAGGGAGAAGTCCCTAGAGGTGTCGTGACCTACTGCATGAGAAGGACAGACCTTCGATCACTGGCAATTGGAGGTCACATGGATGTTGTTTCATAGATGTGGTAAAGAGTTGATCTTTGAACTGGTGGCGAGTGATGGGGGCAGGCCCTGACAACACCAAGATCTACTACAGAGAGAAGGGTATACCTTCGATTGTCAGCAGTGGGAGGCTACTAGGATGTGGTCCCGGAGAGGCGCCGAATAGCGGATCTTCAAACCAGTAGCGAGCGAGGGGGGGAGACCATGACAACGCCTTGACCTACTATAGAGAGAAGGACAGACCTTTGATCATCAACAGTGGAAGGCCGCTGGGACGTGGTCTCAGAGAGGCGGTGAAGAGCAGATATTTGAACCGGTGGAGAGCGAGGGGGCAGGCCCTAGCAACACCGCAACCTGTTGCGGAGAGAATGACAAACATTTGATTGTCGGAAGTGGGAGGTCACAGGCATAGGTCTTGCGACCTTACCTTTTGGCAAGCATCGACCGCTAAGGGGGTTAACCCCCCAACTACGGCAGCGTAGGTATTGCAACCTTACCTATTGGAATGCACTGACCGCTAGGGGGTTACCCCCCAACGACAAATGGTGTAGGTCTTGCAACCTTGCCTATCGGTAGGCGCCGATCGCTATGGGGTTTAGCCCCCAGTGATGGCAGACGTAGGTCTTTCTGTTGGAGTTACCATGGTGATCTAGAAGTGGTCAAACATGTAATCTCACTACCAACGCGATATGAGCCTGCAGGGTCGCACATAAGAGCATGTGGAGAAATTGGTAGATTGACTGTGTTGGTAATGGTTACCAATCACCTCGCAGGATGGTGTCGGGCAAACGTTGCCAAAGGAATTTCGTCGAGAGTCGTCGAGTTTGACTCGACGACAAAGGCAAATTCATCGAGAATCGTCGAGTATGACTCGACGACTCTCGACGAGTTCGTCGAGAATGATTCATCCAGAATCGTCGAGTATGACTCGACGACTCTCGACGAGTTCGTCGAGAATCATTCATCGCGAATGATTCATCGAGAATCGTCGAGTGATACTCGATGACTCTCGACGAATTCGTCAAGAATCAAAAGTGTTTGATTCCCGGCGATTGGTGATACTCGACGAATCTATCCCCGATTCTCGACGAATCAGCAGATGATTCTCGCCGAATCTGTCTGCTGATTCTCGCCGAATCTGGATGTGATTCTCGCCGGACCTGTGTTGATTCTCGCCGAATGACTCTGAAACCCTAACTTGGGTGGTCTGCGGATAGCGGTGTTCTTTGGACTGTTTATGCCTTTTGTATAAATAAGGGACTTAGGGTTTTGGGAAAATAATCCATCATCCGGTTTTTCCTGTAGCCGGATCGAAGCCAACGGAAGAGTTCCGCCGATCTCCCGATCCGCCGAATTCCGACCCCGCAGGACGGAAACGTTCCGCCGACGCCTGTTTGTTCCGCCGACGACCTCATCTCCGGCGACCGTCGCCGGTCTTGCTTTCTCTGGCGCGGACCTAGCAGTCCGTGGGAAGTGCAAAGGTGTGGTTGATCTTCTTCCCGACCCTTCGTGCGACGAAGCTCGGGGTTCTCCCGCTCGTGTGGATTTCTGCAGAGACGTGGACGTTATTCCACGTAGAACTCGCCACCGACGAGGACACGAAGCTTGGAGCATCTCTGTTGAGTTGTGACTCAACGCCGCTAAGGTAATTTTTGCCTAGTTGTTTGTTAACTTCTTGATTCAATTTTCATGGCCCGATCCCATCTCTTTTGGGTTTTCTTGATGTTTTATTCCTTCCGCTGCGTGCACAAACGTTGTGCCATCCTCATAGAGAAACCCAACAGTGTATCAGAGCAAGGTTACGGCCATGATTGTTGTTTTGGAAGTTAGGTTATTCCAGTGCGTGTAAACCTAGGGATTTAGAAGTGTTCTAAATGTCTAGATTTATTCCTGGTACATCAATTGTTGATGGTTTTTTCAAAGAGATATCGGTGGGCCATAACCCACAGGTTAGGGGCTCTGCCCCTTGGAACTCCGCCAGGAACGTCTGGGATTTCGTGGTAATTTCTAATTGTTAGAAATTATTGTCTCCTTAGTAGTAACCGTCCCTCGAATGGTTAGTGAACCAGTGTATTGTTTTGGATTTTGCATCCAACAATGAGAGACGAGCTTGTCTACTGCTTTAAGTCGAGTTGTCTTTGCCTTTGTCCAATGCATGTAAATCTGAAGATTTAGAAGAGTTCGGATGTTCAGATTTAGCTTTTCCTTCTATTAAGTGTTGATAGTGTGAGGTTGTGCACATATGGGATGCATGTGGATTTTAGAAATATGTTTTTCTGTGGATGTGCACAATGATCAAATGTTGATCATGGTTAATTGTTAACCTATAGTTTAAAAATCCCTTAATTTAATATTAAGTGTTCGGTTGCCTTCCGATGGATGACACTCTTCCTGCCTCGATCGATGAAGTGTGGTCTTGCCAAAGCAAGGTACATTAATCTATCTTGGTAAGGGTGCGAGCGGATAATTGTGATATCCCACTGTCGACATGGGGTCAAGCTTAACTAGGTGACCTCAAAGGTTGAGTGCCTAGAGGCATAGGGTTGGCATGCACCATATGATGGATGCGAATAAGGGGTTATTCACCAACCATACAAGAATTGCATGAGGATGCAATTGGCAAGCGTTGCCTACCTAAATAACTGCATTGTGAGAGGAAAGCCAAAGCTGACTCATTGTGTTGGTGAAATACGGATCTTGTCCACTAAGAGAGTAGCTCGCTTGAACTCTCCGAATTGATAGTGAGGGCTATTATTTCGAATAAAATAGTGGGAGTTTTAATTGAAGTCCAAATTAAAATAAATTGTATTTGAATTTTTTGTACTGATATTATTCTGTATGAATTCTTGTAGAATTCCATGGCAAGTGGTTCACACTCCACTCTGTCTCTGAGAGCCATCCTTGAGAAGGATAAGCTCAGTGGGACAAACTACATGGACTAGTACAGGAACCTGAGAATTGTTCTCAGGCAAGAGCGAAAGCTCTATGTCTTGGAAGAAGAAGCCCCCGAGGTGCCGACCGAGAATTCTTCCCGTGCTGATAAAGATACTTATAAGAAGTATACTAATGACTTCTTAGACGTCGAATGCCTTATGCTTGCCACCATGAACTCTGAGCTTCAGAAGCAACATGAGAACATGGGGTGCAAGGAGATTGACGAGCATCTTAAGAAAATGTTTCAAGGGCAAGCTCGTAAAGAGAGGTTTGACGTCACAAAAGCGTTGTTTCGGTTCAAGATGGGAGTTCGAGACTCAGTAGGGACTCACGTACTCAAGATGATTGGGTATATAGAGAACCTTGAAAGACTGGGTTTTCCTCTGGGTAAAGAGTTAGCCACAGATCTGATCCTGCAATCGTTGCCGGACAGTTACGAGCAGTTTGTCTTGAACTATAACATGAATGAAATAGACAAGACACTGCCCGAGCTCCTAGGCATGATGAGAACTGCCGAGATCAATATGAAGAAGGCCAAGCCTGCCAGCCCCATATTGATGGTGCATAAGGGCAAGGGCAAGGCTAAGGGCTCTAAGAAGACGAAGGTGGGACCTAAGTCACATCTCGAGCCCAAGTCTTCTGCGCTGATGAAAAAGAAGAGCACGGTGAAGGAAGGGAAATGCCACCACTGTGGCAAGGCTGGTCATTGGAGGAGGAACTGTCCTTCGTACATTGAGGGTCTGCAGAAAATGAAGGGAGGTATGGCTTCCGCTTCGAATATTTACGTTATAGAGATAAACCTTTCTGCTCCTTCATCTTGGGTATTGGATACCGGATGTGGTTCACTCATTTGTACAAATGTGCAGGAACTGGGAAGGAGAAGATTGCTGAGTAAAGGGGAGGTGGACCTGCGTGTCGGCAATGGAGCAAGAGTTACTGCTGTAGCCAAAGGGGTTTACCGTCTTTCTTTGCCCAGTGGGCTTGTAATAGAACTAGATAACTGTTATTTTATTCCGGCCATAACTAGAAACATTATATCCATTTCATGCTTGGACATGATTGGATTTTCTTTTATAATTAAGAACAACTGTTGTTCTATATTTAATAAAGATATTTGTTATGCTGTGGCCCAATTGTTTAATGGTCTTTATGTTTTGAACTTGGACAATGAGATCTATAATGTAAAAAATAATAAAAGACTAAGAACAAATGACTCAAACCCTACATATCTCTAGCATTGTCGTTTGGGCCATATAAACGAGAAGCGCATATCCAAGCTCCATAAAGATGGACTTTTGGACTCATTTGATTATGAATCATTTGAGCGATGCGAATCTTGTTTGTTAGGCAAGATGACTAAAGCCCCTTTCACTGGTTATACTGAGAGGGCTGAGGATCTCTTGGGTGTTGTACATAGTGATGTATGCGGACACATGAGCTCCATGGCTAGAGGTGGGTATTTCTACTTCGCTACATTTACTGATGATTTCAGTAGATACGGATATGTGTATCTTATGAAGTGCAAATCCGAGACCTTTGAAAAGTTCAAAGAGTTCAAGAATGAAGTAGAAAACAAGTTGGGTAAAAGGGTTAAAGCACTCCGATCTGATCGAGGTGGCGAATACCTGAGTCATGAGTTTCGTGATCATCTGAAAGAGTGTGGTATTGTATCACAGCTCACTCCACCTAGAACAGCACAACATAATGGTGTGTCTGAGAGGAGAAATCATACTTTGTTAGACATGGTACGTTCGATGATGAGTCATGCAGACTTGACTGTTTCCTTTTGGGGTTTTGCTTTAGAGACTGCTGCAATGACACTAAATCATGCTCCAATGAAAACGGTTCTGAAGACACCATATAAGATATGGACTGGGAAACGTCCTAGTATGTCGTTCATAAAAATTTGGGGCTGTGAGACATACATGCGACGTCAAATGCCTGACAAGCATGAACCCAAATCGGATAAATGTTATCTGGTGGGATATCCTAAGGAAACAAAAGGGTATTACTTTTACCTACCATCCGAGGGCAAAGTGTTTGTCGCAAGGACTGGCGTCTTCTTGGAGAAAGAGTTCTTATCAAGAAAGACTGAAAAGGTAGAACTTGAAGAAGTTCAAGAACCACAAATAGTAAATGAACCAAAATTGGATTCTGAGACAGGACTACAAGATGTTGTAGCTAGAGAACCTGCTCAAGAAACACAAGTCCTACGTAGATCTGGTAGACCGAGGTTTGAGCCTGAGAGATATGGATTTCTCATGTCTCAAATAGGTAATATGTTGCTTATGGATCATGATGATGAACCAGCAACCTACCAAGAGGCTATGAATGGACCGGACTCCGACAAATAGCTTGAGGCTATGAAATCCGAAATGGACTTCATGTATGCAAACCAAGTTTGGAAATTAGTAGAACCACCTGAAGGCGTACGACCCATAGGGTGCAAGTGGGTCTTCAAGAAGAAGACCGATATGGATGGGAATGCACAGACATTCAAAGGGAGACCGGTGGCTAAGGGTTTCAAGCAAATTCATGGTATTGACTATGATGAGACCTTTTCCCCTATTGTCATGGTAAAGTCCATAAGGATATTGCTTGCTATTGCTGCGTATTATGACTACGAGATCTGGCAGATGGATGTCAAAACGGCTTTCCTTAATGAAAACCTCCTTGAGGAAGTGTACATGACACAACCTGAGGGTTTTGTATCCCCAAATGAAGCCACTAAAATATGCAAGCTGAACAGGTCCATTTATGGACTGAAGCAAGCCTCTCGAAGATGGAATCTTCGTTTTGATGAGAAAATCAAAGAGTTTGGTTTCATCAAGAATGAAGATGAGCCTTGTGTTTACAAGCGAATCAGTTGGAGCATTATTGTCTTCCTGATATTGTATGTAGATGACATAATTTTGATTGGGAATGACATTCCTACCCTGAAAGTTGTTAAGAACAATCTAGGGAACTGCTTTTCTATAAAGGACTTGGGTGAAGCGACTTACATACTCGGTATTAAGATCTAATGAGATAGATCGAAGAAGTTGCTGGGTTTGACCCAGAGTACAGACATTGAGAAGGTGTTGAAGCGGTTCAACATGCTTGAGTCCAAGAAAGTATTTTTACCCATATCTCATGGTGTGAATCTCTCTAAGGACCAGTGTCAAAAATCTTGTGAAGATAAGGACCGCATGAAGTTGATTCCATATGCTTAGGCAATTGGATCAATCATGTATGCAATATTATGTACTCGACCTGATGTCTCCTTTGCTTTGAGCATGACTAGCAGGTATCAGTCAGACCCCGGTGAGTGTCACTGGATTGCAGTCAAGAATATCCTGAAGTACTTGAGAAGGAAAAAGGATGTGTTATTGGTGTATGGTGGAGAGGAAGAGCTCGTTGTAAATGGTTACACGGATGCTAGCTTCCAAAGTGATAGGGACGACTCAAAGTCTCAGTCAGGTTTTGTGTTTTGCCTTAATGGAGGAGCTGTGAGCTGGAAGAGATCCAAGCAAGAGACAGTTGCTGATTCTACAACAGAGGCCAAGTATATCGCTGCAGCTAACGCAGCGAAGGAGGCTGTATGGATTAGGAAATTCATCGGCTAGCTTGATGTAGTTTCTAGCATTGTTGGTCCCGTAGTTCTCTACTGTGATAACAATGGTGCAATTGCACAATCTAAGGAACCTAGATCCCATCAGCGCTCCAAGCACATACTTCGGCGGTTCCATCTTATTCGTGAGATTGTCGAACGAGGAGATGTGAACATTTGCAGAGTGCCGACTGAGGAGAATATTGCAGATCCACTGACAAAGCCTCTCACGCAGAGAAAGCATGATGGTCATACTAGATCGATGGGTATATGATACCTAAATGATCAACTCTAGTGAGAGTCTTATGGGTTGCATGTAAACATATATTTTGTTGGTTGTTTATTGTTTATTCATATGATGAATTGTGTACCAATGTTTTTCTTTTACAATTAATGACAAGTTCTTTTATTATGGTTTCTCTATGCGATAGTTAAATGTTAACATAATAAATACCCTTAGAATGTTTGCTTCCATAGGACATCATGTACGAGACTTGAATGTGAGAGCCTATGGTTTATTTGAAGCTTCATTCTTAAAAGGTCCCTGGTCGTTGTATCATCATAGAAACTAAGGGTGATGATGATACATTAAGACTAGCACGTGTGTTGACTGATGACAAGTTCTCATAGGTCTTGATATTGTGATATCAAGTCATCACGTGGGTACTTGTTAATGAACAAGTTGTACTAGACAGACCCAACCTGAGACTACTCTGTGGATTGTTATCTAATCGTGTCACGAGTAGGTCTCAATTGACAATGGTGTTGTGGTCCTTTGACCTGAAGTCACAACATTCATCAAGTGATGAAGAGCGTGCTTTGATGTCATCTAAAATCTTCCTTGAGAAAGGTTGATGATAAGGGTGGTTGTTGGGCACGTTACGAATCATTTGGGTTTTCTGTGTGAGCAGATATGGGATTTGTCCTCCTATATGACAGGAGTTGCATCCATGGGCCCCTTGATGGAACTGGACTGAGAAATGCATGGCCATGCTTTGTTGAGTCAATATGTGATATTGGACTCACCATTCTCTGGAAGTCCATTCTAGATCAAAAAACTTGGATTGAGCTATTATGAGGGTGACACGGTCCATGCCTCTAGTACTTTTCGGATGTAAGGGACAAAGGGACAAAGACAACGCTGGGACATTGTTCATAAAGGCTTATGAGTTATGAACTCTTATTGCATGGGGAGCAATGATGCATTGCTAGATGCCGCTCATTGTTTGTGAGGTTTTTGGTTTGATACTTTCAAGATCAAGTGGGAGACTGTTGGAGTTACCATGGTAATCTAGAAGTGGTCAAACATGTAATCTCACTGCCAACGCGATATGAGCCTGCAGGGTCACACATAAGAGCATGTGGAGAAATTGGTAGATTGACTGTATTGGTAAGGGTTACCAATCACCTCGCAGGATGGAGTCGAGCAAACGTTGCCAAAGGAATTTCGTCGAGAGTCGTCAAGTTTGACTCGACGACTAAGGCAAATTCGTCGAGAATCGTCGAGTATGACTCGACGACTCTCGACGAGTTCATCGAGAATCATTCATCGCGAATGATTCGTCGAGAATCGTCGAGTGATACTCGACGACTCTCGACGAATTCGTCGAGAATCAAAAGTGTTTGATTCCCGACGATTGGTGATACTCGACGAATCTATCCCCGATTCTCGACGAATCAGCAGATAATTCTCGCCGAATCTGTCTGCTGATTCTCGCCGAATCTGGATCTGATTCTCGCCGGACCTGTGCTGATTCTCGCCGAATGACTCTGAAACCCTAACTTGGGTGGTCTGCGGATAGCGGTGTTCTTTGGACTGTTTATGCCTTTGGTATAAATAGGGGACTTAGGGTTTTGGGAAAATAATCCATCATCGAGTTTTTCCTGTAGCCGGATCGAAGCCGACGGAAGAGTTCCGCCGATCTCCCGATCTGCCGAATCCCGACCCCGCCGGACAGAAACGTTCCGTCAACGCCTGTTCGCTCCGCCGACGACCTCATCTCCGGCGACCGTCGCCGGTCTTGCTTTCTCTAGCGCGGACCTAGCAGTACGTGGGAAGTGCAAAGGTGCGGTTGATCTTCTTCCCGACCCTTCATGCGACGAAGCTCGGGGTTCTCCCGCTCGTGTGGATTTCTGCAGAGACGTGGACGTTATTCCACGTAGAACTCGCCACCGACGAGGACATGAAGCTTGGAGCATCTCCGTTGAGTTGTGACTCAGCGCCGCTAAGGTAATTTTTGCCTAGTTGTTTGTTAACTTCTTGATTCAATTTTCATGGCCCGATCCCATCTCTTTTGGGTTTTCTTGATGTTTTATTCCTTCCGCTGCGTGCACAAACATTGTGCCATCCTCATAGAGAAACCCAACAAGTGTATCAGAGCAAGGTTACGACCATGATTGTTGTTTTGGAAGTTAGGTTATTCCAGTGCGTGTAAACCTAGGGATTTAGAAGTGTTCTAAATGTCTAGATTTATTCCTGGTACATAATTTGTTGATGGTTTTTTCCAAGGGAAATCGGTGGGCCCATAATCCACATGTTAGGGGCTCTGCCCCTTGGAACTCTGCCAGGAACGTCTGGGATTTCGTGGTAATTTCTAATTGTTAGAAATTATTGTCTCCTTAGCAGTAACCGCCCCTCGAATGGTTAGTGAACCAGTGTATTGTTTTGGATTTTGCATCCAACAATGAGAGACGAGCTTGTCTACTGCTTTAATTCGAGTTGCCTTTGCCTTTGTCCAATGCATGTAAATCTGAAGATTTAAAAGAGTCCGGACGTTCAGATTTAGCCCTTCCTTCTATCAAGTATTGATAGTGTCAGGTTGTGCATATAAGGGATGCATGTGGATTTTAGAAATATGTTTTTCTGTGGATGTGCACAATGATCAAATGTTGATCATGGTTAATTGTTAACCTATAATTAAAAAATCCCTTAATCTAATATTAAGTGTTCGGATGCCTTCCGATGGATGACACTCTTCCTGCCTCGATCGATGAAGTGTGGGCTTGCCAAAGCAAGGTGCATTAATCTATCTTGGTAAGGGTGCGAGCGGATAATTGTGATATCCCACTGTTGACATCGGGTCAAGCTTAACTAGGTGACCTCAAAGGTTGAGTGCCTAGAGGCATAGGGTTGGCATGCACCATATGATGGATGCGAATAAGGGGTTATTCACCAACCATACAATAATTGCATGAGGATGCAATTGGCAAGCGTTGCCTACCTAAATAACCGCATTGTGAGAGGAAAGCCAAAGCTGACTCATTGTGTTGGTGAAATACGGATCTTGTCCACTAAGAGAGTAGCTCGCATGAACTCTCTGAATTGATAGTGAGGGCTATTATTTCGAATAAAATAGTGGGAGTTTTAATTGAAGTCCAAATTAAAATAAATTGTATTTGAATTTTTTATACTGATATTATTCTGCATGAATTCTTGTAGAATTCCATGGCAAGTGGTTCACACTCCACTCTGTCTCTGAGAGCCATCCTTGAGAAGGATAAGCTCAGTGGGACAAACTACATGGACTGGTACAGGAACCTGCGAATTGTTCTCAGGCAAGAGCGAAAGCTCTATGTCTTGGAAGAAGAAGCCCCCGAAGTGCCGACCGGGAATTCTTCCCGTGCTGATAAAGATACTTATAAGAAGTATACTAATGATGTCTTAGACGTCGAATGCCTTATGCTTGCCACCATGAACTCTGAGCTTCAGAAGCAACATGAGAACATGGGGTGCAAGGAGATTGGCGAGCATCTTAAGAAAATGTTTCAAGGGCAAGCTCGTAAAGAGAGGTTTGACGTCACAAAAGGGTTATTTCAGTTCAAGATGGGAGTTCGAGAGTCAGTAGGGACTCACGTACTCAAGATGATTGGGTATATAGAGAACCTTGAAAGACTGGGTTTTCCTCTGGGTCAAGAGTTGGCCACAGATATGATCCTGCAATCGATGCCGGACAGTTATGAGCAGTTTGTCTTGAACTATAACATGAATGAAATAGACAAGACACTGCCCGAGCTCCTAGGCATGTTGAGAACTGCCGAGATCAATATGAAGAAGGCCAAGCCTGCCAGCCCCATTTTGATGGTGCATAAGGGCAAGGGCAAGGCTAAGGGCTCTAAGAAGACGAAGGTGGACCTAAATCACATCTCGAGCCCAAGTCTTCTGCACTGATGAAAAAGAAGAGCACGGTGAAGGAAGGGAAATGCCACCACTGTGGCAAGGCTGGTCATTGGAGGAGGAACTGTCCTTCGTACATTGAGGGTCTGCAGAAAATGAAGGGAGGTATGACTTCCGCTTCGAATATTTACGTTATAGAGATAAAACTTTCTGCTCCTTCATCTTGGGTATTGGATACCGGATGTGGTTCACTCATTTATACAAATGTGCAGGAACTGGGAAGGAGATGATTGCTGAGTAAAGGGGAGGTGGACCAGCATGTCGGCAATGGAGCAAGAGTTGCTGCTGTAGCCAAAGGGGTTTACCGTCTTTCTTTGCCCAGTGGGCTTGTAATAGAATTAGATAACTATTATTTTGTTCCGGCCATAACTAGAAACATTATATCCATTTCATGCTTGGACATGATTGGATTTTCTTTTATAGTTAAGAACAACTGTTGTTCTATATTTAAGAATGATGTTTGTTATACTGTAGCCCAATTGTTTAATGGTCTTTATGTTTTGAACTTGGACAATCAGATCTATAATGTAGAAAATAATAAAAGACGAAGAACAAATGACTCAAACCCTACATATCTTTGGCATTGTCGTTTGGGTCTTATAAACGAGAAGCGCATATCCAAGCTCCATAAAGATGGACTTTTGGACTCATTTGATTATGAATCATTTGAGCGATGCGAATCTTATTTGTTAGGCAAGATGATTAAAGCCCCTTTCACTGGTTATACTGAGAGGGATGAGGATCTCTTGGGTGTTGTACATAGTGATGTATGCGGACCCATGAGCTCCATGGCTAGAGGTGGGTATTTCTACTTCATTACATTTACTGATGATTTCAGTAGATACAGATATGTGTATCTTATGAAGTGCAAATCCGAGACCTTTGAAAAGTTCAAAGAGTTCAAGAATGAAGTAGAAAACCAGTTGGGTAAAAGGGTTAAAGCACTCTGATCTGATCGAGGTGGCGAATACCTGAGTCATGAGTTCCGTGATCATCTGAAAGAGTGTGGTATTGTATCACAGCTCACTCCACCTAGAACACCACAACATAATGGTGTGTTTGAGAGGAGAAATCGTACTTTGTTAGACATGGTACGTTCGATGATGAGTCATGCAGACTTGCATGTTTCCTTTTGGGGTTTTGCTTTAGAGACTGCTGCAATGACTTTGAATCGCGCTCCAACGAAAACGGTTCTGAAGACACCATTTGAGATATGGACTGGGAAACGTCCTTGTATGTCGTTCAATAAAATTTGGGGCTGTGAGGCATACGTGCGACGTCAAATGTCTGACAAGCTGGAACCCAAATCGGATAAATGTTATCTGGTGGGATATCCTAAGGAAACGAAAGGGTATTACTTTTACCTACCGTTCGATGGCAAAGTGTTTGTCGCAAGGACTGACATCTTCTTGGAGAAAGAGTTCTTATCAAGAAAGACTGAAAAGGTAGAACTTGAAGAAGTTCAAGAACCACAAATAGTGAATGAACCGGAATTGGATTCTGAGGTAGGACTACAAGATGTTGTAGCTAGAGAACCTGCTCAAGAAACACAAGTCCTACGTAGATATGGTAGACCGAGGTTTGAGCCTGAGAGATATGGATTTCTCATGTCTCAAATAGGTAATGTATTGCTTATGGATCATGATGATGAACCAGCAACCTACCAAGTGGCTATGAATGGACCGGACTCCAACAAATGGCTTGAGGCTATGAAATCCGAAATGGACTCCATGTATGCAAACCAAGTTTGGAAATTGGTAGAACCACCTGAAGGGGTACGACCCATAGGGTGCAAGTGGGTCTTCAAGAAGAAGGCCGACATGGATGGGAATGTACAAACATTCAAAGGGCGACTGGTGGCTAAGGGTTTCAAGCAAATTCATGGTATTGACTATGATGAGACCTTTTCCCCTATTGCCATGGTAAAGTCCATAAGGATATTGCTTGCTATTGCTGCGTATTATGACTACGAGATCTGGCAGATGGATGTAAAAATGGCTTTCCTTAATGGAAACCTCCTTGAGGAAGTGTACATGACACAACCCAAGGGTTTTGTATCCCCAAATGAAGCGCCTAAAATATGCAAGCTGAACAGGTCCATTTATGGACTGAAGAGGGCCTCTCGAAGTTGGAATCTTCGTTTTGATGAGAAAATCAAAGAGTTTGGTTTCATCAAGAATGAAGATGAGCCTTGTGTTTACAAGCGAATCAGTGGGAGAATTGTTGTCTTCCTGATATTGTATGCAGATGACATACTTTTGATTGGGAATGACATTCCTACCCTAAAAGTTGTTAAGAACAACCTAGGGAACTGCTTTTCTATAAAGGACTTGGGTGAAGCGACTTACATACTCAGTATTAAGATCTATAGAGATAGATCGAAGAAGTTGTTGGGTTTGACCCAGAGTACATACATTGAGAAGGTGTTGAAGTAGTTCAACATGCTTGAGTCCAAGAAAGGATTTTTACCCATGTCTCATGGTGTGAATCTCTCTAAGGAACAGTGTCCAAAATCTTGTGAAGATAAGGACCGCATGAAGTTGATTCCATATGCTTTGGCAATTAGATCAATCATGTATGCAATGTTATGTACTCAACCCGATGTCTCCTTTGCTTTGAGCATGACTAGCAGGTATCAGTCAGACCCTGGTGAGTGTCACTGGATTGCAGTCAAGAATATCCTGAAGTACTTGAGAAGGACAAAGGATGTGTTCTTGGTGTATGGTGGAGAGGAAGAGCTCGTTGTAAATGGTTACACAGATGCTAACTTCCAAACTGATAGGGACGACTCAAAGTCTCAGTCAGGTTTTGTGTTTTGCCTTAATGGAGGAGCTGTGAGCTGGAAGAGTTCCAAGCAAGAGACAGTTGCTGATTCTACAACAGAGGCCGAGTATATCGTCGCAGCTAATGCAGCGAAGGAGGCTGTATGGATTAGGAAATTCATCGGCGAGCTTGATGTAGTTCCTAGCATTGTTGGTCCCGTAGTTCTCTACTGTGATAACAATGGTGCAATTGCACAATCTAAGGAACCTAGATCCCATCAGCGCTCCAAGCGCATACTTTGGCGGTTCCATCTTATTCGTGAGATTGTCGAACGAGGAGATGTGAACATTTGTAGAGTGCCGACTGAGGAGAATATTGCGGATCCACTGACAAAGCCTCTCGCGCAGAGAAAGCGTGATGGTCATACTAGAACGATGGGTATACGATACCTAAATGATCAACTCTAGTGAGAGTCTTGTGGGTTGCATGTAAACATATATTCTGTTTGTTGTTTATTATTTATTCATATGATGAATTGTGTACCAATGTTTTTCTTTTACAATTAATGACAAGTTCTTTTTTTATGGTTTCTCTATGCGATAGTTAAATGTTAACATAATAAATACCCTTAGAATATTTACTTCCATAGGACATCAAGTACGAGACTTGAATGTGAGAGTCTATGATTTATTTGAAGCTTCATTCTTAAAAGGTCCCTGGTCATTGTATCATCAAAAAAACTAAGGGTGATGATGATACATTAAGACTAGCACGTGTGTTGACTGATGACCAGTTCTCATAGGTCTTGATATTGTGATATCAAGTCATCACGTGGGTACTTGTTATTGAACAAGTTGTACTGGACAGACCCAACCTGAGACTACTCTGTGGATTATTATCTAATCGTGTCACGAGTAGGTCTCAATTGACAATGGTGTTGTGGTCCTTTGACCTGAAGTCACAACATTCATCAAGTGAGGAAGAGTGTGCTTTGATGCCATCTAAAGTCTTCCTTGAGAAAGGTTGATGATAAGGGTGGTTATTAGGCACGTTTCGAATCATTTGGGTGTTTGTGTGTGAGCAGATATGAGATTTGTCCTCTTATATGACAGGAGTTGCATCCATGGGCCCCTTGATGGAACTGGACTGAGAAATGCATGGCCATGCTTTGTTGAGTCAATATATGATATTGGACTCACCATTCTCTGGAAGTCCGTTCTAGATCAAGAAACTTGGATTGAGCTATTATGAGGGTGACACAGTCCATGCCTCTAGTTCTTTCCGGATGTAAGGGACAAAGGGACAAAGACAACGCTGGGACATTGTTCATAAAGGCTTATGAGTTATGAACTCTTATTGCTTGGGGAGCAATGATGCATTGCTAGATGCCGCTCATTGTTTGTGAGGTTTTTGGTTTGATACTTTCAAGATCAAGTGGGAGACTGTTGGAGTTACCATGGTGATCTAGAAGTGGTCAAATATGTAGTCTCACTGCAAACACGATATGAGCCTGCAGGGTCGCACATAAGAGCATGTGGAGAAATTGGTAGATTGACTGTGTTGGTAAAGGTTACCAATCACCTCGCAGGATGGAGTCGGGCAAAAATTTCCAAAGTAATTTCCTCCAGAGTCGTCGAGTTTGACTCGACGACTAAGGCAAATTCGTCGAGAATCATCGAGTATGAATCGACGACTCTCGACGAGTTCGTCGAGAATGATTCGTCGAGAATCGTCGAGTATAACTCGACGACTCTCGACGAGTTCGTCGAGAATCATTCATCGCGAATGATTCGTCGAGAATCAAAAGTGTTTGATTCCCGGCGATTGGTGATACTCGACGAATCTATCCCCGATTCTCGACGAATCAGCAGATGATTCTCGCCGAATCTGTCTGCTGATTCTCGCCGAATCTGGATTTGATTCTCGCCTGACCTGTGCTGATTCTCGCCGAATGACTCTGAAACCCTAACTTAAGTGGTTTGCGAATAGCGGTGTTCTTTGGACTGTTTATGCCTTTGGTATAAATAGGGGACTTAGGGTTTTAGGAAAATAATCCATCATCGGGTTTTTCCTGTAGCCAGATCGAAGCCGACGGAAGAGTTCCGCCGATCTCCTGATCCGCCGAATCTCGACCCCGCCAGACAGAAACATTCCGCCGACGCCTGTTCGCTCCGCCGACGACCTCATCTACGGCGACCGTCGCCGGTCTTGCTTTCTCTGGCGCGGACCTAGCAGTCCGTGGGAAGTGCAAAGGTGCGGTTGATCTTCTTCCCGACCCTTCGTGCGACGAAGCTCGGGGTTCTCCCGCTCGTGTGGATTTCTGCAGAGACGTGGACGTTATTCCACGTAGAACTCGCAACCGACGAGGACACGAATATTGGAGCATCTCCGTTGAGTTGTGACTCAACGCCGCTAAGGTAATTTTTGCCTAGTTGTTTGTTAACTTCTTGATTCAATTTTCATGGCCCGATCCCATCTCTTTTGGGTTTTCTTGATGTTTTATTCCTTCCGCTGCGTGCACAAACGTTGTTCCATCCTCATAGAGAAACCCAACACTTTCGACCTTACCTATTGGCAGGCGTCGACCGCTAAGGTGGTTAGCCCCTAGCGACGATAGGTATAGGTATTACGACCTTAGCTATTGCAGTCTTCCATCTGAAGTATATGAAAAAGTGAAGTCAGTTTGGCAATTTGTCAAAAAAACATAAAATTTTAAGTAAATGTCTTGATGCTGATAAAGTACGTTGGGTAGAAGAAGAGATGCTAGCATAGTTCTATGGTTGCGGAAAGTGTTATTCTCTAGGAATGACTAATTTGAGGGTTGCCCCCAATCCCTTCTAGTATAAGGGCGACTGATCCTTCGTCTGCCTAGGCGGCACTAGCTGATTCTGTGTCTTGTTCCACAAGATCTTTTCAAGAACCCTGGGCAATGAAGACGCTTAATTTCTTTCTTCAGTGTGGTATAATCTTCTGTGTTATGCCCGGGCCCGTGGTGAAACTCGTAGTACTGCGATTGGTTACCTTTGTCTGGGACGATAGACTTAGGCCTGTAGAGTGCTACCTTATCTTGGATTGCACGGAGTATGTTGGTTATGGAGGTTTTGAGGAGAGCGTGGTTCTGATGATGCTGGGCTCGCGACTTATTGCGACGATCACTTCTGTTCTTCTGAGGCGACGATCGTCATTGCGCTTTTTTGTTCTAAACTTTCTTGAAACTGCTACTGATGTGCTTTTACTGCTTCGTCGGCTTTAATCAAGGTATCGATCTAACGAATGAGGTCGACATAGCTGGACACAGTCTCCCATACCAGTGCAGAGTGAAATCCACCAGGGCGGAGCCCTGCAAGAATAAACCCTCGAAGGAGTTCTGGGTTGACTCCAGGGATTTGCCACGCCTCCGTAGCGAATCAACAAAAAAGTCTTTGAGGGTTTCCCCTTCGTTTTGGTGGATCCCTGACAAGTGGGAAGGGTCTTTGACTATCCGTCGACCGAAAATTAACTGGTCTGTGAATTGTTGAGCCAACTCTGTGAAATTCTTGATTTCTTCATCCTTCAAGGAAAGAAACTACGTGCGAGGTTGTCCCATCAGATTCCACAAGAATGCTTGGTATAGTTGGGGATATGGGGCATTTCATGGTTGCATCATGATTGTGAAGTGTCTGACATGCTCCGATAGATCACCCGTTCCGTCGTACATCTCGATCTTTGGAAGCTTGAAGCCTTGTGGGATTGGATGTGTCGAGATCTCATGTGTGAATGGTGAGTGGTGATGAAGAGGAAGGGGGCCGAAGTGGTATGCTGTCTGGCTTGTTCGCACTCTTCAGCGATTATGCCACGAACTTCTTCACACGCGAGCCCCTCATCGAGGCATGTTGCTTTAGGGCGGTAGCAATGATACTACGCTTCAGGCATGTTTTTGAGCGAGGGAAGAAGAACTGGATCAACGTGCCTCATAGAGAACATTCTTTCGGTTGTGCGGGCTGCTTTTTTGTCATACTTTCTAGTCATAAGTATTGTTGTTGTAACAACCCGATTTTCCTTTTTCTATAATAATAATAATAATAAATAACCTAATCTACACACCCATATAACCGGAACCAACCCTCTCCTTAATCTCGCTCGGTTTGGGCTTTCTGCAAACACGCGAGCAACAAGCCGCTGCTCCTGCGCGATGTCCTTCTCCTGATTCTGCCACCCGCTTCTACGCCGACTCCCGATCCCATCTCTTGTGCCTCATGCCGTCGCCGCTCGTGCCTCCTACTCCTCCTGCCAAGGCAGACTACTTCAGCTTCTTCTTTGCAAGGGATAACAGTCTCTGTTGTTTCATCTCCCTCAGGCCAACGACATCAATCCTCCCCTTGCTTTGGTCAGCAGTCCCTCCTCTCCTAGGTACGACATGCCTCTTCTTCGATTAGCGAGGGAAATGACCCTTATTCTCCTCGTAAGGGGCCGACATCAGCTTCCTCGCCTCCATGGCTTCGTTTTTGCCTAGGGTTTCCTTCCATCACCCCTTTGGGCCCGAATTTGACATTTTTTGGGTAAGATTTGCCCTAGTCTTGTGAAATTATTTGTGCCCTATTTTTTGTTCAACTTATGTTTCAGATATTTGCCCCTCTTGTAATCGTCTAATATCGTGGTATTCATGATTTCCAGTGCCTCTCCTCGACTCGCATGATGGAAACTCTCAGAAACCCTCTCTGAATTAGGGTTTCTCTAAGCCAAGTGCCGCCAAGTCTTCGTCTCTACATGGTGTCTCTTCTACCATCACTTTTGAGGGAGGTAAATCTCTTAGCCGCTCTTGATTTAGTTATGTAATGAATAATTCCCTGTGCTAGCGTTTGGATTCCTCTATGTCAACATCAGTTTTGCTTGCCCTTGAGCAGGTTTGATATAAGATTGTTAGCATTGCTCGCGCCGCTTAGTCGCTGTCAATTTTCAGCTTCTTTAAGGCAAGTATAGATCTCTCTCTCTCGCTTGCAAGTATTGAATTTAAAATAATGCCTCTATCCTCTAATTCATGACTGCATTTCTGTATATATTAATCTGTTAAATGGATTTGTTGTTTAAAATTGTGAAGTGAAAGTGGGTGATTGGGCGACCTGAGCGACCTATCCGCACGGACTATATGGACAGGACTGGCGGTTAGCCAGATCGACAGAGCTATTGCAGTCAGCTTGTGTTTTGGCGGCCTAGGCTGTCTATTCGCGCGGACTGTGCAGACAGATGCGGCGGCAAGCCAGGCTGGCTTATGCTCAGCAGGAAGTTGGATCTCAGAAGGTAACTGGGTGGATAGCTTCTCTATCCACGGAGTCCGGCAAAATGCAGACTTGGCTGGAGCTCGGCAGACCAGCATGGAAGATGCCATAGCCTAGCTCTGGTCGTGCAGATTGTGGAAGCCGCAAGGATCTCCGGTTAGAGTGGACTGAATTTGGAGTTCATCGGGATTGGCGAACTGTTTCCAGTGTCCACTAGTAAGCACGGACTGGCCCTTGTGGCCGGTGGTGTGGACTTGGTTGGTTCTGGACCAAGTCCAGGTTTGGCTTAGCCCAGCGAGATCGCATAGTTAAGCATGGACTGCTTCTCAGTCCGCCAAGCTCGACAGCAGTGTCGTGTGCCATGGTTGCGAGCTTGGGGAATGCCGACTGGAGTTGAGTCCGCAAGGAGTGCAGCCGGGTCCGCCAAGCTCGGCAGCAGTTGCCTTGTGGTTTGGTTGCAATCTTAGTGAAAGCGGACTGGTGTTGTGTCCGCTTGGGCATGCATACTGTTCTCCTTGTCCGCCGAGTTCGGCAGTTGACATTGGTGCCTTGGCTGCGGGCTCGGGGTATGCGGACTGGAGGTGAGTCTGCAGGGCGCGCGGACTGGAGCGGTGTCCGCTGATAGGCGGACAAAGTGTTGATACAGAGTTCGGCTGTCTAAGTCTGGTTTGGCCCTTAAAGACAATGCTGATATGGTTGTTGTCCGAACTTGGTGATACTATTGTCGGGCTGGCTATCCAGATCAGGTCGCGGCGGACTGGCTGTAACACCCTACCCGTTACGTGAAACATAGTAGAAGGTCCGGCTGGGGCCCCACACCATGTCTTACAAACAGGCGGAGACGTTACTAAGTAATACCAAATACACATCCTATCACAGAGCATTCTAGCGCAAGTTTAAAGGGTTGCAAGAATGAACTCAAACATCAACACAGAAGTCCACAGCTAAACCAAACATGCCATAATATAAAACCACAAGTATGGCCTTATGGCCTATTATAAGTGTTTCTCTTTATACAAGAAGGTATCTTCCATACATCGGCACGCAGGCCGGCCATACATGAGTTCTTACACAAGGTACAAAAATAGCCTTCGAGGGCTAGCACTTAGCAGCAGCAGCTTAGGGTCTTCCACCCTCATCCCTGCTTGGCCCTTCTTGACCTGCACGCAAAAGGTCCACCAAGCAATTGCAAACAAAGCAACGGTCAACATTTGGCTGACCATTTATAACGACCCTGTCCCTGGCGCGGGATAGGGGAATTTCTTCCCTGCATAGCACTTATATACAATCACAAGGGTATGCTTTAGCACATCACACTTGTACGCCCGTACAAGTCATCATCCATCACAAACGTCGGCCCGACGGCCCGACGTTCTGTGCTCTTAGGGCACATTATCGGTGTACCGGAAAACCAGGGTCCCACCACCGTTCAGAGGTCCCAAACATGACGGCAATTCGTGAGCATTCCAATCCTCCATGGCTCAAATAGCCGGAGCGATTATCATTCTGTGATCCTAACAGGGCCTTAAGCACCCCACGGTTAGACAACCAGAATGCGGGTACAGATCAGCCTTTCCCGTAGCTCACATACGTCAGACTTCGATCAGGACTGACACGAGTACAGCTTCACCTTGCCCGTTCGCCACACAGGCTTTTCCACAGTTGCAGCCCCACCGGCTCAACAAGTAGCATTCACAACTACAAGGGTTTAGATCACACAGTATCAACCCATCCACATAATATCCTGCTGCACCAAGCTGCAAGTGTCCACTAAGAACATCAAAAGCATCACAATAATACAGAGTCTTGCTCTGATATGCATACAATCATCACCAATTCGGACCAACCTGTCCAGATGGGCTTCACACAGCATGCCTACCCGTACTTCTCACTTCCGGAACTACTCCAACAAGAATCAAGGGATGGAGTTCAACATCCCAAGAGAATTCAACTCTACCTTTGTAGAGGATTCATGCATATGCAAAAAGGAAAGATTTCACATATCCAAGGAGGAAGTCGTTACCCTTGGAGGACATTTTGGAGCCATGGCAAGCACTGCTTGGAGCTCTGCCTTCCCGAATATGGCCTCCGATCGCGAATCCGAGCTTGGACTAGCTGGATCTCCCTCTCCTTCCTCCTTCTTCTTCCTCCTTCCTTCTCTCACTTAAGAAGATAAAGTGAGGATAAGTTTGCTGGTTCGGGGTCTTAAAGGGGCTGGGAAACTGAAGACCACCAGATCTGGAAAGAGGGAAACAAACGGCCGAGATCTGTAGAAAAAACGTTTTCGGCCCTGACACGCCCTGTGACACGCCCGTGTCACAGGCCGTGTCCCTTAAGCAGCAAAGAACCGCCTCACCACACGGGTTGAACACGCCTGTGACCACCGCCTAACCTGACACGGCCTGAGACACGCCCGTGTCTCTGGACGTGTCGCCTCTCTCGACGAATCTCGTCGATCGCCGAGAATATTCTCGCCAATCGTCGACATGATCTCTCCGATCGTCGAGAAGGACACGCCCTGTGACACGCCCGTGTCACAGGCCGTGTCACCTCTTCTCATCGATCGTCGATCACGATGCTCGACGATCGTCGAACACGCGGCCTACAGGAACCTTAGGGGGACACGCCCTGGGACACGCCCGTGTCTCAGGCCGTGTCACTCCAAAAACACCCTAAAACCAACTTTGAAACTTACTCGAGACCAGCTCGAGAATTTGCTTGACACGCTCTGGTACACGCCTGTGTCCCAGGCCGTGTCACTTGGCCTGAAAACCAAAACTGGGTTTTGGGGTATTACACTGGCTGTGTATCCGTAGCTTGCGAATACACTTGGTTCTTGCTGAGGGATGGGGCGGTTATCCTATCGGCTGGGGCAGTGACCACACTCCTCATCGTGCCTATAAATAAGATCCCCTATCAAATCAATTATAAGCGAATTAACAGTAAGTGAATTCATAGATAGTTGTTGCGGACTGAATCTTTGCATCCGCGCAGTTTGAAGATTGACTGGGTTGTACTGTGCAGGTTGTGCGGATAGCGCTGGAAGGCCAGGACTTGGTTTTGATTGCGATCAGGGACAGTGAGGACTCTGCGTATAGCAACCAGCGGTTAACAGTAGGTCGCGGATTGCGGCTAGGAAGTCTCTCTTCTGCAACTAGTTTCTGGTTCAATAAGCTGTCCGCTTATGGCAGCCTGTTCAGTTCGGCAGCAGCTCGCGCGGTCTTGCAGTTAGACGGCTTACAGATCAGCGATTAGAGTTCAGCATTGGAATAACGGGCAGTCCGCATGGCTTGGTTGCAGTCTGGCGACTAGGCGGGCTTCACAGACTCTGTAGATCAGTGGTGCAGTAGTGGCTTAGGGGTTTCAGCAAACTCGGCGGTCTCTGAGGCAGTCCGCCCGGCTTAAAGTTCTTGTTTGCTTTTTTGCTTCTCCATTGTACTTGGCGAAATCATGTCTCGCCATGTATGTCTCACATTGTAAAGATTGTTTAGTACAAGATTCTTGCTATTCTGGTTTGCATCTGATTTATTTGGGCTCGGATAGGTTGAGTGTTCCTGCGCATGGTTCCCATCTTCCGCTATATCAAATTTCAACATGGTATCAGAGGGAACAAAGGCTTGTGCAGTGGATCAACCAACAGTTTGCTTCAGTGCTTCTGTGAGTCAAAGTGAACCAGGGTTAAGTGTAATGAAAGGTGATTTAGCAAGAGATCTTGGAATGGAGATTCTTACATGGAATAACATTGGAAAGTGGAAGTCATGTATGGAAAGCTATCTTATTGGCGAGGACCTTTGGGATGTGGTTTGCAGAGATGAAAGGCAAGAGGTTACTGCTGGCAATGCTGAAGTGATGAGAGCTTCAAAGAAGACAAACGCGAAAGCGGAGGTTGTTCTCAAGCAGGTGATCTCATCGGAACTCTTGGACCATATCGGCGGATGTCGGTCAGCTGCAGAGATTTAGACTTCCCTCGATGGGTTGTTCAACAAGGAGGTGAAGTTGGCTACGGAGGTTGGTCCCTCTACTTCTGATCAGCAAGAGAGGAGTGTTTCTTCTACGCGTGATGGGAAGAGGAAGGAAGGACCAAGGTGCTATAAATGCAAGTAGCCTGGTCACCTCAAGAAGGAGTGTAAGGTTGTCCTACACTCGGTGAATGTTGCTCATGTTGGGAGTAAAAGGAAGAACTTAGTTGAGTCATCAACAAGTTCTGATGCTGATCGGTTGAAGGCCAGTGATAGTGCAGCTATCTGGCATAAAAGACTGGGGCACGTGGGGATGGACAAGCTGAAAGCAATGGAGGTGAGAAGCCTGGTGAGAGGCTTGCCTAGGATGTCATCCTTTGGCGATGGTCAAGCTTGTGCGGGATGTCAATACGGTGAAGCTTTTTGCTTTACGTTCGATAATGCGCAGTCCAGGTATAAGGCACCATTGGAGCTTATCCATGGTGATCTGAAGGGACCGACCGTCACTGCCAGTCTTGGAGGAAGCAAGTACATGCTGATATTGGTTGATGACTATTCGAGGTATACTTGGGTATACTTCATGAAGGAGAAGTTGAATGCGTTCCGGTTATTTGTGGAGTTCAAGAAGCTTGTGGAGGGCCAGCTTGGTCTGCAGACTGAGAAGTTGAGAACGGGCAACGAAGGTGAGTTCGGCTCAACCGTGTTCTCGAAATTTTGCAGGAAGCATGGAATCTGAAGGGAGCTCTATTGTGGACATACTCCAAAACAAAGTGGAGTAGCAGATCAAAAGATCCGTCTTTTGACGGAGACCTGCAAGTGTTGGCTTTAGTGCAAAGGCTTTCCTAAGGCCTTTTGGGCGGAAGGGATGGCCTGCGTGGCTCATGTCATCAATCGGATGCCTCTGAGTCTGATCAACTTGAAGACTCCAAATGAGCTATTGTTTAGGATAAGGCCCAGCGTAAAGCACCTTCGAGTGTTTGGATCTACCTGCTTTGTACACGCTCCAGATGCTCTCAAGACGAAGCTAGTCTTTATTGGGTATGATGAGCAGAAGAGGAGATGGAGGTGTATAGATCCTTCAACGAAGAAGTTCATTGTGTCGAGAGACGTTGTCTTCGATGAGCTAACGTCGTATTGGGGTAGCTCATATGTGGAGCTAAAGATGAGCAGGTCATATGGTGGAATGAAGGAGGCTGCTGCTAAGGTTCAGATGGAGCTGCCTGTGTCACCAGGAGCTCCAGGTTGTTCTAGCTCTGGGGCAGAGGCGTCTGGGTCAAGAAGCAAGGGGAGCGATGCTCCAGGTGCTTATTGCTCGAAGACGGTTGTTTCTAGTACATGAAGCAGGGGTAGCATTGCTCTAGGTCCTTCTTGTTCAGGTAGCAAGGGGAGCGATGTTACAAGTAGTTCTTATTCAAGAGCGGAGGCTTCTGGTTCAGGTAGAAGGTGGAGCATTTCTCCAGGTGCTTCTGGTTCCAATGCGGTGGCTTCTTGTTCAGGAAGCAAGGAGAGTATTGTTCCGGGTTTGCCCAGGAACGGAGCTGGTTCAGCAGGAGCAGTGGAGGTGGTTAGCCGTGATCAGCTTCTTCAGAGATCGAAGAGGATCATTAAGCCACCAACTCGATATTGCGGAGGAAACACGGTGAGCGCAGTCTCATGTTTTCTCGCAGGCTCTCTGATTGAGCAAGTGTCTTATGGCTATGATGAACCACTGGAGTCAAGGAGGTGGATGACACCAAGGCTGAGGAGGTGACTACTCTCAGAGGAGACGGGGCTTGTGGCCTTGTGCCCAAGATTGTTGGTGATACTCCTGTGATGCACAAGTGGAGGTCGAAGCTGAAGAAGAAGGCAGAGGGAAGCATGGATCCCTTTGGGAGATGCTGGAGGGATCCCTCATGGTCCAAGATATGCGGAGCGGGGACTATGTCTCAGACATCTTCTCGAAGGCGCTATCGGAAGGACCAGGTGCAAGGTTACGGGAACGGCTGGGGTTGCTCACCACTTCTCACTTCAAGGGGGAGTGTTGAAAATTATGAAGTGAAAGTGGGTGATTGGGAGACCTGTCAGTGTGGACTATGCAGATAGGACTGGCGGTTAGCCAGGTCGGCAGAGCTGTTGCAGTCAATTTGTTCTTTGGAGGCCTGGGCTGTCTATTCGCACGGACTGTACGAATAGAGGCGGCGGCCATCCAGACCTGCTTATGCTCAGTAGGCAGTTAGATCCCATAAGTTAATTGAGCGGATATCTTCTCTATCCACAGAGTCTTGCAAGATGCGGACTTGGCTGGAGCTCGGCAGACCGGCATGGCAGATGCCTTGGTCTAGATCTGGTGGTGTGGTTGGTGGAAGCCGTAGAGATCGCCGGTTAGAGCGGACTGGATCTGGAGGTGGCCGGGATTGGCGGATTGTTTCTAGTGTCTGCCAGTAAGCGCGTACTGACCCTTGTGGCCAGTGGTGTGGACTTGGCTGGTTCTGAACCAAGTCCAGGTCTGGCTCAGTCCGACGAGATCGCGCGGTTTAGCGCAGACTGCTTCTTAGTCCGCCAAGCTCGGCAGCAGTGTCGTGTGCCTTAGTTGCGAGCTTGGGGAATGCAGACTGGAGTTGAGTCTGCAAGGCATGCAGACTGGAGCCTGGTCCGGCAACCTCGGCAATAGTTGCCTTGTGGTTTGGTTGCAAGCTTGGTTTAAGTAGACTGGTGCTGTGTCCGCTTGCGTATGTAGACTGTTCTCCTTGTCCGCTGAGTCCGGCAGTTGACGTTGGTGCCTTAGCTGCGGGCTCGGGGTACACGGACTGGAGGTGTGTCCGCAGGGTGCGCGGACTGGAGCAGTGTCCGCTGATTGGCGGACAAGGTGTTGCTGAAGAGTTCGGCTGTCTAAGTTTGGTTTGGCCCCTGGCGACAAGGCGCATAGGGTTGCTGTCCGGCCTTGGTGATGCTCTTGGTGGGTTGGCTATCTGGCTCAGGTCGCGCAAGACTGGCTATATATACGCAGCTTACGGATACACTTTGTTCTTGCTGCGAGATAGGGCGATTATCCTATCGGCTAGGGTGGTGACCACACTCCTCACCGTGCCTATAAATAGGACCCCCTATCACATCAATTATAAGCGAATGAACAGTAAGTGAACTCGCGGATAGTTATTGCGGACTGGATTTTTGTATCCGTGCGGTTTGAAGATTGACCGGGTTGTGCTGTGCAAGTTGTGCGGATAGCGCTAAAAGGCCAGGACTTTGTTCTAAATGCGGTCAGGGACAGTGCAGACTCTGTGGATAGCAACCAGCGGTTAACAGCAGGTCGCAGATTGCGGCTAGGCGGTCTCTCTTCTGCAACTAGTTTCTCGGTTCAATAAGCTGTCCGCTTGTGGCGGCCTGTTTAGTTCGGTAGTAGCTCGCGCAGTCTGGCGGCTAGGAGACCTCGCGGTTAGGCAGCTTGTAGATCGGCGGTTAGAGTTTAGCATTAGAATAACGGGCAGTCCGCGCGGCTTGGTTGCGGTCTGGCGACTAGGCGGACTTTGCGGACTCCGTAGATCAGTGGTGCAGTAGCAGCTTGGCGGTCTCAGCGGACTCGGCGGTCTCTTAGGCAGTCCGCCTAGCTTAAATTTCTTGTTTTCTTTTTTCTTCTCCTTTGTACTTGGCGAAATCATGTCTCGTCATGTATGTATCGCCTTGTAAAGATTGTTTAGTACAAGATTTTTGCTCTTCTGGTTCGTCTCTGGTTTATTTGGGCTCGGATAGGTTGAGTGTTCCTGCGCCTGTTTTCCCATCTTCCGCTATATCAAATTTAAACATTTGTATCCTAATTATTTTATCTATTCTTATGATTCAATGATTTCATCCTAGAATATTTGGTTTGTCATTAAGTTTAAATCTTGAATACCCAGTCTGATAAGTTAATAATTTGTTGTGTAATATATTTAGAATTACATGAATTTGTGATTACCGGCGAGTCTTACATTAATATACACTTAGATGAATGATTTTATTTGGATATTTACTAGGTTGAATGGTTTGATCTCATTTGATGAATAATGAGAAGAATGATAGAATATTAAGCACGAACAACAAGTGTCATGATAATAATTGTTACTAATTCTTGTTAGCAAGTATGTGCTTTGTGTTTTGATATATCATGCTCGTAACGCACATTTTTACTTGGAAAATACTTGTATCAAAGGATGATTTACCCTAGGTGAGTACTTGATATCTCCGACCTGATACATGTCATCTTACATCTACAATATACTCGATAAATCTTCTTGTTTTTTTGACCTTAACCTTTCGAACCTGCGAGGCTCAAAACTCTCGATCTAGTTTTCCCTGTGTCATCAAATTTTGTTTTTTAGGTCTGTTTTATTTTAAGACTTGAGCGAATATTGTAATATAACTCGATTCCTCTATTGTCGTGTTTGTAACTCTACTCTTATACATCTGAATCGCTAAATTTGTAACTTGTCTTGATATGTTAGAAATCTTCTAAAGTGTGAATCATGTAACTCATAATATCATAAGCAAACATTGAAATGTGTTGGGATCACTTGGGTTGCAACCTTCACGGTGCCATTTGGGACCCACTAAGCCTCATTGAGGCGTGCATGGGCCGTGACGATGGTAATGACAAGTAGGAAGTTTTTCTAATAAGACTTGTATCCAGACTGAGTGTGGACCATGCGTACCCACTCAAAATACTACACACTTCATTGATTGTAGCTTATGATATTACTTGTTCTATTATATATTATGCTCCAGAGTAAGCTTAATTCAGTTATTTCTGTTTGACTATTCTACCTATTTGATTTAATAGCTCTGATTTATGAAAACTAGTACCTATAGAGGTCTATTTCTCATGCGCATACATTACTTTTACTTTGTTCACCTATTTATTTCAATGTCCTGAGGCTTTTAATTTCTGTTTTGGAATTACCTTACCATCGTGACAGCGCCTCCAGGTCCTCAAGCCCGATCTTATTAAAGTTCCAGGTTCTATGTTTACATTTCATTTACTATCAAATATTTCTTTTATGTAATAATTGCAATCAGACATTTTCTCTGGTATCATGGATAACGTGGCTATTTAAATATTTTATGCACTAGAATTTGATATTAATGCATGTGCACCCTTTTTTGAATCATAATTGCATAAAATCTATAACAATGCCCTGTAAAACATGATTTTTACAAAATATATGTGCATTTAAAATTCTCATTATATTAAACTCTAAAAGCTTCCGCATAAAAAATCAAACTATTTTTTTACTTAAAACAATTATTTTTAACCTATAACAAGTATCTCTGCATCCACTGTTGAAACCGGAAATCAGTCTCTTGTGGAGTTCACCCTTTGGGAAGGGGTGGTCGCGTACCTACTTCGCTCCTGCAAGAAAAATAACAAGGAAAAGAGAGCAAATGACTAGACCAAGGGCCCATCATGGAGGTCCCACCACAAACCCGGAATATCACTGAGCGCTTCTCATCCTTAGCCAAATGCCGGGCTAAGGTACCTCAGAAAGCGCTAGAAGACTGAGAGATAAGTAAGCATGCCTTTTGAGGTACCCATTGGGTCCTATTTATAGATTTCTGAAAACGGGCTGCAAATAACTAACCTCTGCCGACCTGAAATTAATTAAAACCCCTAGGGATGGCCTGCCAACAGCCAAACTCCGCTGTTCTGAATAGCTATGCGCAGCCCACCCAGGTCTGCCAACAGCGAGACTCTGCTGTTTCAACCGGCTATTGGCAGGCCAGCAGGGGCAAAATGGTAAAAACACCTCACAGACTACTGGGAGAGTAGCCCCCAACAACCTCTTCTCGGCAAGGACAACGAGTGCTTGACGAGGTTGGCACTCGCCGCTTCTACTCGGCCTTTGGTGAGTACGTGCCCGGCAGGCCCTATCCGCTCACTACTTGCCGAATGCGGGAGTGGAGAAGCATCACTCGACGCCAAGGCACGGGCTCGGCCTGCCCTGCCCGCATGTCACGAGCTCACTAAAAGGTCAAATCTTGACGAACGGGGCTTTGGTGAGTACAAGCTCGCCCCTCAAAAACATCTCACCCCGCTTGGGCGAGTCGGAGCTACTACCGAGCTCTTTAGGGCGGGTGTAAGCCGACCGATGAACAAACTCGCCTCACTCGACGCCAAGACAAGGCGTTGAGGGAGCTCACCTCACTCAATGCAAAGACAAAAGGCGTTGAGGGAGCTCGCCTCACTCGACGCCACGACAGAAGGCGTTGAGTGAGCTTGCCTCTTCTCGACGCCACGATAGAAAGCATTGAGGAAGCTCGCCTCTCTCGACGCCACGGGCCTGGCTCGCCTCACTCGATGCCACGGGCCTGGCTCTCCTGGGTCTTGGGCTGGACTTGGACAGTCTAGCTCATGCCAACCCAACTCGCCGGATATGGGGTTGTACACAATTCCCGCTCTTTGCAAGGTTGGCACAAGCTCGGAAAGAAACATCCAACCCCATGGGATTCGGCGAGTGTGGCAGGAGCAGGAGAATCTTTCGGCAGGGCCCACCAACGGCTATAAATATGCGCCTGTGTACCTGGGTGACCTTTGTCACTCCCCTCCGCCCTGAACTCTCCGAGAGGCCTTTTCCTAAGGAGCTCCAAGAGAGGCTTGCTAAGGCTCGCGAGATCTCCTTCGCCCGCGTCACCAGCTTAACCTCCATTTCGCTTATCATCCCGCGGAGCGCCCCCGCCGAATCCAATTAGACAAAGAGGGTGAAGCCAGATGCGGAGGCGTCCGAACGCGCTTACCAAGATTTGAAGAAGGCCCTAGAGCCTGAGACGGGCTCCTCCATATTGCGTGCCCCTGGGAAGGATGGGAATTTTATTGACCTCTGCGCCAACAAGGACTGCCGGGATGGGGGTGGCGGGATCACCTCTCCACGGGCTGATATTCTTCCCGTTGACCCGCGGTTTGGGGCTTCAGATGCTCATCACCGCGACCCGTCCCCGTCCTTTGGGACCCTTGGGCTAAACTCGAAAAAACCGGACTCGCCACTCCGCGTCCCCTCTTCTTAGCACACTGAGACTTCAAGGGATGGCGCCGGAATTATCCCAGTGTCAGGCTTCAACCTTATTTCACCCCGAATGCAGCCATCGGGTCGCGGTAAAGATCTGAAGATTCCTCCACCCCGCTTTTACCTCGATGCGTCGAGCTCTTCAGGTAAGTCTCCCTTTACTGGGCTGTCCGTAGTTCCTCCTGGTGCGTTCACCTTTCACATTATTCAACCATTCTTACAGCCTTACACAGTCAGTCGGAGGACGATGAATCCCTTGAGCGAGCTCACAACTCGCCCCTCCCTTCCCCGAAGACCGTGGAGTCCTTCTTGGACACCGAGCTGGGGGGCCCTGAGCTGACGAAGCGAGGAATTGAGGTCCTCAAGAAGATGGTGTGAGAGGTCCACCGGTTGCAGGAAGACAATGACGTGCTGCAGCGGAAGTGTGCGTGGTTGGTAGGCGAGGCGAGAGAGGGCCTGACGGGCGAGACGACGTCCCTTTCACCGTTGCTGGAAGAGCTGGACGAGAACCTTTTGGCAGCCCGGGGATGCTTGAGGTGGATCCGCGAGCTTCACGACTTGCGTCGGCTTTGCGGGGAGGGAGATGTGAGACCGGGGAAGGTTAAGAATGGCCCCCTGGCGGGCTTACCGGGACTCGTCTCCTGCCCCCTCAGCTCGCGCGTGCGCCGAGATGGCCGCTTTGCTTGCATTCAATTTCCCTAGACAATATCCCTCTTGGGTCTGTAATAACTTAGAAACATTTTCAGACTTTATTGCTGGTTTATTCGAATATAATATTCTTGATTGGCATGTGATGGGATGGGTCCTGGAAGTCGGCGAGCTGGATTAGGCGAGCTGGGCTAGGCATGCTGTACCGATCGATCAGCTCGGCCCTTGACCCCCTTTTTCTATAAATAGGCACCCTTACCTACTCCGACTTACTACTTTTATTGCTTCTGTACTTTCCTCCTCTGCTCGCCTCCTTCTTACCTGCACTCGCTCTCTACATTTTTCGCGATCATGGGGAAGTCCAACCATGACTCCGATGGTCGCTCCAAGTGCGCTCAGTACTTTACTGACTACTATTTCTTTAAGGGGAACACGACGGAGGAGGAGTTCGCCGCGTTCAGTGCCGACTTCAAGCCCCCTGGCTTCGAGGCGCGCCGGCCTAGGGAGGGCGAGGCCATCAACACTTTTTACCCCGAGGAGCTCGCCTTCCCTATCTCGCATTTCGAGATGGGGCTGCGCCTTCCGCTCTGGCCGGAAGTCTGCCAGATCCTCAAGTACTTCGGCGCGGTGCCCGCGCACCTGAACCCGAACTCTATCTCCATGATGGTGGCGTTCACGAGCTTCCTCCGCAAGGAGCGAATAGAGTTCAACCTGACCGTGTTCAGGAAACTCTTTACTTACAAGGAGACCCCCGAAGGCATCTCATACTTCGGGGGCTCATTTATCAAGGTTCGCGAGATCGCGAACAAACACCACAATTGGATGACCAAGATTGTCTTCATCAAGGGCAATCTTGGCAACGTCCCCTACTCGCCGCAACAAAAAGACGAGGAGGTATACCGACCCCCACCATCTCCGGCAACGACGCCGAGCTCCAAAAATTTTTCCTCCACAAAGACTTTGAGGTCTCCTTCCTCCGAAAGGGCCTCGACTCGCTCCTCCCTGTCCTTCCCGGCGAAGGTATATCTTTCAACTTTCCTCCTTGCCAGATCTCACCAAATCCATTGGAGTTTTTCTAAGTTATTTCTGCAGGAGAGCGGTTGATTCCCAAGAACCAGCCTTTCGCGGATCCTGGTCTACTTGCAGACCCACTCGCCCGCGAGAAGGAGGCTGCAGCCGCCTGACGAGACGAGCCGTCGTCGTCTAAGCTTTTTGGTAGGAAGCGGGCTGATCCCGCAGGGTCCAGATCGCCTCGCCTCCATCCACCACAGAAGAAGCTGAAAGAGGTGGTTTCTCGGGCAAGGCAACAAAACCCACATCCCAAGTACATTAGCTCGCCCGAGACCACCCCAGACGGATCGCCGGGGAGCCCGCTGAAGGAGATAACGGGCAAAGAGCATTAGGGAGGCGAGCCTTCTGCTCCTGTAGTCAAGAAGCCCCCGGCCTGCGAGCTGGGTCCACCAAAGACTCACCCCCTCTTCGGCCTTGGGGGGAGGTGGAAGGACTCGGCCGGCGAGCCCGTGGTTCAGTGGGACGAGTTCGCCCACTGGATCTCCGTCTACACCCTCCAATCCTCCTAGGCCGATCGCGGGCCCTCCTCAGGTCAAGCCTATGCGCTCGGCTTCGGCCTCTACGGGCGCGAGGACGCCGCATCCTACAAGCGCATGACCCTACGCCAACTCGGCCATGAGGGCCTGCAGGCCCACATGCGGGCACTAAAGCTCCACCACAAGGTGGTTCGTCGCGGCTTCAACCTCAGCCACCTCCTACAGAAGTCGGAGCAGAAGCGCGACCTGGCCCATTACAGGGTCGTTGACATGGAGCAGAGGCTCGACATTGCCGAGGATCTGCTTGCGAAGGGCGTCGGCGGGCTGGTGAGCACTGATCATCCCTTTCCCCCTTTTGCTTATACTTAGGATTTTTCAGCTTCAGGTTTACCTATCCATTCTTACCTCAGGATGTCGAGGCTGCTCGGGAGCTGTGCACTCGCGCCGCTGGGTTAGAGGAAGAGAACCACCAGCTCCGTGCTCGCTCCGACGCGCTGGAAACTTGTGCCGCCGAGCTGGAATCCCGCTCCACCGAGCTGGTGGGGAAGAATGCAAAGCTGTGCGAAGAGAATAAGGGGCTCTGTGGTGAGATCGCTCATCAGGCCGAAGCTTTTCTCCCTCCCGGCGGTAGCGAGCCTCCTTTCCCATACAAGAGCCCCAGGATCTTCGACGAGGCGGAAGTTACTGAGAGGTTGTGGGTCAACTCGATTGCCTCCGCTGAATATACCCTACAGATTATGAAGGATATGCAGGTGATAGTGGGGGGCTGTGAGGAGGCCACCGTCCGAGATCTGATGCCGAGTCTGTTCTCGCCCACGCCGCCGAGCGAGAAGGAGGACAGTCTCGACTATTTCTTCGGTAAGGATTTCAAGGACCACCCTTCCGGCGGAGCAGACGGAGATCTCCAATCCGGAGGAGGAGGCGAGAGTTGACCCCCCTCCCCCTTCTTTTTTTTATTTCTTGCAATTCTTCCTCCCCCTTTGTAACCTCGCCGAGACGAGCTCCCTTGTTGTAATCATTTTATACTGAATGAAAAGTGAATTTTTCTATCTTCTTTGCTTTTGACCTTTCCTTCTGCGATGCAATCGGTCGCGAGCCCCCCCTTTGCTAGATCTCGCTAGGACAGAATTCACCTCCAGAGCGCGTGCCTAGGATCCGTACTCGCGAGCGCATTCCGAGATCTCCCCCCCCCCCCCCCTCTTCAGGTCAGCCGGGGATGGACCACTTGCCGAGCTGGGCCCGCACCCGCCCAGCTTGCATGCGAGTTCTCCCTTCTATTGCTGATGTTGAGTCAAAATATCCAAATATTTCACAAGTAAAACTGAAGGGGGGGAGCGTCTTGTTGGGGCTCGCCTTCCTCAACAGGGAGACCAATCGGGGCTTGCCTTTTCTCTACCGAGGTGAGCCTGCGAGTTCGAGCTCGCCTATGGGGACCTTCTACCCCTACACCCTTAGGAAATCAGTCTTCCTAAATAACTCCAGGAGAGGGAGGGACTCCCTCGAGTGAAATCCAGCCCTGCCAACTAGGTGAGAGCCTGACAGCGGGATCTGCTCGGGGTCCGGGGAAGACTCCCTCGAGTGTCATCTAGCCCTGCCAGCTAGGTGAGAGCCTGACAGCGGGATCTGCTTGGGGTCCGGGGCAGACTGCCTTGAGTGACATCCAACCCTGCCAGCTAGGTTAGAGCCTGACAGCGGGATCTACTCGGGGTCTGGGGCAGACTCCCTCGAGTGACATCCAGCCCTGCCAGCTAGGTGAGAGCCTGACAGCGGGATCTGCTCGGGTTCTAGGGTAGACTCCTCCGAGTGAATTCCATCCCGTCAACTAGGAGAGAGCCTGAGAGTGGGATCTGCTCGGGGTCTGGGGAAAACTCCCTCGAGTGGCATCCAGCCCTGCCAGCTAGGTGAGAGCCTGACAGCGGGATCTGCTCGGGGTCTGGGGCAGACTCCCTCGAGTGACATCCAGCCCTGCCCGCTAGGTGAGAGCCTAACAGCGTGATCTGCTCGGGGTCTGGGGCAGACTCTCTCAAGTGACATCCATCCCTACCAGCTAGGTGAGAGACTGGTAGCGGGATCTGCTCGGGGTCTGGGGCAGACTCCTCCGAGTGACATCCAGCCCTGCCAACTAGGAGAGAGCCTGACATCGGGATCTACTCGGGGTCTGGGGCAGACTCCTCTGAGTGACATCCAGCCCTGCCAGCTAGGAGAGAGCCTGATAACGGGATCTGCTCGGGGTCTGGGGCAGACTCCCTCGAGTGACATTTAACCCTGCCGGCTAGGTGAGAGCCTGGCAGTGGGATCTGCTCGGGATCTGGGGCAGACTCCCTCAAGTGACATCCAGTCGTGCCAGCTAGGTGAGAGCCTGGCAGCGGGATCTGCTCGGGGTCTGGGGCAGACTCACTCTTTCACTTGCACAAGACATGTCATGAGCATAAGCATTTAGAGAAATTTTATTTCACGAAACAGAACTTAAACGACTCAAGGGTAAAAGCGCTTTAGGTCATTACCACTCCAGGTGAGACCAAGGGTTTCGCCTTCCACATTCCGGAGGCGATACCCTCCTGACTTCAAGACCTCCTGTATTATGTATGGTCCTTCCCAATTGGGGTTGAGTTTCCCCACTGAGGCTGACCTCCCTGCGACATCCACCTTTTTTAAAACCAAGTCCCCCTCTGCGAATTGTTTGACTCTGACGTGCTTGTCAAAGTACTTGGCCATTCTTCTCTTCACTTCCTCTTTCCTGATGGCGGAGAGGTCTCGCAGCTCCTCCACCGTGTCGAGTGAGAGCCGCAACTCCTCCTCATTCTCGGCCCTCCACTCTTCTCTTCCCTCTCCTGCCTCGACCGCCCGAGGCATTCAGACCTCGAACTCTATCGGAAGTACTGCCTCACACCCATGGGAGAGTTTGAAAGAAGTCTCTCATGTGGCCATATTGGGTGTGGTTCTAAGGACCCAGAGGACCGAAGGGAGTTGCTCCACCCAGCTTCCTCTAAGATTCTCTACCTTCTTCTTGAGGAGGTTAATAATGATCTTGTTTGCCGCCTCCACCTGCCTGTTGCTCCTGGGGTGATGAATCGAGGCGAACCTGAGATCGATCCCGAGCTGCCCGCAAAAGCTAATGAACTCGGCGCTGGCAAACTGAGGGTCATTGTCTGTGATAATGGCCTGGGGCAACCCGTGACGGCAGATGATCTCTCCCCATACAAAGTTCCTGATGACCTGGGAGGTTACCTTGGCCAGCGCCTTAACTTCAAGCCACTTAGAGAAATAATCGATCATCACGAGCAGGAACCTTCTCTGGCCGTTGGCCTGGGGGAAGGGCCCGACCAAGTCCATTCCCCAGATTGCAAATGGACAGGGGGCTATGATACTCCTGAGGCGTTGGGCAGGTTGCAGCTGGAGGGGAGCAAACAGCTGGAACTTATGACACTCCTTTGCGAACTTTGCGACGTCATGGCTCAGGGTCGGCCAAAAGTACCCTTGCCTGACGATTCTCCCTTCCAGTGTCTGAATCCTAGAGTGACTTCCACACTCCCCGGAGTGAACCTCCTCCAAGATCCTCGGGACCTCCCCCTCGACCACGCAACATGCCAACATCCCCAAGAGGGTCTTTCGGTACAGCTGCCCATCGCGCATGAGATATTATGCCGATTTGTGCTTGAGCTTCTTCCTGTCCATCCCCTCAGGATACTCTCACGTGGATAAGAAAGTTGTGAATGGGTCCATCCATGAGGGGTGCTTCTACACCTCCATCAGCTCTCCCTCCTCAATGGAGGGGTTGAACAAGTCGGTGTTGGTACCTCCCACCCGGGGACCATGCTTTGCCAGTCAATCTACCTGCTCATTTTCCTCCCTGGGCACGTGCCGGATGGAGAAAGTCTGGAACGTGCCGATGAACCCCTTTACCTTCACAAAGTACAGCTGCAGAGTTGGCTCCCTTGCCTTGAACTCTCCGTTAATTTGGTAGGTCACCACCATGGAGTCAGTGAGGACCTCCACGTCACACACCCCTAGCTCCCTGTCCAAGCAAAGGCCTGCAATCACAGCCTCATACTCGGCCTGATTGTTGGTAATGGGAAAATTCACCACTACTGTTTTCTCAATCCTCGTCCCCTGTGGACTCTCCAAGATCAACCCTACTCCCCGGGAATGTCTTCCCTACATGCCATCCACCATCACCCTCCAGGGGACTGGGTGGGGGAGTTCCGCCTCCGCTACTTCCACTACATAATCAGCTAGAAAGTCGATCATAGCTTGTGCCTTGATCGAGAGGCGAGGGACAAAAGAGAGGTCGAATTCGCTCAATTCTACCGACCATTTGGACAACCTCCCTGAGTGCTCCAGCCCCTCGAAGATGTTGCAGAGGGGGTGGTCAGTCAACACTCGGATCGAGTGCGCCTGGAAGTAAGGTCGGAGCCTCCGGGCCGAGATGATTAGTGCGAAGGCCAGCTTCTCCAGAATAGGATAGCGGAGCTCGGCCTTCCTCAACACCCTACTCACATTATAAATGGGGATTTGTTTTTTCCCTTCTTCCCGAACCAAAACAGATCTCAGGGCCTCTGCCCCGACCCTTAGATACAAGAACAAGTCCTCCCACTCCTTTGGCCCTTGGAGCAGGGGGGTCTGGGTCAGCTGCCTCTTCAAGGCTTGGAATGCCTCCTCGCACTCCGAGGTCCACTCGAACTTCTGGCCTCCTCTCAAAGTTTTGAAGAAGGGAGAGCACTTCTCCCCGGCCCGGGAGTGGAACCTGCTCAACCCTTTCAGCTTCCCTGTCAATCTTTGTACCTCTTTAGTATTCCGCGGTGACCCCAACTCCACAATCGCCCTCACCTTATCTAGTTTGGGTTCTATGCCGGCGGGGGTGAGGAGATGTCGCAGGAACCTCCCCCTGCTCGCCCTGAAGATGCACTTCAAGGGGTTCAGCCTCATTTTGTACTTACAGAGAGTGGCAAAAGTTTCTTCCACGTCCTAGAGGTGAGAGTCGATGTCTAGGCTCTTGATCATGAGGTCGTCTACATACACCTCCATGTTCCTTCCCTTCTGCTCTCGGAATATCCTGTCCATCATCTTTTGGTAGGTCGCCCCTGCATTTTTTAGCCCAAAGGGCATCATTTTATAGCAGTAGCATCCATCCCCCGTGATGAAAGTGACGTCTTTGACGTCAAGACGTCGGGGGGGGGGGGGGGTGCATCCTTATCTGGTGATAACCTGAAAATGCATCTTAAAAACTCATTACAGGGAAACCGATGGCTGAGTCAACCAGCGCGTTGATCCGAGGCAAGGGATAACAATCCTTGGGACATGATTTATTAAGCAATGAAAATCAACACACATACGCCACCGACCGTCTCCTTTTTTAACCATAATAACGTTGGAGACCCAGCCGGGGTATTGGATCTCAGATACAAAACCGTCCTTGAGGAGCTTGGCCACCTCCTCCCGAATTGGCTCGGCAAACTTGTCCGCCGTGGACCTCTTCTTCTGCTGGATGGGGCGAGCCTCCGGGTCCCGGTTGAGGCGATGGCAGGCCACGTCCGCATCGATCCCTGGCATCTCCGCGGCACTCCAGGCAAAGACGTCCACATTCTTTCGGATGCACTCCATCATCCTGCCCTGAGCCTCTGGGGTCAGCCCCCCACTGACGCGGACCTTCTCCACCTTGCCTTCGAGGGTGAGAACCTCCATCTCCACCACCTCTTCCGCCACCTCCAGACGAGACTGCTCCCCCCACTCTTCAGCATCCCCCCTCCGGGGGCGAATACCTCTACCTCAGCTTCCTCCGCGACCATTGCATCGGCCGGCTACTGGAATTCCTCCATCTCCTCCTCCTGAGGGCGGGTCACCTCCACCTCCATATCCTATCAGCCAGCCTCCTGCTCTGCCTCCTCCATCCTTCACCCCATCTCCTCGACACCTCCCTGCCAAGAGATGGAGTTTACGGTGGTGACGTAGCACTCCCTTGCTATCTTGGGGTCTCCACGGACCCGGACCTGGACCCCCTCAATGTTGAACTTCAAGCATTGGTGGAAGGATGAGGGGACGCAGCGAAAGGCGCTGATGAGGTGCCTCCCAAAGATGGCGGTGTAGCTACTGGGGGCATCCACAATAACGAACTTGCAGGTGCGAGACTGCCCCCCAGTATGACATGGAGTCCCACTCCTCCTTCTACCTCCTTCCTCTCCCCCGAGAACCCAAACAAGGGTCTGTTTGAGGCAAGCACCCTCTTCGCCTTAACCTTCATCGCATCGAACGCCTTCTTAAAGATGATGTTGACCGAGCTTCCATTATCGACGAGGATATGGGCAATGGTAAAGTTCTCGATGGCTGTCTATATGACCAGCGCATCACAAAACGGATCCTCGTGATCCGGCACATCCTTCCTTGAGAAGGTGATCTTTTCCACCTGGGGTGGGGTCTGGGACATGGAGGCGACACTCCTTCGATACATGGTATGGAGGCTCGCCTTGCGGGAAGCCTCGACACCTGCCCCTCCATGGATCATCCTGATCCTTCCCCGGGTCCCCATATCCGCCCGGTCCTTGCACCGATCCTCCTCCGGGCGCGACATGACCTCTTCAATCCGCACATCCTGACACTCCTGTCGCCGTTGTTGCTCCCTATTTCCTTGCAATTCGAGGAACTCCGGGCACGTGATCGTGGTGTGCCCTTCCTCCTTGTGGAAGTCACAATAGGGCAGCTCCACCCTGACTTTCCTTCTCCTTCTCCTTGCCGCCCTCCTTCTCTCCCCCATGGCTATTTCCATAGCCTGCTCCTGGTCAGGAAGAGGCGGCCTCTGGGCCTGCCATCCTCCCGAAGGATAGAACTGGTCTTGGCCTCTCTGGCGATGGTCCCCTCCATGGAAACCTCTTCTCGCCCCCTGATCTTGTCATTCTTGCGTCCACCCTAGCCGGTGATTCGGCTCCTGATGCTCCCACTTGGGCTATTGCTACGGCTGCTCCCTCTGCCGGGGTTCAGCTCTCCTTTCCTCCTAACCTCTTCCCCCTCTGGTCCTCTCCTCCTCCGTAGCCCACCTGGCTAGCCTCCGGTAAAACTCCGGGTTCGACGCCTCCCCGTCGACTTCTCTCGCCGTCATCTCCATCAACTCCTCATAGGAGAGGGGCGGGATCCTCTTCAACTCCATCCGGAAGAAACCCTACTGCAGCCCCAAGGTGAAGGCCATAATCAGGGTGTGTCCCGACATCTCTTGAACCTGGGTGACCTCCTCCTGGAAGAGATTGACGTAACTTCCCAAGGTTTCTTTCACCCCAAGCTTGATGCGGAACAAGGACTCTGACTCCCTCTTCCTCTTCCTCGATGTTGTGAACCTCAATATGAACCCCCGACGTAGGTCCTCGAAGCAGTAGATGGAACTGGCCGGCAGCTTGTGGAACCACTACCTTGCCTTCTCCTTCAGGGTGATGGCAAAGAGTCTACACTTGAAGTCATCCAACATCTATCGGATCGAGACCACGTACTCAAACCACTGGACGTGCTGGATCGGGTCCCCCTTCCCGGTGTAGTAGGACATCTCAGGCTCCCTGAACCCATCCGGGACTTGTGTAGAGGAGACCAACTCGCTAAAGGGGCTATCACCGCCAGCCGGGCGAGCTGGAGGGTCTCGCGCCCCCAACTCGTCGAACCTGTCGCCGCTACTCGAACCTAGGAAGAGCACTCGCCCAGGGAGCTCGACACCCCGACCATCCTCGGCAACCTCCTTCCTGGCTCGCCTGGCAGGCGTGACCTTGCCAAGTGCTGGATCCGTGAGGACCGGAATCACCGGAGTCGAGCTATCGGCCTGCACGCCGAGCGTGAATCGGACCATGCCGAGCACCTCCTGCCTGAAAGCCTCGAGCATCCCCAGGGTGGCAAGAGGGGGAGGGGGTGGCGAGTCGGTCCTGTCAGATCCTTGCCCTTCTCCTCCAATCATTGAGCTCGTTGAAGGTTTTCTGTGCTGACAACTCTCCACGCTCACCGCACCAAAATGTTGAAACCGGAAATCGGTCTCTTGTGGAGTTCACCCCTGGGGATGGGGTGGTCGCGCACCTACTTCGCTCCTGCAAGAAAAATAATAAGGAAAAGAGAGCAAAGGACTAGAGCAAGGGCCCGACGTGGAGGTCCCACCACAAACCCGGAAGATCACTGAGTGTTTCCCCTCCTTAGCCAAATGTCGGGCTAAGGTACCTCAGAAAGCGCTAGAAGACTGGGAGATAAGTAAGCATGCCTTCTGAGGTATCCCCGTGGTCCTATTTATAGATTTCTGAAAATGGTCTGCAAATAACTAACCTCTGCTGGCCTGAAATTACTGAAAACCCCTTGGGCTTGCCTGCTAATAGCCAAACTCTACTATTCTGAATAACTATGTGCATCCCACCCGGGTCTGCCAACAACGAGACTTCGCTGTTTCAACCGGCTATGGGCAGGACAGTGGGGGTAAAATGGTAAAAACACCTCACAGACTACTGTGAGAGTATCCCCAAACAACCTGTACTCGGCAAGGACGGTGAGTGCTTGACGAGGTTGGCACTCGCCGCTTCTACTTGGCCTTTGGCGAGTATGGGCCCGACTGGCCCTATCCGCCCACTACTTGCAGAATGCGGGAGTGGAGAAGCATCACTCGATGCCAAGGCATGAGCTCGGCCTGCCCTGCCCGCATGTCGCGAGCTCACTAAAAGGTCAAATCTCGAGGAACGGGGCTTTGGCGAGTACAAGCTCGCCCCTCAAAAACATCTCACCCCGCTTGGGCAAGTCGGAGCTACTGCCGAGCTCTTTAGGGAGGGTGTAAGCCAGCCGATGAGCAAACTCGCCTTACTCAACGCTAAGACAAGGCATTGAGGGAGCTCACCTCACTCAACGCAAAGACAAAAGGCGTTAAGGGAGCTCGCCTCACTCGATGCCACGACATAAGGCGTTGAGTGAGCTCGCCTGAGTGAGCTCGCCTCACTCGACCCCACAGTAGAAGGCGTTGAGGGAGCTCGCCTCACTCGACGCCACGATAGAAGGCATTGAGTGAGCTCGCCTAGCTAACTCACTCGACGCCACAGCAGAAGGAGGTGAGTGAGTTCGCCTCACTCAATGCCACGGGCCTGGCTCGCCTCACTCGACGCCACGAGCCTGGCTCGCCTGGGTCTTGGGCTGGACTTGGCCAGTCTGGCTCATGCCGACCCCACTCACCGGATACGGGGTTGTACATCCACCTTAGCAGACATGGTTTTCTTTCTGCTCATGCTTGTGGCATCATGACCCGCCCGAAGCACACTCTGACTTTTGTCGAGATGGTTCGCGACGTTTGTGTTGTGGGTACTTTCTTCTAGGAATGCTGAGAACCGTGGCTTTTAACCACGTGGTCGTGGGTTCAATTCTCACAGATGGCGCCAAATTGTTTGGGATCGCTCATGGCTCCGGTAGATTGGACTAAATTGGACCACCTTAGCCTGAGAGTGGTTGAGCACGACAACAGTCACAGTAAGTAAAAAAACTGGAAAGGGAATTTTTTAACGTGGAACACCCGTCAACTGAGTGAAAAACCACGTGACCAGGTCTGTGCCGACCAAACCTCCACTTTTGCTTGTTGATTATTGAAGTTGGTGACCGGATGGTGTGGCGATCTGGCTTGGCGGTTTTATGACCGCGCGGTCTGGCGATTTCCCTTCAGCGGTTTGGTTGTTGTGTGTTACTGTCTGAAGTCCAAGCGGTCTATCAGTTTGTCTCTGGCAACTTGGAGACCGGGCGGTCTGGCGGTCTCCCATGGCGATCTCTCTCTCTCTGGTAGTAGCCGAGCGGTTAGTACTTCTATCTAACCGCGCGGCTTGTGCGGTTTGTGTCTATATAGTCTGCTTGTGTCCTGTAATTTTTTAGTCCCACTTCTCTTATTTGTTTTCTCTTATCTGTCCTCCATTCTATATAAGGGAGGTCATACCTTTGTAATAGATATCTTTTTGGGATAATAAAGTTTCAGTTATACCACTTCTGGTTTGTTTTTGTTTGTTTCTTACATTGATGTACAAAGCTTTCTTGAAAAACTCGAGGGCAATAGACTACCTCTCATTATAATTATAGATAGAGAATGGGAAGGACTCGGAAGGGTGACAAGCCACCACTCACTGGGCTATTTCTGCTTTCGCTATATTTGAGAGCTTTACGCTGTGGAGGCTTTAGAGTCTTTGTTAGCTTGAAGGTGGGAGCAGCGTGTTGTATTTATACGTTTGGGGCTTGAAAATTTAGGTGTTGCACTTCACGTGACTAGTCTTTTATGGTTTGTCTTCTATTGTGCTTAGAGGAGTCTGGAGTGGCAGATTTGTCGTCGTCCGACGAGCTTATTGTTGAGTCGAGGGCGCTGAGAATGCTGAGCATTCTGCGCGTCGGGCTGCAGTTGAGTGGTCTTTGGCGGGCTTTGAAGTTGATCTTATAAACTACTAGCGGTGCTGGGCACATGAACTTTGGGTGCTCTGGCAGGCTTGGTCTGCTGACATTGAGGAGACTTGGTGGTCCCAGCAGAGTGTGCGGAGGCGTGCTGGGCCGATCTTGATGGTGGAGTGCGCGGAGGCACGCTTGGACGGTTTTGATTGTGGAGCGTGGGGAGGCGCGCTTGGATGATCCTTACGGTGGAGTGTGCGTAGGCGCGCTTGGATGGTCTTGATGGTGGAGCACCTGTTGAAGGTGAGTGCGTAAAGCACTAGCTGGCGAAGAGCGGCGGGGGGGGGGAGGCACTTGCTAAAGGTGAGTGCGCAAATCACTAGCTGGCGGAGAGCATGGGGGGCACTTGCTGAAGGTGAGTGCGTAAAGCACTAGCTGGCAGAGAGCGCGAGGGTCACTTGCTGGAGGAGAGCGTGCGTGGCATAAGCAGAGCAAAAAGGGAGGAGATGGGGAATGAAAACTATTAGCCCCGCACGAGGTTTGTGAATAAGCGATTGTCTGATAATGAGCAAGGAGAGCGTATGGGGAGCTTGCTGGAGGAGAGCGTACGAGGCCCTTGCTGGAGGAGAGCACGTGGGAAGCTTGTTGGAGAAGAGCGCGCGGGGCTATTGCTTGAGGAGAGTGCGGGAACTTGCTGGGGGAGAGCGCGTGCGGGAAGGCGTACGGAAGAGGCGCGCGCGCGAGCGCGCACAGAAGAGACACGCATGGGAGCGCGCGTGGAAGAAGCACACACAAAATAAGCGCGCACGAAAGAAGCGCACTGGTGCGCGCAAGGAATGGGCGTGCCTGGGAGCGCGCAAGGAAGGGGCGTGCATGGAAGCACGCACGGAAGCACGCAAGGAAGGGAAGCGGTTGAGAGAGAAAATCTTAGGAGGAGGAGTGGAGAGAGAAAATCTGTAGGAGGATTTTTTCGGCCAAGAATAAGATTAAAATGAGAGGGAGAGGGGTCTATTTATAGATTTTAGGAGGGGGATCCTGTAATTTCTCCCCAAAACCATCGGCCGGACCAAAAGAATCGTCCGAAATGGGGTACACGGATCGCCATATTTACGTAAATGACGATACCGCCCCGGTCGGAAAATAATTGCCCCTGTCGGGAAAATAATAGCCCCTCCCACACGGGGAGGGGCAGCCCGGCGAGAGCAGTAGTTGGCGGCAAAGGGCAGCCCGACCGAGGGCGAATGACGGGATGTCCCTGATGGCGCGCAAAAATAACCGAAAAACCAAAAACTGAACCGAACCGAATGGTTTGGGTTGGTTCCAAATAGCTTTGGTTCGGGTCCGGTTCCCATAATATCAGAACCGACAATTCAGTTCGGTTCCTGGTTCCAAGGGTCGGGTACCCAGAACCGACCCGAGAACCGAATATCAATACTAAAGAAAATATTTTGAGACAATGATTATACTTGTATGACCAAATACGCAGAAAATAATTGAGAATAAAGTTTTATGGCTAAAAAATATTTATTGTACTTGTGTAGAAGTTTGATTTCAATATGATGTAAAGTCATGATTCAACTATTTTGAGATATTGAAACTTATATTACAATGAATCATGAGTTGAAAAAGCCATTTTTAAATTTTGTTAGATATAGGTAGAACCGAGAACCGAATCGAAGAAAATGGTACAGATCCGGTTCTATATAATAGGACAGTGAGTCGGTTCCAGTTCCAAAAGCTTAGAACCGAACTTATATGGGTCAGTTCTTGGTTTTGGGTTGAACCGAACCGAACCTATCCGAGTTGCACCCCTAGATGTCCCAGTCTGAGGGAGGCGAGCAGGCCGCCCTACCAAGCAGCCAAAGGGCCTCCCAATTTGGAGCGGATGTTGGGTCCATTGATCCCAATGGCCCTGATTTGATGATGTCAAATGTGTGAATGAGAAAGACAGTTATATTTGATGTATGGTAAAGTTCATGCATACAGGTTAGTCTTTGTCACAATGATTGGACAGCTAGTTCAAGAGACAATGACAGGTGGACTCAAGGTGGAGCTGGAAACTCAGAAATATACCTAAGTCCAAAATCGTTGAGTGAGGCAAGCTCACTCAATGCCATTCAGCTAGTAGTGCTGAGAGAGGCAGGCAGTCATGACTGATAGTATTGCAAAAGCAAAAATCGGCTAAATCAAGAATCGTTGATTGAGCTCAACTAACTCAACGCCATAAAGCTAGAAGCATTGAGTCAAGGTTATCCTGTCATAGCCTTACTGTGAAGAATCCATAAAATCGACTAAATCCAGAATCGTTGAGTGAGTCAAGCTCACTCAACGTTCTTAACGCCATCAGGCAGAAAGCTGAAAAATATGGCTAAGGAAAAAAGCGTTGAGTGAAGCTTATGAACTCAACGCTATCAACGCCATCAGGCAGAAAGCAGAAGAATATAGTCTAAGAGAAAAAAGCATTGAGTGAGGGATATACACTCAACGCTCTCAACGCCTAGCAGAGCAAAAATAATTCTAAGTCCAGAATCGTTGAGTCTATCATTCATCGAGCTGAGCTTAGCTTTCGTCGACCAGAGTTCAGAGAATTTGTCGATCTCAGCTTTTACCTATAAGAAGCAATCAGCTATCAGAATCATCGACCGGAGTTAAGATTTCATCGAAAGAAGTTCAGAGATTTCGTCGAACTCAGCCTTCACTTGAAGAAAGAACTGGGCTGAGAGAATTCTTCGATCTCAGCTTCACTATTTCGTCGAACTGAGCTTGAAGTTCGTCGACCTTAGCCTTCACCTGAAGAAAGAACTGGGCTGAGAGAATTCGTCGATCTCAGCTTCACTGTTTCGTCAAGCTGAGCTCATATTTCGTCGAGCTGAGCTTGAAGTTCGTAAACGCAGGATTTTAGAAAAGTTAGTTGATTCTGCCTAAGTTAAGAATGATACTGACTCAGCAAAGTCAATAAGTTAACAAAGTTAAGATTCGATACAAATCGACATTAACATCATTGTCAATCTACAGTGGATCTCAAGTTTATATAACTGAGGTTTTAACCACCGTTAAAACTGAGACACGTGTCGATCATCTCGCCAATGTGACGAGATTATAAATAGCAGAAGTGATCGAGATCTATAATGATGAAGATTATTGGATTAATTTCTGATTAACTTTCGAAAAAAACGAGAAGCGGAGTTCGTCGTCTTCATCCGCCATTTTTGTAGAAGCCAAAAACCTCAAGTTCAAATCTGAAGGGCTTTTGAGTTTACTAGTGCAATCATCATCCACTCCAGCAGGTTCAGAGTAATCCTCCGAGAGAGACGAATCAGCCCAAGCATGACCTAGCTGAAGTTATCTTCTCGATCCAAGCCGAGCCAGAATCAGAAGATCAATTCGCTGGATCAAAGAAGAAGGAAGGGCTGAAATCTGCTCAGTCCAGATCGAGAGATATTCCTGAAGATGAAGAAGCAGATTCATTAGCTAGTTGATTCAAGAACAAGTCGGGCATCATTTCAAGATCGTTGTATCATCTTGTTGCTGTGAAGACAAAGTTAGGGCTGACATCTGCTCGGTCCAGGTAGATAGGCACAAAGAATTTTCTCTGGTGTCTGTAATTCATTATCTTGAATATTTCTGTAAGATTCATTTTGATTTTTAGGGGTAAGGGTAAGTGTTGGGTACATTCGAAAATTTGTACTAGATTTGGAGAAGCATCAACTTAGTCAATGATATGAATCAATTTGTATTTGATAGAAGTTTGAGTTTCATTGTGAAGGTTTAAGAATTTAAAGAAATATTTTCTGAGTAAAAGTGTCGACACTTGTGAAGAAACTGTGTCGACACTCAGGGAACTTGTGTTGACACTCAGGCAAGCGGTGTCTATACACAGACAAATTGTGTCGACACTTGTAAAGAAGTTGTGTCGACACCCAGAAGCTGTGTCGACACTTATGAAGAAGCTGTGTCGACACTCAAAGCTATGTCGACACCCAAAGAAGCAGCTGTGTCGACATCTAGAATTGTGTCGACATCTGAAGAAGGATTTGTGTCGACACTTAAAACTGAAACTGTGTCGACACTCAGGAGATATGTCGACACCTAAAGCAATTGTGTCAACACACAGGACTTGTGTCGACACACAGGACTTGTGTCGACACACCAACTCTCAAAACGCTGTGTTGAGTTCAGAAGTAATTGTTTCGACACACAGGACTTGTGTCGACACACACTCAACGCCATTTGACAAACACTCAACGCCAACTGTCTGCAATAGAAATGTCGAGATAAGGAGCTGCTGTGTCGACACACAGGACTTGTGTCGACACATATAACAAAAGAAGTGTCGAGAAGCAGAAGTATAACTGTGTCGACACTTGGAGTAATTGTATCGACACCATGAAGACTTGTGTCGACACTTAGCATATATGTGTCTACACATGTGAAGCAGTCTGCTGAGTGTTGTGTGCTGAGTTGAAAAGACATTGAAGAACCTGGTGACGTGACTGGTGACTTGACAGCTGTCATAACTAACCGGTCTGACACCACTGTCAGAACTGTCAGAAGTTTGTTATGAACCAGATCAGCCGATAACCATGAAGTAAGCTCTATATAAGAGCCAGATCGAAAATGACAATAAATAAGAGAGGAATATGACGGATTGAATAATTCTGACAGATCAAGGGCTGTCTGCAAGAAAGATTCATATTTCAATCTGAATTTAAGGAAGAAGCTGATTGAAGATCATCTTCATCAACAAAGAGGTCCACCTTATTTTGTTCTAATCAAGAAGATTTGAAAAGCTAAGTTAGGTTGGATCTGAAGGATCAGTCTATACAAGAACTGATCAAGAAGGCTACATCAACAGAGAAATCTTGCTGATGAAGTTTTCAGTTACTCTTTACTCACAAATTCTTGTAGGATCTATTATTAGATCTGAGATTATAAGCCTAAAATTATAAAAGCTGAGGTAGGGCTGTGTGCCTGAGGTAGGACTTATGAAAAGTCTGAGTTGTAAGCCTAATTATAAAGGCTGAGGTAGGGCTGAGGCCTGAGGTAAGATTCTGGAGAAGAATCTGAGGTAGGACTTGTGTAAAGTTTGAGGTGTAGGAACCATCTTGGGTTCTGAAATTGTAAGATCTACGGATCCGAGCTAGTGGAAGGAAGTTAGGCTGAATCTAGTTATTTGCTGGATAGGCGAAGGGGGAAAGTGGATGTACCGATATCTTGGGGAACCACTATAAATCTTATGTTTGCTGTGATGTGTTTATTTTCTGTAGATTGATTAATCTGTGCTGAAAGAAGTCATATAACTATTTGCCTAAAAAATTAAAAAGACATAAAAAGATTATAACCTATTAACCCCCCCCCCCCCCTGTAGGTGTTTAGGCTCATGAAATAAAGTCTTTCAAGTGGTATCAGAGGGAGGTTCCCCAAAATTTTACCTAACAGTCAGAGGATTTCTCCAAGACAAATAACATATAACAAGAATGGGTTCAAGTGAAAATCAAAAGGAATTTGGATCTATGAAATTGCCCATATGCAGGAAAGAATCTTTTGGCATTTGGAAAGAAAGGGTCAGACTGTTTATGGAAGCATCTGATTCAAGAATTTATATCACAGTACAGGAAGGCCCCTTCATCCCAATGAAGGTATCGGTTCTTGATGCAAGAATTCAAACTCCAAAGAGTTATTCAGAGATGACTAAGGATGAAATCATCTTGTCTACATTAGATAAAAGAGCTCAGAATATAATTGTAAGTGTCATAGATGATGCAACATTCCAGAATCATGTGCACTGTAAAACTTCCAAAGAAATGTGAGATACATTGATTGTCTATATGGAAGGCATAAAAGAAGTCAAAGAGGACAGAAAGTCTATGCTGAATCAAGAGTATGAGAGCTTTAGGCAGACTAAAACTAACAACATAGCTAAATGCTATAAAAAGTTTTTCAGAATAGTGAATGAACTGATGATATATGGAAGTCTTCAGTACCTATGAACTGAATGACAAGTTTCTGAGGTCCCTAACAAAGGATTAGGACACTAAGATATGTGCCATCAGGGAAGTGGCCAAACTGGCTAACACACCTCCACCTACACTTTTTGGAAAACTGCTTTAATATGAAATGCAGCTTACTGCTAGGAAAGAGAAAGAGAAGGACAGCAGAACTGAGCATAAAGAAAAGTCAGTAGCCTTCAAGGCTGAGGGCTCAAGGAAGGGTAGGAGAAAATCTCCTTCTCCACCTAGAAGGAGTACTTAAGCAGAAGAAGGAGTTCTTGAAACTAGTACATCAGATAGTCACACATTTGATGAAGACTTTGCTGCCTTCACAAGACAATTCCAAAGGCTCATGAAGAAAAAGAAATAGAGAACCAGGCCTTCATCAATATCCTATTCCAAGGATGAATACTACAGGAAGAAGAAAACGCCTAAGGAGGACAGGTATGCTTCTAAACCTGGTAAACAATCTAATTCTAAGATTGTGTGTTATTGCTGCAATAGGCCTGAGCATGTCATAGCTGACTGTCCTAACAAAAGAAAGGAATCTAAGTACAAGAAGAAGAAGCAAGTCAAGGCAAGAAGGAGAAGTCTCTAGTTGCTCAGAAAGAGAAGAGTTGGATAGACTCTTCATCTTCAGAATCTGGAGAAGAAGATGCAGAAGCATATGCTGGACTCTTCTCAACAGAAGAGGTTTCTAGGGAACTAGAATTCCTATAGATGTTGGACTCCATAAATGGAGTGGAATAATATTGCTGTAAAGGGCTGATGGCTCAATCTGAAGAAGATAAGTGCCAGGATCAGCCTGGACCAAGTAAGGTAAACAATTCTCCCCTAGTCTCAGATTACTTTACTGGATCAAAATCAGAAGCATCTGCTTCAAAAGAAGTGGATGGATCTGAGTCTGAGGGGGATGTTCACCAACTCATTTATGAGTATGGTGGGTTGTTGCATGCTTTAAAGAAGAGCAAGTTTCTTGTTAAAGAGCAGGCCAAAGAGATTGAGTCTCTTAAGCTGGCTGCAGCAGATTCAGCAAAACTGCTGGATCAAAAATTGAATGAGGTTGCCAAATTGAAAAACATTACAGTTATTCAGATGGGCACAATCTCATTCAAAGAGAATCATATCAAGAAACTGGAGGTAAAACTTCAGCAAGAGAGAGAGATAGTGGCTAAATTCTCCAAGCAAAAATCAGTCTTACCTTTGATAGATAATTTTGTTTCACAAAAAGGGAAGACTGGTCTAGGATTTAAGGGAAGAACTAGGGCTACCAATTCTCATAAAAAAGGTAAAGCCACAGTTCAGCCTCTAGATGTTAATCCCCCTATTTTCTTTAAGAAGGTAGTGAATCCTACTAACAGGTATGATCATAACATTACATATGGTCACTGTGAGCATGAAAATTTCATGAGCAAGGGTGCTAATGTCAATAGACCAATCTATAGGCATGCCCATCATATTCAAGAGGAGTTATTGAAGAATGCTGTTCCAGCACCAACACTTAATAAGTCTACTAGCAACAAAGTAAGAAGGCTTGTACCTAAGAATAGGTATAATAGGTTTGAGTGTTGGTATTGTGGCAAGGTGGGCCACTTTTCCATGGATTGCTTATTTAACTCAAGTGTTAAAACCAAAAGTAGGATTCCTTTTAGATCAGTTATTCTTTATTTATTGCAGGTGAATCCAAGTGATCATACCCCTATATGATACTTGGATAGTGGCTGTTCCAGACACATGACTGGAACCAGGAGAATGTTAAAGGACTATGTGCCCATAGAGAATGGACCCAAAGTAATCTTTGGTAGATCAGAAAAGGGAATCATAAAAGGATTTGGTAACATCTCTTGTGATTCAATTACAATCACTAAAGTTGATTATGTAAAGGGTTTAAAACATAACCTGATTAGCATAAGTCAACTTAGTGATCTAGGTTATGACATTTCTTTCCTCAAAGGGGAGTGCCTAGTAAAAAGGTCAAGTGATCAAGAGATCATTTTGACTGGCACTAGGAAAGAAAATGTGTATTGCCTTAACCTAGATTGTGCGTCTAACAGCTCACCTATTTGTTTGGTTGCTGGAGAGAATGATTCTCTATGTGTCAAATGACATAAGAGGCTAACTCATCTGAACTATAAGTCAATTGGACTGCTGTTCAGCATGGGATTAGTGAGGAATGGTCCTCAAGTTAAGTTCATAAAAGAGGGGGTGTGTTCAGCTTGCCAAAAAGGCAAGCAGACTAAGTCCTCATTTCAGTCACTTGACATCAAAGATTCAAAGAGATGTTTATATCTTATGCATATGGATTTGTTTGGTCCTATGCCAGTTTATAGTCTTGGTAGGAAAGCATACACACTTATTGTTGTGGATGACTATTCTAGATTTACATGGGTTTTCTTCTTGAAGCAGAAATCTGAAACCCCAACTATTTTCCAGACTTTTGGCAGATAAATACAGAATGAATACAACAGTTCAGTGGTCAAAATCAGAAGTGACCATGGAACTGAATTTCAGTCTGAATGTATGACAAAATTTTGTGAAGAACTTGGGATTCGTCAAGAATTCTCTTCCCCTGGAACTCCTCAGCAAAATGGTATTGCTGAAAGAAAGAATAGGACTCTAATTGAGGCCAGTAGAACTCTACTGAATGACACTACTCTCCCTAAATACTTCTGGGCTGAGGCAGTAAATACTGCATGTCATGTGCTCAATAGGGCCTCCATAAATAATAAACACAAGATGACTCCCTACCAGATTTTGAAAGGCAGAAAACAAAACATATCTTATTTCAGAATCTTTGGTAGTAAGTGTTTTGTACTAGTCAATGGTAAACACTACCAAACTAAGTTTGCTGCCAAATCCCTAAAAGGGATATTTGTTGGATACAGCAACCAAAGTAGAGCATACAGAATCTACAACTTGACTACTCAAGTTGTAGTAGAATCTGTGCATATTGTATTTGATGAGTCAATGTTTATTAACAGTGAATTATCTAGTTCTTCAGTTAGTTCTACAGGTCTAACAGATAAGTTGTACAAGCTGACCATCAATGAAGTTGTTCCTGCTAAACTTGATGAGGATAAAGATGCCAGCTATCCAGGGGGAGACCAAGTCCCTCTGGGTGAAGAAGAAAATGTGAAGCATCAAGATGAGGAAACTGGAGATAGCCATAATGCTGACAGAATTCCTCCAGTAAGGAGACACCTGAAGGATCATCCAGCTCACCAGATCATTGGTGATGCAAGTCAGGGTGTTCTAACAAGGAGCAGGAGCATGAACATAGTTCTATGTTCTAGCTTTCTGTCTCAGATAGAACCAATGAAGATTGAAGAAGCAATGCAAGACACTAACTAGATTGATGCAATGCAAGAAGAGCTCAGTCAGTTGAAAAGGTGTAAGGTCTGGGACTGGTGTCAAAACCTAAGGATCACAACATAATAGGAACTAAGTGGATCTACAGGAACAAGCTTGATGAGAATGGCACTATAGTCAAGAACAAGCTAGACTGGTACCAAAAGGCTATAAACAAGAGGAAGGTATTTATTTTGATCAAACCTTTGCTCTAGTGGCAAGGCTGGAGGCTATAAGGCTGTTCTTGGCCTATGCTACCTTTCAAGGGTTCAAAGTATATCAGATGGATGTGAAATCAGCATTTCTTAATGGTGATTTAAAAGAAGAAGTTTATGTAGAACAACCCTCAGGTTTTGTAGACTCTCACTTTCCTGATTATGTATATAGGCTTAGGAAAGCACTATATGGTTTGAAACAAGCTCCAAGGGCCTGGTATGAAACCTTGTCTGTCTTCCTTATTGAAAATAAATTCTCTAGAGGAAAGATAGACAAAACTCTATTCTATAGGGAATCAAAAAGCAAGATAATACTAGTCCAGATATATGTGGATGACATTATCTTTGGTTCTACTGAAAATAGCCTTTGTAGGAAGTTTGCAAAACTTATGCAAGAGAAGTTTGAGATGAGCAGTATGGGTGAGCTGAAGTTCTTCTTGGGACTTCAAGTTAGACAGACTGAGAGTGGATTGTCCATATCCCAGTCTAAGTTCACCAAGGAGTTGATTAAGAAGTATGGTTTGGACTCAGCTTCTACTATGAAAACTCCAATGAGAACAAGTATGCCTATATGCAAAGATGAAATAGGGAAACCTGTTGATGAGTCTTTATATAGAGGGATAATTGGCTCCCTACTATACTTTACTGCTAGTAGACCTGACATCATGTATGTAACATGTGTCTGTGTTAGGTATCAAGCATGCCCTAAGGAATCTCATTATACTGCAGTTAAGAGAATATTGAGATATCTTAAGGGCACACCTAATATAAGCCTTTGGTACCCTAAGAATAGAGATTTTCTATTAACTGGTTTCTTAGATGCAGATTTTGTTGGATGCAAAGAAGACAGAAAAAGTATCACATGAACCTTTCAATTCCTTGGTGGGAGGCTGGCGTCATGGAGCAGCAAGAAGCAAACCAGTGTAGCTATATCAATAGCTGAATCAGAGTATATAACTGCAGGTAGCTGCTGTGCACAATTGATGTGGATAAAGCATCAACTAGAAGATTATGACATCCAGGTAAGTAGAATTCCACTATTTTCTGATTCTACAAGTGCTATTTCTATTGCTAAGAATCTTGTATCACACAGTAGGACCAAACATATAGGAATTAAGTTTCATTTTATCAGAGAACATGTAGAGAAGGAAAATATTAGCCTAGAGTTTGTGAAAACTTATAATCAAATAGCTGATATTTTTACAAAACCTCTGGATGAAACTAAATTCAATAATTTCAAAATTGAATTAGGTATGTTGAACCTAGAATAGGTTAACACAAGTTTCCATAAGTAGCATATGTAAGCACCAAATTTCTATTGAAATTTGGCTAAGTACAAAGTTTGTGTCTACACAAGCAAGTTGTGTCGACACACTCAGTATATTGTGTCGACACAGAAAAAGGATGTGTCGACACAGAAACAGTATCTGTGTCGACAGAAGAATAGGTGTCGACACAACCTTGTCGAGACCATATGTCGAGAGGATTTTTGTTTCGACACACAGAAGTTGGTGTCGACACAACTCTATCGAGACTAAAGTTGTCAGTGTCAACACAGACTCAAGTATGTCGACACATAGATGTGTCGACTTAAAATACGTTTTGTCGACTTAGACATTAGTATGTCGACATATAGTCATGTCGACTTAACTTAAGTTCTATCAAGACCTAGGTCATTTTTGTCGACACAAAAACTGATTTGTCGACTTAGGCTCGACTTTTGACCAGCCCTTGACACAAGTACTATAAATAGGTGAAGCCAAAATTTGGTCGACTACGCTATCAGAATTTTTGACTCTACACCTTCTGTCGACATAGACCTTCTCTTCTCTTCTCCTCTAGCACTTACGTCAATGGTGCCACACCAAGAAGATAAGGTTAATGAAGGTTATGAACTGGTTCGTGAAGGTTTCATGACAGCTTCTGATGAAATTCATGGAGTTATTGCCCTAATTTCTGAAAATGGATTAGAATTTTTTGTCTCTGAACCGACCAAAATTTGGAAAAAGGAAGTCATGGAGTTCTACACAACCGCTACTGTGGACACAGAAGGAAAGAAAATCAAGGCATCTATTCAAGATACCTGGGTGAAGCTCACATTGAAATCTATCAGGAAAGCACTACATCTACCATTGATCAAGGATACAGACGAAATAACTCCTTCCCAGATAACTGAAGCTTTAAGCTGGTGTGGACTGAGTCCCAGTATTAAGATTGGATCATCTATCAATAAAAAAGGGATGAATTCCCAAGGAAAATTTCTTTCAGAAGTTGTGGGCAAAGTGAATATCTGCAAGACTGGTGGACATGATAGGATTTCTGTCCACATGTTCAATCTGATGGTGAGGATCATATTCAAGATAAACACTGACTGGGCAGCAGTAGTGTTTGATAAAATACAAGAAGGAATAAAGAAACCTAACCTGGGATGGATTCTCAGTCTATGCTTAACATCAGTAATTCCAGATGTTCTGAAATAAGCAAATGGCTCTAAGATAAATCATATGAGGAAAATGGATGTGAGGATACTGTCAAGGTGGGACAGAGTTCTGACCAAGGATGTCCCTGCTCCTAAGGAGCAAACTAAGAAAGACAAGAAGAAAAAGAAAGTGGTTGTACAGGATGACTCCTCTAGTGATTCTGAGGAGGAAGTAGTCTTTAGTTCTGATGAAGACCAGCACCAACAGGATGCTCATGATAAAGTAAAGATAGTGAGCCCCAGGAGCAACAAGTTGACTCCACTCCAGGGGAGAAAACTTAGAACAAGAAACTGAGCTTCCTTCCCAAGGAGGAGGTATTGATGATGTTGTCCTGGACAGTGACTTAGCTGCATATACAATCATGGATGTAGGATCTAAAATCAAAACTACAGCTGAAGAAACTGATGAGACAAATGCTCAAAATGAGCCAGTAAGTATCTTCTCCATAGTCTAGTGATATATGATGGGATTCTCCTCAAAAATTGTTCTAGGGGACACTTTTGTTTACACAAAAAATCTTTCAAGTGGTATTAGTCTTTTAAGTAGTACTTTAAAAACTAATCTTATTCCTTCTGTACAGATACAACAGGAATTCACCTTGGAAGAATTGTTTTCAGATCTTCCTACAGATGGGACTGAGGGGGAGCATACTGAAAAAGAAAAAGAAATTCCAAAGACTGAGGGGGAGTTATCCAAGGATACCCCAGCTGAAAAGGACACTATTGATATTAAAAGTACATCTGAATCTTCTAAAGATGAAGAAGCCACATTGGCTAAGAAAAGAAAGCTGACTGTGTTAAAGAAAAAGAGTACTGGATATAAGAAGGCTTTATAAATGGGAACTGCACCATCTACATCAAGCATGGACTTCAGTTCTTTACTGGTCCAGATGCAGATAAAATTAGATAATCAAAGACAGATAATAGAGAAATATGTGGATGAAACTCATAAGAAGTTACGGTTTCAGTTGGCCCAGGACTTCAAATCTATTAGGTTTGAATTAAATCAGAATAAGAAGGAGATGACAGATTGCTTCCATAAAGGAGGTAATGTTGTGGTGTTCCTGGCCAAGGAACAGCAAGATATCAAAGCTACAGTGGATGAAATTGAAGTGAAGCAAGACTATGTACTGGAGAATCAAATCAGAATGAATGAAAACCTTAAGGATTCACATCATGCCTTATTAACAAAGCTCACTGATTCTAGCACTGCTCTGAAGGCTGAAATCTCCAAGCAAATCCAGGAAGATTTATCTGCTCTCAAAGGCACATTTCAAGACTCTGAGGAGAAGATTAAAGCTTTCCTGAAAAAATTCAGAGCTTATTTTAAAGAGTGAACTAAATATGTAGCTGATCAAGTTAGATTCCAGAAGAAGATTTAAGAGATCATGTTACAAGAGAAGTCATAAAGGAGGAGAGATTACTAGTCAAAGCCAGCTCTGACCATGCTAAATGGACTTCGAATAGCATTAGAGCTACTCTTGGATATCCTCCTCTTTGTGATGATGATAATGTAGAAGAGTCTGGGATACAACCTGTATATTTTGAAAGAGATCAGCCTGAAGTTGCTCAGGTGATCTAACCCCCAGCTGATTTTGAGATGGTTCAAGAAGAAGTACTGAAAATGTATAGTCCTCCACCAGAGACACAAAATGTAGTTCTAGAAAAGGTTGAAATGTCAGAAGCTGCATTAGAAGCTCAGAAGGAAGCTCAACTTTCCAAGAAGAGATTCAGAGAGCAGGCTGAGCTGAAGCCAGATTTTGAGCAGTGGAGCCCAACTTCTAGAAACATCATACTTACTGCCTGGAAAGTTGTAAAGGATAAAAACCCATGACAGGGGTAAGTGGTATTCTGAACAAGAGTGGAATAAATATAGCGCAGTACAAGAAGCAATCCTTCAACATAGAAGAAGTGCTAAGGATGGGAAGCTACCTGCTAATGCTCAAGAGTCAAGCAAGTACTTCCCCAAACCTTTCCACTATTTTGAAAGACAGAAGATCAAGGCTGAAGAATCAAAGAAGAAAGCTCTAAAAAGGAAAAATCCAGCTGAGGATGCTGAACCTTCTATGCAGGCTAAAATTAAGTCTGGCAAAGGAATAGTTATTAAGGAGCCTTGTTAGTAATAGGATTGCTAGGTTTTTGTAATAGAACAATGTACTATTTTGTTTCTTTTGTTCTATGAGAAATTCATGTAAACCAAAGTTTTACTGATTAATGAAATCTATTTCAGTATTAACTATTTGTTGTTTACAATGATTATGTGATAACCTGCTCTGAAATGTTTTTACATCTATTTACAATTTGGTTTTATCTTAAGAGATATATATCTTTGACTAAGGGTTATGAATTCTCCAAATAGGGGGAGATTGTTGGGTACATTGGAAAATGTGTACCAGATTTGGAGAAGCATCAACTTAGTCAATGATATGCATCAATTTGTATTTGATAGAAGTTTGAGTTTCATTGTGTAGGTTTAAGAATTTGAAGAAAAATTTTCTAAGTACAAGTGTCGACACTTGTGAAAAAACTATGTCGACACTCAGGGAACTTGTGTCAACACTCAGGCAAGCTGTGTCGACACACAGGCAAATTGTGTCGACACTTGTAAAGAAGTTGTGTCGACACCTAGAAGCTGTGTCGACACTTATGAAGAAGTTGTGTCGACACTCAAAGCTATGTCGATACCCAAAGAAGCAGTTGTGTTGACATCCAGAATTGTGTCGACATCTGAAGAAGGATTTCCGTCGACACTTAAAACTGAAACTGTGTCGACACTCAGGAGATATGTCGACACCTGAAGCAATTGTGTCAACACACAGGAATTAGGTCGACACACCAACTCTCAAAAGGATGTGTCGAGTTCAGAAGTAATTATGTCGACACACAGGACTTGTGTCGACACACACTCAACGCCATTTGACAAACACTCAACGCCAACTATCTGCAACAGAAATGTCGAGACAAGGAGCTGCTGTGTCGACACACAGGACTTGTGTCGACACATACAATAAAAGCAGTGTCGAGAAGCAGAAGTATAACTTTGTCGACACTTGGAGTAATTGTGTCGACACCATGAAGACTTGTGTCGACACTTAGCCTATATGTGTCGACATATGTGAAGCAGTCTGCTGAGTGTTGTGTGCTGAGTTAAAAAGACATTGAAGAACCTGGTGACGTGACTGGTGACTTGACAGCTATCATAACTAACCGGTCTGACACCACTGTCAGAACTGTCAGAAGTCTATTATAAACCGGATCAGCCGGTAACCATGGAGCAAGCTCTATATAAGAGATAGATCGGAAATGACAATAAATAAGAGTGGAATCTTATAGATTGAAGAATTCTGACAGATCAAGGGCTGTCTGCAAGAAAGATTCAGAGTTCAATCTGAATTTAAGGAAGAAGCTGATTGAAGATCATCTTCATCAACAAAGAGGTTCACCTTTTTTTGTTCTAATCAAGAAGCATTGAAAAGCTAAGTTAGGTTGGATCTGAAGGATCAGTCTATACAAAAATTGATCAAGAAGGCTACATCAACAAAGAAATCTTGCTGGTGAAGTTTTTAGTTACTCTTTACTCACAAATTCTTGTAGGATCTATTGTTAGATCTAAGATTGTAAGCCTAAAATTATAAAGGCTGAGATAGGGTTGTGTGCGTGAGGTAGGACTTGTGAAAAGTCTGAGTTGTAAGCCTAATTATAAAGGCTGAGGTAGGGCTGAGGCCTGAGGTAGGATTCTGAAGAAGAATCTGAGGTATGACTTGTGTTAAGTCTGAGGTGTAGGAACCATCTTGGGTTCTGAGATTGTAAGATCTGCAGATCCGAGCCAGTGGAAGGAAGTTAGGCTGAATCCAGTTATCTACTGGATAGCCGAAGGGGAAAAGTGGATGTACTCATATCTTTGGGAACCACTATAAATCTGGTGTTTGTTGTGATGTGTTTATTTTCTGTAGATTGATTAATCTATGCTGAAAGAAGTCATATAACTGTTTGCCTAAAAAATTAAAAAGACAAAAAAAGATTAGAACCTATTCACCCCCCTCTAGGTGTTTAGGCTCTTGAAATAAAGTCTTTCAATAAGGCCTGAGTTATAAGCCTGTGTTATAAAGGCTGAGGTAGGGCAGGAGTTGCCTGAGTTGTAGGTGTGTGGATTCACACTAAGGTAGGGCAAGATTGCCTGAGCTGTAAGAGTGTGGAGTCACTCTGAGGTAGAGTTCTTGGAAAGAACTTGAGTTGTAGGATCTTGGTGATCTGAGTGGTAGGGCTTGCGCTTGAGTTGTAGGAGCCTGTTGGGCTCTAAGCTGTAAGATCCGAGGATCATAGAAAGATATAAGGAAGTTTGGCCGAATCTAGTATACTGCTAGATAGGGGAAGGGGGAAAGTGGATGTACCCATCAATTAGGGAACCACTATAAATATCTGTGTACTATTTTGTATAGTGTGCTGGTATTGGTTGTGATAAGATTGTTGTGTTGTGATTTTAATCAATAAGTTGCCTAAGTTTTAAAGTGGACCTATTCACCCCCCCCCTCTCTAGATGATTATTATTCTTGAAATAAAGACTTTCAAGTGGTATCAGAGGGAGGTTGCTCAAGATAGACTTAATAGTCTGAGTTTTCTCCAGGGGCAGCTAACAGAGGGCCAAAATTAGTTCAAGTGAGAATAATAAAGAACTTGGATCCATGAAACTTCCTCTTTGCAGGAAGGAGTCCTTTGACATCTAGAAGGAAGGGGTCAGACTTTTCATGGAAGCATCTGATCCTAGGACATACATCACAGTACAGGAATGACCCTTCATCCCAATGAAGACATCAGTCCTTGATGCAAATATGAAGACTCCAAAGCAGTATTCTGAGATGGCTAAAGATGAAGTCCTCTTAGCTACATTGGATAAGAGAGCACTAAACATTATTGTTAGTGTCATAGATGACTCAACATTCCAAAATCTAGTCCACTGCAAGACATCTAAGGAGATGTGGGACACACTAGTTATCTACATGGAGGGGACTGAAGAAGTGAGAGAGGACAGGAAGTCCATGCTCAATCAAGAGTATGAAAGCTTCAGGCAGGACAAGTCAGATGTCATTGCTGTGTGCTATGAGAAGTTTTTCAGAATTGTGAATGAGCTGATAACATATGGCAGAGTCTTCAACACTTATGAATTGAATGATAAGTTTCTCAGGTATTTAACTAAAGACTGGGACACAAAAATCTATGCCATCAGAGAAGTGGCCAGACTTGCAGACACTCCTCAACCAACCCTATTTAGAAAGCTGCTATCTTATGAAATACAGCTGACTACTAGAATGGAGGAGGAGAAAATCAGCAAGCCTATAGTCAAAGACAAGTTAGTGACCTTAAAAGTTGAAGCCACAAGGAAGAGTAGGAGAAAGATTCCTTCTTCACCAAGGAGAGTTGCTGATTCTGAGTCAGAAAGCTCAGAAACCAGCACATCAGACTACCACATTTTTGATGAAGACTTTGCTGCCTTCTCTAGAAAATTTCAGAAATTTATGAAGAAGAAGCACTTGAGAAGCAGACCATCCTCTTCTTCTTATCCCAAGGAAGATTACTACAAGGGCAAGAAGAAATCCTCTAAAGAGGACAGGTATGGATCTAAATCAAGTAAACATACTTCTTCTAAAGTGATGTGTTATTGTTGCAACAAGTTAGGGCATGTCATAGCCGACTACCCTGCCAAAAGAAAGGATATTGGTGGAAAGAAGGAACATCAGCAGAAGGGAAAGAAGGAGAAGTCCTTTATTGCCAAGAAGCTAAAGAGCTGGACTGACTCCTCATCATCAGAGTTAGAAGAGGTAGATGAAGCTGAAGCCTACATTGGGCTTTTTACTACTGAAGAAGAGTATGTATAAGTAGACTTCTTAGAGATGCTGACTGTAATAACAGGAGAAGCTGATGATGCTGCTAGATCTAAAGAAGGAGAAGAAGTCAGCCATTGCCTTGGGTTGATGGCTTTGACTGAGGAAGGATCCAGCCAAGTACAGCCTGGCTCTAATAAGGTATATTCTATACCTTCTGTGTCAGATTATGTAACTAGTCCAAAGTAAGAAGCATCTGCATCAAGAGATGAGAGAGTTCTGAATCTGAAGGATATGTCAATCAATTGATTGATGATTATGGTGAACTCCTGCAAGCACTGAAGAGAAGCAGGCTCCTAGACAAAAAAATAGACTGAGGAGATTGCCTCTCTGAAGCTGGCTATTTCAGACTCAATAAACATGTTGAACCTGAAGATAAATGAAGTCAGCAAGCTGAAAAAAATAATGTTATTCAAATGGACACAATCACCTTCAAAAATAACCACATTAGGAATCTTGAAGGTAAACTCAAAAATGAGAAGGAGCTAGTGGCTAAGTTCTCAAAACCATGTTCAGTATTTCCTTTGATTGATTCATTCTCCTCCCAAAAGGGTAAGAATGGGTTAGGTTTTAAAGGGAGAACTAGAGCTGCCTATTCCAAAAGGAAGGGCAAAGCTCCATTGCAGCCACTAGCCTTCAAGCCTCCAATTCTTTTCAGGAAAGTGGTACTACCATCTATCATGTATGACCATGAGAGCATTCATAGTCACTGGGAGTATGGTGTTAGGAATGGCAAGGGTGCTAGTTCCTATAAGGCAACCCATGAAGAAATCCAAATGGCCCATCCTAGACCATTTGTGTTTGGTGTACCATCCCCAACACTCAAAAATAAGGCTACAACCCATTCTCAAAGTCTATCAGTCCACAATCAGACTAAAGGAAAGTCTGTCAGCACACCAGACTTAGGTATATCTGAAGCTATCAGGAGCTTTCACTCTGAAAAGAAGGCAACTGCTGATAGGGTCCAAGATATCCCTAGTACCTATGCTGCTAGACAAATCCCAAATCCGACTGTGGTTGGAAGACTTAAGAAAAAGGCTGATGTACCTGCTTGAATGAGAGTTGTGGACTGCTATGCTGTAAAGCCAGCCCTTAAAAAATGTACAATATTTATGAGTGCTGGTACTGTGGCAAAGTGGGCCACTATGCTATTGAGTGCTGGCACAATAAGAGTGTCCAGAGAGATAATGCCATCTTACCTGTCAGAAGAGATGCAGGTAGGCATGTTCAATTTCAGTCTAACCTGCACCTAGGACCCAATAAAAATTGGGGTCATAAGGAAAGATGATTTATTTATTGCAGGTAAGTCTAAGTGGTCATACCCCTATATGGTACTTGGACAGTGGATATTCTAGGCACATGACTGGAATAAGGAGCATGCTGAAGGAGTACACTCTAGTTGAAAATGGACCCATTGTCATCTTTGGTGGTTCAGAAAAAGGAGTAACCAAAGGGTTTGGTAAGATATCTAATGGCATAATCACTATCATACAAGTCGCTTATGCGAAAGGTTTGCAACATAACCTGATAAGCTTAAGCCAACTATGTGATCTTGGCTATGGCATTTCTTTCCTTAAGTATGAGTGCCAAATTAGGAGGTCAAGTGACCAAGGGGTCATCTTGATAGGCACTAGGAGAGGAAATTTCTATTGTCTCAATTTTGTTTGTGAGTGTAAGGACTCTCCTATATGCCTAGTTGCAGATGAGAAAGCTTCATATTGTGTCCAATGGCACAATAGGCTAGTTCATCTGAATTACAAAACCATAGGCCAACTCTTTAGTGAAGAGTTAGCGAGAAATGGTCCTAAGGTGAAGTGCATCAAGGAGGGTATCTGTTCAGCATGCTAAAATGGCAAGCAGACCGGGACCTCCTTCCAAAGCCTTGATACCAAAGACTTAGTGAGGTGTTTATACCTCCTACATATGGATCTATTTCGTCCTATTCCAGTTCATTGTCTAGGTAGGAAAGTCTATACCCTTGTGGTTGTTGATGACTTTTCCAGATTTGCCTGGGTATTCTTTCTAAGAAAGAAATCTGAAACCTCTGATGTCTTCCAGACATTTATTATGCAAATTCATAATGAACTTAACAGTATTGTGGTCAAAATCAGAAGTGACCATGAGACTGAGTTTCAGTCTAAATGCATGACAAGATTCTGTAAAGAGCTTGGGATTCATCAAGAGTTCTCCTCTCCTAGAACACCCCAGTAAAATGAGATTGCAGAGAGGAAAAATAGAACTCTCATAGAGGCTGGTAGAACCTTGTTAAGTGACACATTTCTTCTAGAATATTTCTAGGCTGAGGCAGTAAACACTGCATGTCATGTCCTTAACAGGGCTTCCATCACCAAAATCCATAAGAAGACTCCCTATGAGATTCTGAAAGACAAAAAACCAAACTTTTCCTACTTCAAGATTTTTGGTAGCTAGTGTTATATTCTAAACAATGGTAAGTCCTATGTGACTAAGTTTACTGCCAAGTCCCAAGAAGGGATATTTGTTGCATACAATAACAATAGTAGGCCATATAGGATCTATAACTTGACTACTCAAGTTGTAGAAGAATCATTACATGTTGTCTTTGATGAGTCAAACCTAATTAATTGTGAGCTGCCAAGCACCTCTTCTAGTTCTGCAGATTTAAAGGATGTGATGGACAAGCTTACCATCAGGGAAATGGATCAAACAGGACAAGATAAGGAAGAAGATGGGTGTTGTCCAGGGGGAGCTCAAGACTCACAAGCTGAGGATGAAGAACAGTCAGCTGAAAATAATGCAGTACAGCCAACAGAAGACAATGAAGTTCAGCCAGCTGAGAACAATGCAAAACAACATGTTGAAGCAAGGATATCTATAGCTGAGAGATATCTGAGGGACCATCCAGCACACCAAATCATTGGTGATGCAAGACATGGTGTCCAGATAAGGAGCAAGAGCATCAATACAGCTCTATGTTCAAGCTTTCTATCACAAATAGAGTCCAAAATGCTTGAAGAGGCTATCAAAGACTCTTACTGAATTGGAGCTATGCAGGAAGAGCTGAACCAGTTCAAAAGGTGTAAAGTCTGGAAGCTGGTTCCCAGACCAAAGGGACATAATTTCATAGGAATAAAGTGGATCTACATGAACAAGCTAGATGAGAATGACATTATTGTCAAAAACAAGGCCAGATTGGTGGAAAAAGGATACATGCAAGAAGAAGGAATAAATTTTGACCAGACCTTTATCCTAGTAGCAAGGCTGGAAGCAATAAGGTTATTCCTTGCTTTTGCTTCCTATCAAGGATTCAAAGTCTTCCAGATGGATGTGAAGTCAGCATTTCTAAATAGAGGCTTAAAAGAGGAAGTATATGTGGATCAGCCACCAGGCTTTGTAGATCCTCACTGTCTTAATTTTGTTTACAAGCTTAAGAGAGCTCTATATGGGTTGAAGTAAGCCCCTAAAGCATGGTATGAAACATTGTCTACTTTCCTCATTGAGAATAAATTTTCAAGGGGGAAAATAGATAAGACCCTATTCCTAAGAAAATCTAAGGGAAAGATCATCCTAGTCCAGATATATGTCGATGACATTCTCTTTGGATCTACAGAAAATAACCTTTGCAGGAAGTTTGCCAAACTTATGCAAGGGAAGTTTGAGATGAGCAGCATGGGTGAGCTAAAATTCTTCTTGGGACTCCAAGTAAGACATACTGATGATGGCTTCTCCGTATCCCAGTCAAAGTTCACAAGGGAGTTAATTAAGAAATATGGTATGGAGAATGCCTCCACCATGAGAACTCCAATGGGGTCAAGTATTCCTTTAGGCAAAGATGAGGCAAGGAAACTTGTTGATGAGTCTTTGTATAGCGGGATAATTGGATCCCTTCTATACTTGACTGCTAGTAGGCCTGACATCATGTATGTTACATGTGTTTGTGCTAGGTATCAGGCATGCCCTAAAGAATCTCATTATTCTGCTGCAAAGAGAATTTTAAGGTATCTTAAGTGGACACCAGATCTTGGTCTATGGTACCCTAGGAATAGAGATTTTGAGCTAACTAGATTTTTAGATGCAGACTTTGCAGGCTGTAAGGAAGACAAGAAAAATACCACTAGTACATATCAATTCTTAGGTGGAAGACTGGTGTCATGGAGCAGCAAGAAGCAGACTAGTGTTGCTATCTCCACTGTAGAGTCAGAGTACATTGCAGCAGGTAGCTGTTGTGCTCAATTGCTGTGGATACAGCATCAGCTTGAAGACTATGACATTAAGATAAGTAGAACTCCTCTAAATTGTGATTCTACTAGTGCAATTTATATTGCTAGGAATCCTGTTTCACATAGCAGGACTAAGCACATAGAAATTAAGTATCATTTTATTAGGGAGCATGTTGAGAAAGAAGACATTTGCCTAGAGTTTGTCTCCACTGACAAGCAAGTGGCTGATATCTTCACTAAGTCACTAGATGAAACCAAGTTCAATACCTTCAAAATTGATTTGGTTATGTTGGACTTAGAATAGCTTCAGGTACTCCCTAAGGTATTATGTTTGGTGCAGGCTTGTTCTTTTTGCAGGTGTTGCAGACCTAGTGGAAAGTAAGATGAGAGAAGATGCTTCTTCTCAAGTGGTATCAGCAGTTATAGGACTAGAGACTTTCAAGTAGTCTTTTCAAGTGGTGTAGAGAATTTCCAGTGATACTGAATTTCAAGTGTTGTCAAGTGGTATAAAGTGGTATAAAGTGATATATAAGTCAACCCTGTATAAGGGGCATGTTGGCAGCTACAATCCTGGCTTCATCTACATCAGCTAGGGGGAGAACACAAGGGGAGAAAAAGACCTGATGCTCCTTCCTAACTATCTGAAGAGGTCAAAAAGTGTGAGAGATAGAGGTCATGTTTACCTTTGGTTGATCAAGCTCAAGGGGGAGAGATAGAAGATGATTATCAGAATGGATCAAACTCCTTCATGACAGAAACACAAGGGGAGAAAGTCATGGGGAGACAAGGTTGATCAAGCAAGAAAGGATCAAGCTACGAGGTAATCGTCTAAGGTGTAACTCATCCTACAGCAATCCAGGGGGAGTAAGTAAAATTCATTTCACTGAATTTAATATGAATATACTTTTATTGCCTGTGTAATGTGTATCTCATTGACTAAGGTACTTGATCAATGGTTTTGGCATCTTCAAATAGAGGGAGATTGTTGGGTCCATTGATCCCAATGACGCTGATTTGATGATGTCAAATGTGTCAATGAGATAGACATAGTTGTATTTGATGTATGGTTAAGTTCATGCATACATGTTAGTCTTTGTCACAATGATTGGATAGCTAGTTTAAGAGACAATAACAGGTGGACTCAAGATGGAGCTGGAAACTCAGAAATCTACCTAAGTCCAAAATCGTTGAGTGAGGCAAGCTCACTCAACGTCATTCAGCTTGTAGTGCTGAGAGTAGACAGGAAGTCAAGACTGACAGTATTGCAAAAGCAAAAATTGGCTAAGTCCAGAATCGTTGAGTGAGCTCAACTCACTCAACGCCATACAACTAGAAGCGTTGAGTCCAGGATATCCTGTCATAGCCTTACTGTGAAGAATCCAGAAAATCGACTAAGTCCAGAATCATTTAGTGAGGCAAGCTCACTCAACGCTATCAATGCTATCAGGCAGAAATTGAAAAATATGGCTAAGGCAAAAAGCGTTGAGTGAAGATTATGCACTAAACGCTCTCAACGCCATCAGACAGAAAGCTGAAGAATATAGTCTAAGGGAAAAAATATTGAGTGAGGGATATACACTCAACCAAGCCGAGCCAAAATCAGCCTAGAGTAATCCTTTGAGAGAGACGAATCATCCTAGGGGTGACCTAGACGAAGTTATCTTCTCGATCCAAGCCGAGCCAAAATCTGAAGTTCAATTCGATGGATCAAAGAAGAAGGAAGGGCTGAAATCTGCTCAGTCCAGATCGGGAAATATTCCTGAAAAAGAAGAAGCGGATTCATCTGTTAGTTGATTCTAGAACAAGCCGGGCATCATTTCAAGAACGATGTATCATCTTATTGATGTGAAGACAAAGTTAGGGCTGACATCTGCTCGGTCTAGGTAGACAGGCACAGAGAATTTTCTCTGATGTTTGTAATTCATTATCTTGAATATTTCTGTAAGATTCATTTTGAATCTGAGTGGTAAGCCTAAGACCTAAGTTGTAAGTCTGTGTTATAAAGACTGAGGTAGGGCAAGAGTTGCCTGAGTTGTAGGTGTGTGGATTCACACTGAGGTAGGGAAGGATTGCCTGAGATGTAGGAGTGTGGAGTCACTCTGAGGTAGAGTTCTTGGAAAGAACTTGAGTTGTAGGATCTTGGTGATCTGAGTGGTAAGGCTTGCGCCTGAGTTGTAGGAGCTTGTTGGGCTCTGAGCTGTAAGATCTGAGGATCTGAGAAAGATAGAAGGAAGTTTGGCCGAATCTAGTATACTGCTAGATAGACAAAAGGGAAAAGTGGATGTACCCATCAATTGGGGAACAACTATAAATCTTTGTGTACTGTACTGTATACTATGCTGGTATTGGTTATTAAAAGATTGATGTGCTGTGATTTAAATCAATAAATTGCCAAAGTTTAAAATTGGATATATTCACCCCTCCTCTAGGTGATTAGTGTTCTTGAAATCAAGACTTTCAGCGGCCTTGCCCTAATCAGGGCAACACCATGGGGCTTCCTGCCCCATGTGGCAGAATATTCGCCCAGATCGGGCAACCAAATGGCCGCCTGACCTGGGCGGACTTCCCCCCAGGCGGTGGGAAGAAACAAGAGTGGTAGAATAGCTGCCCCTAAATAGAGAGGCGACCAGACAGGTGGCTACACTACTGCTCGTCCTAGTCGGGAGATAAGACGCCCTTGAATAGGGTGGTGCCTGGACGGGCGGCAAAAATTGATGCCCGTCTAAGGCAGTGATAAACGGTCGGACGAGTGCCAACAATTGCCGCCCGTCTTGGTCGGGGGGGGGGGGGAGTTGCCCCCAACGGGGGTGGTGCCTGGACAGGCGGCAGAAATTGTCGCCCGTCCAGGGCGGCAACAAAGTCAGCACGGGCGGTAGAAATGCTGCCCGTCCTGGCCGGCAAGAAAGCCTCCCCTGACAGGGAAGGCGGGAGGACGGGGAGCGACCCGACTCCGCGGCGGCGGAGAAGGCCGCACAGCGGTTTCGTGCTTGCCGACCGACAAAGGCCAGTCAGACTGAGCGGCGGAGACGAAGGTGGTCGGTTATCGCGGAGGAAATGACGTTAGTGGTTATCGCGGAAGCGACGACGGTTGTTGGTGCACCGATTGGCGCGATGATTGAACCTTGGGTGGCTTCATGTGGTTTAATGGGTTTGGTTGAACCAGTTCGGGGGATCCCATCAACTCTCCTCCAATACTGATGGCTATTTCCTCCAAGGCCGGCAGATACGTCGAGAATTCTACAAGAGAAAAAAAATAGAAATGCTGTCAATGGCTCCGGCTCCTACGCACGGTGTTGTACCACCGCCAACCACCGACAGAACCTCTACAGGGGTCTCCCACCCCTTACGACACCCGGAGCAAGATGACGGGGGCGGAGGCTCCCCCTTCAATGCAAGCAAGGGCGACAGCTCTCTCACATGGCCGCTATCCTTCTTCAATGATAAGACATCTTTCACTTTTTCTTCTTGGCCTTCTCAAAATAATAAATCCCAAAATAGTAAATTTTCATAGTAGGAAATGTTTAAAATAGAAAATCCATTCATGGTCAGAATCAAATAGTATTACAAATCAATCCGTGCGATCAATATCAACCACCAACGAAATTCACGATTTAAAAATAAGCAAAAAATGATATCCCGTCATTTTTCTTTTAAAAAAAACTATTTTATAGAAAAATAAGATGTTAAAATCAAGGTTTTAATAACCGGATAAGACATTGAACCGGAAGAAGGAGAGGTTCAAGGTTTAACCGGTTGAACCGGTTGAACCGGATTTAGCTACATATACTGATATATAGAGACCGAGAGTTATTTTTGCAAAACAAATAATAGAAGCTTGATAATCTCTATTTAAGAAGCAACAAATTCACAAAAACATTATAAATTTGCAATCATTCCAACTAGCAATTAAAAGGCACTTAAAGTCTTAAATAGTACAAAATATTAATTTGCTACAAGAATGTGCATACCATGCAAAGTAATGCCGTGAAAAAAGATAATCAATTAACTACGAAAGTAATGCAAAAACATCACCGTAATATGTCTTCAATAATTAAGATCAAGTATATCAAATGAATTCGCTCCAAATTCTTCAAGATCGGCATGTTCTAGAATATTATCTGCACATTCTCACCTGAATAATCAAATTAGAAAAAAATCAATCATTTCGCATATAAGTAGACAAATATTGAAATATATGAGCATATTTATATTTAATTATTTATATAAATTACCATTAGTTTGTTCATTTTGATGATTACGGGCCTGAACTTCTCCATTAATTGGTATTGCAGTTTCTTGATAGATTTCACTCTCTAAATCATTATAATTAGGCTCTAGAGCTGGCTCTTCCTCAACTACCCAGAAATCCACAGAATCAATACTCGTGTAATCAAGAGGATCGTAACTTCTTTTTTTGAAGTATGTCCTACAAAAAATTACAATGCATAAGACAAAATTCACATTTACTCATTTAGAACTTTATAATAAAAAAGAAAAAGTGTAAAAAATAAAACTTCACATGTATGAATAATCATACTTATCTCTCATATTAAGGTTGTAGCGAACATACACAAGATCATTGAGTCTTTGATGTTCAAGGTGATTTCTTCGAGTTGTATGAATTTGCTCAAAGACACTCCAATTCCTTTCATAACCAGAGGATGATGAAGTTTGACTAAGTATACGAATAGCTAATTTTTGTAATTGTGGAGCACTAGAACCAAACATCCTCTACAATTCATCTAAAAAAATGATAAAAAGTTAAAAACAATAGTGAATAAGTAAAATTAAATTTGAAAAACAAAAATATATAATCAAATTGATTCTTTATTGTACTAACCAGGTTTCATTTCTTTTGACATCTTGATTGCGATTGGCTTCCCAAAGCCCGATTGAAAGGAAAGCCGATGGAAACTGGAAAGATTGAAATGAAGAAAAAGTGAAATACTTAAATATTGCCCTAATTTGACTCCCTACCGCAAAATCAGACCATTGAATATGATCTTAACGGCGGACAATAAACCCGCCCGGTTATGAATACCGGACCCGGTTAGCGGTCCGACGGTCTAACCGGGCGGTTTCCCGATTTTCAGCCGGTTCCTGGCGGAAACGGTTTTGAATCCTGGACCGGCCCGACCACTGGACCGGTTGGCAGTTCGACCGGTCCGACCGGCCGGTCCGGTCCGGTTTTCAAAACCTTGGTTAAAATGATATGGATACTAAATAAATCAGAATTAACCTTTTATAATTATTTTATTAAAACAATTTTTTGGAGGAGTAAAATCATTTTTTTATGGGGACCCGGGCCATCTTTTTGGTCCGAGTCCCAAACGGAATTTTTTCCCGAATTTAGGCTTCGTTTAGTTTGGCGTTTCGTGGCATTCGTTTGGAGCAAACGTCGCCGGACAACGGGTAAACAAACGGGCGCGGGCGGCGTTGCTCCATTTGCACCCGCTGCACAGAGAAAAAGCCAACAAACCGGAGTTTTTCCAGCCCCGCCTCCCCCCCTCCAGTTCTACACTTCCATTTGAATCCGCCGGCCCCTCTCGCATCCCTCAATCAAACTAACCCTTAGCATGGAAGATTCTATAATTGGCACTATACCTGTAGGCCTATACTACTATACAAATAATTAAAAAAGATAAATAAATTTACATGACACTTCTTCTGCAGTTGTCAGTCTCATCTTGCCCGTGTGCAGAAGTGTAGTGCACGTATCTCTGCCATGGATCCCAAGAGTGATTAGGGCAACTGCACTATGTCTGATCGAGCGTGCGTGGTCGTCCGATTCTTGATTTCAAGAATGAAGATTATACAGTCGTATTGATCAATGTTTGCACCACAGTCCAAGAAAATCTGGACCACTGAAATACAGATATGTATGATCAGATTTGCTCGCATACAAGTAATACGTGCGTATACTTACGAAAAAATCTCTAATTGAAACCTTACTTCTACCCCTTTATCAGATATATTCAGATCCATGGTGATTTCCTCACCTAGGGATGCCCGCTCTCTCTCTCTTCCTGCAAGTTGTGTTAAACTAAAAAAAAAAACTCTCTCTCCCTCACAGCTGCCAGTCGCTATCCTTGACAGCCCTGCTTCTCTTTGATGAAAGGGACTCCTTATCTCCTTCCCTCCCCCGGAACTGGAAGCCATGAATTTTGCTCACCTTCTCCCATCTCCTTTCTCATTCTTCTTCCCCACACAACAGTTGGGATTCCTTCAGCCCGATCTAAAAACTGCAGCCTGCAGTTTCCATCTCCATGAAAAGAAGTTAAGGTTTCTCTCTCTCTCTCTCCCCCCCCCCCCCCCCTCTCTCTCTCTCTCTCTCTCTCTCTCTCTCTCTGCAGACGCATTGAAGGTAGTTTTGATTTAAAAAAAGAAAGAGAAAATAGCAAGGAAATGAATTTGTAGAAGAGAGAGAGCTTCCTTCAGTTCACTTAGGGGTGGGTTTAGGGCTGGATTAGCTGCCGACTCATTCATTCAGATGGTAAGCTGTGTTGTTAGTGCGGGGGGAGATTTTTCAGCCTACCAAATGAGTGAATGATGCGGGAGATAAAATCTGGATCTTATCCCATCATTGCTTGGACTGAAGGGAGCTCCCTCTCTCACTTCCCCCCATGCAAACCCTAATTACCAATTAAGGGTATCCCGCTCACTTTCAAATGAAGATCAGCTGCCCTTTTCATTTAATTTATATGCAATACATCGTTTTACATCATTTCTTGATATTATTCTTTTTTTTAATATCATTTGTATGATGCTCCTACAAGTCATCCTTATTTTTTGATGTTATCTAGACACAAATACACATGAGTAAGAGGTACCGCTCTACGGCCAACCGTGATAGTATCCCGATCGCTGCAGTGCATTGCCCCGGCGTGATGCTGCTACCACCGCTCGCGAAATTCCGAGCGCTATACTCCGTCAGTCGCTGTTTTTTTCGTGTGGTTGGCGGTTTGCGAGTAGCTGGGAGAGCACATTTTTATTGTAGGTAATGAATTTTAATTATGTGAGAGCACATTTTTTTAAATTAAAGAAAAATGAATAAATTAAAAAATTGAGAATTCTATAAAGAGGGATAAAATCAAAAAGTTGAATGTTTCATGAAAGGATGTTTTTCACTTTTAATAAGATAGTTATTTGCGAAATTATATATGAAATAATTGTAATCTTGTAAATATATAAGAAGGCATGTTTTAAGTTTAAAATAAAATTCTGGCAAAAAACCTTAATTATAAGTGAGTAGCAAGAAGGATTAAATGTATCAGGATCCTCTTCATTCCACAGTTCTGATTAATTCGTCGTTGGTCAAACGAGTCCATCAATCTTATCTTTATATATATGTATATATTTTAGGCTACGTTTGGTGTGGCTTATCGTAACTTATTTGTTCCGGTGAGGTTGGACAAAAACGTCATTGTCATAGAATGTATGTTTGATATTACAAATGTTACTACCATTACCAAAAAAACTAGTATGAGACATAAAATTTTGGTATAACAATGACATTTTTGTCCAACTTCACCGCAACAAATAAGCTGAGCCATGCCAAACACAACCTTAATTAAAATACTATGCACTTTCAGATAAAATAGGAGTCAATCCTCGCCATGAAATGAACCTTCATTTGGAGTTCTAAAGGGAGAGGATCTCGATTGGAATTGGATTTGGATTGTACTGCTTTAGCACTGACATTCTGTATGTACAATATTACCTAAATATTAATTTGTCATTATATAAGTGTTGTTATTTAATATTTATTGGATTTTTTTTGTTTTTGTATAACAATTTCTCATTTTTAGTCTAAATATTTTTAATCAGTTTTTTTTCGAAAGAATGACAATTGATTGTGTGATTGTAAGAACTTTGACTGAGGATGATTTTTCATTAAAAATGTGTGATTAACTTTTTGCCTTATTGGTAAGGGGGCAATAATATAAATATAATAAATTGTGACTTATATTTAAAGCTCTTGGATGTCATACTAACAATATTTAGGGGTTTACATAAAGTCGACTATGAGTATGAGCCGATTTTGACGGGCCGGGATTGAAGTTCGTTTGAGCTTGAGAAAGTTCGAGCAGATTTTGACCCCCTGTGAAAACGATCGTTTGATTAAGAACCGGCTCGGGTCATTTTCGAGCTTCCTCAAAATTGCATGTGGCCGGACTTTTTTCGAGCAAACGGTGAACCAAGAGACCAATTCGAGCAACAATTGCAATGCAATATTCCATTGATCAGAGAGAGAAAGACGTCGAGCAGAGAGTCAAAAAAGAGGAGAATCATAGAATTAGTGCGTAGATGCATGAAGACTTACGAAACGACGGACCATAAAAAACATAATTTATGGTCACCATAACCCTAATTTAGAGAGTAGAAAGAGCTAACAGAGTATGAAGAGAGGAACAAATTGGAAACTAGTGAGTACAAAAAGAATAGTCACCTATTGACAAAGCTGCAACCTAGAAAGTGGTTGTTGCTAGTGAGAATTAATTATATTAGAAACAGGGAATAGAGGCCGGAGAGACATGAACCAAGTCCAAATAACATAACTCGTAGGAAAAGGCTATGGTTAAGGTCTTAAGGAATTAGGTAGCAATTATCGAAAAGCGGACAATTATCATGAGAAGCATTTGGGTCCATAGTTCTTGGATAGATTATGGAACCCATGCATCCTAAATATATGGAGGAGGTTGTAGCTCTCGCATCATGAGAAGCAAATTGGTAGTAGTGGCCGCAAATCTCTTAATGGATTGGAAAGCGGAACACTGGCATTAGTTTCACCTCCTCATTCGTGGAAGGCGTCGCCCACTCCTATTTGTTGAACGGGGGCAGACTCATTCATGTGAGTATTCCGGGCCGCTTCCGTGTGGACCGCAGTCCACCAGTCCCAACCCATCTCCATGTGCCGCGTTTAGCACAAACCCAACACCAAGTGACCTACCTAAAACTGTCACGTAGCAGGTTGTTGAGGTCACCAAGGCGTTGCCACCCGACATTGATCCCGTGACCTCCTTTATGAGGAGACTAACACCACTCCTCATACTCATCCGCGTCGGGTGGCAACGCCTTGGTGACCTCAACAACCCGCCATGTGGCAGTTTAAGGTAGGCCACCCAGTGTTAGTCTTGCGACGAACGTGACACGTGCAGATGAGTTGAGACTGGTTGATACTCACATGAGTGGGTTGACCCCCGTTCAACAAAAACCGTATTTTATTAGAAAGGGCATGCGGCGGTTTAACCCACCTCGCAAGGTATCCGAACTGCCTTCTTTAAAATTCCTTAGAGGGCTGCACCCCAAATGGCCTAACCCCTCTGCATTACTGTTCTCATAATGACGGGTTGTTGCTACGGAGTCTCGAACCCCCCCAACCTTGGTAATTAGAGGCTCTCCAAATAGCCCGCATCACCCATCTGTGTTGCTCATTTGGTGATAAGATGCGAAAGAACTTTATTGTTAAGCGCGCTCGGATGAGAGTAGTTCCGTGATGGTGACCTCTTGGGAAGTCCTCGTAGGGGCACTTAACTAGATCGCTTCTCATCGAAGGGAGGCTGCGGCCTCCAACAACCTGTCTGTGGATGGAGAGGGGTTGTGGTGCATGGTAAACAGACCTTATTGAGGCTGAACCCTTTCGAGCTGGATGTTCGAGGTGCCAGCGGCCGTTCTTTCGAGTTGTGTGAACTATGAACGCCACAATGCTTTACACTATTTACCTGTGGAGAAGCTCTCCCTTAGAAAAACCCATGATAAGATCTTAGCCCCTCTATTACTAATAACAACAAAAGTTCTAGAAACCAATACAATCTAGAAATAACATATGAAAATCTGTTGATACATGTGACCCGTTGGCATTGGAAGGTTGGTGACTAATTTTTTTTGCTCTTTTATTAATTTATTTTTTGCCGTCATGTTACTCTCTAGCATCAAGTCACAACAATCCATGCTGTCGCACACATCCACTGTAAGTAGTCCGAGGTGATCATGTATTGAATGATCCAACTCTATTGTTTTTTGTCCATAGAATGCATACAAATCTAGTTTCTAATTTGGATGTCTCTATGACTCAATATGAATTAACAGTTTCTGATTCTTCTAACCATGTTCTTGATCCAATGTGAAGACAAGACGTGCTCGTTATACCCTTAATTTGTGCTTCATTTAGCAATAACCAATTTGGGAGGGGAGAGTATTTTAGGAGAAACAATAATGAATCCGAGCATACATTGTTATTTGGCTTGCGCTTTGTTGGCAGCTATCCAACATTGAGTTTATTGGGACCTAGAAATAGTATTGTATGAACATATGGGAAAACATTCTTTTGATTAATTTACCCGTTATATTTGGTATTCATTTATTTCTCACATGAGTGACATGCCCTGAATTTGACGCTTTTCATGTGACAGACTTGGGCTTCGTTTGGGGGACCTTAATTAAGGTCCGGTCCATGCGATCGTAATCGCTTGACCGGTGAAAATAAGTCCCCCCCCCATTTGGCCCGGTGGTGGCGGTCGTAAACGCATGGGTTAAACCGTCATTCGTTAAGAATCACCTAACAAACATCATCCGTTTGAACATAAAAGTGAATGAAGTTCCTTAAGTGGGCTTTAACGAATGACAATTTAGCCCCCATGTTCATGACCGCACTACCGTGCCAAACGGAGCCTTATATGGTCATAAAATATGACTATCCCAAGTTCCTTAGTCGAGTTTTGAATCAAACATTTAATTTTTATCATCATTTTAAGTACCCTAAACTATAATTGTGCCTCATTATAATTCAAATTGTTTTTTTTAATATGAACAGAATATTAATTGGTTCATATTTAATAAATTTTAATTTTCCCCCCAAAATCTAACATTTAGAAGAGCCATAGAATTTCAATGTGTTGAGATATATCATGAGTAGCAGTAAATCTTATACTTTTTGAACAGTAGTAGAGGCAGAGGGATGCTGCCTGTCTCCTTCTTCCAGCTAGCTTTTCACTGTTACCGGCAGGGCTTTTCTTCCTTGAAAGTCAAGCATTCCGTCCAGCATTCATTCATTCATTCAAAGGTCACATCTTCAGCCTGCTTTAACCCCCCCAAAGAAGATCTCGTAGATGGATTATCAGTCCTTTCTGAACCACCAGCAACTCCTTTTTAATTTAGCTCTTCATGGCACTTTATTGCTCCCCACTTCAAATATTTTACCAGAATTTATAATTGCGCATAAACATTTGCCACCCCTCTTCCATTATTACTTCATTCATTCCCATGTTATTTTAGCTTGAGAAAGGCCCCACTGGTTTCCTGATCAGCATTTATTACTCAGAGCTTGTGATCAGCAAATCAAATGGTTAGCGGATAATTCGGAAATCGATTTGTGATTATTCTATTAAGATTCAAATTTTCGAGCTAAAATTCGAGTGATATTCAAATCTAAATACTATTATCTTTATTGACAAATTCACGAATAGTTCACGAATAATAAAAATATTATATTTTATATAAAATGATTCTGATCATCCAATTACAAAGAATTTGAATTCGAATCCAAACATAAATTCAAATTCAAATCCATGATGTTGGATCGAATCCGAATTTAAATAATCTAATGAATCCAACTATCTGCATTCTATGATAAATATAGATTCGATTGAAGAGATGTTCGATTCGATGAACACCCATATGTGTGACTGTGTGCAGCGTCCAATGAGGACGCAAAAATACATGTGATTGTTAGTCTGTAGGTAGCGTGAGACGGCAACAGAGTGTGGGAGTTGTGGTACGACAATATTTGTCCACAAAATTTTATTTGCAACGGCTAAACACCATGAATACACACTAGGTCCCCATGCACAGTTGTTTATCTGCACATGAGTTCTAGTGTATCATATTCAATGATGATAATACAATGGCAAAGGATGACAGCGAGATCTCTATTTTCTCCTTAACAAATGTTTTTTTGTTTACACTTTCACTTTACCACTTTTTTTGTTAATATGATTGCTGAATCAAATCAATATATTGCTACACCTCTCTTTTTACGTTGTTTGGATGAGTAATTTTTTTTTTTTCAAAAGAATTTTTACAAGAAAAATATTTTGAAGGCTTTTTGAATAGTCAATTCAATGGTGCTTAAGGTGGATATTTGGGATGACTCCTTTGAGTAATCTAGCAGATCAGGTTCAAATAATGAAGAAGTATTCCTGTGTCTGATGGGAAAGACCAACATGTCATTTGATGATGAATGCATAGTCCAAAGCGACACTGATATACATCATACCACTTATGATGATTTATATACTAAAGTTTAAAATATATTTAACTTCTAAAATCTGAAAATAAACTTTTATTAAAAGAGAATGAAAGATTAACAAATGTAGTTAAGCTATTTGGGAAAGAAAGGATGACTTGCCAAGAGTGTAATCACTCCTCGTCAAGGGTAAAATAATTAGAAGAAGATCTTGCTAAGTCCCATTCCACTCTCCAAAGTCAATCTCTTACCAAGGAAAATGAGAACTTAGAAAGAACTATTAACTTTACTCTTTCAAGGAAAAAATTTGCAAATCGGCACTTTATGCTTGTAACAGAAAACACCGCCTTGAAAGGCCAAATACATGATTTAAATATGACAATTAAAAATTCAAATTTGGCCAAAAAATCTCTTGACGTGATTTTGGTTAACGAATGTCATTGAAGTGCAAAATTCAGGCTTGAATATATTTTTGGAAACTATCTCCCTGCAGTAACGTCTACCGCCGGTGGTAACAACAATTCCAGAAAATCTTAAGTTAATAATAAAAATCTTCAATATTCTTTTGTTACCTCATCTTCTTCCAAGAGTTCACACAGAACTTGAAAAAGAGTCTCAATCCCCTTTATATTATGTGTCAAATGCCATTTTTTGGATACACCATAGACTCATGTTGGAAGAAAGGTCAAAGTATTATGAAACAAATCTGGATGCCTAAGATTTCCACATATACTATGAGAGAAACCTCTTAGGTAGCCGAATATTTACTCTCATCTCCCTTTTAGGTATGTTGGCAGGTTAAGGACAAAGAAGAAATGTGGTATTTGGACTCGGCTTATTCCAAACACATGAAGGGAAACAAATCAAGATTCCTTAGCCTCGTGATGAAAAAAGGAGGGATGGTGACTTTTGGAGATAACGACAAAGGAAGGATCATGAGCATCAATGTAGTGGGTAATGAAACAGTTTCTATTTCAAATGTTTTGTTTATAGAAGGTTTAAAATATAATTTAATTTTAATAAGTCAATTATGTGATAAATGTTTAAATGTATTATTTGATCCTTCTTAAAATCTTTGCAAAATTATAAATTCTAAAACAAATGTAATCGTTCTCACTGCACCTAAAATAGATAATGTTTATATGATTGCTTTTCATGATCTTTTACACTCTTCACTAAAATGCTTTATTTCAAAAAATGAAGAATTAGAATTATAACATAGGCGTCTTGGTCACTCTAGCTAACACCAAATTGATTTTAAAATTATCAAAAGATAAATTAATTAAGGTATTATCTGTGCTTAATGAAATTTTATCTTCTCTCTGAACGCGTTGTCAAAAACGAATTTTTTCGAAAAAAAATTAAAAGCAAAAATGTTTTCTCTACTATTAGACGCCTCTTCAACTAATTCATATAGATTTATTTGAATCGATTAGCATGACAAGTTTAGGTGGTAGAAAATATACTTTTGTATTAATTGATGATTATTCAAGATTTGGTTGGACTATATTTCTAACTTCCAATCCAATGTATTTCTTGAATTAACTAAATTATGCAATCACATTCAAAATAAGCTTGATTTAAAAATGAAATGCATAAGCTCGGATCATGGAGGTGAATTTAAAAATGAAAAATTTAGTACTTTTTATATTGATCTAGGCATTAACCATGAATTTTCTGCTTCACGCACCCCATGACAAAATGGTATAGTGAAGAGAAAAAATAAAACCCTTCAAGAACTAGCACACACTTGGCTCTCTGAATATGTGTTACTTTGATAAGACAAGAGTAGCATCATTTGCAGAGGAGATGCGAAAAGATCGACCAAGATGGTTTGGACACGTACAAAAGGGACCATTAGAGGCACTGTTAGGTAGGCGTTATGAGAGTCTAGTCACTAGGCATGTTAAATGTAGGAGGGGTAGACCAATAAAGACTTGGAATAAAACTATAAGGAAAGACATGATGTACTTAGGCATTAGTGAGATTATGACAAAAGATAGGGCTCAATGATGACAAAGGATCCATATAGCTGACCTCACTATAGTGGGATAAAGGCTTGAGTGTAGTATGCTTTGCCCATTCTTAAAATTAACACCTTTTGGGCTCTATTTTCAATAGAAACCTAATGTATCTTATTTCAAAATTTTTGGTTGCAAATATTTTATTTTAAACACTAAAAATACTTTAAAAAAATTTGATGAAAATGTGATGAGGGAATCTTTATTGGGTATTCTTCAACTAGTAAAGCTTATAAAATTTATAATAAAAATACTAAAATAGTTAAAAAGTCTATTCATGTTAGATTTGATGAGTTTTGCCTTATGTAATTAAGTTGTTATTCTTATAGGAAACAAAGAGGAACCCCTTCCCCTTATAGAGAATGAGGATGAAGAACAACTTGGAGAAAATGAAGAAGAAAAAGAGGAGAAAAGGAAGAAAAAGAAAAATATGTATCTCCAAGTGAGCTAAAATTTTCAAAAGATCATCCAAGAGAACTTATTATTGGAGAAAAGGAAGAAAAAGAAAAATATGTATCTCCAAGTGAGCTAAAATTTTCAAAAGATCATCCAAGAGAACTTATTATTGGAGAACTATCTAAATAGGTAAATACTCATTCTTTATTACATGAGTCTTTTTCAAACATTTGTTTTGTCTCTGAAATAGAACCAAAAAATGTTTTAATCGCTTTAAATGATGAATTTTTATTTTAGCTATGAACGAAGAATTTAATCAACTTGAATGTAATAAGGTTTGAAAACTTGTAGATAGGCCATGTAATCATCTGGTTGTAGGTGTTAAATGGATTTTTAAGTACAAATTAGATTGTGACTCTAGATTTACAATAAAAAAAGTTAGATTAGTTACACAAGGATATTCTCAAATCGAGATGATAAATTTTGATGAAACGTTTGCACTTGTTACTCGCATAGAGCCTATTAAGATATTTATTGTTTTTTCAAGTCTTAAAAGATTTAAATTATTTAAATGTATTTTAAAAGTACATTTTTAAACGAGATTATTAAAGAAGAAGTACATGTTGAACAACCCCCTGATTTTATTAATAAAAATTTTACAAATCTTATGTATAAGCTAGAGAAAGTGTTTTATGGTTTTAAACAAGCGTCACATGCTTGGTATGGAAGATTAAATTTTTTTTTATTAAAACACAATTATAAAATGGGAAGTACAGATAGTTCACTCTTCATTAAACATGTTAATAATAATTTGATTATTTTGCAGATTTTAGTGTTGGAAAATAAATTTGAAATGAGCTTGGTAGGAGAACTTACATATTTTCTAAAATTTCAAATCACTTAAATACAAGTTGATATTTTTATTTGCCAATCTAAATATATTCATGATATTCTTAAGAGATTTGGATTTGAAAATCTAAAGCAAATTAATTCTCCCATGAGTGCTTCACTAAAGTTTGGATAAGATAAAACAGGTATTTCTAGTGATCAAACATTATAAAGAGGAATGATAAGATCATTATTGTATTTGACTGTATCTAGACCTGATATTATGTTTGTCATTTGTTTATGTGCTAGATTTCAAGCTAACCCCAAAGAATCACATTTAAAAGAGATTAGACGAATATTTAGATATCTAATCGATACTTCTAGATTAGGATTAAGGTATCTACATAATGATTTCTTTATTTTACACTATTTTTCTCATTCAGACTATGCAAGATGTTCATTAGATCGAAAGAGCACTAGTGACACATGACATTTTTTAGGCCCCTCACTTATATTATGATCGAGAAGCAAACAGAATTATGTTGCCCTTTCTACCACTAAGGCTAAATATATATCACTAGGTAGTTGTTGCACACAAGCTTTATAGATGACTCAAACTTTAGAAGACTTTAGAGTTCATCTAAATAGTGTAGAATTAAAGTGCGACAACAAGAGCGCTATTGATCTTACAAATAATTTCGTATACTACTCTAGATCCAAATATATAGATATTTGACATCACTTTTTTAGGGATCATATAAAAAAGGAACATGTAAGAATTAGTTTTATCGGAACTAATTCTCAACTTGCAGACATATTCACCAAAGCACTCCTCGATGCATGATTTACAATTCTTATATTAGATTTAGGAGTTTTTGACAATTTAGGTCAGAAATTTTAAATTTGTAAACAAAAAAACTTTTTAATCACTACAAATAGAAACAATAATATAATAAAAGACTTACAACAAGTAGCACAACAAGATAACTAATAACATATATTGCCAGCAATATAAATATTGCCAGCAATATAAATATTGCCATCAGATATTACCAAAAGTTCATAAAATATCATAACACCTGCAATTCATATAATTAGAAATCTCTGCTCTCACTACTACTCTCTAGCCGCCTTCACTTGAGCTTTCTCCTCTATTTATTTGTCTCCTTATGCGTTGAATGGAGTGTTGAGGCAGAGCCACCACTGGGTTCTCCCCATCTTCTTCTTCAGCTGAAGTAGGCTTCAATTTAAGACTTTTGATGACGAATTTCATCATTTTTGCAGTCCTGTTAGCTTATTTTGCACCTCCACCTTATTTTCTTTAAAGGACTCTCATAGGCCCCTCTGTGACCCCTCAAGAGATCCTCCTCGTGGAAGTTGAAGTTGTGCATAAGTAGAGGGTACATTTTGTATTGGTGGAAGACGTATCGAGTCCGTAGTATATATATAACAGGGATATTATCATCTTGATAGAACTCCTGATCAATCCTAAGATACTTGTGATATAAGATACGCTGAATAATGCATCCCAATGGTAGAGTGTTGAGTCATTTTCTCCTAGGATCTTTCATCTTGTAGGTGCATCAGATGATAGATAGAAGCAAATTTGCTACATCGAACTCCTTGTGCTCCAATATATGATATGTCACTAAGCTAAACTGAGTAGTGATCTTTCTTGTATCTCATGACTTGAGCCTGATGGTGTGTCGTAGTATATCTTGAATTATATACGCATCTAGAGTGAGTGTGAAGATACTATTGGTCAAATTCTTGTTATTCCTTCCATGAAGGACCAGATTCAATAATGTCTAATCATGATCCATACAATTTTTCTCCACTACATCCAATCTATTCTCACTTTCTATCAAGCCCAATTCATTTCTTAGATCTTCATAAATGATATCTACTACACCCTATATAGTGCACCTTACTCCTCCATTTGTTTCAGATTCTTAAGGATCCAATAGGTTATTGTAGAATTACCTAAGAAGTGTAGAAAAAAACATATCAGGAACTATCACAAGCATAATACTTGACATGCAAGCATATCATAGATGTGTGCACGCTATGGTTGAGTAAACTCAACCATGACTACAAATTCAATCATTGTCTTCTCTATTCCATGTAATGTTTGATATGAAGAATAAGGATTGCTGGAAGTACTCTATCGTGCATGAGAACCCAAATCAACCATTTCTCACAAAATAAAACAATAATTAATATCCCGACGTTATCAATATGGTGTGGTGGTACCAGGCGGAAACCACTTTTCATCTTCTTCCTCAAAACCCTCTTAGTTTTAGAAAAATTCCTCTAGATGTTTCAAGAAAAACAAAATGCTAACTTCTCATCAGCCTTGCACTAGGAAAATCACTTAAACCTATTTTCATAAACTACAATCAAAAACCTATTTTTAATCACATTCTCAAACCTAAAACTCCATGAAATTGAAATGCAATAGGAAAGGGCTTCTAAAATCCATCTATACAAACAAAAAATGTTCAAAATCTCTAAAAGAAATGTATTTTGTACCTGATATGAAGCTTGTGCGAACGAAACGAAAGGGGTTTCGACGATTAGGGCTTGTGAGAACGAAACGAAAGGGGTTTCGACGATTAGGGCTTGGCAAAATGAGATCTGAAGTCGGCAGACCCTATTTTATAATGCGGGATCACGCCTGTGTTACCAATATAAGCGGCGATATAATAAAATCCTAAAAATTAAATCATTTTTTTATCAAATCTCAAATACATTTTCTTTTTTTTTTGATCAATATGTAGTTTTTGTTTATATTTATTTCAAAAAATTATATAAATTTTTTTTCCTAATAATGTTAAAATTATAAATATTTCATTAAAAAAATATTTTTGCTTCATTTTCTAGTCAAGGTTGATTATATTTGTCTCTAAAAGATTATTTGCAATGTTTAATTTTATTTTCAAGTTTCTTTAAAATATTGTATTAGGTTATATCATGTCTTGAATATTATCCTATTGTATGCAATAAAATTATTTAGAGAACGCATTTGCATGAATATTTTCTCATGTCTCTAAGTATGAGAAATATTTTATATTTGATAATGATTATCTCACGTACTCTTTTGATAACCTACATGTGTTTTAATCTTATTATTGAACCCAAAAACCACGACTCAATGAGGAGTTCGGACCAGAGGTGTAGCTCGCCTTTACTTCTCCCGATCTTGTGCCTTGGTTGAGGACTTAGTGTTTGGAAACCTATTCACCAGAAAAACCTCAAACAGACCTTGAGTCACAGCTAGGAGGCCCCGCCACACACCCAGAAGATCTTAGATTGCTTCCCCTACCAATCCAATGCTGGACCGGGCACCTTTAGAGGCCGCGAGAGCTCCCGACCACCCACCCGGAAATCACAGTGAGTGATGAGCTAAAGTTCTTGCCAGCCAAATCTAGCCAAGGGAGAGTAAAACCAAGATGAGGTTCTCTCCAAAGGTGCCCTTGGGTGTCTATTTATAGTTTTCTTGGAATAGTCTTCTAACAGCAAAATCCCACCTTTTGGTTCTACTAAACGCAGCCCAAAGTGGTCTGATAATAACAAAACTATATTATTTGGAAAGACTATTAGCAGACAAAAATGGGATCACAAGAAAATTTAATCACTTCTCTTAACAGGCGAGTCGGGCCAACCTTGGCTCACTCGCCTAGGCGACGAGTGATCGGTGGAACTGAGAACTTGTAACTCAGCCCTTGCCCAGACGGCGAGTGCTCGGTGGAACTAGGCACTCGTAACTTGACTCCTAGCCACGGGTGTGCAGGAGCTCTCCTGCTCTGCTTGCTAGAGGCCCCTCATCAGGTGGGTAGCAGATGCTTGGTGAAGCTGAGTACTCACCTCTTGCCACCCACTTCGGATTGGCCCGGGCCACTCGACAAATACGGGATTGCACGCAATTCCTGCTCTTTGCGAGTCCTATCACAGCTCATAAAGATCGTTCAACCCCATCGTTATTTGGCAAGTACGAATTTTTCTCTCAGTGGGTCCCACTGAAGCCTACATATATCACAGGATGGAGGTCACCCCTAAGACCCCCCTCCTCCCCCACTTAACCTAACTTTCCCCTAGTCTACAGCACCATGTCGATCTCAAAGGCAGCTCTTGCATGCCTTACTTCCGATAATGAAAAGAATAAGGCGGCCATGACTACCCTGATGGTCATTGCCACTAAGCATTCATTGCGTACTCCATTGAGATAGTTGGTGGATCGAGTGATAAAGAGGTCGAGGGCTGACCCCGCTGGGGGAATAAGATCACTTGACCCCCTTCATCCTAACCCAGCTAAGATCTCATCCCCCTCTTTCAGGTGTTCTCTTTTGACCTTACCTCAAACTCAACCTGCTTTTTCTGGGTCCCTAGCAAACTCATGCCATATGCCTTTGCATCTAAACACTCTTACTGAGGTAGCGAAGGATTTGGCCAATGAGATCCAGGGGGCTTCAACAAATTGGAGCGAGCCGGATGTTCACATGCAAATTCCTGGCAAGTAAAATTCTTCAATACTAGATCAAACTCACGCTCCTGGCCAAGCAATACCCTAATAATGTTTCCCATACAGTGCCTCCCTTCATCGACATCACCTTGACTCTTTAGGTTACATCCCCCCCAAAGATCTCAACCATGACCTCACTAACGCGCCTGTAAAGTGTTTGTTTAGGATAGAGAGTGACCTAGAGGGGGGTAAATAGGTCCAATTTAAATTTTGGCTACTTTAAGTCACAGAAATTTCTTAGTGTGTTTATTAACACAACCATAATATTCAAAACAACTGTTGATCTACTAAATACAACACAAATCTAATTTTAACAATCACAACACAAATCAAAGCACAACACATAGTAGTTTTATAGTGGTTCCCCAATTTATGGGTACATCCACTTTCCCCCTTCGCCTATCTAGCAATGAGCTAGATTCAGCCAAACTTCTTCTTACTTTTTCTCAGATCCTCAGATCTTACACCTTAGAGCCCAGCTGGCTCCTACAACTCAGACAAAGCAATTTACTGCCTCAAATCCTCAAGATCTTATAACTCAGGTTCCTCTTCACGAACCTTACCTCAGAGTGATCCTCCACTCCTACTCCTCAGGCAAACCCTTGCCCTACAACCTCAGAACCTTCCAGTTCCTACAGCTCAGAGAAATAGCCCCTTCTCCTACCTCTGGCTCACAACCTATCTCATCCTTTATAATTTAGGCTTACAACTCAGAGAAATCAATCTTCTACAACTCAGATCTACTGATAGATCTTTCAAAATTATTATAACAGAAAAAATTTGAGTTTTTGAGGTGTCACCCGGGAAGAAAGAGACTGGTGACTTCTTCTTGATCAGATCTTGATATGAAATCTTCTCCCTTAATCTTGGCTGTGAAGAAAAAGGTCCAACCCTTCTTAGTTTTTTCAAAGCTTCTTGAAGGAGAAGGTAGGGTTGAACTTGGCTGAAGAAGATTGAAGTTGATCCACGATCTGCATCCTCTCCACCTTCAGAATTCTATTGAATTGTTCTGAAAAACTTAGATGAGAATAATAATAATAATCGCTCTCCTTTTTCGGTTGTGTTGGTCTCCTTATATGGGATTTGGTAAGATTGACCGACTGCCCCACTTAATCCACTGACATCTGACAGTTCTGACGATTGTCAGAACTTCAAGCTTTGAATTCTATACTTAGAAGAATTTCTATCTGAGAGCTTCTGCATGAAGATGTTGACACCAGTTCTGAGTGTTGACACTTTTGTACTTAGATTCTGTTGACACAAGTCCTGGGTGTCGACACTTTTCTTATAGGGATGTCAATAATAATCAAGTGTGTCGACTCTTCTAGCTTCTTGTCTCAACACAACTTGTATCAAATGTGTCGACACTAGTTATGAGTGTCGACACAGCTGGTTTCTTGACTAACGGTGTCGACCCAAGTCCTGGGTGTCGACACATCTTGCTTCTAGTCTCGACATAACTTGTGTAAAATGTGTCGACACTAGTCCTGAGTGTCTACACAGTTGGTTTCTTAACTTACGGTGTTGACCCAAGTCCTGGGTGTCGACACAGCTTGCTTCCTCTCCCAGCACTACTTGAATAAGGGTGTCGACACTAGTCCTGAGTATCGACACAACTTGATTACTTGTCCCAGAACTGCTTTTGCAAAGGTGTCGACACTTGTCTAATGTGATTAATTTATTCTCCCCATAACTTTCTCCCCCTGTCTTTATGCCATGTTGGGGCTTGATCATTTCTTGAGCTTGTATCTCCCCCTTGGATACTACTTGAACTTGATCAATCTCTTCTCTCCCCCATTTTGACTTCTTCAGATAGTCAGGGAGGTGCACCAGTTATTTTTCTCCCCTTGTGTTCTCCCCCTAGCCAATGTAGATGAGGCCAGTAGTGCAACTTCCAGCTTGCTCCTTATACAAGGTTGACTTTAGTCTTATAGCTGCTGGATTTGCTCCCCCTCAATAGGAGCATCTGCTCTCATCTTGTTCTTGATTTCCACTATATCTGCATCAGCTGCAAGAAAAACAAGTCTGTACAAAAAATACCTTAGGGAGTATCTTAAGCTATTCTAAGTTCAACATACCCAATTCAATCTTGATGGTGTTGAACTTGGCTTCATCTAGTGGCTTAGTGAAGATATCAACCACTTGCTTGTCAGTGGAGACAAACTCTAAGATAATGTCTTCTTTCTCCACATGCTCCCAAATAAAATGATACTTAATTTCTATGTGCTTAGTCTTGCTGTGTGAGACATGATTCTTAGCAATAGAAATGGACCTAGTAGAATCACAATAAAGAAAAGTTCTACTTATCTTAATGTTATAATCTTCTAGCTGATGCTGAATCTACCGCAATTGAGCACAGTAGCTGCCTGCTGAAATGTACTCTGACTCTGTAGTTGAGATAGCCACACTGGTTTTCTTCTTGTTGCTCAATGACACCAGTCTTCCATCTAAGAATTGACATGTACAAGTAGTATTTTTCCTGTCTTCCTTGCAGCCTGCAAAATCTGTATCTAAAAATCCTGTTAGATCAAAATCACTATTCCTAGGGTACCATATGCCAAGATTTGGTGTTCCCTTAAGATACCTTAAAATTCTTTTTGTAGCAGAATAAAGAGATTCTTTAGGGCAGACCTGATACCTAACACAGGAACATGTAGCATACATGATGTCAAGCCTACTAGTAGCCAAGTATAGAAGGGATCCAATTATCCCTCTATACAAATACTCATCAACAGGTTTCCCTGCCTCATCTTTGCCAATAGGCATACTTGACCCCATAGGAGTTCTCATGGTGGAGGCATTCTCCATACCATATTTCTAAATCAACTCTCTGGTGAACTTTGACTGGGATATGGACAAACCATCATCAGTCTGTCTTACTTGGAGTATCAAGAAGAACTTGAGCTCACACATGTTGCTCATCTCAATCTTCTTTTGCATAAGTTTATCAAATTTCCTACAAAGGTTGTCCTCAGTAGATCCAAAAATAATGTCATCGACATATATCTAGACTAAGATGATCTTGCCCTTAGATTTCCTTAGGAATAGGGTCTTGTCTATTTTCCCCCTTGAGAATTTGTTCTCAATGAGGAAACTAGACAATGTTTCATACCATGCTCTAGGGGCTTGCTTTAACCCATATAGAGCTTTTCTAAGCCTATAAACAAAATCAGGAAGGTGAGGGTCTACAAAACCTGGTGGCTGATCCACATATACTTCCTCTTTTAAGTCCCCATTCAGGAATGCTGGCTTCACATCCATCTTGTAGACTTTGAATCCTTAATAAGAAGCCAATATAAGGAATAGCCTTATTGATTCCATCCTTGCTACTGGGGCAAAAGTCCGGTCAAAGTCTATTCCTTCTTCTTGTCTGTATCCTTTTGCCACCAATCTAGCCTTATTCTTGACAATAATGCCATTCTCATATAACTTGTTCCTATAGATCCACTTAGTTCCTATAAAATTATGTCCCTTAGGTCTGAGAATCAGCTTCCAGAATCTACACCTCTTAAACTGGTTCAGCTCTTCCTGTATTGCTCCAATCTAGAATGGGTCTTTGATAGCCTCTTCAACTTTCTTGGGCTCTTCTTGAGATAGGAAGCTTGAACAGAGAGATGTGTTGATGCTCTTGCTTCTGGTCTGGACTCCATGCCTTACATCACCAATAATTTGGTGTGCTGGATGGTCCCTTAGATGTCTCCTAGCTGGAGGCAATCTTGCTTCAGCTTGCTGTTCTTCATTATCTTCAGTTGGCTGTTCTTCATTGTCTTCAACGAGCTGTTCTTCATCCTAAGCTTGTGAGTCATGAGCTCCCCCTAGATAGCACCAACATTCTTTCTTATCTTGTACTGCTGGATCATGTTCCCTGATAGTAAGCTTGTCCATCACCTCTTTTAAACCTGCAGAGCTAGAAGAGGAGCTAGGAAGCTCACCGTTAATCAAGTTTGACTCATCAAAGACAACATGGACTGATTCTTCTACAACTTGACTAGTCAAGTTGTAGATCCTATATGCCCTACTATTGTTGTTATACCCAACAAATATCCCTTCTTGGGACTTGGCAGCAAACTTAGTCACATAGGACTTACCATTATTCAGTACATAACACTTGCTACCAAAAATCCTGAAGTAGGATAAGTTTGGTTTTCTGCCTTTCAGAATCTCATAGGCAGTCTTCTTGTGGCTTTTGGTGATGGAAGCCCTGTTGAGAACATGACATGCAATGCTTATTTCCTCAAACCAAAAATATTCTGTGAGAGATGTGTCACTTAACAAGGTTCTACCAGCCTCTATGAGGGTTCTGTTTTTTCCTCTCAGCAATTCCATTTTACTGAGGTGTTTTAGGAGAGGAGAATTCTTGATGAATCCCATGCTCTTCACAGAACCTTATCATGCACTAAGACTGAAACTCAGTCCCATTGTCACTTTTGATTTTGACCACAGTACTGTTAAATTCATTCTGAATTTACTTAACAAATGTCTGGAAGACATCAGGGGTTTCAAATTTCTTCCTTAGGAAGAACACCCAGGCAAATCTGGAAAAGTCATCAACAACCACAAGGGTGTAGACTTTTATACCTAGACTATGAACTGGTATAAGACCAAATAGATCCATATGCAAGAGGTATAAACACCTCACCGTGTCTTTGGTGCCAAGGCTCTTGAAGGAGGTCTTGGTATGCTTGCCCTTTTAGCATGCAGAGCAGATACCCTCCTTAGTGCACTTTACCTTAGGTCCATTCCTCGCTAACTCTTTACGAAAGAGTTTGTCTATGGTCTTGTAATTCAGGTGAGCTATCCTCTTGTGACATTGGACATAGTGTGAGGCTTTCTCATCTGCAACTAGGCATATGGGAGATTCCTTACTCTCACAAACAAAATTTAGACAATAGACATTTCCTCTCCTAGTGCCTGTCAAGATGACCCCTTGATTACTTAACCTCCTAATTTGGTACTCATCCTTGATGAAAAAAATGTCATAGCCAAGATCACATAGTTGGCTTATGCTTATCAGGTTGTGTTGCAAACTTTTCACATAAGCTACTTGTGTGATAGTGATTATGCAATTTGATATCTACCATACCCTTTGGTTACCCCCTTTTTTGAACCACCAAAAATAACTTTGGGTCCATTCTCTACTGGAGTGTACTCCTTCAACATGCTCCTTATTCTAGTCATGTGCCTAGAACAACCACTGTCCAAGTACCATATAGGGGTATGACTACTTGGACTCATCTGCAAGAAATAAATCATTTAACCTTAGGACCCCAATTCTTATTAGGTCCTAGGTGCATGTTATGTTGAAAATGAATATGCCTGCCTGCAGCTCTTCTGACAGGTAAGCCGACATTAGCTCTCTAGACACTATTATTATGCCAGCAATATATGGCATAGTGGCCCACTTTGCCACAACACCAACACTCATAGATGTTGTACCTTCTTTTAAGGGCTAGTTTTACAGTAGTGCTGTCAGCAGCTCTCAGTCCAGCAGGTACAGCAGCAGCCTTTTTCTTATGTCTTCCAGCCACAGCCTGATTTGGGATATGTCTGGCAGTAGAGGTACTTAGGGTATCTTAGACCCTACCAGCAGCTGTCTTCTTTTCAGAAAGCATGCTCCTGATGGCTTCAGATATGCCCAAGTCAGGTTTGCTAACAGACTTTCCTTTGGTCTAATTGGGGACTGACAGATTTTGAGAAGGGGCTGCAGCCTTATTCTTGAGTGTTTGGGCTTATACACCAAACACAAATTGTCCAAGGTGAGCCATTTAGATCTTCTCATGGGCTGTCTTGTAGGCACTAGCATCCTTACCATTCCTACCACCATAGTGGTGAACAACTTTGTTCCCATTGGTGGATCCACCATTCTCCCAGTGACCATAGATGCTTTCTTGGTCATACCTGTTAGATGGTAGCAACACTCTCTTGAAAGGAATAGGAGGCTTTGAGGCTAGTGGCTGCACTGGAGCTTTGCCCTTCCTTTTGGAATTGGCAGCTCTAGTGTTTCCTTTGAAGCCTAACCCCTTCTTATCCTTTTAGGAGGAGAAGGAATCTATCAAAGGCAACACAAAACATGGCTTTGAAAACTTAGCCACTAGCTCCTTCTCCTTTTGGAGTTTACCTTCAAGATTCTTGATGTGGTCATTCTTGAAGGTTATTTTGCCCATCTAAATAACAATGATGTTTTTCAGCTTGCTGATTTCTTTTAGCTTCAGGTCCAACATGTTTGCTGACTTTGAAGTAGCAAGCTGTAGAGAGGCAATCTCCCGAGCCTACTTTTTGGCTAAGAGCCTGCTTCTCTTCAGTGTTTGCAGGAGTTCACCAAAGTCATCTATCAATTAATTGATGTCTCCTTTAGATTCAGAGTCATCTTCATTACTTGATGCAATAGGGTATGAATCTGGACCTGTCTCATAATCTGACCTAGAGGATAGAGAATGTACTTTTCTTGGACCAGGGTGCTCCTGGCTGGGTTCTTCATCAGTCAAAGCCATCAGCCCAAGGCAATGGCTGTCTTCTTCTACTTATTCAGTCCTGGCAGCATCATCAACTTCTCCAATAATAGCAGCTAGTATCTCTAAGAAATCTGCCACTACAGTTTCTTTTTCAGCAGTTAATAGCCTAATGTAGGCTTCATCTTCATCTTCCTCTTCTGATTCTGATGATAAGGAGTCAGTCCAGCTCTTTTGCTTCTTAGCAATGAAGGATTTCTCCTTCTTGCCCTTTTGTTGTTGTTCCTTATTTTCACCAGCACTCTTCCTTTTGACAGGGCAGTCGGCTATAACATGCCCTGGCTTGCTGCAACAATAATAGACAATTTTAGAAGAAACATGTTTATTTGGATTAGAGCCATACTTATCCTATTTAGAGGTTTTCTTCCTACCCTTATAGTAGTCTTCTTTGGGATCAAGATGAGAGATGGTGATGTCAGCGAAGTCAACAAAGTCAAAGTAAGTTCAAATGTTGTTGGAATGATGCTAGAGGCGCTGGGGGCCAGTTGTCATGATTTTCTGTATTAGGAAAGAGATTTCTCGCTGGGTCCCACACAAAGCAAAGAGCCATTGAATCAGCCGTCAATGGAAAGTAGGTGGCTGAATGGCAAAATAACAGCCACCAATTCTGGTGGGGCCCACCGCTCAATGAGACATTGATCGCCAGACGATAAAAGGAGCAGGATCAAATCGAGAACAAAACAACATCAAAAACAACAATGACAATCAACACTAAGAAGAGATGTAATTAGGGTTCTCTAGATTCACAATCGTGTGGCTGGACGATGTCTTATTCCTCGTTTTCTTGCCGAGCCAGAAGAAGAAGTTCAGATCAGAGAGCCTGAACGCGAAAAGAGTTAGTTGATGCAATACTCATCTGTGACAACAAGATCAGGATTGCTTCCTGAAAAAGAAGAAGCAGAGATTTCTGGAGGCTTCTTCCAGAATAAGCTGGGATTCAAGTGAATATTTTTTTCAACTTGTTGCTGTGAAGATGAAGATATGACTGATATCTGCTCAGTCCAGGAAGACAGACACAGAGAACTTTCTCTGGTGTCTGAGTATTTTATTTTTTTTACATTCTCTGTAAGATCCAATTTGGGATCTGAGGGTAGGTTCTTTAAGGAATTTGAGTGTAGGCCTGTGCTATAAAGGCCGAGATAAGATCTGTAGTAGTTCTGAGAGTAAGATTCATTCTGGGATCTGAGGGTAGGATTCTTTAGGGAATCTGAGTGTAGGCCTGTGCTATAAAGGCTGAGGTAAGATCTGATGTAGATCTTAGAGTAGGATCCAGTTGGGATCTTAGTGGTAGGGCTTAGTGCCCAAGTTGTAGGTCTTAGATAAGACTGAGTGGTCCTGCGGAATCATGTTATAATCTTTTAAGGAGCCGAGAAATTGGTGAAGAGCCTTGTCTAACACACTGTTAGAAAGGTGGAGAGGGATAGTGGACGTACCTAAGATTGGTGAACCACTATAAAAAATATCTGAGTCGTCTGTGATTGTTCTTGAAAGAACAAATCAATTAATCACTAAGCACGGGAGATCAGATATAGGACAGAGTATTTAAAAAGAAGACCTTAAACCTATTCACCTCCCATCTAGGTATTTAGTTGACCTTGAAAACAACACTTTCATAGTGTCTCGACTCTTTTGTACTTAGTTTATTTTTTCCTTCAACATAGAAACTGCACATGTAAACTCAACATACATCAAATACAAATTTGTGTATATCATTGAGTTGAAAGGGCTTCTCTAAATCAGGTACATAATTTCCAATATACCCAACAATGTCCCCTTAATTGGAGAAGTCATAACCCCAATTTAATGATATACACCATGATACCAAAATATGATGATAAAGATATATATTAAAAGTGCTGAATAAAAATGTAAAGAACATAGGAATGAACACACAAATATAACCAAGTTCAAAAAGACTTTTCATTCCAATTTGTAATCAGTTTACACCTTTCAGTTTGTTACAAAGTTCTTAAAAAACAAAATTACAAAAGTTCAAGAATATTCTAGGAAAGATCTGGTTCTTTGATGACAGTTCCTTTTCCAGATTGTATCTTGGATTTAACTTCAGGCACTTGTCATCAACTATCTTTTTGCCTTCGTCATTCTTGGCTTTAGAGATCTTTTCCTCCGTAAGCCTCTGCCTTTCAAAATAGTGATATGGCTTTGGGAAGTTTTTGTTGGGCTCAACAGAATTAGCTGGGATCTTCCCTGCCTTCAAATCATTTCTGAATTTTTGGATGACCTCCTGTTGCTTTAAGTGCTTAGACCACTCTTGCTTTGTATACCATTTTCCCCTATTGGTTGCATTAGTATTAGCTGTTTTCCATGCTATGAGTATAATTGATCTTGAAGTTGGACTCCATTGTTCAAAATCTTGCCTAGCTTATGCTTATTCCCTGAACCTTTTCTTTGACAGTTGAGATTCCTTTTCTTTTTACATAGCAGAATCAGTCATTTCAACCTCCTCACATACTATATTCTGAATTTGACCTGGAGGACTATACATGGATTGGACAACAGTTTGGATGTCCTCAAAATGAGCTAGTTTGTACATGAATTGGCCAGGATTTTGAATGGCCTCAAAATGAGCTGGTTGGCTACTAGACTCAACAGTTTGGTCTCCATCATACCATAGGGGAGGATGGCCTAAAGTGTCTCTAATGCTATTTGAAATCCATGCATGCTCAGAGCTAGCACTTATCATTACCCTCTCCCCCTTTATGACTACTCTTTCCACATGATCCCTTAAATCATTCTTGTGAAATCGTACTTTGTTGGATATTATATCCACAATAACCCAAATTTGTGTGAAGTCACCCTTGAACTAAGATGAATTAAGTTTGTATTTGATGCTATCTTTTAGTTGAGTGCTTGCAGGTCAATATTGCTAAGTATAGACCAATGTCTGTTTACAATGAGTCACTAAACACAGGACCATACAATGTAATCCCTCATTGTGTGATCCATGGTGTTGACTCATGTGTAATCTCTCTATTGGGATGCACTTCATTTTCAAGAACTAAAGAAATGAAAGGGAAAGGTTGCTGGTTTCCAAAAAAAGGAAAGAAAATTTTTCCAAAAAATTCCTAAGTCCATTTCTCGAGAAAGTGAAGATTGTTTCTCAAGAAGTCTAAGTCTATTTCTCAAGAAAGCATTGCTGTTCTCGAGAAACCATAAGACTTCTCGGGAAATTGACTGAAAATACTCTAGGTCCTTTTCTCGAGAAATGCCCTGAAAATTTCTCGAGAAGCCAAGTTTATTCTCGAGAAATGCAAAGCTGTTCTCGAGAAGTCGAAATCATTTCTCGAGAAGCTAAGTCTTTTTTCTCGAGAAATCATTGTATCAGTTTACAGAATTTTGAACTAAGTCAATTTCTCGAGAAGCCATATTATTTCTCGAGAAAGTAATTCATTTCTCGAGAAATCAATCTCTTCTCGAGAAATCTGGCTCCAGTTCTAAAAATGCGCTAAGTCACTTTCTCGAGAAATCAGTGATTTTCTTCACAGAAATTTCTTCAAGTCTTTTCTCGAGAAGCCAAGTCATTTCTCGAGAAAGCCTTTCATTTCTCGAGAAATCTACATCTTCTCTAGAAATTGACTTGCCGATTTTTCTTTCTATATATTCTGACGGGATTTCAATTTATTTTGACTTAATGATGATTGATCCACTAGTGGATCTTTCCTTATTGATTCATGACCGTTGAAGATGAGCTATATTTATATATATTCTCTTTAATCGAATTCTCCAACCCTAATCTAATCAGAATTAAAAATCAGAATCGCTCTTTCTAGATAGGGAAAAGCTGCACGCCACCATCATCGTTCTTCTCTGACGTTTCTTCCTCGATCCAGCGATTCAACAGAAGAAAAGATTCGATAGATCATAGATTTAAGTTTCTTCAATCATTCATTTGATCGTGTCGGATCCTAAGAGTTTCAAATCGTGTTCTCTCCAGATTTCTTCCTCAACCTTCTTCATCAAGTTTTCAAGTTTCAAGAACGAACACCCTTGGAGTTTATAGATCTGGAAGTGTAAAGTTTGTATTGTATTTGTTAAATTTATTTTAACTCTTGTAGGAGCTTTGTCTCTGAGATTGTAGGAAGTTATTATTCCTAGTGTAGATCCGTTAGTGGATCGAGTTTGTAGATCCGTTAGTGGATCGAGATTGTAGATCCGTGTGTGGATCAAGTTGTAGATCTGTTTATGGATCGAAGTGTAGATCCGATTGTGGATCGAGGTGTAGGAGCGTTGCTCCGAGTTGTAAGATTGTTATAATCTTAGAAAGGTGAAGTAGCTGAATCTATCCCTTCATGGTAGATAGGCTAGGCAGGACAGTGGACGTACCCAATACAGTGAACCACTATAAATCTATGTGTTTGTTTGCTTGAGTTTTTAAATATTTTTATTCCGCAAAAAGGCACAAATATCACCCATTCACCCCCCTCTAGGTGATTTAGGTAGACGCTAGATACTTTCAATTGGTATTAGAGGGATGTTTTGTTCGATAAGGCTAACACCTTGAATAAGATCCCTGATCTAGTGTTCAGAGATTCTGTCATATTCACCATGGGTCGAAGCAAAGACATGTCATCCATGAAGCTACCTGTGTGCACAAAGGAAAACTTTCCCATATGGAAAGAACGAGTACGGTTCTACATGGAAGCTGCTTATCCAAGAATTTTTTAGATAGTGGAAGAAGGACCACACATCCCAACACAGACTTCAACGATAAATCCAGAGATCATGATTCCAAAGAAGATGATGAATCTTACTAAGGATGAGATTGCATTAGTCTCCCTTGACTAGAAGGAAAAGAATATCATCGCAAGTACAGTGGACGATTCAATGCTCTAGAACTTATTTCACTGCAAGTCTGCCAAAGAGATGTGGGACTGTCTTGTTGTCCTAATGGAAGGTACTGAAGAAGTGAGAGACGATCACAGATCATTGCTGAACCAGGAGTACGAGGCATTCAAGCAGGGTGCCAAATACTCCATATATGATAGTTTTGAAAAAGACCTCAGGAACTATGGTCGTGCATTCACTCATGGTGAACTGAATGACAAATTCCTCAGATCCTTGACAAAGGAATGGGATACAAACGTATTTGCCATCAGAGATAGATCCATAGAACCTATTCAGAAAGTTGTTCTCCTATGAGCTTCAAATGAATACACATAAGAAGGAGGATCAGAATAACAAAATGTCTAGCAGTGAAAAGTTATGGCACTGAAGGCGGAAGGGTCAAGAAAATCTAAAGTTGTATCACCTGTAAGGACATGAGCTCCCGACACTCTAGAAGACTCTGAGCCCAGCACATCAGGCTCCGAGCTATCGGACGGAGAGTTCTCCCTAATCTCTAACCAGTTCAAGAAGCTGTTGAGCAAGAGGAGACAAATGAAGAATAAGTCTTTCTCTTCAGATTTCAGGAGATCACATCGTGACGGTTATCATGCTAAGAAAAGCTATAATAAGGAGGACATGTATAAATCTAAACCGAACAAACAATTTTCCTCTGATGTTGTTTGCTACTGTTGTAATATAATAGGTAACATGATTGTAGAGTGTCCATATAAGAAGAAGGATAACTCCAGGAAGGATGAGAAGAGGTCCTTCAATGGGAAGAAGAGATAAGAAAAGAGCTTCGTCGCCAAAAAGTTGAAGACTCTCAGTGATAGTGACTCGAGCCAGTCAAGTTATGAAAATGAAGAAGCTTACTTTAGACTTATGGCTCAATCTGACCAGGAAGTGGGCGACTCCGAATACCATGGGAAGGTAAACTCGCACACTATTCTTTAAGAATCTGAAACGTCCCCGAATGGTCTTGATTTCTACTCTTCTGAAGAGAAAGGTGAATCTGAGTTGATTTCTCAGCACGAGAACCTCTTAAAAGCTTTTGACAAATGCTATAAGGTAGTCAAAAAGTAGTTAAAAGAGATTGCCTCCCTCAAGGTAGTGGAAGCAAATCTAAAAGAATAAATTGCACAATTACTTCCCCTTAGAGATGAAGTCCACTACTTGAAAGAGGAACTCAAGGGCTCATCAGAGACATTAAATCTGAAGGAGAAATATCTTGATGAGCTGGAAGAAAAGCTCGTGGTAGAGAGAAAACTCATTGAGAGTTTCTCCAAGCCAAATATTGTTCTCCCTCTCATCGATGAGTTTTCAACTTAGAAGAAGGGTAGTGGTCTTGGCCACATCAGTGAAAAGGGTAAGGCTGCCAAGAAGGCTAGTGCCAAAGAAAAGGGGAAGGCACCCATGGGTCAACCTTCATTCAGGAAAGTAATCTTTCCGACGAACAAGTTTGACCTTGATTCATCCTATAGTCATCATGTTAGGCCTACTCATGATGTTAGAGCCCAATAATAGATACCAGGGATAGACCCGTACCCGTGACTTTGGTGCCAGTGTGTTCAAAGAACCGTTTGAGGAAATTTAGATGAAGAGTTATGGTCCATATGTGTATGGCCATAACAATAAGAAGGCACCAAAAGCTAAATTTGTTTTGCCTAAGGCTAAGGATATGGGAAGCCCCTATGTATGCTGCAACCAGGAGGCCTCCACCTCTAAGAGTGCTACCCCTGTTAGCCCTTACGTTCAAAGGGTAAAGCAGGAGTACAAAAGAAGGTACAACAGATTCGATTGTTGTTGCTGCGGTAAAATTGGTCATTTTGGCGCAGATTGTTGGTATAACCCTTCCAATCTTATAACTCGTAGAGTTAGTTATGCGAGACCGACCACTTGTAAGGCTAATGTTCTAAGGGGGAGTATGCTGACCAGGAACCAAGGACCCAAATACGTTTGGGTTCCTAAGGTAAACTGATTTATCTTTCAGGTATGTCCAAAGGCCAATAGAACTCTTATTTGGTATTTGGACAGTGGATGCTCTCGGCACATGACCGGGACTAGAAGCCTTTTGTGAGATTATACCCCAGTCAAAGATGGACCCAAAGTAATCTTTGGAGGTTCAGACAGGGGAACTACAAGAGGTTAAGGTATGATTTCCAATGACATAGTCTCTTTCACAGACGTGGCTTATGTTAAAGGATTACACCATAATCTCATAAGCATAAGTCAACTATGTGACAAAGGCTACATCATTGAGTTCTGCGAGGAAAAGTGTTTGATAAAGTCGTCTGCAAATTTGAAGACGGTCTTAACAGGCACTCAGAGCAGAAATATTTTCTGTCTAAATTTCCTTTGCTTGGACAATTTGACCCCAATATGTTTTATTGCAAAAGATAGTGTGTCTCTTTGTGATAAATATCACAAGAGATTAGTACATATTAATTTCAAAACCTTAAACATGCTATTTTTTATAACTTAGTGTGTGATGCCCCTAATATTAAGTGCCTTAAAGAGAGTCCATGTCACTCCTGTCAAATGGGTAAGCAGACACAGACTACCTTCAAGGGTATTGCTGAAAAGGATTCTTAACGAAGCTTATACTTGCTTCATATGGATTTATTAGGTCCTATGCCTATTCATAGCTTAGGAGGTAAGGTCTATATATTAGTGATTGTTGATGACTACTTGCATTTCACTTGAACTTTCTTTCTGAAACATAAGTCAGACACCTTCAACTCTTTCACTAACTTTGTCCAGCAAATTCAAAACGAATTAGACTGCTCAGTGGTCAAAATCAGAAGTGGCCACGGAACAGAGTTCGAGTCTGGTGTCATGATAGAATTCCATTATTAAGTACGATGCATTTACTTCCAAAGATTCTAAAGTAGAACACAGTCGATTTTCTGCCCTTCAATCGCTCATAGGGGGTCTTACGATAGCTTTTGTTGATGAGTGCTCTGTTTTGCACGTGACAAGCCGTGTTGACTGCTTCAGCCCAGAAATACTCTGGTAGTGAAGCGTCATTCAACATGGTCACATGGAATATAAAAGAGGGTTCGGCCGCGGCCCCACACCATATTTCACAGACGGACATCGGAATCACTTGTGAATACCAAAATACTTTCTACTCGTATCTTAACTCAAGGCATTCTAGCGGAAGTTTAAAGCTTAAAAGAACTCATTCAACGAATGTCCACTAAATATATAAATAATCATTTATATATAACACCAGGAATGCATACAAACACACAAACGCTCACGACCTTAAGGCCTTACATATTTCTCTTTACAAGAGGTGGTTTCATACATTGACACGCAGTCCGGCCACACATGAAATCCAATTCTTCGCACGGCCTTCAAGGGCCTACAAGAAGCAGCAGGAAGGGCTTCAACCCGCTCAAACCAGATCAGCCCGCAACACCTGCATATGGACGTCCACCCCACAGGTGATAAATAAAGCAATGGTCAGCTTTCAGCTGACCAATTATAATGACCCTACCCCTTACCCGGGGCAGTGGTTCCTTCCCTGCATGCATTACAATCATAATATATATATCATAATAAGTGCACTCCGGTACAACAACATCACTTATGCCGGCTTTCGTGCCAGATGCTCCGTGCATTCATGGCACGCTTACGGTGTACAGGATTCCCCTGGGTCCCACCACCGATAAGAGGTTCTTAACTTGTTGGTGATGGAGCATTAGTCTACTACAACACACAGACTGGAGACCCTCTCACCCATCCAATTCAGAGGTGGTAACCTCACGGCAACACTTGAGCATTCCAGATCGTCGAGCCATTCCGGTCATCTAATTGATCTCTCGATATGTGCTCCGATGCGGCCATTCCAGCCTTCTCTTGGACGGACATAATGCAGTTACAGGTCAGCCCTTTCCCGTTGCCTAACTCGTCAATAACGCAGATCTTGACGCGGGTCAGCTTTCCCTTTCCTGTCCGTACAACCATCAGAGCTCACAGCTCTCTCTCAGGAGTTCACCACTCCATTGCCACACAAGCTCTTGGGAGCACACCGCTCAACCAATCACATAATCTGGCTCTCACGGCCATAACGCATTCAGCTCATGTAGAGCATAGAACACAAGGAGCTCACAAGCGTCCTCAAACCTCCGCAACCTACTCGTTACATACACGAAGTCTTCTAAGGTTCGCAATACAAACATCACCAATCCAGACTAAATGTCTAGATGGGCTTCGCACAACATGCCAATTTCACACTACTCATTTCCGGATCTAGATGCAGACTCAACCAGGGATATAACCAATCAACCCGCTGGAATCGCTTACGCTTTCCACCTCTTGGTGGAGGATTCCATGCACATGCATAAAGGAGGACTTCACTTGTCCAAGAAGGAGATTGTTACCCTTGACGATCGCTTTGGAGCCATGGCGAAACTAGCCGGTTGGAAAGCATCGCAACGACCTTGCCTCCACAACGCTGAACTCAGCTCTCGATTCGGATCGTTAAAGCTCCACCAGTAGCCGGATCTCTTCTCTTTCCTCCTTCCTTGCTCTCCTCTCTCTCTTCTCTTTAGAAAGAGAATGGCCAACATAAAATGAGAGTTTATCTCTCTCTCTCTCTCTCTCTCTCTCTTCGGCCTTATAACAGCAGGAAGGCACTTGGACCATATGATCCAAATAGATGGAAATGAACGACCACGATTCGCTTTGAAAAGCATCTTTTCAGGGCTGACATGACTTGTGACACGCCCGTGTCACAGGTCGTGTCCCTTAAGCCACACACAACCGACTCAAACCAGATAAGGACACAGGCTTAGACACGCCCGTGTCAACTCCTGACACGCCCGTGTCAAACAGTACACGCCCGTGGAGGGGCGTGTCCCTCAATAGATATTGTACCACCCATCCCGAAAAGGACACGGGACCCCAACACGGACGTGTCAACTTTGACACACCCGTGTCGACCAGTACACGCCTGTGCTCCCGGCCGTGTACTTTATTCGGCACAACGAGGCTTCCTACCTTAGCAGGACACGCCCTGGGACACGCCCGTGTCCCCGGCCGTATCGCCTATACAGTGAAGGACACACCTTAGGACACACCTGTGTCCCAGGCCGTGTGCCTTACTCGAGACACACTCGAGGCCCACTCGATTCCTACTCGAGACCCACTTGAGTACACAGAGCTGGACACGCCTTGGGACGCGCCCGTGTCCTAGGCCTTGTCACCCAGCCTGAACTCCAAATTGGGATTTGGGGTGTTACAACTCTCCCCTCCTTACAGAAATTTCGTCCCGAAATTTAGCGCAACATATACACCAACTCAAACACTCCATTGCAATATAAACAAAGCGATCCGGGTTTAGAGCTCAGATTCCGCAGCTTGTCTCTCCCCACGACATCGCACAAACACAAGTGTTTTAACAAACTTATCACCAGACATACATACAACATGTATATAGTACATCACAAAGATAGTAAAGTGCACCCTTTACTTTACTTTCGCTCATCTGCGTCTCTCAAAATCCGCTTTACGGCCTCCTGTAACTCCAGATTATACACGTGAGGCTGCTGTAATTCACAATTCGAGCTTTGCGGCTTCTGCAATTCGAGGTTGTACATTCGAGGTTGTGTTCGGGATGCAGATGACTCCGCCACTTCCTTTCCCTTTTCCTCATAGGACGCACCGGTCTTTTTCTCACCCCTTAAATAGCCACTCCAACAATCACAGGCTATATGCCCCTGCTTCCCACAAGTGAAACAGGTACGTGGCTCAACACGTCCTTGTCCATACGTTGCTCCCGAAGCAACATCCGAAGAAGATTGTTATGCAGGCCTGAACCTCTTCTTATCCTGTTTCATATACCCCGATTGTTCCGACTGCGGAATTTTGAACTCTGGCTTTTCCACCGCCAAGTTCTTTTTGTCCTGCACTCGTTTCAAATCTTTCTCCAGCGCACAAGCTGTATATACCAATGCTTGGAAGTCTTGGTTCACCGAACTCGGAAGCGCTAACCTTAGCTCATCTCGAAGTCCATCATAGAACCTATTCGTCTTCCGCGCTTCTTTCGCAAAAGTAAATCCCGTATAGCGCCCCAGCCTGAAAAACTCATGCAGGTAATTCTCAACAGTACTCTAACCTTGCACCAGACGTTGAAACTCATTCTCCATTGCAATTCGCCGCGACACCGACAAATACTTTCCCAAAATAATCTGGAGAATTCCTCCATCGATATCTCGCCTAGGCCTCTGCCTGCCAATTGGTGCAATTCCACTTCATCCCACCAAAGCCTCGCCTCGCCTTCTAGTAGGAAAGTGGCTAGCGTGACTTTCTGCCCCTCATCAGTCCTGATCGCTATCAGGATCCTCTTCACCCTTGCGAACCAATCCTCAGCTTGCAGTAGGGAACGTGCCCCATCAAACGTAGGTGGATGGAACTCCATAAACCGCTTCAGTTGCTCATCATCCGCTTGCTCGTCAATCAGAGCCTCAACACGCTCTTGCCTCACATCAACCCTTACTTGCTCCACTGTAGGCGTTGCCTGCCCAATATGATGTGCTTGAAACATGGCAAATAGCTCCTCTGCAACTAAGTGTATGGTTTTCGTGGAAGGAGGAGGTGTGGGCACCTCAGCTTGTGCATCACTCTCATCTGAATGCTGGGGTTCCGACTGCCCATCTCAACTCCTTGTTACCTATACGTGAACAAGATATCATTAATGTCCATTCCAAAACGGCAAACATACCGAATATACACGCTCACGCTCCTCAAACAAATGTATTGCATTCCTAGTGGACATTCATGAGTTCGATTAGGTTATCATGACCAACCCTAACCTCTGATACCACTTTGTAACACCTACATCCGTCACATGGAATATAACAGAGGGTCCGACCGGGGCCCCACACCATATTTCACAAACGGATATCGGAATCACTTGTGAATACCAAAATACTTTCTACTCGCATCTTAACTCAGAGCATTCTAGCGGAATTTTAAAGCTTAAAAGAACTCATTTAATGAATGTCCACTAAATATATAAATAATCATTTATATATAACACCAGGAATGCATACAAACACATAAACGCTCATGACCTTAAAGCCTTACATATTTCTCTTTACAAGAGGTGGTTTCATACATCGGCACGCAGGCCGGCCACACATGAAATCCAATTCTTCGCACGGCCTTCAAGGGCCTACAAGCAGCAGCAGTAAGGGCTACAACCCACTCAAGCCAGTTCAGCCTACAACACCTGCATATGGACATCCACCCCACGGGTGATAAATAAAGCAACTGTCAGCTTTCAGCTGACCAATTATAACGACCCTACCCCTTACTCGGGGAAGTGGTTCCTTCCCTGCATGTATTGTAATCACAATATATATATCACAACATTGCACTCAGGCACAACAACATCACCCACACCGGTCTTCGTGCCAGATGCTCTGTGTACTCATGACACGCTTACGGTGTACCGGATTCCCCTGAGTCCCACCACCGATAAGAGGTTCTTAACTTGTTGTTGATGGAGCATTAGTCTACTACAGCACGCATACTGGAGACCCTCTCACCCTTTCCATTCAGAGGTGGTAACCTCACGGCATCACTTGAGCATTCTAGATCGATGAGCCATTTCGGTCTTCTAATCGATCTCTCGTTATGCGCTCTGACACGACTATTCTAGCCTTCTCTCGGACGGACATAACACAGGTACAAGTTAGCCCTTTCCCATTGCCCAACTTGTCAATAGCGCAGATATTAACGCAGGTCGGCTTTCCCTTTCTTGTCCGCACAACCATCAAAGCTCACAGCTCTCTCTCAGTAGTTCACCACTCCATTGCCACAGAAGCTCTTGGGAGCACACCGCTCAACCAATCACATAATCTGGCTCTCACGACCACAATGCATTCAGCTCATGTAGAGCATAAAACACAAGGAGCTCACAAGCGTCCTCACAACCTCCGCAACCTACTTGTTACATACATGAAGTCTTCTACGGTTTGCAATACAAACATCACCAATCCAGACTAATCATCCAGATGGGCTTCACACATCATGCCTATTATGTACTACTCATTTCTGGATCTGAATGCACACTCAACCAGGGATATAACCAATCAACCTGCTGGAATCGCTTATGCTTTCCACCTCTTGGTGGAGGATTCCATGCACATGCATAAAGGAGGACTTCACTTGTCCAAGAAGGAGATCGTTACCCTTGACTATCGCTTTGGAGCCATGGTGAAACTAGCCAGTTGGAAAGCACCACAACGGCCTTGCCTTTACAACGCTGAACTCGGCTCTCGATTTGGATAGCTGAAGCTCCACCGGTGGTCGGATCTCTTCTCCTTCCTCCTTCCTTGCTCTCCTCTCTCTTCTCTTTAGAAAGAGAATGGCCCATATAAAATGAGAGTTTATCTCTCTCTCTCTTTGCCTTTATAACTATAGGAAGGCACTTGGACCATAGGATCCAAATAGAAGGAAATTAACGACCATGATTCGCTTGGAAAAGCATCTTTTCAGGGTTGATATGGCTTGTGACACGCCCGTGTCACAGGCTGTGTCCCTTAAGCGGCACACAACCGACTCAAACTAGATAAGTACACGGGCTTAGACACACCCGTGTCAACTCCTGATATGCCCGTGTCAACTAGTACACGCCCGTGTTGAGGGGCATGTCCCTCAATCGATACAAGACCTCCCATCCCGAAAAGGACACGGGCCCCCAACACGGCTGTGTCAACTTTGACACACGTGTGTGAATAGTACACGCCCGTGCTCCCGGCCGTGTACTTTAGTCGGCACATCCAGGCTACCTACCAGAGCAGGACAAGCCCTGGGACACACCAGTGTCCCCGACCGTGTCGCCTATACAGTGAAGGACATGCCCTGGGACGGTGTAAGAATTAGAAGAGGTACAACTAACAAAGTTTTGCATCTAAGCTTTCTATCTCAGGTTGGATTGAAAAAGTTCGAGGAAGCGAACAAAGATGCCTCTTAGATAATAGCAATGTAAGAGGAGCTCAGCCAGTTTGAACGATGCAATGTCTAGGAGCTGGTGCTCAGATTGAAGGGACAGAACGATATCGGCACCAAGTGGATATTCAGAAACAAGCTGGACGAACACGGAGTAATTATCAAAAACAAAGCCAGGCGTGTAGCTCAAGGTTATATACAAGAAGAGGGGATCAACTTTGACCAGACCTTTGCTCCAGTGGCTCTACTTGAGGAGATCAGGTTATTTCTTGTGTATGTTGCCCTCAAAGGCTTCACCGTCTACCAAATGGACATGAATTCAGCAATCCTCAACGGGGATCTGAAAGAGGAAGTATACGTAGCACAACCCCCAGGTTTTGTCAATTCTAAATTCCCTGACCATGTTTATTTCTTAAATAAAACTCTATATGGTTTAAAGCAAGCTCTCTGAGCTTGGTATGAGACGTTGTCTAGCTTTCTTCTTGAGAACAAGTTCACAAGGAAAAATATAGACAAGACATTATTTCTTAGGGAAGTGAACGACAAGATTCTGCTAGTGCAAATCTATGTCGACGACATCATATTTGGCTCTACAAAAGACAACCTTTGCAAAAAGTTCTCCAAACTTATGCAAGGGAAGTCTGAAATGAGCTGTTTAGGTGAGCTGAAGTATTTTTTAGGACTTCAGGTGAAGCAATCTCAAGATGAAATTTTCATCTCTCAGATGAAGTTCACCAAGGAGCTTCTTAACAAATTTTGAATGGAGAGCGCAACCTCTATGAGAACTCCAATAGGTTTAAATATGTCTTTGGACAAGGATGAGAAAGGGAAACCTTTTGATGAAACCAAATACAGAAGCATAATTGGATCCTTGGTCTACCTATCTGCCAGTAGACCAGATATAATTTTTTCAACTTGTGTTTGCGCTAGATATCATGTGAACTCTAAGGAATCTCATTATGTCACTGCAAAGCGGATTTTAAGATACCTTAAGAGTACACCCAATCTTGGCTTATGGTACCCAAGAAGTAATTATGTCGAGCTAATTGGATTTTCAGATGCTAATTTTACAGGTAGCAAGGATGATAGGAAAAGCACTTTCAGGACGTGCCAGTTCCTCGGAAGATGGCTTATTTCTTGTAGCAGTAAGAAGCAGAATTGTGTGACAACATCTACTACCGAGTCAGAGTATATCTTTGTGGGTAGCTGTTGCACATAACTTCTTTGGATTAGGAATCAAGTTGAAGACTTTAATTTGGAGTTCAGATAAATTCCAATGTATTGCGACTCTTCCAGCGCAATTGCTATCGCTAACAATCCAGTCTCCCATAGCCGGACAAGGCACATCGAAATATGCTACCATTTCATCCGGGAGTATGTGGAGAATAAGTACATAGCCCTCATCTATGTCTCGACGGACAAGTAGGTGGTAGATATTTTCACGAAGCCGCTGGAAGAGGCCAAGTTCTCTTTCTTCAAGACAAAACTTAGCATGTTCAACATGGGATCCTGAAGTGATCATATCTGAAGTCAAGGACAAATTCAAAGAAGATATTGTGTTTCTCAGAAACTTGTGTGGATTTCTCAAAAACAAGATAAATTTCTCGAGAAAAGGAATGAATTTCTCGAAAGACTTTATACATTTCTCGAGAACTAACTGATTTCTCGGGAAACAGAATGGATTTCTCGAAAGCCGTTATACATTTCTCGAGAACTAACTTGTTTCTCGGGAAACAGACTGGATTTCTCGAAAGCCTCCGTATTTCTCGAGAAATGTTTTTTGGACTTCTCAGAAAATTACTTCTAATTCTCGAGAAATTATTCATGGATTTCTCGAAAGACATCAATTTACTCGAGAAAATCCCTAATTCGATAGGACAAATTTTGAAGAATTTGAACTGTCGTTTCTGGTATGCCTCTCTTATTTCTTCGAAATTTTAAATTTTATATAAATAGATATGTTCATAGAAATTCAAATCAACAAATTCAAATTTCCTCTCCCAAGAAAACTCTGCAATCGATGGCTCCATCTTCCAAGATTGGTGTGGGAAGTGAATTCATTCGCGTAGGCATAGAGAAAATTCCCGATGACTTCAAGAATGTTCTGCTACTTCTGGAATCCGCCGGCCTCACATTCATCCCGGAACATCCCTGTAATGTGTTGTTACCTGAAGTTGAGAAATTTTTCAGAAATGTCAAGGTCAAGAGGTCTGGGAAATTGCTGAAGAGCTCAGTCAGAGACATCAAGATCAAAGTCAAGCCATCTACATTGACACAGTTTCTCTGATTACCCTTAGTTGTTAACAAAGACTATCTGGAAGCAGGTGACTACTCAAGAACATTTACCTTCTATGGTCTTCCCTAATCCACCACTTCAGTTAGAAGGACACATATGACAGAATAAAGTAAGATTTTGGCCGACATTCTAGGCAAGGTTATTCTATGAAAAATAGGGTCTATTGGATATATTTATTTAGATTTCTTCGATATGATGACAACTGTGGTATGTAGAAAGAATTTCTAGTGGGGGCATATGTTGTTTGAGAAAATAAAAGAAAGCTTGAAAGCACCAAATTTTGGTAGAATTATCTCTTTATACTTGAATCAAGCTCACCCAAAAATATTTGACCAGTCCAAAGGTGTGTCCATCCACCACCTAAAGAAGGTCCCCATCTCAACCATAAGTAGATGGGAAATAAGGATTCCAAGGACAGACCAAGCTCCTCCAGCTCCATGAATTATAGTAGATGATGAGGATAGGATTCCATCTCCTCCTCACACTAATACAGCTGGCACATCTGGTGTAGCTTCTGAGGGGGAGCATGCTCCTTTAATTCATGTAGATTTACAATATGCTGAGGTACAAGTCACAGAAGTTCATTCAGAGGCTCCTGCAGCAAAGGTTCAAGAACAAGTTGTAGATGATGTTGAGACAATAGTAGAAGACAGTTTAGCTCAGTCTGATGATGAGCAGATCACCTCTATGGGTGATGGTGGCTAAGATTTGAATGTTCACTCCTCCTCTGATCAAGACACTCTACTGGATACTACTACAGAGGACATTAATAGGATGATTGAAAGTCTAACATCAGAAGAACCCCTGTTCTTTCCCCAAGCAGAGACTACAAAAAAGTCTCCTGAAAAGGTTTCTGATGATATTCCTGAAGACATTCCTGACAAGACTCTTGCAGATATTCCTGAAGATATCCCTGCAGAAACTCCAGAAAATTCTCAGCCCCAGGAACACATTGAGGGTGAGAATATTTATTTGCTACCTGAGGAAGAAATTACTCCAAAAGCAGTTGAACCTCCTCTAAGGAACTTGGATTTTTCTATGCTTATTATTCTAGGAGAGGAAGGAGATGTTATGACTTCTTTCCAAAGAGAGAGAAGTACAGTAATAATTGAAGAAGTACAAGTTTGGACACCTATAGATCTACCTCCTCCACCCCCTCGAGCTGATATTATCCCTGATGATACCCTCTTAGGTAAAATAGAATCTATGCTTTCAAAGCAAAGAGAGTACTTTGATAAGTCTCTCAAAGAAGTTACTGATAAAGTATCTGCTCTAGAGAAAGAGATGAGCAGAGGCTTTGCTGAAATTCAATATAATACAGATGAACTGAAATGACTGTTCCAGATTGGTGGCAAGGCTTTGGACCATACTATCACTAGTATTGGTGAAGTCATGAATCAATCAGTCACTCTTGCAAACAATCAGATCCAATTGGAAAAGAAAGCTCAAGAACACAACTTCAAGACTTGTGAAGAAGTTGTAAAATTCAAGGAAGATGCCATAGGCACTTTAACTATAGAAGTCAGAAAGGGAGAGGAAAAAGTAAAAGAATATCTAACAAAATATGGTGCAAAGATGAAGGCTTAATGGGATGCTAAACTGAAAGAAATAAGTACAGATGTAGAGACACAAATTCATGTTGTAAAGTTTCACACTTATGATACTGCTGTATGGATGCATAATCAAATCTTACCATACTTGCATTTCAATCCAAATGAGGCTCCACCTCCTCATCTTTATCCAATTGTCCAGAAGCCCACATTCTCTCCTGGACCTGAATAGTTTGAACTTCCTCCTGAAAGTTACTCTCATGTTTGGACTTCAGACCAGCCATAGATTCCTCAGAACCCACCTCCAGAGATACCAGTGCTTAATAAAAGGAAATATGGTGATGGTGCCTCTGCCAGCCGATCCATTCCAAGTCAAGAAGCTGAGAAAAGAAGAGAACAAGAAATGGCTGAAGTGTGGAACCCAACCTCCAAGTCTCTCATTCTAGACACTCTAAATCTAGTTGTAGAATATAATGAAAATAAAGATGATCACTACAGTCATAAGGAATGGGAGTTGTATGAAAAATCTTTGACTAAGAGGAGGATCTATGATAGAGAATATGGTAGAAACAATCCTATAACTCCTCCTCAACCTCCTAAGTACTACCCCAAACCTTACAGCTTTCAGAAAAGACAACAAGAAAAGAAGGATAGACAGCATCAGCAATAATTCAAATGATTGGAGATTAGCTATAGTATAGAATCTTGAGGATCTGGATGTATCAATGGACAAATTCTATACATATATAAAATTTTGAAGATCTTATTTATTCTCTTCTGTCATTACTTACTTTATTTTGTTTGTTTGTTAATTCTTTAATTATCTTGATATAATTTACCTTAGTGTAGAGGGTTCTGACTTCTACAAATAGGGGTGATTTTTGGGTATTGTATCCACAATAACCTAAATTTGTGTGAAGTCACCCTTGAACTAAGATGAATTAAGTTTGTATTTGATGCAATCTTTTAGTTGAGTGCTTGCAGGTCAATATTGCTAAGTGTAGACCAATATCAGTTTACAATGAGTCACTAAACACAAGAACCACAATGTAATCTCTCATTGTGTGATCCATGGTGTTGACTCATGTGTAACCTCTCTATTGGGATGCACTTCATTTTCAAGAACTAAAGAAATGAAAGGGAAAGGTTGCTGGTTTCCAAAAAAAAGGAAAGAAAATTTTTCCAAAAAATTCCTAAATCCATTTCTCGAGAAAGTGAAGATTGTTTCTCAAGAAGTCTAAGTCTATTTCTCGAAAAATCATTTCTCTTCTCGAGAAACCATATGACTTCTCAGGAAATTGTCTGAAAATACTCTAAGTCCTTTTCTCGAGAAATGCTCTGAAAATTTCTCGAGAAGCCAAGTTTGTTCTCGAGAAATGCAAAGCAGTTCTCGAGAAGTCGAAATCATTTCTGGAGAAGCTAAGTCTTTTCCTCGAGAAATCAATTCCTTCTCGAGAAATCATTGCATCAGTTTACAAAATATTGAAGTCAATTTCTCGAGAAGCCATATTATTTCTCGAGAAAGTAATTCATTTCTCGAGAAATCTGGCTCCAGTTCTAAAAATGCGCTAAGTCACTTTCTCGAGAAATAATATTCTTCTCGAGAAATCAGTGATTTTCTTCACACAAAATTTCTTCAAGTCTTTTCTCGAGAAGCCAAGTCATTTCTCAAGAAAGCCTTTCATTTCTCGAGAAATCAACTTCTTCTCTAGAAATGGACTTGCCGATTTTTCTTTCTATATATTCTGACGGGATTTCAATTTATTCTGACTTAATGATGATTGATCCACTAGTGGCTCTTTCCTTATTGATTCATGACCGTTGAAGATGATCTATATTTATATATATTCTCTTTAATCGAATTCTCCAACCCTAATCTAATAAGAATTAAAAATAAGAATCTCTCTTTCTAGATCGGGAAAATCCGCACGCCGCCATCGTCGTTCTACTCTGACGCTTCTTCCTCGATCCAGCAATTCAATAGAAGAAAAGATTCGACAGATCATAGATTCAAGTTTCTTCAATCATTCATTTGATCGTGTCGGATCCTAAGAGTTTAAAATCTTATTCTCTCAAGATTTCTTCCTCAACCTTCTTCATCAAGTTTTCAAGTTTAAAGAAGGAAGACCCTTGAAGTTTGCTGATCGTGAAGTGTAAAGTTTGTATTGTATTTGTTAACTTTATTTTAACTCTTGTAGGAGCTTTGTCTCCGAGATTGTAGGAAGTTATTCTTCCGAGTGTAGATCCGTTAGTGGATCGAGTTTGTAGATCTGTTAGTGGATCGAGATTGTAGATCCGTGTGTGGATCGAGTTGTAGATCTGTTTGTGGATCGAGGTGTAGATCCAGTTATGGATCGAGGTGTAGGAGTGTTGCTCCGAGTTAAAAGATTGTTATAATCTGAGAAAGGTGAAGTAGCTGAATCTATCCCTTCATGGTAGATAAGAGAGGTGGGATAGTGGACGTACCCAATACGGGGAACCACTATAAATCTCTGTGTTTGTGTGCTTGAGTTTTTAAATATTTTTGTTCTGCAAAAAGGCACAAACATAACCTATTCACCCCCCTCTAGGTGATTTAGGTGGACGTTAGATAATTTCATATTTGACCATCTAGATAATGGATTCCTAAGGTTAAAGAATTCTTGACTTTCAATAAATGGTCATCCAAATCCTTGTCAGAAGCCTTGATATCCTTAATCAATTAGGCTGAATGAGTTTTCAGCTAAGTTTCCATGTCCTTTGTGGCAGAAGTTATCTTTGTTTCTAGAGCAGTAGTTTGTTCAGCCATCTTGACCAGTGACTCATTATGCATTACATTCATATTCTCATCCATTATTATTTGATTCTCAAGGACATAGCTTTGCTTTACAGCTATTTCATCTTCAGTTTTCTTTGATTCTTGCTGATGTTCAGCCATGTAAAAGACATCATTTGATCCCCTTTCAAAGAAATTTGTCATATCCTTCTTTAGTAGATTTATAAGACCCCTTTTTTTGCTATGCTACCGGGGTCTTATGCCCTGAATCATCGTTTTGCGGTGACACGACACTCAGGAAGGTCGCCACTACAAAACGTTGATCCTACTGGCCTTAAGGATCACCAAAGAATAGATGTTTATAGTTAAAAGACTATTAAGTCAAGTCCACAATCACATATAATATATGAAATTGAAATCACAGCAATGTCCACATGATAATGAAAGTACTGAAATAGATCAGTAAAATATAAACATAAACCGGCAAGCCCGGTACAACATATCCTCACGACATCACTCTCGCAGAAACTAAGTAAACCTAACACTCACGGTGCCAGAGACTGGTGATCCTTTACTAGACTGGGCCACCTCCAAGTGCACGGTACTCCGCTGGTGCCGCATCTCCTACTGCTGCTCCTTGTCCCCCATCTGGAGCCTCTAAAATATTTGGTTCACCGACTGTTAGTCAAAAGACTAAGACTAATTTCCCCCACCCCTCCCTTAGTGGCTCCAAGGCACCGTGCGAGAGGAATGATAGAAAAGCTATGATGGTGGAGAATAAAATAAGGAAGGTGACAGTAGAGCTATCTAGCAGGTATAATGTAATAATTATAGTGCAATAAATGGGAATGCAAGTTAGCAGTTCTATAATAATAGAGCAGTATGAGTAGAAATTAAAGAATACTGCAAGAACGGGAATAAATAGCCATAAGGAAAAGTAACCAAAGCTTATAAGCATGCCCAAACAAGCTTATAGACCATGTGGTCATTTTGCAAGGCCTAGCGTATAAAAAGTCTAATACCAATTTATATGTTTGGGGTAAGGGTTGAATTTTGATGATGGCATGATATGCTATGTTTGTGGGTTTAATGAAATGTTCATACAAATGTAACACATGCACCCGACTCTATGCGCACATACCTTTAGTTCTCTGGTTTTGGAAGCTAGCTCCACTCCCTAGAGCCTCTGTAGTAGCCAACAGAGATAGTTAGTTGGGCCACCCAACTCCTAGGAGGGTATCCACACTACCAGGCCTAGCCCTTATGAACGCCTCGACGCGAAGAACAAAACCGCTGAGCTCCTGCATACTCTGCTGGCATAACCATCAGTCTTTTCCTTAGTTAAGTGTAAAACACACCCGCGGAGTGATCGTATTGACATTGGTGTGAACGACCATCAAATACCGATGACCCACCACCTTATCCACATGCAACCATGAATTCCTGAGCCATCAGCTCCCCGGACTAACCTGTCTGTTACAACTACCTTCCGAGCCCCTGGCTCGCCATGCTAACTTGCCCAATTCCACAACAATCGAGCCTACCGCTCGGATAACCCTACCATACTAACCTCCTGAGACGTCGGGGTGAGTGGAAGTCATACCCTAGATTTACTATTTTCTCTTTAATATTTATACTTACGGTTTAAGGTTAACCTTGGACTGCCCAAGGTATTCCCTGTGAAGGGCTCTCGGGGGGCACTAGGAACAATAATGGTAGTTGAAGCCCATCGTTCTCTTTCGCAAGGCACTTACTATTTTTGGTATCAACCCAGTCCCAATCCCATTTAATGTTATACTAATTCTAACCCTAGTGTATTTTGACTCTCTCCCTCCCTAGGAAAGATGATCTTTCGTCGATCCCGAACACCACTTACACTAGTCAACCAGGTTCTCACAACCTGCCTTCCAATGGTGACCTTACACATTCCCAATCAGACCAGGTACACCAACTACTCTTTCCCATAACAAGTTTCACATATTACTCTACTTTTATAGTTTCTACTATGTGTAGACCAGCTAACCTACATGAAGAGTATGAATGGTGACCCTTTCAAATATTCATCCAAATGACCTAAGATTATTACTTGGGGTCTATCATGAAATATTTAAACTAAATCCATAAACTTGTAATTTTCCTAATTTATTTAGCATTTATTAAATTTTCCCCAAAATTAGGCCATGGGTGATTTTGAACATAAAGTACTAGATTTTCTTATGTTATGGCCACCCAAATATTATGAACTCTATATGATGCCAAAATATTATAGAATACCAAGTTGCATAAATTTTCATTAAAGTATTAGCCCCTAATTAATTAATTCAAGATATTTGCAATAAATTGAGGTAAAAAGCGAAGTACCATCAAACACTACCAAAAATTACACAAACATTACCAGAGCTTTAATATAATCATAAAACATTACTGACTAAGTTTCATACAATTAAAAGGTCAGTAAGCTATGTAGAAAAATATTTCAAATAAATCCCTAATAAGGCACTTTGTGAAGAAACATACTTATAATCTTTTCCAAACAACATGTAATAATTTCCCAAACTTTAATTTGCCCAAAAAGCTTCTCTAGCAAAGAAACTAAATTCTCCAACAAGATATAGTATTAATTATCTATTCATCAAGACAAGGTGCACTAGTTCGCTTAATACATGAAGTATTATGAGATAATGTCCAATCATTCCAAAATTACTGACTAGTGCATATAAATGATATTTAATCTATATTGCTAGAGTTTCATAACATTCTATGTTAATTTTACCATGATTACATCAAAATCATCAAAAGGGGTAACATAAAGGTTATAACTATAAGTATGAGCTACTCTCTTCCAAACATCCTATAATAAATTCCAGAGGCTCATATTGCTATAAAAACTCTTCTACCAAAATTTCATAAAGATCCAAAGTCATATGACCTTTCAATTTATCCCTAAAGAGGTATAGGCCTAAACAATTTCCAATTGATTAAAGTTGTGTTCTTGTGTCTAAATGTCACAAAATTTTTTCCTAGGGCTATTCACCATCATAAGATCACATGGACTAAACTCCAAGTCCATACAAGGACATATCACCCCATGCCCTTAACAAACCCCTAAAGTTCAACCTTAGGGTTTGAACTAGGGTCCTAGGGTAAATCCACCCAATTCCACCCCAAACTCCAAGTGAGGGTGTTTTAATTGATCTTGAGGCTGTGGCCAAAATCCCAACCCTTTTGGGTGAGAATTGGCCCTCCATGCCCCAAGTACCCTTTTGCCCTAATTTACCCTTAAGGGATCAAACTTTGGTCATACCAATACCTATTCAAACCAATCCCATATCGGTTGATATTTTTACCAGTGACATATAATGACCCTAAGGACCATTCACAAAAATTTTGGAGAGTTGTGAGGTCATTAGACCCTCTAATTAAATTATACATGGATTATTAAATGTTTACCAGAACTATAAAAAAATGTCATCCAAAAATTCCTATTTTTGGATATGTTATAGGTATGGGTAAGACTGACTCCCATTTCAAATTTCAAATCAGTTGGACAAGTGGTTTAGTGGGGGCACACAATTTAGTCTCTGACTAGCCCTATGTTTAGCCTGTGCCATTTAGAGTTTTGTGGTCAAACCACTAACCCAAATGGGTTGAAACAAATTTTAAAATGAAGTAGGCCTTAAGGGATACAACTTTTATATATAACATTTCCTCTGGTTTTACCTCTAAGTATTTTTAATATTTAAAACAAAACACAACAAAAACTGTAACAAAAATGAATTAAAATGGAATAATAATAATTCAGCCAACACGAATCTTAAAGCAAGATTCGACGGAATCGGTTCATCGTCCCCGTGAAATCAATGGCTCACGGTAGCCTGTACTAGGTAGTTTTGGGAGGTGATTTCCGGTCCACCTGAACGCCTCCCCGGCTGGCCAATGCCACCACCACCTTCGTTGAGGTGGTGGTCGGCGATAGGCACTGGTAGGCCGGCCGGAGGTGGCCAAAGTTGTCCGAAATTGGGTTTTAGGCATGGAATTAAAAGCTCCAAAACTAGAGTTTTCGTCCTACCCGATCTAGGGCCAATTGGCCCCGAACCTTGCGGCCAATGGATAGAGATCTATCCACTAAGAAAGAGGAGAGGGATAGGACCATTTGGGAGGGCTGGAGTCGGGCCGATCGTCGAATTGCCATGGACGGTGGTGGCGCCGCTCGGTGTTCTGCATCAACACTTGCAAATGGCTCGGCTGCTTCAGGGAAAAGGTGGAAATGGCTGATGGTAGTCTAGGGATGCTTTTAAGATGAACAAATGGGGGGAGAGGAGGGGTGTAGCATCAATGGCCATTAATGGTCATGAAGGTGATTTTTCGGCCAATGAAGTTCACTGAATACAACCACCTAGGGGGTCGGCCATGGCTGTTAAACTCCTCTAAACTGACTAGGGAGAGTGAATCTAGCCTTTGGAATCAATTAAAGAGGCCCTTGTCCTTTCTTGGCCATGAATGGCCTCTCTTTCTCACATTCTCTCTCCTCCATTAAAGGGGAAGTGGAGCTTTCTCTCTCCTAGTCACCCTTTCCTGAATTTTAATGGCAATTTAGGTAAATTCTTGCCTCCTAAAGCTAATGGGCCACACTAGTTGGGCTTAGCCTAAGTGAGTTGGGCATGGTTAGGTCCACTTAGGCTAATTTGACCTAATCTTAGGGTTGAGTTAAGCTTTGTCAAATTGATATTTTGGGTTGACCCCAATGGGTCCTTGGTGACCCCTTGGCCTCCCCTAAGGTCTAGGTAGGGTTGGGTAGGGTTGGCTTGACATCTTGGAGGCCACTTAACCCTTAATTAGGGCACTTGACCATTTTAGGGCTAGGGTTTACTTTGGTTAACTTAGCCTCTTTGGTTGACCTCAATAGGTCCTTGGTGACCCATTGGCGTCCCTTAGGGCTTAGGAAGGTCTAGGTGGGTCCCTTTGGCTAAGGGGAGGTCAATTGACCATGTGTGAGCTTAGTTTGACCTAATTAAGGTTTGGGTTGACTTGGTCAACTTGACCCTTTTGGTTGACCCCAATGGGTTCTTAGTGACCCAAGGGTCCTCCCAAAGGGTTAAGGGTGACATGGTGGGGTCATGGAGTTAAGGTGAAACCCTACAGTCAAACCCTAGGTCTGGTGATTGGGTTGAGCTATTTGCAAACCAAGGTGATATCCACCTCCGTGCCTTAGCTCACTTGGGTCTTCTTGGGTTTCCTAGGGTTTTTTCATGACCTAGTAATGACAAAACCACCCTTAGTGGTCTAGTTGTTTAAACGATGTTACAAATCCCAATATATAAAAATAAAAATTTTGTCCCTGAAATTAAGGTTAGAACTATGGGGTTTCCACTAAAGTGAAAGTATGTAAATCCCTAGAAAATTAAAAATTTACCTGACTTGAAGAGATCCGGGTACCTCTGCCGCATCAAGTCCCGTGGCTCACAGGGGTGCTCCTCCTACCCATGGTTCCTCTACAGGACCTTGACTAGCAGAACCTTCTTGCGCCGCAAGACCCGCACTATTGTATCATCGATCCTGACCGACTCCATGCTGACTGATCGATCCGAAGCCACTGGGCCATCTGTAGTGGAAATCAGCTGCTCAGGTCATAGTAGAGCCCTCCGAAGTGAAGAGACGTGGAAAACATTATGCAATCCCGCTAACTCCAGCGGTAGCTCCAGTCTGTAAGCCAAGAGGCCGATCTGCTCCAGGATCCTGTAAGACCCCATGTATCTCGGACTGAGCTTCTTCCTCCCGCGAACCTGTGAGACTCCATGGATTAGCCGTATCTTCAAGAAAAACCCGGTCTCCCACCTGTAACTCCACCCGACGATGCCACACATCGTAGTATTTGGCTTGTCTGCTCTGTGCCTCCAGCATCCTATCCTGAATCAATCTCATCTAAGCATCCGTGTCCTCCACGAACTCCGAGCTGAGTGCCTTCGGATCCTCATCCTGTATCCAAGATAGTGGGGTCATGCATCTTCGACTGTATAATGTCTTGTAAGGGGCCATGCCTATGCTGGACTGATGCATGTTGTTATAGGAGAACTCAATCAGTGGCAATAGTCTCTCCCAGGGCTCTCCGCGGTCCAAAATGCATAGGCATAGAAGATCCTCCAGTGTCTGGTTGGTGCACTCCATCTGCCCATCCGTCTGAGGGTGGAAAGCCATTTTGAAGGTCAACCGAGAGCCTAGGTAGTCCTTTACTGACCTCCACTCCTTGGACGTAAACCGTTCATTCCGATCTGACACCATCGTCCTGGGCACTCCATGGTAGCAGAAACTGCTCCACAAATCTCCGTACCAGATCACCGACCAGAGCATCATTCCTGATTGGAATAAACCTTGCCATCTTTGTTAATATATCAACGATCACCCAAATCTAATCATTTACCGCATGAGATCAGGGTAGCTCATGTATAAAATTCATGGCTATGTACTCAAACTTCCACCCTGGCACCGGAAGTGGCTGTAATAATCCAACCGGACTCTTGCACTCTGCCTTTACGTGTTGGAAAGCCTTGCAAAGAGTCACAAAGTATGTGAAATCCTTTTTCATGCCTGGATAATACATCGTTCTCTTCAGATCCGCTGCCATCTTCGTGATCCCCGGGTGCACTGAATATCTGCTGCAGTGTGCCTCTGTCATGATATCTTCTTGAATTCGGCCTCCTGCTTGTATATAAACTCAGCCTCTAAAGCATAACAGCTCTTAGAGAGTAATCCCCTACCGTTCCTTCCTCCAAGGCCCTTAATATCGACTCCATCCTTACATCCAGCCTCTTCCCATCCCTGATGAGATCCCAGATATCGTCAGTGGTACTCATCGACGCCAGTGGTACTCATCGACGCCATGTACTCCTCGTAAAGCTCTGGATTGTCCTCGGATACCAGAGATATCTGTATCTCTTCCAACATCTACACCAGCTCCATACCCATCAGTTGAGGCTCCACTCCTAATATGGTGGCTCTCTGGCTCAGAGTGTCTGCTACCACGTTGGCCTTCCCGGGATGATAGTGCATGGTATACTGGTAGTCTGACAAAAACTCTTCCCAACATCTCTGTCGGATGTTCAACTCCTTTTGCGTGTCAACGTACTTCATGTTCGTGTGGTCTGAGAAGATATCGCAGTGGACACCATAGAGGTAGTGCCGCCAGATCTTCAGAGCAAAGATAACCACTCCCATCTCCAAGTCATGCACCGGGTAGTTTTGCTCGTGTTTCTTCAGTTGTCTGGAGGCATAAGCTATCACGTGCCCATTCTGCATCAGAATGGCAACCATCCCCTGATACGTTGCATTGGTATAAACCTGAAATCCTTCCTTCCAAGATGGAAGGGCAAGTATAATGGTCGAGGTAAACTGACCCTTCAGCTCCAGGAAGGCAGCCTCACACTGCGACGTCCAATCAAATGGAGTCTCCTTCTTCGTCAAAGATATGAGCGGGAGGGCAATCTGAGATAATCCCTCTACAAACTTCCAGTAGTAATCGACAAGCCCTAGGAAACTCCTCACATCGGTGGCCGTCTTTAGTGGTGGCCAATCCCGGATGGCCTGAACCTTTGCCAAATCCACTGCTAGTCCTTCTCCACTGATAATATGGCCCAAGAAGGCCACCTCCTTCAGTCAAAACTGGCACTTGCTGAACTTAGCATATAACATGTGCTCTCGGATCCTCTCCAAAGTCAGTGCCAGATGACGTGCATGCTCCTACTCAGTCCTTGAATAGATGAGGATTTCGTTAATAAAAACTATGACGAAAACATCTAGATAGGCCTCAAATACCCGGTTCATAAAACTCATAAACACGGATGGTGCATTCGTGAGCCCGAAGGGCATCACGGTGAACTCATACAACCTGTATCTACTACTGAAAGTGGTTTTCGAGATGTCCTCCTCCTGAATTGGCAGCTGGTAGTACACTGACCTCAGATCCTGCTTCAAAAAGAAGTGAGCTCCCTCTAACTGATCAAATAGCTCGTCTATCCTCGGTAGAGGATACATATTTCAGACTGTAAGCCTGTTTAGTGCTCTGTAATCGATGCACAGTCAGAGTGTCCCATCCTTTTTCTTCACAAATAGTACAAGAGCTCCATATGGCAAAGAGCTCGGCCTGACAAACCCAGCTTCTACTAACTCCTGAAGCTGACTTCGAAACTCTGCCAATTCCTTTGAGGCCATCCGATAAGAAGCTGTGGATACCGGCTTAGCCCCCGACACGAGCTGTATCTGGAAATCCTTCTCCCAATGCGGTGGTTGCCCTGACAACTTCTCCTGAAATACATCTGCAAAGTCCCACACCACCAAAATCTTGTCTACAAGGTCCTGGTCCTCAGTCATCTCGAATAACACCTAGTAGACCTTATATCCCTACACATGGGCCTTGACGGCCTGAATAGAAGAGAGTAGATGGCAAGAAACGGGAATAATACCTTCGAAGGTCGCATAAGTGTTGTCGTATCTGAGTATGACCTTCCTTGTTGGGCAGTCAATCTGAGCATGGTTCCAAGTGAGCCATGTCATTCATAATACGAGGTCAAATTCCAACAAGCATAAGATCGTCGTCGGAGCCTCGAGGATTAACCCATCAATGGTCACCCTTAGAAGGCATTTTGCCGTCGATTGGACTTCCATCCCATTAGGGAGACGCACCCTCCTGGTGACTCCCTGGTAGTATCTGATGCCTTCCAGGTCCTTGATAAAGTCCTCCGAGATGAAGTTGTATGATGCCCCCGTGTCTATCAAGGTATGGGCAGGCTTGCCACATACCATCACTACACCTGAGTTGGTTAAATGTCTTAGATGTCTAGTTATAGTTTTTCCTTCTTATTTCAAGCAATTTTATACCCATGTAGTCTAGCTTCTTGGAAGGAAAAGAAAACTTAATTCAATGACGTACCTGTTATCACCCATTATGGGTTCCGAGGCTGAGCTAGATCCAAGGCATAAACTTGCCCTCTATCCTGTCCATGGTCTCCATCCTGAAATCCACATCCTCAGCCGCGTCCTCAGACACAAAACTGTTGTGCAGGTGGGGCATGCTGAGGTGGTGGTGGAGGTGCTTCCCTCATGGGGCAGTTCCTCTGAATGTGCCCCGGCTAGTTGCACCGATGGCATGTAGACGCCTCCTCCACTTGCCTCGGCATCTCCCACATCTACAAGGGCTGACGAGCTAACACCTCCTTTTTCCTCTTCTCCTGCTTGACCTCCTGGCGGGGTTGATCCCCATTCCTCCTTTACCTAATTACACGACCTCTAGGCTAGTCTCTCCTACCACCAATCACCGAGTCATTAGCCGGTCTCTTCCGGCCCTGAACTGTAAGCTAGTCTGCCTCCAACTTCTTTTCTATCTCCAATATCCTGGCCAAGCTCCCATTAGGGATGAAGAGGAGGTCCTGCCTTATTTCATCGTGAAGGCCCTTATAGAACCTCTTCCTGTAGCCTGCATCATCCAACTTATATGAGTCTGCAAAGCGAGCTAGATGTGTGAACTCCCTGTAGTACTCAAACACCATCTTGCTGCCCTGCCTCAACTACATGAACCTATCCTCTAACTCATCTCTCGCTGACTGAGGTACAAAATGCTCCAATAGAGCTGCTCTGAACTCCTCCCAAGTGATGTCTGTGCAATCCACTCCAACAAAGTTGGTGTGTATCAGTGACTTCCACCATCTCTTCGCATGTGACTCCAAGAAGGAAGCTGCCAAGGTAACAGCCTCCTCCGTCAGGCATCTAATCCCAGCCAACATATCGTAAATAGTGTCCATCCACTCCTCTATGCGGACTGCTGACTCCGTCCTGAGGTAGGATGGAGGAGAGAACCCCCGGAAGGCGCTCAGCCAGTTAGCCCCGAGATTTGGCTGTGGGGCTAGAGCATGTTGAGCCCTGAAGGTCTACAGAATAGCCGTCAGTGTCTGTCCCATCTCCGTCTGCTAAAACAGAGTCTAGGACGACAGGGGTGGAACCATATCCTGTGCCCGAGGTGTACCCTACTGTGGAGTAGGGTTCATCGCAGGATATAAATGAAAATTCTAATTGTTAGTTGATGTACACGTGGAACTAATGAAAGGAAGAGTTAGACTTCTTGCATGTGATTCCCATTGCTTCTGCTGCTAGTTTGTCCTTAAACTAAGCTCACGCGGGGCGGCCCAGGGTTTTGTGGACTTCTTCTCTTTGGATCGATGTTTCCTCTGATACCGGTTTTTAAGACCCCTTTTTTTTGCTACGCTACTAGGGTCTTATGCCCAGAATCGCCGTTTTGCGGTGACACCGACACTCGGGAAGGTCGCCACTACAAAACGATGATCCTGCCGGCCATAAGGATCACCAAAGAATAGAAGTTTACAGTTAAAATACTATTAAGTCAAGTCCACAATCACATGTAATATATGAAATAGAAATCACATAATTGTCTTCATGATAATGAAAGGACTGAAACAGATCAGTAAAATAGAAACATAAACGGGCAAGCTCGGTACAACAAATCCTCACTACATCACTCCCGTAGAAGCTAAGTAAACCTAAAACTCACGGAGCCAGAGATTTGTGCTCTTGTACTAGACTGGCCCACCTCTAAGTGCATTATACTCTGCTAGTGCAACATCTTCTACTGCTGCTCCCTGTCCCCCATCCGGAGCCTCTGAAATGTTTGGTCCACCGACCGTCAGTCAAAAGACTAAGCCTAATTTCTCCCACCCCTCCTACGGTGGCTCATAGGCACCATGCAAGAGGAATGATAGGAAAGCTATGATGGTGGAGAATAAAATAAGGCAGGTGACGGTGGAGCTATCTAGCAGGTATAATGTAGTAATTATAGTGCAATAAAAGGGAATACAAGTTAGAAGTTCTATAATAAAAGAGCAGTATGAGTAGAAATTAAAGAACACTGCAAGAACAGGAATAAATAGTCATAAGGAAAAGTAACCATAGCTTATAAGCATGCCCACACAAGCTTATAGACCATGTGGTCATTTTGCAAGGCCTAGTGTATAAAATGTCCCATACCAATTTATACGTTAGGGGTAAGGGTTGAAGTATGATGATGGAATGATATAATATGTTTGTGGTTTAATGAAATGTTCATTCAAATGCAACACACTAACCCGACCCTATGCGCACAGACCTTAAGTTCCCTGACTTTGGAAGATAGCTCCACTCCTAGGAACCCCCTTAGTGGCCAACGAAGACAGTGGGTTGGGCCATCCCACTCCTAGGAGGGTATCCACACTACCAGGCCTAGCCCTTACATACGCCTCGATGCGAAGAACACAACCGCAGAGCTCCTGCGTACTCTATTGGCAAAACCACCAGGCTTTTCCTTAACTAAGTGTAAACCACACCCGCTGAATAATCATATCAACGTCGGTGTGAACGACCATCAAATACCGATGACCCACCACCTTATCCACATGCAACCATGAATTCCTGAGCCATCGGCTCCCCGGACTAACCTGTCTGTTACAACTACCTTCTGAGCCCCTGGCTCGCCGGGCTAACTTGCCCAATTCCACAACCGTCGAGCCTACCGCTCAGATAACCTAAACATACTAACCTATCGAGACGTCGGGGTGAGTGGAAGTCATACCCTAGATTTACTAGTTACTCTTTAATATTTATACATACGGTTTAAGGTTAACCTTGGATTGCCTAGGGTATTCCCTGTGAAGGGCTCTCGGAGGGCACTAGGAACTATGATTGTAGCTAAAGCCCATCATTCCCTTTCGCAAGGTACTTACTATTTTTGGTATCTACCCAGGTCCCAATCCCATTTAATGTTATACTAAATCTAACCCTAGTGTATTTTGACTCTCTCTCCCCAGGAAAGACGATCTTTCGTCGATCCCGAGCACCACTTACACTAGTCAACCAGTTCTCACAACCTGACTTCCAATGGTGACCTTACACATTCCCAACCAGAGCAGGTACACCAACTACTTTTTCCCATAACAAGTTTCACATATTACTCTACTTTTATAGTTACTTCTATGTGTAGACCAGCTAACCTACATGATGAGTATGAATGGTGACCCTTTCAAATATTCATCAGAATGACCTAAGATTATTACTGGGGGTCGATATGACATATTTAGACTAAATTCAAAAACTTGTAATTTTCCAAATTAATTTATCATTTATTAAATTTTCCCCAAAATTAGGCCATGTGTGGTTTTGAACATATAGTACAAGATTTCCTTAAGTTATGGCAACCCAAAAATTATGAATCTATATGATGCCAAAATATTAGAGAATACCAAGTTTCACAAATTTTTATTAAAGTATTAACCCCTAATTAATTAATTCAAGATATTTGCAATAAATAGAGGTAAAGAGGGAAGTACCATAAAACACTATCCAAAAATTACACAATAATTAATAGAGATTTAATATGATCATAAAACATTACTGACTAAGTTTCATACAATTACAGGGTCAGTAAGATATGTAGAAAAATAATTCAAATAAATCCCTAATAGAGCACTTTGTGAAGAAATATACTTGTAATCTTTTCCAAACAACATGTAATAATTTCTCAAGCTTTAATATGCCCTAAAAGATTCTCTGGCCAAGAGACTAAATTCTTTTACAATATATAGTATTTATTATCTATTCATCAAGACAAGGTGCACAAGTTCACTTAACACATGAAGTATAATGAGATAATGTCCAATCATTCCAAAATTACTGACTAGTGCATATATATAATATTTAATCCATATTGCCAGAGTTTCATAACATTCTATGTTAGTTTAACCATGATTACATCAAAATCATTAAAAGGGGCAACATAAAGGTTATAACTATAAGTATGAGCTACTCTCTTCCAAACATCCTATAATAAATTCCAGAGGCTTATATTTCTATAAAAACTCTTCTACCAAAATTTCATAAAGATCCAAGGTCATATGACCTTTCAGTTTATTCATAAAGAGGTATAAGCCTAAACAATTTCCAATTGATTAAAGTTGTGTGTTTGTGTCTAAATATCACCAAATTTCTTCTTAGTTCTATTCACAATCCTAAGATCACATGGACTAAACTCCAAGTCCATACAAGGACATATCACCCTATGTTATTGACAAACCCCCAAAGTTCAACCTTAGGGTTTGAACTAGGATCCTAGGGCAAATCCGCCTTATTCTACCCCAAACTCCAAGTGAGGGTGTTTTAACTGACTTTGAGGCTCTAGCCAAAATCCCAACCCTTTTGGGTGAGAATTGGCCCCTCCATGCCCCAAGCACCCTTTTGCCCTAATTTACCCTTAAGGGATAAAACTTTGGTCATACCAATACCTATTCAAACCATCCACACATGGGCTGATATTTTTACCAGTGACATATAATAACACTAAGGACCATTCACCAAAATTTTGGGAAGTTGTGGGGTCATTAGACCCTCTAATTAAATTATGCATGAATTATTAAATGTTTACAAAACTAAAGAAAAATGTCCTCCAAAAATTCCCATTTTTAGATATGTTAAAAGTATGGGTAAGACTGACTCCCATTCCAAATTTCAAATCATTTGGACAATTGGTTTAGTGGAGGCACACAATTTAGTCTCTGATTAGCTTTATGTTTAGCTTGCGCCATTTAGAGTGTTGTGGTCAGACCACTAACCTAAATGAGTTGAAACAAATTTTAAAATGAAGTAGGCCTCAAGGGATATAACTTTCATATAGAACATTTCCTATGGTTTTACCTCTAAGTATTTTTAATATTTAAAACAAAACACTACAAAAACTGTGACAAAAATGAATTAAAATGGAATAATAATAATTCGGCCAACAAGAATCTTAAAGCAAGATTCGACGGAATCGGTTCATCGTCCCTGTGAAATCAACGGCCCACGGAATCCTGTACTGGGTGGTTTTGGGAGGTGATTTCCCGGCCACCTGAGCGCCTCCCCGGCCGGCCATTGCGACCACCACCTTCATTGAGGTGGTAGTCGGCGATAGGAGGTGGTAGGCCGGCCAGAGGTGGCCGGAATTGGGTTTTAGGCATGGAATTAAAAGCTCCAAAACTGGAGTTTTTGTCCTACCCGATCTATGGCAAATTGGCCCCAAACCTTGCGACCAATGGATAAAGATCTATCCACTGAGAAAGAGGAGAGGGATAGGACCATTTGGGAGGGCTAGAGTCGGGCCGATCGCCGGATTGCCATGGAAAGTTGTGGCGCCGCTCGGTGTTCTGTAACAACAGTAGCAAAGGGCTCGACTGCTTCAGGGAAAAGGTGGAAATAGCAGCTGGGAGTCTATGAATGCTTTTAAGATGAACAAATGGGGGGAGAGGAGGGGTGTAGCATCAATGGCCATTAATGGTCATGAAGGTGATTTTTCGGCCAATGAAGTTCACTAAATGCATCCACCTAGGGGGTCGGCCATGGCTGTTAAAATCTTCTAAACTGACTAGGAAGAGTGAATCTAGCCTTTGGAATCATTGGAGAGCCCCTTGGCCTCCCTTGGCCATGAATGACCTCTCTTTCTCACATTCTCTCTCCTCCATTAAAGGGGAAGTGGAGTTTTCTCTCTCCTAGTCACCCTCTCTAGAATTTTAATTGCAACTTAGGTAAATTCTTGCCTCCTAAAGCTAATGGGCCACACTAGTTGGGCTTAGCCTAAGTGAGTTGGTCATGGTTAGGTCCTCTTAGGCTAATTTAACCTAATCTTAGGGTTGAGTTGACCTTGGTCAAATTGACCTTTTGGGTTGACCCCAATGGGTCCTTGGTGACCCCTTGGCCTCCCCTAAGGTCTAGGTAGGGTTTGGTAGGGTTGGCTTGGTGCCTTGGAGGCCACTTAACCCTTAATTAGGGCATTTTGACCATTTTGGGCTAGGGTTGACTTTGGTCAACATAGCCTCTTTGGTTGACCCCAATGGGTCCTTGGTGACCCATTGACCCCCCTTAGGGCTTAAGAAGGTCTAGGTGGGTCCCTTTGGCTAAGGGGAGGTCAATTGACCATGTGTGAGCTTAGTTTGACCTATTTAGGGTTTGGGTTGACTTGGTCAACTTGACCCTTTTGGTTGACCCCAATGGTGCCTTAGTGACCCAAGGGTCCTCCCAAAGGGTTAGGGGTGCCATGGTGGGGTCATGGAGTTAAGGTGAAACCCTACAGTCAAACCCTAGGTCTGGTGATTGGGATGAGCTATTTGCAAACCAAGGTGATATCCACCTCCATGCCTTAGCTCACTTGGGTCTTCTTGGGTTTCCTAGGTTTTTGTCATGACCTAGTCATGACAAAACCACCCTTAGAGGTCTAGTTGTTTGAGGGATGTTGCAATATTTACTTCAAATCTTATAGATTTAATGTCCTAAGCTAGCTGAAACCGTAACTCCTTGTTGCTTTCATCCACATACTTCTCAAGTTGAGTTCTTTGTTGATCTAACATGATTTGCAGTTGAACTATAATTGAACTTAAATCCACAGAAGGAGCAGGAGTTGTGCCAAACTGAATAGTTTTCTTGTAGATTTTGCTCCTCTTTTTGAGTTCAATTATTTTCCACTTCTTTAGTTGAGAGACTTCTTCCTCTTCTGATTTAGAAGAACTAACCACCTCTACAGATGCTGGATCTTTAGCTATTTTAGTAGTTGGGGGCTGATTTTCAAACTCTCCCTCAACCATTGCACCTTCTTCATTGATGTTTTCCAAGTTAGTCTTTTCTTGCAGACCTCCAGTATCAGGAATATGGTCATTTGGAGTAGTAGTTATCTCCCCCTGGACATCTAAATAAATATTCAAAATAATTGCCTCTTCAGTGGCCTTGGAGAATGTATCTTCAATCTCTCTTTCAGGCATTTCTGTTTTAGGAACCTTTGTTTGTTCCAGCTCTTGTACAACTTCCATTATTATTGTATCTATTGTATCCATTTCAATTTTTGGCAAATTATTAAGGTTCTCCCCCTCAATTGGATCCCTATCTGGGATTGTCTCCCCTGCACCTGATCACCTGTTCCAGGTGAGGGCCTTGGAGATTTCTCAGCCATTATATCGTCCTGTTTTTTAGAGGTACTAGAACTGTCTTGTTATTTAGAGTTACTTATAGAATCATCTTCCACAACTACAACCTTCTTCTTTTCTCTTTTACCTTCTCAACTACATATGTCTCTTTGGATAGAACTCTATCCCACCTTGCCAGTATCCTCATGTCCATTCTCCTCATGTGAATGATATTGGATCCTATCTTGAGGTTGAGTCTGTTAGGAATGGCATGAACTAAGTATAGACTCAGAATTCTTCCCATGTTAGGCTTCTTGATACTCTCTGCTATTTTATAAAAGACCACTCTATTGTAGTTAGTCTTGATTTTTAAAATTACTCTTGTCATCAGCTCAAACATGAATGTTGATATCCTGTCATATGCTCTAGTCTTACACAACAACACCTTCCCAATTATTTCAGACAGGAATTTGCCTTTGGAATTCATACCCTTCCTGTTTAAGGTACTTCCAATCTTAGTGGTTAAAGCCAATCCACACTACACCAATGCTTCAGCAGTCCTGGTGGTGTCTATTTCATCTTCCGGATCGATTCTTGATATTTGAAAAACCTTGGCCAATTTCCTGGTTGTGATTTTCACTTTTGTCCATTTACCTTAGACTTGATCTTTTCTGAGTTTAAATCTAGTTTAGCATTAGAGAAGAATTCAGATACTTCTTGTTTCTAGATGTTTGTCGGTTCAGAGAGAAGATAATCCAGACCTACTTCTTTAATTAGGTCAATGACGTTCCTAATTTATTCTTGTGCTGAGTCGAATCAATGGTGCACGAGTTCATATCCTTCAAAGATGTTGTCGTTGCTCTTAGGATCCATTGGAGTTGAGAGAAATTGAGAAAGAGATGTGTAGACTAAAGGAATTCTAGGTCTCGATACTCGGGGTCAAAAGTTCAAGAGATCAAGAAAGTGTAGTCGACTTCTACTCTCACACCCCTTTTATAGTCAAATCTTCCCTAAAGTCGAAAGGGCGCGCTGCATTTAGACTGTTCTAAACTTTTGGGTGAATACTTAGTGTCGACACAAGGAAAAGTTGTCTGTCGAGATGTGTCAACACAAGTCGACACAAGGATTATTTCTCTCGACACATACCTTACGGTCTCAATACCCTTATGTCTCGACAAATATTTTAGTGTCTCGACACTTTGCATTTATGTAGTGTCGACAAACATTCTGGTGCCTCGACACATTACTATCTATAGTGTTGACATACTTTGTGGTGTCTCGACACTTTCTCAACTGTCTCGACACATTCTCTAGTGTCTTGACACAATTTTTTACTTAGTCAAAAATTTGTTTTCTGATATGTAAATTCTTGACATTTATGATGTCTTACTTGTTTATTTAGGTTGGTAGACTTTGTTACTTAACTTATACAAGTTGAACATGGATTTTTTTATAGGTACTAATGAAAATGGTTACTCTATATTTAACATTCCTAGTTCAAACTTGAAGAAGTTGAACTTGTTTTCATCTAAGGGTTTTATGAATATGTCAGCAGTTTGATTTTCAGTTGGAGTATAATGTAAACAGATATTACCTTCTTCAACATGTTCACTAAGAAAGTGATATTTGATTTTTGTGTTTGGTTCTATTGTGAGAAACATGATTATTTGCAATTGCGATGCACTAGTAGAATCACAATACATAATAGATTTACTTAGTTGTACACTGTAGTGCAGGAATTGATGTTGAATCCATAGTAATTGTGCACAATAGCTCCCAACTGATATATACTCAGACTCAGCTGTATAAATAGCTACACTTGTTTGCTTCTTGCTGCTCCAACTGATGAGTCTTCGCTGCAGAAATTAACAAGTTCCTGATGTACTCTTTCTGTCCTCTTTACATCCTGCAAAATCTGCATATGTGTATCCAGTTAGATCAAAATCACCATTACTAGGATACCAAAGCCCAAGATTGGGTGTTCCCTTTAAATATCTCAGTATTCTTTTAGCAGTTGTATAATAAGACTCTTTAGGGAATGCTTGGTACTTAGCACAAACAGATATTGAAAACATGATATCTGATGTACTAGCTATCAAGTAAAGGAGTGATCCAATGATTCCTCTATACAAGGATTCATCCACTGGTTTCCCAGATTCATCCTTGTGTAGTGATACTGAGAAACCCATTGGGGTTCTCATGGTAGAAGAATTTTTCATACCATACTTCTTAATCAACTCCTTTGTGAACTTAGACTTAGAGATGGATATACCATCTTCAGATTGTCTAACTTGGAATCCCAAGAAGAACTTCACCTCACTCATGTTGTTCATTTTAAACTTGCCATGCATAAGCTTGGCAAATTTTCTACATAGCATCTCATTAGTGGAACCAAAAATGATGTCATCTACATAAATCTGGACTAGGATGCTTGATCCATTGATGTCCCTTAGGAATAGTGTCTTATCTATCTTCCCCATAGAGAACTTATTCTCTATGAGAAAGGTAGACGGGGTGATAGTTTTACTTTCAAGACTACCTAAACACCTAGGGGGGTGAATATGTACTTTTTCTTGATTTAACTTAAGGAAGAATATAACTACAGTTCTTTGAATAAATCAGATATTTCTATAGCTAACACAGCACAGCAATCACAATCATACACACATCACAGATTGCACATAGATTTATAGTGGTTCCCCAAGGTCTGGGTACATCCACTTTCCCCCTTCACCTATCTAGCAGTATGCTAGATTCGGCCTAACTTCTTCCTTTAGCTCAGAATCCAGAAGGATTCCTGCAACTCAGAACCCTATAAGGTTCCTACAACTCAGGTTAACAAGCCCTACCTCAGCCTTTCCACAAGGCCTACAACTCAGAGAATACCTTCTCCTACAACTCAGGCATAAACAACCCTACCTCAGCCTTGCCACAAGGCCTACAACTTAGAGAATACCTTCTCCTACAACTCAGGCATAAACAGCCCTACCACTCAGAGAATAAATCTCCTACACTCATCCTTTATATAATAGGCTTACAACTCAGATCTATGAATAGATCCTACATAATGTGATAAGGAATTTTTATAACCTCTTACCCCTGTTGAGAGAGAAGGGATAAGAACTTTCTTGATCAGCTTCTTGAAGAGGCTGATGGCTGAAATCAACTTGATCTTAGCTTTCATCAAAGCTTCTTGAATCTGAACTTAGTTGGGTTGATTTCCTTTGAATATCACTGACTGGCAGCTTCCTTCTTAGACTTCAGAAATAGATCTGAATCTTCTTGATAGATTAGTTCAACATCTACTTCTTGAGAGACCTATGAATGTCTCCTTCTTGTCTTCAAATAGCTGGATCTCTCTCTATCCAAACCTTCTTGAAGATACTTCTGAATCTAGATTGAATTCAACTTAGACTGAATTTGAATAGAAAACTACTTCAGAACGTCTTCTTAGATCTTCTCACGAAGATCTTCTTCTTTGTGACTTGTACTTTCTTGATCAGAGATCAACCTCACAATAGGTGTGTTAGTTGTGTGTATATTGATTGATTTCTTCTTCTGAATCCATCTATTTATAGACTTCATCCATGGTAACCGGCTGATCCGGTTTATAACTTACTTCTGACAAGTCTGTCAACTTCAGTAAACCTGTTGTAACTCACAGCTGTCAAGTCATCAAACAGATCTTGAACCTTTGTCTTTGTCAGCAAAGCGTCGAGTCTGTCTGTCATAAAGTGTCGAGACCATCTGTCAATAAGTGTCGAGACCATCTATCAATATGTGTCGACACAAGTAACTTAAGTGTCGACACAGCCTTTGGTGATGTTGACATAGCTGCCTTGATGTCGACACAGCTTCTTGACACTGCATCTTGAGAATGTGTCGACACTGATTATTTGTGTCGACACAAACACTTCACCATTAATCAGCAATCAACTTGGTCTAGACTGAGCTGTATGCCGACATAAGTCCTGTGTGTCGACACAGTTGATATAGACTCAGAACATAGCGTGTGTCGACACTGCCTCCAGGTGTAAACACAGTTGTGGTCGACTCTGCCTTTGTGTGTCGACACAGCCTCCCAGTGTCGACACAGTTAATGTCGACTCTGCCTCTGTGTGTCGACACAGCCTCCCGGTGTCGACACAGTCGATGTCGACTATAATCTTCTGTGTGTCGACACTGCCTCTTGGTGTCGACACAAATTCACTGAGGTGTCGACACAGCCATTTCCAAGTGTCGACACAATCTTACTGAAGTGTCGACACAGCTTCCTCAGGTGTCGATATATGGACTTAGAATATTTTTCCTGCATTCTAGCACATTCTTAAGCTGCACATATAAACTCAAAATAACATCAAATACACCTTGATGTATATCATTAAGCTAAGTGAGGCTTCTCCAAATCAGGTACACATTTTCCAATGTACCCAACACAGGGTCTCATACCAGGCTCTAGGTGCCTGTTTTAATCCATACAATGCTTTATGTAATCTGAAGACATGAGAGCTAGGTTTAGGATTTGCAAAACCTGGTGGCTGTTCTACATAGACTTCTTCCTTCAATGTACCTTTTAGGAATGCCGATTTAACATCCATCTGGTAGACTTTATATCCTTTAGCTGCATGTGCTAAAAACAATCTAATGGCTTCTAGCCTAGCTACAGGTGCAAAGGTTTGGTCAAAGTCTATTCCTTCCTCTTGTCTATACCCCTTAACCACAAGTCTTGCCTTGTTTTTAACTATTAATCCATTCTCATCTAATTTATTCCTATATATCAACTTAGTTCCTATGATATTGTGATTTCTACGTCTATGAACTAGACTCCAGACCTTACATCTTTCAAATTGATTTAGCTCTTCTTGCATTGGAATAATACAGTTAGGGTCTAAATTAGCTTCTTCATACTTCTTAGGTTCTATCTGAGAGAGAAAGCTAGAGAAAATAATCTCATTATTATGTCTACTCCTATTAGTCACTCCTAGCCTGACATCATCTATTATTTGATCAATAGGATGATCTCTAAGGTGCCTAATAGTTACAAGCAGATTCCTGCCAGCACCTAGTTCTTCAGGTAGAGAAGGATGAATCTCATCCTCCCCCTGTGTAGTGACTATGTCTTCTATAGGAACTACAACACTATTTCTAGCCTCTAATTCTATATCAGGTGAATCTCCTATTTTTAATTTTTCCATCTTAGAGTTAACATCTCTTATACTAGAATTGTTAGATAGTATATTATGTAAGACAAAAGTTTCATCAAAAACAACATTAATTGATTCTTCTACCACTTGATGTTTCAAGTTGTAGATCTTATATGCCTTGCTATGATTGCTATATCCTACAAAAAAATACCTTCATAGGACTTCTCTAAAAACTTAGTTAGGTAAGTCTTCCCATTGTCTAATACATAACACTTACTTCCAAAGATCTTGAAATAAGAAAGACTTGGTTTTCTGCCTTTAATTAGTTTATAGAGAGTCTTGTTATGACTTATGTTGATCAAGGCCCTATTTTGAACATAACAAGCAGTGTTTACAGCCTCAGCCCATAAATATTCTGGGAGAGATGTGTCACTTAGCATAATTCTAGCAGCCTCAATGAGAGTTCTATTTTTCCTCTCAGTAACCCCATTTTACTAGGGAGTTCTAGGAGAGGAGAATTCCCGAAGGATCCCTAGTTCTTTACAAAATTTTGTCATTTTTTTCAGATTGAAATTATGTGTCATGGTCACTTCTGAATTTGACCACAAAACGGCCCTTTTCATTTTGAATTTGTTTGACAAAATCAATAAGAATTTCCAGAGTTTCAGACTTTCTCCTTAGGAAGAATACCCAAGCAAATCTAGAGTGATCATCTAAAATCACATAGGTTTAAGACTTCCTACCTAAACTAAGAATTTGCATATGACCAAATAGGTCCATATGAAGTAAGTACAGACACCTCTCAGTTTCTTTGGACTGAATGCTCTTAAAGGAGACTTTTGTTTGTTTACATCTTTGACATGCTGATGCCTTCTTTGGAGTATTTTAGCTGGGGTCCATTTCTAACTAAGTCCATAGAAAACAACTTGCTCATAGCTCTATAGTTTAAGTGAGCTAGCCTCTTATGTCATTGCACACACAAAGAATCTTTCTCACTTGCTACTAGGCATATAGGAGAATCCTCATTTATATATTAGAAATTTAGACAATAAATGTTGCCACTCCTAGTGCCTAACAAGATGATCTCTTGGTCACTTGCATTCCTTATCAGACACTTATCATTGTGGAATATGATTTCAAAACCTATATCACAAAGATGACTTATGCTTATCAGATTGTTGTTCAATCCTTCCACATAAGCCACTTTTGTGATAATCACTAGACCATTAGAAATGTTACCATATCCCTTGGTGAGTCCTTTTATGAACCTCCAAAGATTACTTTTGGTCCATCCTTTACTGAAGCATAGTCCCTTAGTAGATTTCTTGTTTCAGTCATATGCCTAGAATAGCAACTGTCCAAGTACCTTATTGACATTTCTATGGTACTTTGATCCACCTGCAATCACAGAATTAATTAATCTTAGGCACCCAAATAATTTTGGGGCCTTGGTTCCTGTTAGACTTAGTTGTGTGATAAACAGCAGGCTTTCTGAACAGATGAGTCTGTGACTTAAATGAGGGTGTTGTTGGATTGTACCAACAATCTAAAGCAAAATGCCCAACCTTCCCACAACACTAACATTTAAATCTGTTATATCTTCTCTTAGGCTGCACCTTTGAAGTTGTACTTCTGGGCAACTTAGAGTTAATATTCAGATTCCATGGTAGAGGTGCAACATTGACACCCTTACCTTTTAAGTTTATGTGTTGTGCACTTGGACTAGATCCAAGAATTCCTTGGCTCCTTGGATTGATCACTCCTTGTGGTGGTCTATGGGCCTTATAGTCATTAGATTTTTGTCCTTTCCTGTAAGGCTCTTTATTGACCTTGCTGGTGGTGCACTCAGAACTCATGTGTCCAGGAATACATGATCCCTTGCATCTGTTAGAAGTCAGATGCTTGGCTGATTGCTTAGGTGGACCCATTGAGGCTTTACCCTTAGGCTCAGGTTTCTTATTGATCTTATTATCCTCAATATATCCTACATCACTTCTAAATGGTCCAGAAAACGTATCAATAGTAGGTTGCATAGACTTAGGTCTTGAGAACTATTTCAGGAGTTGTCTTTCCTGAAGAAGCTTTGCTTCCAGGTCCTTAACAGTTTTGGCTTGTTCTACAATAGTCTCAGTCTGACTATCTATTTTATTTTTTAAGGCTATGAGCTCCAGTTTTTGAAGGTCCAACTTAATGTTGGCCCTCTCCAACTGTAAAGGTACTGCTCTCAGAGACTCTAGTTCTTTGGCTTGTTCCTTAACTAGCTCTTTTTCTTATAATCAAAGCCTTCAAACACTTCCCATATTTGTCGATGAGTGTGTTGAAATTTGCTTTAGAATCTAAACCATGTTCACTATTATTAAAAGAATTTTAACATGATTCATTCTCTGATGCTGATCTAAAGACTGAGGCAAGACTAATAGTAAGAGGTTTTACCTTGATAGAATTTAAACAATCCTGATCTTCTTCTTCTGCTAGGGTCATCAGCCCTTACTTTGTACAGTCTTCATTATCACTAGATAACAGCGTGGTTCTTCTTCCATTGCTGGCCTCCTCAATGGCCATTAAACCTAAAAGAGTTTCCTCCTCTTTTGATTCAGATGAATCTGTCTCACTATCTGAAAGAGTGGACTGCTTCTTGGCCAAGAGGTTTTTGTCAAACTTCTTATACTGTCCAGTCTTCCAACTTTCAGACTTTTTCTCCTTCCTTTTTACTGGGAAGTTAGCAATGACATGCCCTTGCCTATTATAGCAATAGCAAAAAAGATTAGTCTTAATTTGTTTATTCTAAGAAGAACCATACCTATCCCCAGATTGTTTTTTCATGGGTTTCTCTGAGTGATCTGTCTTCTTGTGAGAAGAGACTCCAGCTGGACCCTTCAAATTGCCCTGACTTCTTCTCCTCAACATCTTCTTGAATTGTCTTGAGAAGAGTGACAACTGTTCTTCAGTCATGTCTCCTCCTTATGAGGAAGATTCTGTGTATTCTGAGACTACATCCTGTCTTTCTGAAGGAGAAGATTTCTCCCTGACTTTCCTGGATGTCTCAGCCTTTAGGGCCATAAACTTTTCTCTATTGAGTGCTCTTGTTGAGTCTTCTTCAAACTTCCTGAGATTTAGCTGTAGCTCATGAGACAACAGCTTTCCAAATAGAGCATGGGGGTCTATATTGGCTAAGTTTCCTATTTCTCTAATAGCACAAATTTTGATGTCTCATTCCTTATTCAGTAACCTCAAGAACTTGTCATTGAGTTCATAATTGGTGAAGCTCCTGCCATATGTTCTCAGGTTGTTCACTATTCTGAAAAATTTCTCAAAGCTCTCAGCCACTGTATCTTTCTTATCTTGCCTGAAGACTTCATACTGCTGGTTTAATAGAGATTTTTTGTCATCTCTAACCTCATCAGTGCCTTCCATATATACAATTAATGATTTCCACATTTCTTTGGATGTTTTGCAATGAATCAAGTTTTGGAATGTGGAGTCATCTATAACACTGACATTTATGTTTCGAGCCCTCTTATCCATAGAGGCCAGAATTATCTCATCCTTGTCCATCTCCATGTAGGTCTTAGGTGTCCTATGTTGGCACCAAGAATTGACACTTTCATAGATATGAAAGGTCCTTCCAATACAGTGATGTATATTCTTGGATCAGCAGCCTCTATGAAGAGTCTAACCCTTTCCTTCCAAATCCAAAAGTTTTCTTTAGAGCAGACTGAGATTTTGATGGAATGGTTTTCTCTTTGAGCCATGATTTATTCTTAGTTAATCCTTAGGATTCTCACTAGACTGTTATTCCTTCACAGTGAACCTCTCTCTGATACTAATTGTAAAGTGTTTGTTTATGATAGAGAGTGACTTAGAGGGGGTGAATAAGTCTAATTTAAATCTTAGCTACTTTAAGTCACAAAAATCTCTTAGTTTGTTTATTAACACAGCCACAATATTTAAGAACACTGTTGATCTATTAAATACAGCACAAATCTAATTTTAACAATCACATCACATAGTAGTTTTATAGTAGTTCTCCAATTTATGGGTACATCCACTTTCCCCCTTCGCCTATCTAGTAATGAGTCAGATTCGGCCAAACTTCTTCTTACTTTTCCTCAGATCCTCAGATCTTACACGTCAGAGCCCAGCTGGCTCCTATAACTCAGACAAAGCAATGTCCTATCTCATATCCTCAAGATCTTATAACTCAGGTTCCTCTTCAAGAACCCTACCTAAGAGTAATCCTCCACTCCTACTCCTCAGGCAAACCCTTTCCCTACAACCTCAGAACATTCCAGTTCCTACCACTCTGAGAAATAGCCCCTTCTCCTACCTCTGGCTCACAACCTACCTCATCCTTTATAATTTAAGCTTACAACTCAGAGAAATCAATCTCTTACAACTCAGATCTACTAATAAATCTTACAAAATTATTATAATAGAAAGAATTTGAGTTTTTGAGGTGTCACCCAGGAAGAAAGAGACTGGTGACTTCTTCTTGATCAGATCTTGATGTGAAAACTTCTCCCTTAATCTTGGCTGTGAAGAAAAAGGTCCAACCCTTCTTAGCTTTTTCAAAGCTTTTTGAAGGAGAAGGTAGGGTTGAACTTGGCTGAAGAAGATTGAAGTTGATCCACGATCTGCCTCCTCTCCACCTTCAGAATTCTATTGAATTGTTCTGACAGACTTAGATGAGAATAAAAGAATAATCGTTCTCCTTTTTCTGTTGTGTTGGTCTCCTTATATAGGCTTTGACAAGAGTGATTGGCTGCCCCAGTTAATCCACTAATATCTGATAGTTCTGATGGTTGTCAGAACTTCAGGCTTCAAATTCTAGACATAGAAGAATTTTTGTCTGAGAGCTTCTGCATTAAGTTGTTGACACCAATTCTGAGTGTTGACACTTCTGTACTTAGATTCTATCGACACCAGTCCTGGGTGTCGACACTTCTCTTATATGGATGTCGACAACAGTCGAGTGTGTCGACACTGCTAGCTTCTTATCTCAACACAACTTGTATCAAATGTATCGACACTATTCCTGAGTGTCGACACGGCTGGTTTCTTGACTAACGGTTTCGACCCAAGTCCTGGGTGTTAACATAGCTTGCTTCCAGTCTCGACATAACTTGTGTAAAATGTGTCGACACTAATTCTGAGTGTCGACACAGTTAGTTTCTTGACTATCGGTGTCGACCCAAGTCTTGGGTGTCGACACAACTTGCTTCCTGTATCTGCACTACTTAAATAAGGGTGTCGACACTAGTTCTGAGTGTCGACACAACTTGATTCCTTATCTCAGCACTGCATTTGCAAAGATTTTGACACTTGTCTAGTGTCTCGACACTTTTGTACTTAGTTTATTATTTCCTTCAACATAGAAACTGCACATGTAAACTTAACATACATCAAATACAAATTTGTGTATATCATTGAGTTAAAAGGGCTTATCCAAATTAGGTACACAATTTCCAATGTACCCAAAATCGCCAAAGTATTCGGCAAGTGGTGATGTGAGGACCTTAATGACGGGTATCCGGTCTCCCCGTATACCCATCCTCCCGCAAAAGAGACCAGGGAAATCCCTTCTACTGTCTCTCAGCGACCCCTTTGGTAGCCAACCGATCTTTCCAACACGCCATCCCGATAAGGAGGGCGAGACCTCCCTTGGTCAGTCATATGAAATTCCTCATTGCTTCTGGCTGCACTAATTCGTACTTACTTCTTGCTTTTCCTTGGAAGATGTGACCGACATCGCTTTCAGTGCTGAGTTTGAATCCATCTTGACTTACTCGACCCCCACCCCCCTTCCCCCAATGTGATTCAGGGCTTCCTCGACGAGCCAGTGTCTATCACCGAGCTGACAGAGTGGGTGGCAGTCATTCTGCATAAGCATGAATTCATGCTCCGCGAGATCCAAGAGGAAAGGGACCAACTGGTGAACAACCGTCTTCATCACCATCTCGCTCTTGAGTAGAGAGTGGAGGACTTGGATCATGAGTGCACTTCGTTCATGGGGGTGATGCAAACGTTGCTCGGAGGGAATATGATGTCACTAGAGGGGCACTTGAAGAAAATGGATGAGTACTGCCGCATGTTCAAACGCGAGGTTGTTGTCGTTCGCGAGGAGATCATCCAGAGGGGAGGCCCACATGTGAGGATGCGAGGGAGAGGCTCAAGGAAGTAGATTCCCCAATGATCCAGCAAGATAGTTTGACTTTAAACTGATGTGTCTATTTGTTTTTCATTTCTAAGAAATCTGGTAGAACCTTATTTGTTTATTCGTTTTATGGGACTTTATTTTTTTCGCGGTAGTTTAGGTGTTGCTTATTTTACCACGAATGCGTGCTCTATGATAGGGAGTAGATTCATCTCGCCAACGAAAAAAATTATTTGTCTCCTTTGATAGGTGATTTGAGGTAGCGCGAGTCCGAGACACTATGGGAGCATACGGGAGGCGAGTGGATTCACGCCATTTGGCCAAATCCCCTTCCCCCTGACCTTGATATAAATATCCCCCAGTGCTTGACTCTCACCAACCTCCATAATTGCTCTCTTCCCACTACCCTATTTGTTCTCTACTCACTTCCTTGACTCGCAAGATGGGTGGCAATTGCGAGGATTCTGAGGGGCACCAGAATTGTGTGGCCCACTTCCTGGACTATGTCTTCCTGGACAGCCAGGCCTCGGAAGAGGAGATGCCTGAGATTATTACCGAGTAAGCATTGATTGAGTTTGAGGCTCGTGCCCCCAAGACAGGCAAGTCCCTCAACTCCATACAGGAGGATGAGCTCGCCATCCCACTCGCTTATTTCGAGATGGGGCTCTGCCTCCCGCTATGGTCGTAGGAAAGGAAGTTTCTGAAATACTTTGGGTTGGTGACCGCGCAGGCTAGTCCTAATGTGATTGCCATGCTAGTGGCTTTCACGTGCTACCCGCGTGAGGAAGAAATAGTGTTCAACTTGATGGTATTCTGAAAGTTGTTTATCTACCAATCCACAAGTGACAGGGTGGCATTCCATACCGTCTGACAGATCAAGGTATGTGAAACCATCAACAAGGCACATTATTGGATGAATTGATTTATCTTCACCAGGGGCACGCATGGGAACGTTCCCTACACTCTGATCTAGAAAGACAAGTCGGTCTGCCGAGCTGCCCGCATTGATGGTGAGGACTCCAAGCTACATAATTTCTTTATGGGGAATAACTTTGAGGTCGCCTTCCTGCGATGCAACCTCAACCTTTTACTCCCTATTCCTCCAGGCACAGTTATGCAAGCATTTTGATCTCGCGTCCTTCATTTTCCCCTGACGGGATCTCAGCGTAATACCACATTTACTTTCTCTATAAGTGAGCGGCAAAACCCCGAGAACCCGCCCTATGCAGGAAAGGGTAGAGTGGACCCGACACTTTTGCTCGATCAGTCCACAACAGATGTATGCGCTGACGATTTGAGAGCACCCGCAACCGACAATGGCAAGATGAAGAGGGGGAGCCTGAGAAGGGGGTGCCCGACTCTTGATCATCTTTTGGATCTTATAGTGCCTTTAGAGAGAGGGGGTGAATAAGGGTTTTATAGAATTTAAGACTTAAAAAATATTAGAGTTAATTAATGAAGTTTCAGAATATTTTATAGAAAACTATATTTAAATATCTTAGAAAAAATTATAATGAAGATTAATTTTAGAAAATGATAGAATTCAATATTTTTCTCTACGTCTGGCGTTAAGTGTTACCATTAGGTGCTAGTTCAAAGATATTGAATTTAAGCGTTTATATCTTACAAAAATGAATCTTTAAATATATTTAGAGTTAAAGCTTTTAGAGAATATAATTCAAAACAATTATGACATGGAAATAAAATCAAAATAAGAATACAACGAGAGATATGATTTTATGTTTTTTAGAATTGAATACACAATGTTTGATTTTTATAACGCTAAAAATTGAGACGAATAGAAAAATCTCTTTTTGATGATTCACCGGCGCTTCTCCCAAGGAACGACTGGCTATAACCTATCTTACCCCAGATATGGCCTCTAGCCTCCCCTAGATCTAACATCGACCTTGTTACTATACACAAGATGACGAATTTCCCCCTAAGCCGCACAAGGACCTAGTCGCCACAAACAAGACGAATTTCCTATGGAATCTTTCCTCGAAATCTGACGTTCTCCCCGAACGATTTCTCCACTCTCGTTAAAAAAAGATAAAACAAAATTGATTACAAGATAATGAAAAATATAATAGAAAACTCCCCTAGGATTTCTGATGGTGAAGATGAAGGTGATGTAGAGGTTGGCATTCTTGTTTTGTTCGACCTTCGTGTAGAATATGCAGTGTATCCCTTCTTCTTCAAAATCTTTTGATAGTTATACTTTCAAGACCACCTAAACACCTAGAGGGGGGTGAATAGGTTCTAATGCTTGTTTTAACTTAAGGCAGAATATAATTACTGACTATAAGAGAATTCAGCAAGCACTGCAGCAAACACAACAGAGCAATCACAAATATGCACCCATCACAGATTGTACACAGATTTATAGTGGTTCCCCAAGATCTGGGTACATCCACTTTCCCCCTTCACCTATCTAGCAGTGTGCTAGATTCGGCCTAACTTCCTTCTTTATCTTAGATCCTCAGATCCTACACCTCAGAACCCTGAAAGATTCCTACAACTCAGAATCCTATAAGGTTCCTACAGCTCAGGCTAACCAGCCCTACCTCAGCCTTGCCACAAGGCCTACAACTCAGAGAAATACCTTCTCCTACACTCAGGCATAAATAGCCCTACCACTCAGAGAATACCTCTCCTACACTCAGCCTTTATAATCTAGGCTTACAACTAAGATCTATACAAATAGATCCTACAGAAATTGAAATTGAAGTTATATAATATCTTGCCCCTGTTGAGAGAGAAGGGAAAAGACTGTTCTTGATCAGCTTCTAGAAAAACCTGATGGATGAAATCAACTGGATCTTAGCTTTCTTCAAAGCTTCTTGAATCTGAACTTAAGAAACCTGTGATAGCTTCCTTCTTGTCTTCAAAAATGGTTGGATCCCTCTCTATCCAACACCTTTGATGATACTTTAGAATTCTTGAAAGAATTCTACTTAGACTGATCCTGAGCGGTTGTACACGTCAGAATGTCTTCTTGGATCTTCTCACGAAGATCTTCTTCTGTGCCTTACACTTTTTTGATCAGAGATCTTATCTCCCAATAGATGATTAATGTGTTGTCGTGTATGTTCAAAATTATTTTTCCTTCTTCTGAATATGTCTATTTATAGACTTCATCCTTGGTAACCGGCTGATCCAGTTTCTAACCAACTTCTGACAAGTCTGACAGCTTCTGTCAACCTGTTGTAACTCACAGCTGTCAAGTCTTCAAACAGATCTTGTGTCTTTGTCTTTGTCAGCAAAGCGTCGAGACTGTCTGTTAGAAAGTCTCGAGACCATCTGTCAATATATGTCGACATAAGTGACTTAGGTGTCGACACAGCCTTTGATGATGTCGACATGTCTGCCTTTATGTCGACTAAGCTTCTAGATACTACATCTAGAGAATGTGTCGACACAGAGCATTTGTGTCGACACAAACACTTCATCATTATCCAGCAACTTACTTGGTCTAGACTTTGCAGTGTGTCGACACAAGTCCTGTGTGTCAACACAGTTGATGTAGACACAGAATATAGTGTGTGTCGACACAGCCTCTAGGTGTCGACACAATTGTTGTCGACTCTGCCTCTGTATGTCGACTCAGTCTTCTGGTGTCGACATACTTGTTGTCGACATGCAATTCTGTGTGTCGACATAGCCTCCCAGTGTCGACACAATTGATGTCGACTAAACTTCTATGTGTCGACACTGCTTCCCGGTGTCGACACAATTGTTGTCGACTCTTTTTATCTGTGTCGACACAGCCTTCTTCAAGTGTCGACACAATCTTTCTGAAGTGTCGACACAGCTTCTTCTGGTGTCGACACATGGACTTAGAATAATTTTCCTGTATTTTAGTACATTCTTCACCTGCACATATCAACTCAAAATAACATCAAATACACCTTGATGTATATTATTGAGCTAAGTTAGGCTTCTACAAATCAGGTACACATTTTCCAATGTACCCAACAATCTCCCCCTATTTGGAGAAGTCATAACCCTTTTAGCTAATGATATACACCATTTATGAAAATTTAATATGATGATGTACAAGAGCATAATACAACATGAATCTTTTATAAACAAAACATTAATCACAGATTCATCACAGAATAAAGATGAACATGAAGAAATGATTACAGAATAAGGTTTTGTTTATTCATTTAGAAATGTTTGTTACAGCTTGTTTACATTGATTGGATTAACAAACAAATCATTACAAAACCTTTGAAAGAACTGATAAACTTAAACTAAGACTAATCAGGCTCCTGGATGACAATTCCTTTTCCTGATTGAATCTCAGCCTTCACAGTAGGTTCAGCAACATCAGCATGCTTTTTGCCTTTCAGTTCAGCTTTCTTTTGAACTTCCTCCTTGAGCCTTTGCCTTTCAAAGTAATGAAAGGGCTTGGGAAAATACTTGCTCGGCTCCTGAGCATCAGGTGGTAGCCTCCCCATCTTAGCCTTTCTTCTGAATTGCACTATGGCCTCCTGCCTGGCCTCATACTTTTGCCATTCAATTACATTATACCATTTTTCTCTTTCATGCACTTGATCCTTCACAGCCTTCCAGGCAGTTAGTATAATGCTCCTTGAGGTGGGGATCCACTGCTCAAAATCAGGTCTTAGATCAGCTTGCTCTCTAAATCTCTTCTTGGATAATTGAGCATCTTGTTGATCTTTCAAATTGGCTTCTGGCTGATCTACTTTTTCAATAATTACATTTGTAACCTCCTGTGGAGGACTGTACATTACCTGCACTTGCTGATGAATCATTTCAAAATCAGCAGGGGGGTATATGACTTGGGCAACCTTAGGTTGATTGCTTTCAAGTAGACCTTGTTGTATTCCTGACTCAGTAATTGCATCATCATCACACAATGGTGGATATCCCAATGTGGCTCTGACATTGTTGGTAACCCACTTGGCATATTCTGAGCAAGCATGGATAAGTACCCTCTCCCCCTTTAGGACTTCTCTGGCAACATGATCCCTATGATCATCCTTCTAAAACCTTATTTGTCCATCAAGAAAATTCACACCCTCTTTAAAGAATGATTTTAATTTTAGAAGCTTGTCAGATATTTTTTTCTGTGAGGTGGTTATTGCAGTTTGAACTGAATCCAGGGCATCTTTGAGCTTTTGATCAAAGTCTTCCATATCTTTAGTCCTTGCAGCAGTCAGCTTAGTTGCAGTATCTTTTAACTCAGTGAGAATTTCATTGTGAGATTCAGTCAGATTGTCATTCATTCTCAGCTAATTTTCTAGAACATATCCTTGTTTCAATGCAATATCATCCATATTACCAAGGATAGTTTGGTGCTATTGAGCTAGATATACCACAGCATTACCTCCCTTGTGGAAGCAATCTGTCATCTCCTTTTTATTCAGATTTTCCTCAAATCTGATTGACTTGATGTCTTGGGCAAGATCAAACTAAAGTGACTTATTACTTTCATCTACATATTTTTCCAAGGCTCTTCTTTGCTCATCCATCTTTTCCTGCAAATTCACCATGAACTTATTGTAATCAAACTCAGTAGGAGATTGGTGACTTGCCGTCTGGATAGCTTGCTTATAGCTTTGACTTCTTCTCTTGAAGACCATGAGCTTCCTTTTCTTAGCCTCCCTGGCTTCTTTTGTCTCAGATTCTGAAGAACTTTCAATATGAACTCTTTCAGGAGGTGTTGTAGGAACTTCTGCCTCAGTGACATGTTGTTCTTCCTCAACATTCACTCGCTCCCCCTCAACATCTTGCTCCTCCTCAATCCTATCAGTAGCAATTCTATCATCAGGAAACAACTCATCTAGAGTGAATTCCTTTTGTGCTTGAGCAGAAGATGAGTCAACAAGGCTAGCAGTGTTCAAATCTTCTGATAAGTGTACTCTTTCTTCCACTTGTACTTGTTTAGAAATTGACTCCCCCTGCAACTGTTCAGGATTAGAAATGTGCTGGGAAGGAGAATGAACTGGCTCCCCTTGCACCTGTGCAGGTAATGTTTCTTTTTGGACTTGAGTTAACCCAGTCTGGTCCTCAGCCTGCTCTCTAACTTGTTCTCCTTGAAGTTGTTCAGTGCCCTGATCATGTCCAAGTGATGTCTAAGGTGTGTCCTGCCAATCCACATCAGGCACCTCTTTGGGCAGAACTCTATCCCACCTGGATAATAATCTCATGTCCATTTTTCTCATATGATTAAATTTAGACCCAGTAATCTGTTGCATGACCTCTGGAATGAGCCCAGTCAGGTATAGACTCATGATTCTAGCCAAGTTTGGTTTTTTTATTCCTTCTTTGATTTTATCAAACACAACTTCAGACCAGTCTGTGTTAATCTTGTAGAGTATCCTTGTCATGAGAGTGGACATCATGGCAGATATCCTATCATGGCCTCCTGGTTTACATAAAATTACTTTTCCCACTATCTCAGATAGAAACTTTCCTTGTTGATTCATTCTCTTTCGGTTGATGGCTGCTCCAATCTTTAGGGTTGGATCCAATCCACACCACTGGAGAGCCTCTCTTGTCTTTAAGGCTAGGACCTCTTCTTCATCTTGGATGCTAGGTAGTTGAAGAATCTTTCTTATACTTTTTTAAAGTAATTTTAATCTTAGTCCCATGAACCGTAGATTTTATCTTGAGACCAGTGGAATCCAAAGTTGCAGCAGTATAGAACACGACAACTTCTTTCTTCCAAATCTTTGAAGGTTCAAAAACAAGGTATTCCAATCCATTGTCAGCAAGAAGAGAAATCACCTGTTTGATTTCTGGCGCGGCATTGTCGAATGCAGCCCTAACTAATTCATATCCCTCATTGATGTTGTCTTTAACCTTTGGCACCATTGGAAAGATGAGAAAGCTTGAGAGAAGCGAAGAGAGATTGTCGACACAGGTTTTTAGTCTTGTAAACCTTGTAAGCGTGTCGACAGAATACATTCACGACCTATTTATACCCTCTAATGAAAGAAGGTCAAAAGTCGGGCAAAAACAGTCTAAATGTGTCAACACAGTCGGAATGTGTCGACACAAACTTCTATTATCTCGACATTAATGTTGACTACTTTGTGTCGACACCAATTGATGATATGTCGACACGAGAGATACTAAGTAGTGCATCAGAAATTATGTGTCGACTCTTTGTATAAGAGTCGACACAAAATCTATAAGTGTCGACATCATTATACTGGATGTGTCGACACTACATTTCTGGATGAGTCGACTCTTGACCCCTAGGTGTCGACACATTTTCTCATGTGTCGACACAATTTCCCTGATTAGTCGGCATGACTCCTCTGTGTCGACACTTTATCACTAAATGTGTCGACACCATTTTACTTAGCCAATTTTATGGTAAATTAACCTATGGCCAGCATTCCCAACTCAATTTTAAATTTATTGAATTTAGTTTCATCCAGTGGCTTATTAAATACATCTGCAATTTGATAATCTGTTTTAATAAATTCCAATGAGATGTCTTCTTTTTCTACATGTTCTCTAAGAAAATGGTATTTTATTTCTATATGCTTAGTTCTACTATGTGAAACAGGATTGTTTGCAATAGAAATAACACTCTTAGAATCACACAATAAATGTGTTCTACTTACTTGAATACCATAGTCCTTTAACTGATGCTGAATCCACAATAGTTGTGCACAGCAACTTCCTGCAGCCACATATTCAGACTCAGCAGTGGATATTGCCACACTAGTCTGCTTCTTACTGCTCTAGGATATCAATCTTCCTCCCAAGAATTGGCATGTACCTGTAGTACTCTTTCTATCTTCTCTACAGCCTGCAAAATCTGCATCTGAATAACCTGTTAGTAGAAAATATCCATTCCTAGGGTACCAAAGGCCTAGATTAGGTGTGCCCTTAAGATATCTCAAGATCCTTTTGACTGCAGTATAATGTGATTCTTTAGGGCAAGCTTGGTACCTAGCACAGACACATGTAGCATACATAATCTTTGGTCTACTAGCAGTGAGATATAATAGAGAGCCAATTATTCCTCTATACAAAGACTCATCTACAGGCTTACCTGCATCATCTTTGCATATTGAAATATTTGTTCCCATAGGAGTTCTCATGGTGGAGGGTGATTCCATACCATACTTCTTAATTAATTCCTTGGTGAACTTAGACTGGGATATGTACAAGCCATCTTCAGTCTGTCTTACTTGGAGTCCCAAGAAGAACTTAAGTTCCCCCATACTGCTCATTTCAAACTTCCCTTGCATAAGTTTGGCCAACTTTTTGCAAAGGTTGTTCTTTGTAGACCCAAAAATTATGTCATCTACATAGATCTGGACTAAGATTATCTTCCCTTTAGATTCCCTTAGAAATATAGTTTTGTCTATGTTACCTCTTGAGAATTTGTTCTCAATAAGGAAAGTAGACAGGGTTTCATACCAAGCCCTTGGGGCTTGCTTTAACCCATACAACGCTTTCCTAAGTCTATAGACATAACCAGGTTTAAGAGAATCTACAAAACCTGATGGCTGCTCTACATAGACTTCTTCTTTTAGATCACCATTCAAGAATGCTGATTTCACATCCATTTGGTATACTTTGAATCATTGATATGCTGCATAGGCAAGGAACATTCTGATTGCCTCCAGTCTTGCTACTGGGGCAAATGTTTGATCAAAGTCAATCCCTTCTTCCTGCTTGTATCCTTTAGCAACCAATCCTGCTTTGTTCTTCACAATTACTCCACTCTCATCCAACTTGTTCCTAAAGATCCACTTTGTGCCAATGATGTTGTGGTCTCTTGGTTTAGGAACTAACTCCCAGACTTTGCACCTTCTGAATTGATTAAGCTCCTCTTGCATAGCATTAATCCAGTGTTGGTCTTGGATGGCTTCTTCAAATTTCTTAGGCTCCAGTTGAGATAAAAAACTTGAATGCAGGACTGTGCTCAGATTTCTGCTTCTAGTCTGCACTCCTTGTCTTGGATCATCTATAATTTGATTTGTTGGATGGTCTTTTAGATGTCTTGTACCTGGAGGTAGATTTCCTTCAGGTTGAACATCTCCAGCTCCTTCATTATGCTGCACCTCTTGGTTGTCATCAGCTTCTATTGAGTCTTGTACTCCCCCTAGACAGTAGCCTTCATTTTCCAATATTTCATCTGCATTTGATGCTTCTGCAATGGAAAGCTTGTCCATCCTTTTGCTTATACTTGTTGGATTATTTGATCTACAAGGCAATTCACAGTTGATTAATCTTGTTTCATCAAATACAACATGTACAGATTCTTCTACAACTTGAGTAGTCAAGTTGTAGACTCTATAAGCCTTACTATTGATGTTGTACCCAACAAATATCCCATCTTGGGATTTGGCAGTAAACTTAGATAGATAAGACTTGCCATTATTAAGTATATAGCATTTGCAACCAAAGATCCTTAAGTAGGATAGATTTGGTTTTCTACCTTTCATAATTTCACAGGGAGTCTTTTTGTGGCTCTTGGTGATAGAAGCCCTATTGATCACATGACATGCAGTGTGTACTCCCTCAGCCCAAAAATATTTTGGAAGAGAAGTGTCACTCAATAGAGTTCTACCAGCTTCAATCAATGTCCTATTCTTTCTTTCAGTAATACCATTTTACTGTGGTGTTCTAGGTGAGGAGAATTCTTGGAAAATCCCAAAGTCTTCACATAATTTTGTCATACTTTTAGATTGAAATTCAGTGCCATGGTCACTTTTGATTTTGACCACTGTACTGTTCAGTTCATTCTGAATTTGTTTCACAAAACTAAGTAAGACACTTGGGGTTTCTGATTTTTGTCTCAGAAAGAACACCCATGTATATCTAAAATAGTCATCTACAACCACAAAAGTGTAGACCTTCCTACCTAGACTATGAACAGGCATAGGACCAAAAAGATCCATATATAAGAGGTATAAACACCTCACTGAATCCTTGTTTTTAAGGCTATGAAAGGAGGATTTTGTCTGCTTGCCCTTTTAACAAGCTGAGCATATCCCTTCCTTTATACACTTAACTTGAGGACCATTCCTCACTAACTCTTTGCTAAAGAGTTGGCCAATTATCTTGTAGTTAAGATGGGCCAGCCTCTTGTGCCATTTGACACAATGAGATGCATTATCATCAGCTACAAGACAGATAGGAGAAACTTTGTTCTCACATACAAAATCAAGACAATAAACATTTCTCTTTCTATACCCAGTCAATATGACCTTTTGATCACTTGACCTTTTGATATGACATCCATCCTTAACAAATGAAATGTCATATCCAAGATCACTCAGCTGACTTATGCTTATCAGATTATGTTTCAAACCTTTTACATAAGACACTTGAGTGATGGTAATTTTGTTTGAGGAAATGTTACCAAACCCTTTGATGATCCCTCTTTCAGATCCACCAAAGATAACTTTAGGCCCATCTTTGACGGATGTGTACTCCTTCAGCAGCCCCTTTGTTCCAGTCATATGCCTAGAACAACCACTGTCCAAGTACCATATAGGGGCATGGCAACTTGGACTTTCTTGCAATACAGAATTACTTTCCCTTAGAACCCAAGTAAGTCTTGGGTCCTTGGTTCAGGTTAGCACCATTCACATCAAAACTACCAGCAGCTCTTCTAACTGGTAGACTATTGTTCTTCCTTACACTTATGTAATGCCAGCAGTCTAAGACAAAATGGCCTCTCTTGCCACAGCACCAACATTCATATTTGTTGTATCTAGGTCTAGATATACCTTTGGCAGAAAAATTTCTGTCCAGTGCTGGTGCTGCTGCAGCTTCACCCACTGATTTCTTATAACTATTGGGTTTATGAACATGGGTAGACCTATTGGCATTAACACCCTTGTTTTTCAGAACATCAGTCTTAATATGACCATGAATATTTTCAAGATCATATTTGTTAGAAGGCACTTGTACCTTTCTAAACATAATAGGGACTTTAAGGTTTAGTGGCTGGACAGGAGCTTTGCCTTTTCTCTTGAATTGGGCAGCCCTAGTGTTATCTTTGAAGCCTAATCCTGCCTTACCCTTTTGAGCCACAAACTCATCTATTATAGGTAAGACAGATTTTGGCTTAGAGTAACTAGTCACTAAATCTTTCTCTATTCTCAGTCTGGCCTCCAGACTTTTAACTTAATCATTGTTATATTTGATTGTGCCCATCTGAATAATAGTTATATTTTTCAGTTTAGCAATCTCATTTAACTTTTGATCCAATATTTTTTCAAACTCAGATGCAGCCACCTTAAGATCAACAATTTCCTGAGCCTGAGTTTTGACTAGGTTCTTGCTTTTCTTAAGAGCCTGCAATAAGTCCCCATACTTATCTATTAACTGATGAACATCTCCTTCAGATTCAGATCCATCTACATCACTTGATGCAGATGTAGCTGATTTTGCACTAGTACTACAAACTGATTTCATAGAAGGACAATGTACCTTCCTGGGACCAGACTGATTCTGGCACATATCTTCTTTTGATCCAACCATCAGTCCCATACATTATGATCTTCTTATTCATAGATGGAGTTTAGCAATTGCATAAACTCATCTTCTTCATTAGCTGCATACAGTCCAATGTATGCTTCAGCTTCAGATTCTGACTCTGAGGAGGATTGATCTGTAAGACTCTTCTCCTTCTTAGCAACAAAGGATTTCTCCTTCTTTCCCTTTTGTTGAGTCTTCTTTCTGTCTTTTGACTCCTTCCTCTTATCTGGACACTCAGCCACCACATGTCCAGGCCTATTGCAGCAATAGCAAACAATCTTTGATGTAGTAGCTTTGTTGGGCTTGGTTCTGCTCCTCTTCTGATAGTAATCATCAACTGGCTATGATGTGGAGGGCCTTGACTTCCACTGCTTTTTCTTCAAGAACCTCTGAAACTGCCTTGTAAATGCAGCAAAATCTGCATCTGAATCACTGCTTTCTGAGTTCTTATTATCTGAATTTTCTGAGTTAACTTCAACAACTTCCTTAGGAGGTGATGGAGATATCCTCCTATTCTTTCTAGTAGCTTCAGCCTTGAAGGCCACAGACTTTTCTCTATGTTCTCCTTTTGAATTATTTTCTTCCTCCTTCCTAGCCATTAATTGCATTTCATATGATTGCAACTTTCCAAACAAGGTTGGAGGAGAAATGTCTGCCAGTTTGGCCACTTTTTTTATGGCACAAATCTTGGTGTCCCAATCCTTTGTCAAGGATCTTAGGAATTTCTCATTCAGTTCATAGGTACTGAAGACCCTTCCATAGGACATTTGTTCATTCACTATCCTGTAGAATTTCTTGTAGCATTCAGTTATGCTATCAGACTTCCCTTGTCTGAAACTCTCATATTCTTGGTTGAGCATAGACTTTCTATCTTGTCTAACTTCTTAAGAACACTCCATGTAGACAATCAAAGTGTCCCACATTTCCTTGGAGGTTTTGTAGTGAATCAGATTTTTAAATGTGGCATCATCTATAGCACTTACAATAATGTTCTGTGCTCTTTTGTCTAGTGTTGCCAGGATGATCTCATCCTTGGTCATTTCAGAATAACTCTTTGGAGTTTGAATATTTGCATCAAGAACTGATATCTTCATTGGAATGAAGGGGCCTTCCTATACTATGATATATATCCTTGGATCAGAAGCCTCCATAAACAACCTAACCCTTTCTTTCCAGATTTCAAAAATCTCTTTCCTGCAGATGGGTAATTTCATTGACCCTAGTTCCTTGTGATTCTCTCCAGAACCCATTTTCTTGATTCTTGATTCTGCCTTAGGGATCTAACTCAGACTGTTAAGTCCTTCTTTGAGTAACCTCCCTCTGATACCACTTGATAGTTATACTTTCAAGACCACCTAAACACCTAGAGGGGGGTTGAATAGGTTCTAATGCTTGTTTTAACTTAAGGCAGAATATAATTACTGACTATAAGAGAATTCAGCAAACACTGTAGCAAACACAACACAGTAATCACAAATATGCACACATCACAGATTGCACACAGATTTATAGTGGTTCCCCAAGATCTGGGTACATCCACTTTCCCCCTTCACCTATCTAGCAGTGTGCTAGATTCGGCCTAACTTCCTTCTTTATCTCAGATCCTTAGATCCTACACCTCAGAACCCTGAAAGATTCCTACAACTCAGAACCCTATAAGGTTCCTACAGCTCAGGCAAACCAGCCCTACCTCAGCCTTGCCACAAGGCCTACAACTCAGAGAAATACCTTCTCCTACACTCAGGCATAAACAGCCCTACCACTCAGAGAATACCTCTCCTACACTCAGCCTTTATAATCTAGGCTTACAACTAAGATCTATACAAATAGATCCTACAGAAATTGAAATTGAAGTTATATAATATCTTGCCCCTGTTGAGAGAGAAGGGACAAGACTGTTCTTGATCAGCTTCTAGAAAAACCTGATGGATGAAATCAACTGGATCTTAGCTTTCTTCAAAGCTTCTTGAATCTGAACTTAATAAACCTGTGATAGCTTCCTTCTTGTCTTCAAAAATGGCTGGATCCCTCTCTATCCAACACCTTTGATGATACTTTAGAATTCTTGAAAGAATTCTACTTAGACTGATCCTGAGCGGTTGTACACATTAGAATGTCTTTTTAGATCTTCTCACGAAGATCTTCTTCTGTGCCTTGCACTTTCTTAATCAGAGATCTTATCTCCCAATAGATGATTAATGTGTCGTTGTGTATGTTCAAAATTATTTTTCCTTCTTCTAAATCTGTCTATTTATAGACTTCATCCTTGGTAACCGGCTGATCCGGTTTCTAACAAACTTCTGACAAGTCTGACAGCTTCTGTCAACCTGTTGTAACTCATAGCTGTTGTAAGACCCCCTTTTTTTCTTTTTAAACCACCGGGTCTTAGCCCAGAATTGCCGCTTTGCGGTGGCACCGACTCACGGGAAGGCCGCCACTACAAAACGCCAATTCTGTCGGCCCTTTTCGATCACAAGAGAGGAAAGTAATTAAACATAAAATGTAAACAAGTCCACAGAAACATGTAAACAAAAGTGAAATCACATTCAGTCCATCAGTAGATAATAACAGGAAATAGATAATAGAAGTACTGCAAGATACGGTTCAGATGAAATATAGATAAACGGGCTCGAGCCCGGTACATCAGAGTCCTCACTACAAGTCACTCATCGCGGAAGCTATAAAAATACTAATCACTCACGGAGCTGGTCGCAGGTGCACCGGTGCTAGACTGTCCCACCTCCATGCACACCTTACTCCGCTGGTCCCTGGATTGCTGGTCCCTGTTTCCCATCCGGAGCTCCTGTAATGTTGTGGTTCGAAAACCATTAGTCATAAAGACTAAGCCATATTGTCCCCTACCCCTCCCCCCTACGGCTCCTAAGCACCGAGCGGAGAGGAGGAAAGGGAAGGTACAAAGGTGGAGAATAATCAAGTAGGTGACAGGGGAGTTTTTCTAAAGACTATCTAGAACAAAGTACATCTAGCAATTCTATGGTAGAAGTGGTAAAGAAGAGAAGTAGTAAGTAGCAATTGTATAAAAAGGAAGCTAGAGAACAGTAAGTAAACAAGCAAGTAAATAAGTAGGTAAGTAACCTTAACTTATATGAATGCCCATACAAACTTATAAGTTAAGGGGTCTTCTGCAAGGCTCCCATCGTATAAAAAGTCTCATACCGATTTATACGTTGGAGTGTCGGTTGTATGCAAATATGAGTGTAGTGATATGCTATGCCATGATTCATGCAAGTGCAACACACGCACACGACTCTATGCGCACAGACCTTTAGTTCCCCCTATTCGGGCAGCTATCTTCACTCCCAGGAACCTCCGTAGTGGAAAACGGAGATAGTGGGTCGGGCCCCCCACTCCTAGACGGGTATCCACACTACCGGGCCTAGCCCTTCCGTACGCCCCTAGAAGAACACAACCTAGAGTATCCGCGTACTACTGCTGGCTGTACCCACAAGACTTTCTTTGGCTAAGTGTCCCACACCGCCAAGTCAACATACCGATGCCGGTGTGAACGACAATCAGATATCGAAGACCCACCACCTTTATTCTGTACTCCAACCCTCGAGCCCTCGGCTCCCCGGACTGTCCCGTCCGTGCATCTACCTTCAGAGCTACCGTCTGAATGGCAACCAAACCAATTATTCTACCTTCCTAGCTACTGAGGTGCGTGTATGTGCAACCTTAGTTATACTAGTTGCTCTTTTAATTTATTATTCCTATGGTTTACATTAGCCCAGGACTGCCCCGACATACCCCGTGAAGGGCTCTCAAAGGGCACTAGGAACCAAGACGGCAGCATTACGGCCCAAAGTTCCCTTTCGCAAGCCACTTATTGTTATTGGTTGATCTCCCTTAACCTGATCCCCTTTAAGTTACTTTAGATCTAGCCCTAGCGTATTAAGATTCTTCCACTGCTACTCGGGGTGGACAATCTTTCGTCGTTCCCGTACGCCACTTAACCTTAACCAGTCTCGCACTCTACCTATCCCGACCCCAATAATGGACTTAGTCTTAGCTTGCCCTAATCAACCAGCAACTACCAAAATTCCATTACCCAAGTTTATTATTACTCTAGTTCAGTTTCTGTGGTTTTACTATATGCAGACCATCCTAAGTTACATGAGGAGTATAAGGGGAGGTACTCCAATTTGTCTTCCGAATCTCCTATAATATTTACTGGAGGTCTATCGTGACATAATATAGCTAAAACCAAGATTTCCAAATTTTCCTATTTATCGGGCATTTAATTTATTTATTCTAAGATTCTGAATGCCCTAGTATGAACATGAAGTGCACTAACGAGTCAACAATAAATCATCATAAAATCAGTAAAAATCATATGAGACATTTAAACAACAATTCCAAGTTTTTAGAAACTTCAGAGGTGTCTAGGCCTACATTTCCTAATTTACCATTTTAGGCCACTTTTACTATATTATGAAGGAAGTACTGTAAATATATATCCAAAAATCCCAAGACAATTATAGAAGCTATATAGTGACCTAAAACCATCATAAACCAAGTACCATAATTTTTTATCCAACATTTGAACTCTGAATTTATTTTAATGCAAGGTACTAATTTTCTTAACTTAATGAAGGAGGTACTGTTTTTAGTCATCTAAAATTTTAGAGAAAATTACAGGGTGACTATCATAATTTGAAACACTCACTGACCCAATGTCATAATTTTTTAAATAGTAATTGGATATTATTTGTATTTTTGACTCCATGTCACGACTAGTACGTTAAAGAAATATGTACCAGAAATAATCAGTTAAAATTTCCAAGAAAAATACAGAAGGTATAACAGGCTATAAGATGCCTTAATCCAAGATTTCATAATATTTCAGTGAACAGAAATTCCATAATCATCAAAATAAATATCTAGGGCACAATTAGAGTTGTAAATGAAGTACTGTATAAATTAACCCAAAAATCTCGAAAATATTATATCGTGGCTATTTTGACCACAAAATCCCTTTGCCCAAATTTTACCTGATTTGAAGTTCATTAGATAGCTTAACAATTCAAATTAATGTTGGTGACCTAAACTAGGGTTAGGATTTTAGGTGGCCTAGCTGTCTCCAAATACCCTAAAATTTTGTCCAGAGAACTATACTGGCCCTATGGTCCTCTGCACCAAATTTTAAATCAGTCCAAATTCATTTGACCCCATGACCTTCACAACCCCCCCAAAACCATTAAGGGATTTTCCCTAGGGTTCTAGGGCTACCCTACACCAAACCACTCCAAACTCCCTTGCAGGGTGTGTTATGCCCTAAAAAGTCAGTGACCAAAATATCAGCCCCTGTTGAGGCGATATGGCCACTCAAATACCAAGGGGGTGTTTGATCCTAAATTATCCTATAAGGATCATCCTAGGGTTGAACACAACCCTATTCAAAACATCTCCAAATGAGATGAAATTTTTACCAGAACCTTATGATAAACCTAGGGACCACTCACAAAAATTTGGGAGGGTTTGAAAGTCATTTAGCCATCTAATTAAATTATGCTTGGATTATGGAATTTTCCTAAAAACTATAGAAAAATATTTTCCAAAAATCCTAATTTTTGGATAGCACCTAGATATAGGTAAGATTAGGCCACACCCCAAATTTCAAGTCATTTTGATGACTGGATTGGAGTGGGGAATTTTTCTAATGTCAAGACAGTCCTATGGATAGACCTCACCAAAAAGGGTGTTGTGGTCTAACCAGGACTCCAAATCGAGTGAAACCAATTTTGAATTAAACTAGACTTCAAGGGCTACATTATCTATGTTGACCACTTTTTAGGTTTCAGCCCCTACGGGCAATACTTTTTAGTTTAAACCTAGTGTACAGTAAAGGGAATTAATTAATATATAGTATAATAAAATGTTACTGTTCATCTTCTCCTTTAGCCCGAACCAGCAACCTAAAAAGGTCTTGAAACCTGTAGCTTTTCTAAAGCCATTTCCTGGCCACCTAGCCGTCTCCCTGGCCGGCCACCACCACCACCACCTCTGTTGAGGTGAGGGCTACCGTCGGGCGGCGGCACGGCCGCCGGAGAGGCGGTTTCCGGTGAACCCGCCACCATGAAATTTTTGGAAAACCATGGAAACGCTCACCCGATCTGGCTCTTTTGAGCCCGATATCTCTCCTAACGATTTCTAAGATCTATCCGCAGAAGAAGAGGGAGGGGAGGACCTTGTTCGCGGGCTGGAGGCGTGCAGACCGTCGGGAAGCCATTTGCGCGGTGGTGGCGTCGCCGGAAATTCTTCAACGGCAAGGGGAGGAATCTGAATCCGTTTGATCGAGCGTGTAACCTTCTCCTCTTGCTCTTAGGAGTCTTTTATAGATCAGTAAGTGGGGAGGGGAAAGGATAAAACGTTCATGGCCATTAATATTTCTCTTAATAACATTTCGGTTATGGTAGAGGTAGTTGAAACGCTGGAAACGAAGAGGTGTTTGCCAGGTGGCGATTTCCTATTGGACCAACATTTCCTTATTTTATTAAATAATTAGAGTAGGAAACGGCCCATAAATACTCCTGGTGTAACTTCCCATAATCAGAATTGATTACGACGTCGGTTATCGAAATTTCCAGTCCGGCTGACATTTCGGCCTTGGTCACGGGCATGACACATAGGTCACGGGCGTGACAGGCCCAGGTGGACAATTCTTAGTTCGACGATCGTCAAACTGAGATCGACGATCGTCAAAGGGTGGTCACGCCCTAGGTCACGGGCGTGACAAATGGGTCACGGGCGTGACATGGTCATCAGGCAAATTCTGCGCTCGGCGATCGTCTCGCTCAGATGGACGATCGCCGAAGGGGGTCACGCCCTTAGTCACGGGCGTGACACCTGGGTCACGGGCGTGACAGGGCCATGACGCAAATTTTGCGCTTCGACGATCGTCCCGCTGAGATCGACGATCGTCGAAGGTGTCACGCCCTAGGTCACGGGCGTAACACATAGGTCACGGGCGTGACAGGCCCGGGTTGAAAATTCTGCGCCCGACGATCGTCTCCCTGAGATCGACGATCGTCGAAGGAGTCACGCCCTAGGTCACGGGCGGGACTGGTCGGTCACGGGCGTGACCAACCTGTGACCCGAAATCTCGGTCGATGTATTTCAATTTTTGGGCTTCCTAGGGTTCTGTCACGACCAACCGACTCCTAGGGGTCTAGCCGGAAATGGGATGTTACAGCTGTCAAGTCTTCAAAAAGATCTTGTGTCTTTGTCTTTGTCAGCAAAGCGTCGAGACTGTCTATTAGAAAGTGTCGAGACCATCTGTCAATATATGTCGACATAAGTGACTTAGGTGTCGACACAACCTTTGATGATGTCGACATGTCTGCCTTTATGTCGACTCAACTTCTAGATACTGCATCTAGAGAATGTGTCGACATAGAGCATTTGTGTCGACACAAACACTTCATCATTCTCCAGCAACTAACTTGGTCTAGACTTTGCAGTGTGTCGACACAAGTCCTGTGTGTCGACACAGTTGATGTAGACACAGAATATAGTGTGTCGACACAGCCTCCAGGTGTCGACATAGCTGTTGTCGACTCTGCCTCTGTATGTCGACTCAGTATTCTGGTGTCGACACACGTGTTGTCGACAAGCAATTCTGTGTGTCGACACAGCCTCCCAGTGTCGACACAGTTGATGTTGACTAAACTTCTGTGTGTCGACACTGCTTCCCGGTGTCGACACAATTGTTGTCGACTCTTTTTCTCTATGTCGACACAGCCTTCTTCAAGTGTCGACACAATCTTTCTGAAGTGTCGACACAGCTTCTTCTGGTGTCGATACATGGACTTAGAATAATTTTCCTGTATTTTAGTACATTCTTCACCTGCACATATCAACTCAAAATAACATCAAATACACCTTGATGTATATCATTGAGCTAAGTTAGGCTTCTACAAATCAGGTACACATTTTCCAATGTACCCAACATCTTCTTTAAATCTTTGTGTTTGCACAAGTGAGTTGTCTCAATTTCAAAAATGAAAGCTCTGAGAAGATGTAGAAATGAAGGCTCCAGACGGTGTATTTTGAATTTCTCAAAGTCTGAGCCTTTTATAGAAAAATCAGTACCGTCGGTGGTATCTCGATATCGCGAGCGATATCAACTCGTGTGCATCGTGGTTAGTTTGTATAGGATCACGACTGACATCATTGTTGCTACTGCTAGCAGTATCTTGATACCACCTACGGTATCTCCTCTTTACTTTTGCCATCCAAACCTTTTCTAGATTATAGATGACATCATTCTCATTCCGAAAAGGCGTCGACTGTTTCATATCTCTTTTTGGATTGAAAGTTATGGCCATTTGAAGTTCAGCATGCAAAACTCACTCTTTTGCTTTTTTCCTAAAGTGTACACACCCTTGATCATGCCCCTGACCAAGGACTTATCTCCTCATTCAACCTGCACAACCTGCACACTATAAACACACAAGAGTAGATTAAATACATCATGGTATTTGTTATTCTCAAACTAAGAGATATAGAATGCATGCTCTAATAATCTCCCCTTTTTGATAATAACAAATACATGTATGAAAAATTAGTAAATATAAGAACATTTGTGTTTATAGATATGTGTGGTTAAATATATGCATGAATAATAGGTATATAACATTTAAAACACAAATACATACTTTTCTAAAATGAATGCTCCCCCTACAGAAGTGTTTCCTATATATTTTACTCCTCCTAAATATCCATTCCACTAAATTTAATCTCCCCATTTTGTTATTAGCAAAAGTGGGTAGGGATCAGTGTATACCTTTTAATATTGATTAGGGGCAACTTATTGGAAAAATAGTCATGATCGAGCAATTGGATACTATATGCACCTACTATGAATTCTCCCCTATATAGATGCTTCTTATGAAAAAATTTAATGTACTCCCCCTAAATTATTAGATTTATGCAATTTATTCTCCCCTTTTGGTATTATCAAAAGAGGGTATTAGGTGAGTGCATGCAATAAGAATTAATGCATTCTATATAGAGAAGAAAATAGGATGTAAAAATTATTTTTTGAGAAAAATTTGAGCATGATGGAGCATAAAGTAGTTAGTAACATAGCTGAAATAATAAAGTAATCATTATTATTTTAAGATATCACTTGTTGAAAAAGTAGACATGGATGAGCATTAGTAGAAATCACATCAAAAACTTTAAAGTATTCATTCTTTTTTTAAGATACCACATGTTGAGAAAATAATTAGTCAAAATTAAGCACAAGTGGTAAGTATAGAAAATATAATAAACACTCTTAAAAATAAAACATCCTTTTAGAAATAAGATCATATAAAAGATAAATAGTTTTAGCCTGATGTGAAGATGTTTTCAATAAAAACTCAAGAGATGCGATTATATTGAAATTTTGCAAGCATGATTTCAAAATATCAAAAAGAAATATGAACTATAATGTAAACTAATTTGTATTTCAAGTAAAAATAAACATTATAGTGGTCATGCTTAGTCATCTAGTGCATTTACTTTAGTTTGTAGAGAATTATGTAGATATGTATAAGATCCAATTCTCATGAGTATGAGTTTTATGAAGGATAATGATGTGTACAAAATAGTGTTATGACAAAGTATATAAGTGAATTAATCAAAACACATGATAATATATATTGAAATAACACAGTATTAAAATACATAAATAAAATTATTTTTACAATATTTCAATACACATGTATACACAGTATAACTACCAAGGTACTTCATATACACAATGCTCATTAAGACTTATCAGGGAGCAGAGTAGTGCTTGGTGGATTACTTTTTTTTATTATTTTTTAACTTTTTATTTTATTTTGTGATCCTGTGTACAAAAAGAAGTGGTGAATATTTTGTTTGCTACAAGACACTTTAAAATTCTCTCCAAAGTGCACAATCTCACAATACTCATTAAGACTTATTAGGAGGGTGAGTAGTGTTTGATGGAGTTTTCCTTATCATTTATTATATGCTTTTTAGGCTTGTGACCAAGGACTTCGAGTTTACTTATTTTGCAAATAATATCATTTAATTTTTTTAAACCACTTTTTTCTAATGAATAAGTGCATGAAGTTTAAAGAATTGAAATAATCAATTTAATGTGGTATATGCAATCTACTTATGCATTTTAATTATTATATTATTACACTAAAAAATCATGTGAGTATAAGATAAACACTGTAGGTTATCAAAATAAGTGATTGTGTAAAATTATTATCAAACATAAAATATTACTCATACTTAGAGGTATGCTAAAAGATTATACACATATTTTCTACAATCAATTTTATTGCACATAACAAGATAATATTTAAGACATGACATAATCAAAATAATGTTTAAAGAAACTTGAAAATTAAATTAATCGTTGTATTTAATTTTTAATTGATATAATTACTCATCCTTGATAATGACAATGAATAACAAATAGTTTTTATGATTTTTAAGTTTTATAAAAAAATTCAAAAACATAAAACACACAGAAAATGATGATAAAATTATTTTTTGTTCTTTGAAATAATTTTATAATTTTATAATTGATTTTCAAATATTTTAAAATTAAATATTTTTTTGAAAAACATAGAAGTCTTTAAAAAATCTATCAGTAGTATGATCTTCTACACCAAATAAAAATACAGAAAGAAAGAAAAAATAATAATTTTATGTTATCTCCAGCGTTAGTACTAACATGTGTGCTAGTCACAGAATATGTTATACTGCATAAAAACATGATTTTTGATAATTTTTCATTCTAATTTTTATTGATTCATATTTTCTAACATAAGTGACACCAAATATCACAAAGAGTTTTGAATAAAAAAATGCGAATAAAAGATTTTTTTTATAAGGTATCAAAAAAGGTTATATTTCAAAATACTTATATCAAAATCATGAATGCCCAAATAAATATAGTATGAAAAACACAAGATACACATGTTCAAACCAATATGCATGACATAAATAATCATAATGTGTAAAATAAAGTTCATGCAAATAATATTCTATGAGTATTCCCTAGATTAAATTACTCGCGTTATATGTTTTCACTCAAGCCCCATACTAAGTGATGGATGATCATGAAGAGCTAGACATATGTCGTAGGTTGGGGTGTTAATCTCATATGCATACAAAGAAGACACTCAATCTTGCACTCTTCCCCCCCCCCCCCCCCCCAGTGCCTCGCAAGGCCCCACTAGAACCCTCCCTAATTTAGAACAAGACATGACTTAGAGGTTAGATCTCTAAAGCACATAATCCTACGCCCCAGCTAATATGAGATACAAACTAGGTGTAAATAATCATGGATATACTAAGCGTTTAAGTGTAAGAAAGAATTCACAAACTATGTGTTTATTTGATGTTTAAAATTATAATAGATTTAAATGTCACGTAGTTATCATGAATTTCAAATCTCAAAAACAAAATTCTTAACTCATCGTGGCAATATAAGATAACTAGCATGGATAATAATATTAATTAGATGATAATGCATGATTATCATAAATGAACTTTTAATTCATCATATAGATTTTATGTATTCATGATTTTCAATTTTTCACCTTTACTTTAGCTTGACATTCTAAATATTATTCCTAGAGTATACATTAAATTAAGCATATACTAAGAGGTGATGCTAGGATGATGAGTTTTGAATGTAATATAATGCTAACTATGATAAAATTCAATATATAAATTTGATTTGAAGATTATATTGCATGTATTCAAAAATTGAGTTTCAAACTAATAGGCCTAGAATTAAGTGACTAAGCTTTCTATTTTATTCTAGGGTCTACAAAAGAATGGGATACATGTAATCATAAAAACACAATGCATTCTCAAAATGATTTTTGAAATCAATAATCTTTATTTCAATTAAATTTATAGATCATTAATTTTTCAATATTATATTATATGATATTTTGAAAATATAACTATAATTAAAATAAATAATCTTTTGCATCATTACAAACATATGGATATCACAAAATGATAAGATTCAATATATATAATTTTTATTGCATGTATTCAACATAGAGTTTTGATTTTTCATAGACCTAGAATTAAATCATTAAACTTTTTGAAATATTTTTTAATATGATTAGTTTTAAGGTCTAGATAAAAGTGAGATGCATGCAAACAATTGTGAAGCATATTCATACACCAAACATAATATCAATATCCACTATTATGATTCATAATTTCTAAGATTGGTAGAAATAGTCAATTTATGATTAATTCTTAATAAATCATGAATTGTGATATATGATTAAAGTGAATTTAAGAATGTGATATCAGTTTAATTGTAATAGATCATTGTGTTGTATGTGAAGATCGTAAATTTTTTAATAGTCAATTTAGAAACTTGTGAATTTTATCTTTTAGTTTAAGAAGATTATTTATAAGCATAAGATTTCAAAAATGATTGTAAAATAATTGTTATCCTTTACATTGAATTAAATGCTTAATATATAATTCTTTTTAGCTCAATTAAATCCATTTTTAAAATGTTTTTTAGTAATCATGATGATATCATTTAAGATATTCAATGTTCAATTTATAAAAATATTATAAGGCAATTATAGGCAACGAATTTAATAAGTATGGATGCTAGAAAATAAGATACATAAGCCACTTAAAATTTAAAAATAATATGAATTATTATTTAATTTCATTCAATTTGATTTATTAGAGAATTTAGGCTTAATATGTGAAAGTCATATATCAAAATATATAAAGTGACCAAAATACGTGTTGACTCAAAAACAAAAACAAAAGTACAAAAAAACTATTTTTTATTTTTTAACATTTTAGCATTTTATTAAGTAGATTTTATGTATTTCATTTTAGATTTATTTCTATTTCACACAAGTGATTGTATACTAATGAATAGGATATTTAGGTATCCAAAGAGGATAGAGTGTGATGGTTCCTTTAGGCACCCAAATATAGCATGTTGGCTTATAAAAAGACAAGTATGAATGTGCCCTTTCAAGTGCAGTTGATGTGTCATTTTTAATTACGGATCTCCATTCGTACCTTTGTTTAATATTTTATAATTCAATTTTCCATGATGATTTGTAAAAGTGATATTTATAGGAAACTTGTTAACATTTAAATTTGTGTTGGGAGAGGAATTCTTTTGTAAATCATGTTGATAGTTTTTTAGAATTTGGTTTACAAATATTTGGTGTTTTACAATCCCTTTGTTTTTCTTTGGCAAAATATTAAAATTCATATTCAACTTGCTTTTGGATTTGGCTTGATATTGTAGATTTATGTTTTGTGAATTTTTATTTATAATTTCTTTTAGCAAGTTGATTTTTGTTTCCAATTCTTTATTTTTAATCTTAAGATTATGTCAAGCTTTATTATAAGCGAGTGTGCTATTTTTAAGAATTTAAGTTATAGAATTTATACGAGTTTCATAATTATTTCTCAATTCTTCAAATGTTTCATTCATTTCCTTAATTTCAATTTTATTATTTTTGCACATATCACAATCACTTTTCAAAATAGATTTTTCTAAACATAATTTTTCATTGTTCTTTTATAAAAGAATGTTCATTTTCAAATATCGTGAATTTTTCTTTAAATATATTACAATCAATACAAGGTGTAGAGATTTTAAATTACGAGCAAGAGGGAGAACTAGACATATGAAATTTTGATTCTACATTAACACTTGCTTTTAAACTTATATTTTCTAAATATAATTTTGAATTAACAATTTTCAATTTCTTAATTCTTAGCAATTTCAAGCATGTGATGTGTTGAAATAGAATTTATAACAAAAAAAGGAAAATTTGATTTTCTTACAACACTTTTGGATGAGGCATGATTTGAACATATAGTTCATTTGACATCTTCATCGTCCTCTTCCATTGATGAGATTTCATCTTCCCTTTCACATGATGTGTTCTCTTCTTTCATTTCATTTGATGTGCACTAAACAGATCTTTCAATGGAGGAGCTTTCTTGAATACGTATGCAAGCATGCATATTCTCCATATCTTGTACTTATTTGATTCCTGTAGATAGAGAATCATAAGTTTCTTCAAGAAATTTTCAGATTTCATAAGTAGTAGGAAACAGATATATAAGCTCAAATATATGTTGATCTAGTGCACAAAATAAACTATTTATAGATTTCACATTTAAAACCATTTCATTTTTATTTAACATACTTGGGGGCTTTTCAATAGTAATATTCCAAACTTTTTCATCTAAATAATTAAGAAAAATTTTCATTAGATTTTTTCACCCTTTATAGTTTTCACCCATAAATAATTGTGGTGCTAAAGATTTTCATTTAATAAAATTTCATCCCCTCTTGTGGTTGCGAGATCATAAACACCATTATTTTAGATTGTGGAGTCGTTTTGGAATAATTTCGCTCTGATACTACATGTTGGATCTTATGATGCCCTTAGAGGGGGGTGAATAAGGGCTTTATTGACTTTAATACTTAAAAAATATTAGAGTTAATTAATGAAGTTTCAAAATATTTTATAAAAAAATATATTTAAATATCTTAGAAAATATTGCATTGAAGATTAATTTTAGAAAATGGCATAATTCAATATTTCTTCACTACCTCTGGTGTTAAGTGTTACCATCGGGCGCTAGTTCATAGATATTAAATTCAAGCATTTATATCTTACAAAAAATGAATCTTCCAATATATTTAGAGTTAAAGCTTTTAGAGAATATATTGAGATATGTGAATCTTCAAAACATTTATGACATGGAAATAAAATCAAAATAAGAATACAATGAGATACGTGATTTTATTTCTTCAGAATTGAATAAAAAATATTTGATTTCTATAATGCTCGAAATAGAGGCGAATAGAAAAATCTTTTTTTGATGATTCATCTGTCCTTCTCCCAAGTACCAGCTCGGTATAGTCTATCTTACCCAAGATATGACATCTAGCCTCCCCTAGATTTAACCTCAACCTAGTCATTGCACGCAAAGTGGCGAATTTCCCTCTAAGCTGCATAAGGACCTAGTCGTCACAAACAAGACAAATTTCCTACGGAATCCTTCCTCGGAATCCGACGTTCTCCCCGAACGATTTCTCCACTCCAATTACAAAAAGATAAAAAAATGATTATAAGATAATGAAAAATATAAGAGAAAATTCCCTAGGACGAAGGTGATGTAAAGGTTGGCGTTCTTGATGCATTCGACCTTTGTGTAGAATATGTGTGTAGCCTTCTACTTCAAAATCATCTTTCAATGTTTGTGTTTGCACAAGGGATTTATCTCAATTTCAGAGATGAAAGCTCTGAGAAGATGTAGAAATGAAGGCTCTAGAAGGTGTTTTCTGAATTTCTTACAGTCCGAGCCTTTTATAGAAAAATCGCTACCACTATTGGTATCTCGATATCACGGGCAGTATCATCTCGTGTACACCATTGTTGGTTCGTGCAGGATCATAGCTAACATCATTGTCACTACTGCTGGTAGTATCTCGATACTGTCTGCGGTATCTCCTCTTTACTTTTGGCATCCAAACCATTTCCAAATCGTAGATGACTTCGTTCTCATTCTAGAATGGTATGGACCGTTCCATAACTCTTCCTGAATTATAAGTTATGACCATTTGAAGTTCAGTATGCAAAACTTGTCCTTTTATTTTTTTTTAAAGTGTACACACCCTTGATCATGCCCCTGATTAAGCACTTGTCTCCACATTCAACCTGTACAACCGGCATACTATACAAAAAAGCCTAGATCAAATATATCATAGTATTTATTATTCTCAAACCAAGAGATACGGAATGCAGGCTCCATAATCCTCATCTGGCGGGCCCTCAAAGCAATGAAAGTTGTTGGCCCCCCAAGAAAGACGCTCCAACATGTGAGCCAGCACCTTTGGTGAGGGGGTAGCTGGAGGGCGGCGAGTTAGGAGGTGAAGAGTTGGGGAAGCCCGACTCGTACCATAAGTTTGGAATGGGGTAGAAGCTCATGGACGGTTATGGGCAGGCGCTACTCTCTTGTGACAAGAAATCACATCGAGCACTCTTTCCACTCTCCTCACTCCTGGACTGAACAGGGGCATGCCGAAGAGGATGCCTACTCCATATCCTATGGGTTATATGCCGCCAAGACGCCGATGAATATAATAGGCTGACCCTAAAGGAGCTAGCTTATGAGAGCTCGCGGTCCCAACTACGCGCCACCAAGCTCGCACATATGGTCGCGCTAAGGGGCATCAGTTTCAATAAGAAGTTCAATAATATCGAGACTGTGAAAGCGTTTGCTGAGTAGAAGGTCCTCGATCTTGATCACAGCTCGATTTGACGGAGCACCATCTCACCAAACACTCTGGTGGTGTGGTAAGTCATCTTATTTTGCTCTCCTTTCTCCTTTCTTCTCGAACTCATCCCAAGTTCCCTCTCTGCAGGATGCTGAGATCGATGGACATTGTACGATCCAATAATGTGTAGTTTTATTTAATTTCATAAAAGCCCTTATTCACCCCCTCTTCTCTAAGGGTGATGTAAGATCCTACAATAACGAAGCCTTATACAGGCCTAAGCCAATTCCACCAAATTGGGGAAATCTGTCGTAAAATTGTGACTTCCATCATGGACATGACCATAGAATGGAAGGCTGCTACATGTTGAAGATGAAGATCGAGCACCTCAGCCAACAAGAACTTTGTGAAAGATTTTTACTAAATTAGGACCCAAACTAGCACGCGCACTAGGCTGATAACTCAACATAGGACAACGTTGTACCCTAGCATGGATAAACTGAAGACCCCAAGCAAGGGGGCTCTCCCCTAGTAGAGAACGCAAAACTTGCGCCTCATTTACACATAGCCTCACCTTTTTATCATTATTATGCTTTGTTTTGTTGTAACAAACTACTGACACACACATATAAGCTTTGATTATCTACACTACTAAAACTACTTCTAACTTTGCTAAAAGTATAGATCTCATGAAGTAAAATTCTTATGGATAAAATCATAGACTCGATTTCCAACACCAAGCGATAGGCTCTCCAACTTCAGGAAGCACGGCTCGCCTATAAAGCAAAACACCCCGCTCCCACACTGTAAAGCATCACGCTTCCGCATTGTAGAGAACCTACTCTTGCGGTACAGGGCATCATTCCCCCACACTGTAGAGCACCCACTTCCGCGTTGCAGAGCACCTCGCTCCCATGTTGTAGGGTACCCCGCTCCCGCATAATAGACCATCACGCTCCTCTATTGTAGAGCACCCGCTCCCACATTGTAGGGCATCATGCCCCCGTACTGTAGATCACCTGCTCCTGCATTGTAGAGCACTTCGCTTACACACAGTAGGGAACCTCGCTCCCATGTGGTAGAACATCATGCTCCAGTACTGTTGAGTACCTGCTCTCGCGTTGTAGGACATCATTCCCCCACGCTTCAGAGCACCCGCTTCCGCATTGCAGAGCACCTCACTCTCATACGACAGAGCTTCCCACTCCTATGTTATAGAGAATCACGCTCCCATGCTATAGAGAGCACCTACCCCACGTTATAAGCATCATACCCCCGCACTGTATAGTGATCACTCCTGCGTTGTAGAGCCTCATGCTATTGTTCTATAGATCACCCACTCCCGCATTATAGATCACCTTGCTCCCATGCTGCTTGGGCACCTCGGTGTTGTCAGGGCCTGCCCTACCTCATGTTTATTAGCGGTTCGAAGCATCTGCCCTTCATCATCTCTCTATGGATATAACCCAATGACCTCCCACTACCACAGCACGAAGTTCTTCCCTTGGACCTTGTAGTATGCCATGACACTGCTAGAGCATGCCCCCTTGTAGTCGCCCAGGTTTGAAGGTTCGCCCTTCACCTCCTCAGCTAGGACAATTTGTAGCATAGTGGCCTTGACCTCTCACTACCGCAGCTCAAAGCGTCCTCCCTTCACCTGCGTAGAAGGTTACAACATTGTCAGGGTTTCATCCCCAAGCCACTTGCATCAAATAATAGTGTTGGCACCACAAGAGCTAAGTCGATACATAAGTAATGTTCCAAGCCAGAACAATCCATGAATAATAATACAAAGTTCAAAAAGTGTCTAAAGTGCTACAACAATGTACCAAGCAACCAAGAGGTACAAAGGTACAAAGTACAAACACAACTACATAATACAAATGTGCCAAGGTACAATAAATATAGAGCATCGTCCTCAAATCTGCTGCCACCGACACTGTCGTCGACTCAACCACATCAAACTTCTTTATTCCACAAGCGTTAGATTTCTGAATCCTCCACGATAATCGGACGAACCATCATCCTCAAATCGCCTTTAATATAGTATAAAGTTATTATTGCGGTCTAACACAGTGCTCCTAAACCGGTCTGGATGTGACCGTCTTAGCCCGAGAGCGGTCGAACACGCAGTAAGTCACAAAGTAAGAAAACAAGTGCACAAGGCAATTTTAACGTAGAAAATCTCTCAACCTGGTAAAAAACTTCGTGACTGGGTTTGTGTCAGTCAAACTCAATAATCAGCTTCATGTTTAAACTTGTTTGTAGAATCGAGGGCGATAAACCGCTCCTCGTTACACTTTGGAGTTGAGCGAATCTTTGGCCCTCGGCGGGCAACAGGCTACTCCACGCAAGGCTTAGCTTTCACAATCTTAGTGCAACAACGGGCGCGGAATGCGCGGAATGAGATTGGAGCGGGCTTGCTAGAGGCTGTACGAAAACGAGGATTTCATCCTGCAATGGGAGGAGTGTCTTCTTCTTGATTATGTTGCGTACTTAGCCGAATTTCTGGTGGAGTGGCGGTGACTCGTACGAGCATTTTGGTGGAGCGATGGCTCGCAGGATAATTCTAGTTGATGGGCAGTGGCTCATAAGAGAATGCTGACAGAGCTCTGGCCTGAGAAAGAAGAAAACACGAATGAGAAAAGGTGAGAAATGAGGAGGCGTCGGGGCTTTTTATAGACTTCGAGGGTAGTTATGGTGGTTATCCGTCTATCCGCACACCATAACTTCCCTCAAATCACAATTTGCAGGCCACCAAGTGCATAATTCAAGGCGGATATAATCACATAATGTTTACTGAATGTAGGACGCCACTAAGATCATGGTCCCCCCACTAACGACGGTGGATATGCGGGTGGTTTCCCGCCCATCGAACGGTCATGAAGATGGCAGACCAATCGCGCGGCGGTACGGCCAATGGGAAGCACCACTCAGGGCGAGGGAGGCGGTCGACCCCCACTCTACGGGCGACTGATTTAGGCGTCTTCCGCCAGCGCGATGCTAGCCAAAAGAGGGGGGTGACCGACCGGGGACGGTAGAGGCTGGTCGCGGCCGACCGCGGTGCTTGGTTGGAGTGCAGGGCACATCGTCGTTCGGGAGGCCGACCGTAAGGTGCATCCGACTAGAGCTGGTAGATGCAGAGCGCGGACGACCAAGGTTGTCTGGCCGGAGGGCTTGGAACAACCGGCTGCGACCCACAACCCTACGCGACTGTAATGGCTGCTGCGAGCGCCCACCTTGGGTGCACAAGGGCGTGCGCACCTCTGCGTGCGCGCACTGCTAAATGTGTGGTTGGTGCGCGCCACGCACACTACTAGGTGCATGCAACACACCCCTTTGCCTGCCTGGGTGACCACGCTCTCTTTTGGGTAGGCGGGACCTTGCACGTTTTCGGTTTACGCGTCGATTGCACACTTGCGTGCAATAGAGTTCAATTGAACACCCTTAGCAAGCTCTTTGCACTTTATTTCCATATTTTTAAGCATCCTACGAGGCCCATGCGGCTGCGCTCTACGCTCACTACTGAGCAAGTTGTAGTTTGGAGGAAAAGATATGGGTTACCTGTCGATCTTGATGTGAAGATACCTCATGTTAAAGAGAGAGTTCACAATCCACTTAGGGGTTGACTGACAATTTGTGAGACGACTTTGAGGTTCGGCTTCCACTTTACACCGTGCGAGGAGGTGGTGGACATTCAAAAGTTCTGCGATGTCCCAATATCCTAGTTCACTCCGCTAGGGATGACTCACATCACAGGGATGATGACTTTCTTCAAAGAGAATGGCTCTAGGTTCTCTTTGGAGTTATTCAAATATTAGTGTGATGTTCGTTTTGATGGTGGCAACCGTGTCAAGATTCGCAGCGATAAGGGTTGGCTTGACTTTGAGAACAATACAGATCATCGCCAGAAGAATACCTTGTTTGGTTATGTTCGGAAATTTTGGGGTTTACCGGAGCTCTGTAACTCATTGTCTGATTGATGTCATCGTCAGAAAGGGCGAGAGTGGGACTTCTTGCCAATACTGGGATTTACAGATCCTAGGGAACTGGCCAATCGCTTGTTCAATATTTCCTTATTCGTGGAGGAGAAACACCTATCTCAGTATGGACTCTCAGTTGATTGTTAGCGTGAAGTTGTTGCGCCCTTGGTTCGTAAGAGGAAGCTTGTGTCGAAGGGTAATAATGATGCAGTTGCAGAGCCGCGGTCTTCACCAAGAAAGAGAGACGGTCTGATTGAGGATACCCCTTGTGATGAGGTAGTGCTGGTTGATTCAGATCTTGAGGTGATAGAGTTGTCTGCCCCCTCCCCCCGAGTCTCTTGCATGGAGGTTTGTACTCCTCTCATGTCATCTTCCTTGAAGGTGATGAGCGACATGGTAAGTAAGCTATTAATCTTGTTTTATGACTTGATTTGATCATTTTATATAGTTCTAACTCCTCCTTTGTTGTTTCAGATTGAAGCCCATGCTCATATAGCATTCACGTGGAACAATCATTATGTGAGCTTGAAGGACGGATACTTGGCTTTTCAAGATAAGCTCTGGGTGGCAGAGGTTTTTGCTTTCTACCTCGAGAGAGGAGCATTATCGAGATGTATCTCGATTTCGGCAGATCGGATAAAAAATGAAGGCTGAGTTGAAGGAGGACCGAGCTGCGCAGAAGGTAGATAAGTCTTTGGTGGAGAAGACTATGTAAATGCTGAAGGTTGCTTAGGAAGAGGCTTATGGTTTGAATACGGAGCTGGAGGCTTCCAAGGCTGAGGTGGAGCATCTTTCTTCGGACGAGCGAGTATCTGAGCTAAAAGTGGTCGGACTGGAGGAGTACAGGGACTCATGGACTTCATGCATGATCACAACTTGCTTGCTAAGTAGGTCCCCGAATAGGTTTGGTCTAGAGAGGCGGAGCCTCATATGGAGGATGTTCACGAGGTTGCGCTCAGATGCGAGGTGTCAAAAGCCTTTCGCCTGGTAGCCAAACGCCTGAAGTGCAATGTATCTAGCCTTAGCTCTGATGATATTTTTGAGGATAAGGGGCGGGCCCCGAGCCTGATGTAGACAACGAGTAGTAGCTCTGCCTCTGTACATTGGCTCACATTTTCTTCTTTTTGATGTTTCTTGTGTTTTGATGTATGCCTGCCTTTTAATTTGCCAAACTTATACATGTTCTTCACTATTCTCTTATGATTATTAATGATGATATTTTCAAGTCTAATATTGTTGCAGTGCTGTTAATTTGAGAGTTGGAGAATATAATGATTTGATCCGATCACGTGGCCTAGCCTGGACGACGAGCTGTTCACCGGAGAATGTAATGATTCAATCTGAATATCAGAGAATGTAAGGATTTGATCCAACTATGGCCTAACCTGCCATGTAATGATTACCAAAGCATGTAAAGATTTGATCCGGGCATCAGAGAATATAAGGATTCGATCTGATTGCGTGGCCACGAGGGGGCATGCCCTGGCGATGGTGGGGCGTTGGCTTGCAGTAATGATGGAGAATGTAATGATTTGATCTAGTCGTCGGAGAATGTAATGATTTGATCCGGGCGTCGGAGAATATAAGGATTCGATCCGACTACACGACCGTAATGGGGGCTTTCCCTAGCGATGACAGGGAGTTGACTTGTAGTAATGAAGGAGAATGTAATGATTCGATCCGGTCGCCGGAGAATGAAATGATTCGATATGATTACGGGTCTTAGCTTAGCTATGAGCTGATTGCCTGAGAATGTAAGGATTCGATCTGAATGCCAGAGAATATAAAGATTGATCTGACTATAAGATAGAGCCTGGTCATGAGATCTTGAGACGAGAATAAGTTAAAATAATGCATGTTGAAGCCGAGACTTAGCTTCTGTGGAGATCGAACCCTAGAAATGGGTGACCACACACTTACTTCTCCTAGCAAGCCCGCTTGACTAAGAACTTAGGACTCGAGACTAACCCAAGGCTTCAGCACGGAGGTCCCACCACACACCCGGAAGATCCTAGAGCACTTTCCCTCCTTAGCCAGTGCTGAGCTAAGGGAACCTCAAATAGTGTTATAAGACTAGAGAATGAGAACTTGGAAAGCTGAGGGTCTATTTATAGATTTTTTTGAAAATGGTCTGTCAATAGCTCAACTCTGCTGTTCTGAACGGATATACGCAGCCCAACTCGGTCTACCAACAGCGTAACTCCACTGTTTGGAAGGGGTAATGACAGACCAGCAGGGGTGAAATAGTAAAAAGCATCACTGGGCAAGTGGTCCCAGAATTACCACTCGCCTAGGGTGGCGAGTGCCCGATGAGACTGGCACTCGCCACCTTCAGAGGTCCCAGGGCGAGTGCGGACTTGATCGTCCTACTTGCCTATTATCTACCAAAGGCCAGGGACGCGCGCGAGCTCACTTGCTCCACTCGCCCCACATCTGTTCTACCCCCAGCCCGGGCGAGCCCGAGAGCTCTTAAGACACTCACCTCCCTGTCGACTCGCCCAAGGCTTGGTTTGCCTTGTCTGGCTCCTACCGCTCCCACTCGTCGGATACAGGGTTGTACAATGCAATATATTTAAATGCAAGATAGTTTGCACATGCCATGGCTTGCGGTTTTTTTTACATTAAAGAAAGCATAAAATAATAAATGAAACACAAAGAAAACAGTAAGCGAGGAAATAAGGATAGAAATAACACTGGTTCTACATGAGGGGGGAGGGACGTCTTGCTTTAAAGAGTTCCCCCTGCTAGATTGTTGATTTGTTTCACAGACCAAGACCATTGATATTGAAGGCAGTTTCATCTTCCGGCTGAGCCTGTTTTAAGTAGCAGGTGCGGGCTACCTCCTAGTTCCCACAAATGACTCATATGCCACCAGGGGTTGGGAACTTCAATAATACGTGCGGAATTGATGTGATTGCACTTAAGATAGACTGAACTGGCCTTCTAAAGATTGCATTGTAGGGCGAGCTTGAATCTATGACCACGAACTGAATATTGTGGGTGGCTTGCCTTGGGAATTCGCCCATTGTGATTGGTAAGATGATCGTTCCCTAGACCGGAACTGGGTGGTTATTAAAGTCAAAAACAGGTCCCTTTACGTGACTAAGGTGTTGCTTGGTGAGGTTCGTGTTGTAGAGAGTAGAGAGGAACAAGATGTAAATGGATATTCCGTTGTCATACTAGAATTTTTTTGACATTAAAGTAGGGATCTCCGATTCCTGTGATGATAGAGAGTGGGTCCTGATGCGGTGTTCGTACCCTCTCAAGGTCTTCATAACCAAAGGAGATGGTGGTATCTTGCTTGAACTCCTTATTCTTGTAAGTTCTTTCTGGCACTTTGACTACGAATATTTGGGTAGTGAGCTCCAGGTATCTGGCAATATTCTCGATGTTCCCGACCATTTGTCTTTTATCTGTGTCCCCCTCCGGCGCATCCTGCTGCTCTCTCACTTGCCTAGGGGTGTCTGCTGATCTAGCGTATGCCCTTACAGAAATCTTCCAAGGATTCCTTGACGGACAAGGTACTCAATTTCATTCTTCAGCCCAGTACATTCTTCAGTTGTGTGGCCAGTCGTATGGTGGAACTCACAGTATTTTGACTGGTCACTTCTTGGATTTAGCAGCCATACTCATGGTCGCTGGAGTGTTGGACAATCTTTAATCGCGTATACTACATTAGTCCAGGAGTTGTTTAACATATTGTATACTCGAGGAGGGTGTTGGCTCAGGACTCTCTGAGGTTCACGGTGACGCTCACCATTTCGACGTTCTTCTTTGCGTCGTTATTTAGGCCTCCTAGGGGCTACTCTTGGGCCCTCTTCCTCTTCTGTATGTTGTCGAGCTGTTGGTGGTGTGCTTCAATAGGCTCGTCAGCTGCTATCTGGGCCTCAACCAGATGAACAAGATCTGGATAACTGGACACTTTCTCCCTCATGAGTGTCAAATAGAAACCGCTTGGGTGAAGGTCCTCGATAAAAACATCCCTTAACAGCTCAGAGTCGACCCCCAGAATTTTTCATTCCTCGGTCGTGAATCGGCGAAAAAAATCCTTGAGAGTCTCTTCTTCATTTTGACGAATCTCGGACAGATGTAAGAGATTTTGAACTATTATGCGGTTGGCGATGAATTGCTCCGTGAATTAGCGTGCCAACTCTATGAAGTTAACAATGGTTCCTTCTCGTAAAGAATGGAACCAGGTGCGGGATTGCCCCTTCAACATTGCTGGGAAAACCTGGCAAATAAGTTGATCCAGAGCGTTATAAATTCTCATAATAGTGGTGAAATGGTTGATATGTTTGAGTGGATCCTGTATTCCGTCGAATGTTTCAATGTTGATAAGCTTGAAGTCACGTGGGATCAAATGAGCTAACACTTGGGCAGAGAGCGGGGAGCCTTGTTGTAGAGGACGGCGGGCTAAAATATCTCGGCGCCCAACATGTTCGTACTATTGAGCAATCATCTCGCGTATCTCTTTGTGGTGAGTCTTTTGCCATGCGGTGCACAAACATCTTCTTTTGCGTGACGGTGAAGACCAACCCTAGCGCCCTGATAGGCAGGGCGTGTGGAGGTGGTGACGTCCGAGAATTCTTCAGATATATCGTCCCTGTGGGAACTTGCGATGAAAAAGTGTGTAACTGAGCCGGAGGCGGGGGATTGACTAGCGCGAGAGCCTGAGGAGGAACTTGAGGGGCTCCTTGATTTCTAAGTAGAGTGAGCATCTCGACTTGTTGTTCCTCCACTTGTCATATACGTCTTTCCAAGGCAGTTACGGGCACAAGTACGGCTTCTGCGTCAAGAGTCTCTTTGATGAGTGAATGAGAGGGAGCCGACTCAATGCGTCCTCTGGGAATCGATCCTTTAGTGGTTCAGGCACTTGTTCTTTCCATTGATGTTAGTCTCGAGTACCACTATGCATAGGGTACTGTCTTTTATGGATTCTGGGAACTCGGTTCTCATAGACGACGTCAAACTATTGTGCTCTAACTCGACGCTCCTAAACCGGTCTGGATGTGATCATCTTAGCCCAGGACCAGTCAAGCGCACAATCAGTCACAAAGTAAGAAAACAAGTGCACATGCGATTTTAACGTGGAAAAATTCCTCAACCAGGTAAAAAACTACGTGGGCGAGTCTGTGTCAATCAAACTCCACTATTAGCTTCAGGTTACAACTTGTTTGTGGAATCGAAGGCGAGAGGCCGCTCCTCGTTACACTTTGAAGGTGGGAGATAATTTTTGGCGCTCGACAAGCAACCGGATGCTCCACGTGAGGCTTTGATTTCACAATCTTAGTGCAAGAATGGGCACTAAACGTGCAGAATGTGATTGGAGCGGGCTTGCTGGAGGCTATACGTGGACGAGGCTTTCTTCCTCCAACAGGCAGAGCGTCTTCTTCGTGGTTATGTTGTAGACTGAACCTAATTTCTGGTGGAGTGGCGGTGGCTCTTAGGAGAATTTTGGTGGAGGAGCGGTGACTCGTAGGAGAATTTTGGTGGAGGAGTAGTAACTCGTAGGAGAATGTCGGCAGAGCTCTAGCCTGAGAAAGAAGAAAGCATGGAGGAGAAAATGTGAGAAATGAGGAGCCCTGAGGGCCTTTTTATAGGCTTTGAGGGTAGTTATGGTGGTTATCCAGCTATCCGCACACCATAATTTCCCCAAATCGCTATTTGCAGGCCACCAAGCGCATAGTTTGCGGCGAATATAATCACATAATATTTACTGAATGCATGCCGCCATTAAGATCATGCCCCCAATAACAATATGGTTACACGGGTGGTTTCCCGCGCATCGGACGGTTGTGAAAGTGGTGGACCGATCGCGCGGCGGTGCGACCGACAGAAAGCACCGCTCGGGGTGAGGGATGTCGTCGACCCCCACTCCACAGGCGGCCGATCTCAGTGTCGGCCGCCGAAGCGACGCTAGCTGGCAGCGAGGGGCGACTGGCCAGAGCCAGCAGGGGTCGGGCGCGGCCTGCCGAAGGCGCTCTGTCGGAGTGCGCGGCGCGGCCCCGACCTCGGCCGACCGCAAGGTGCGACCGACCGGAGCTGGTAGGCGCGGGGTGCCGCCGGCCAAGGGCACCGACCGGAGGGCTTGGTATGGCCGTCTGCGACAAGCGGCCTCATGCGATCGCAACGACGGTCGTGAGAGGGGCGACCTCGCCGGTCGGGGCAACTGACGAGAACGCCATGCCATGCGGTCGTGAGGCGCGACCTTGCTAGCCTTCCTGAAGCGGGACCGACTTGAGCCGGCCGACCGACCGAGAGGGAGAGGGAGGTGGCCGACCCTCTGGCTGAACCCGGACGGCGAGCGAGTGCGGGAACCTGTGCGCGAGAATCGCACACATTCGCGCCCGCTGATCGCGCGATGGCTCCTCCATGTTCTCCACTAACATAGTGGGATCAGGGAGGAGTAGTCGTGTTCAAAAAGCCCGATCGGGCTCGGGCTTTTTTCAACTGGGCTCGGCCCGGGCTCAGTTTGAGCCGGGCCGGACTCCCTCCCAAAGAGGGGGGCCGATTAGGACCTTCAGGCCGGCCCGGGTCGGGCCCAGGCTGGCCTGAATAAAAAAAGGCGGGATTTAATCCCGCCTAAATTGGCGGGATAAAATCCCGCCTAATCATAGGTGGGATTGATTAAATCCCACCTAATCACATTGATTAGGCGGGATTAAATCTCGTCTGGTTATGGCTTAGCCCGGCGCCCGGGCTTTGCCCGGCCTGGCCCGGGCACCAGGCCGGACAACTGGCTAAACTGGGGGCCCTGTAAGGCCCCCATGCCCGTCCTTGGCCCGGGCCGGGCTTTTCTCGGCCTGGGCAGAGCCGGGCATTTTGTCGGCCCGGGCCTGGGCAGGCTTTTCAGGCCCGATCATTTCGCCCACCCCTAGGAGGAGTTGACTATACATACCCCCTTTATTCTATAAATAGACTCGTCCACATCAGATATACATTGGTATGAGTTTAAAGTAGGGGTGCCCATAAAAACTGGACCTGGTAAAAGCCTGGCTAGGCCCGGACTAAGCCCGCCCCGGTCCCAGGCAAAGCCAGGGGCCTAACAAGGCCCCATATATAAGCATTTGCCTGGCTCGGTACCCGGCCTGGGCCGGGCGAAGCCCGGTTTCTAGGCATGGGGTAAGCCCGGGCCCGACCGGGCCCCTTTAAGGATCAACGACTCTAAGAGCTGTTAGAAAAATCAACCGCTCTAAGAGACGTTGTTTCCAACGGCTCTTAGAGCCGTTGCTGGAAGTATAGGTTGTCAGCCCTTTTAAATAGGGCTGGCAGCCTATATTATAATTAATAATTAAATTATTAAATTATTAAATTAATAATTTAATTATTAAATTATTATAAAAGAAAATTTTTATAGGATTTTTTGTAAAATCCTATAAACCCCACCCCCCGCACTCTCAACTCTCAAGTCCCACCCCACTAATTTTTTACGTCGAATATGTCGTCGACGATGGCGTCTTCATCATCATCGTTCGCTCACGAAGTGGTGGAGCACAAGCATACGACGCTAGTTTGAGAATATTTCAACAAAGTGAAAGTCGGCTCCGAGCATAAGGCGAAGTGCAAGCAATGCTCAAAATTAATTATTCTCAGTTGCAACTCGACACTCTCAAGACACATTAAGTCTTGCATTGCCAAACAAGCTCCTCCCGAGTCCAGTCAGGCGCAATTATCTGCATCTGGACAAATATTGACGTACGATCAAGGTCGGCAGCGGGAGCTACAGGTGAAGAACGTCATCAAACGTGAGTTGTCGTTCAGCTACTACGATGACGTGCAAGAAACCGAGTACATCCACAAAGGGCTACAACCTAAATATCATCAAGTAAGTCGATGTTCTATCAGACGCGACACACTTAAATATTATTTAGAAGCTAAATGATTTTTAATTAGTTATTTTGAAAATTTTGAGGGTCGAGTGAGTTTAACGAGCGACGTCTGGACAAGTAGTATCAAATTAGGATTATCATATATTTCCATCACTTGTCACTGGATCGATCCCATTTTCTGGGATCTAAATAAGCGTATAATATGTTTGAATGTTTCGAAGTCACGCACACCGGTATAGCGATTTATCAAATTATTTTAAAATGTTTGCGAGAATTTAAAATAAAAGATAAAATTATGAGTATTTCTTTCGACAACGACACAAATAATACCACTGCAATTGAGTGGTTAAAACGTGATTTAAAACCTATGTTAAACGGTGCTTTTTTTATACTCATTGCGTCTGTCATGTTTTAAATTTGGTCGTACAAGATAGTTTAACATATATAGAACCATACATTAATAAAATGCGTTTAATGTTAATATTTATTTATAGTTCTAAACAACAATGACAAGATTTAAAAAAATTCGTAAACGCTCGAGGTCAAATATTTTTGAAACATTTATTTGACATACCAATTAGATGGAACTCGACATCTACAATGTTAAAACGAGCGATTTGTCAAAAAACACTACGAATGGAATACATATTGTACTATGTTAGATCAACATGAATATTTAACCGAGTCCGATTGGGCAGTTTTAGAAAATTATATGAATTTATTAGAAGTTTTTATACGATGACAAATTTTTTATATGGCGTATATTATCCTACTAGTCTGCTAGTTATTGAAAATATTGTTAATATTTCACAAAAATTAAACTATTTTAAGCAACATGCCGGATGGAGTGGTTTAATAGAAATAATGAAAAACAAAAATTTAAAATATTATAGAGAAATCTCAGTCATGTTTTCATGCGCCGCCGCTTTGATTCATTTTTTCGGCGTAGACGGCGTAGAAAATTTTATAAAAGAAATAAATAATAATTTAGGCGTAAATCTCAGTGATTCGGATTTGAATAATCTTAGTATTTTAAATTTTAACATTACTTTTACTGAATGTTATAATTATTCTGATAATTTATACGGATCGTGGCCCCGAGAGGATGCATCGTAAGCAAAAACACGCGATAGTTTTAAAAATAAAATGTTAGAGTTAGCTTTTAGGAAAAAAGCGCGTGCAACATCTAGTAGTTTAAATGAATTAAACGTGTACACAAAAACACAATTTCGTGATTTTATGAGTACAAACAAAATAAAAATTTTCGATATTTTAAAATGGTGGAAAGATAAAGTAAATATCTATTCTATTATGGTCTATATGACCTGAGATTTACTAACGATTCAGGCTAGCACGGTAACTTCAGAGCCTGCTTTTTCTCTTAGTGGCAGGGTGTTGAACGAGCGGAGAAGTCGCCTAAGCGAAGAATCGCTCGAAATCTGCATATGCTACAAGGATCACTTGGATGCGATCAAGAGGAAGCAACATATTTCATCGATCGATGATAGCTCGTCGGACATGGAAGACGAGATGGACGCGATCAACTTAAATTAATTAAAGCTCTCGAAATATGTAATTTTTATTTTTTTACTTAGTGAATAGTGTGTCATTTGTAATTTTGTTGTATTTGTAATTTATGATTTTTCAATCACAATTATTTTTTTTCATTGTATTTAAAATTTTGTATACTTCCGTTCAATATTAATAAAATTATTATTTTTTCTTTCAAAATATGAAATTATTCATATATTTGTATTGGATTATTAGTATAAAACTATAAATTATATAAGTTTTTTTATTTATTTAGTTTATATATAGTTTTTTTTAAAAAAAAAATAGGGCTCGGGCTAAGCCTGGGCCCGGCCCTGGGGGCCTTAACAGACCCCCTCCAGAGCCAGAAGGCCGGCCCGGCCCGGCCCGACTTTAATCAAGGCTCGAGTCCGATTCGGGAAAGCCCAGATCTGGGAGGCCCGGTTTAGGCCCAAATTCAAGAGGCTTTATGAACAAGACTAGTTTAAAGAAATGGGAGCAATGATTGCTGCGGCAAAGACGGGGTGATATAATAGGGGGGATCCGGATCCCCTGGAGTTCCTATTTGAACTCCAGGGGGTGGAGTTCCTATTTGAACTCCAGGGGGTGGAGTTCCTCTTTTGCGGATTAACGGGACGGAATCCGGAAAAATGATGAATATGAAAGTTGTAGATATCCCCGAGACGAATAATTTTTATGTTGAACACTTTTTGATTTGAAGTCGTTTAGACCCCCGATTTGGGCCCCGAAAAAATTCTGTCCGAAAATAATTTAATTATTAATTTTCGGACAGAATTTTTTCGGGGCCCAAATCTGGGGTCTAAACGACTTCAAATCAAAAAATGTTCAACATGAAAGTTATTCGTCTCAGGGATATCTACAACTTTCATATTCATCATTTTTCCTGATTCCGTCCCGTTAATCCGCAAAAGAGGAACTCCACCCCCTGGAGTTCAAATAGGAACTCCAGGGGATCCGGATCCTAATAGGGGTGCTTGTGGACGAAGATATACGGCTGAGATGCACGTGCAGGTGTCGGTAATCAGGGAGTACCTTTCCTTGTAAAGCTGACATCGCCGAAATTATGACTGCCTATTTCCATATGCCTGCTTGTACGGCCATCGTTGACCAGGAGCTGGAAGTCTTCGCACCAATGGCTGATCCAAATGCTGTCGGGGCCTGCCCTGAATTGATTTAATTTTATAAAAGTACTTAACTGTTGGGGAGATTGTGGATGAAATAATGAAGATTCGTTTGGTGTGGTGGTGGTTATTGTGGGCCTAATTTAACTGTTGGAAGGAGTCAATCAGTTAGGCTTGGATTTATTTTTACGGGTCCAGCGGTTATGATCGCATGAATTAGAACTTAATTTAAGATCCGATTCATGCGATCACAATCGTTTGACCGCAAAAAATAAGTCCTCCCAAACAAAATCTTAATCTCACTGTAAACACAATAATATTTGTGTATATATTATTAGAAATGGTGTTTATGTTTAAAAATTAGTAGTCTTTTTACTGAAGTATTTGCTATATGCCTATATTAGACGTTTTTTTTCAAACTTATCGGATAATAAATGTTGGATTCTAAATGCCCAGATTATATGTCTATACATCGTTAACTTGAAGAACATGTGCAAAAAAGGGCTGGGATATTTTTTTCTCAACTATTCAACGAAGGCTCTGTTTGGCACGGTGACGGTGATCATTAACACGAGATTAAATAGTCATTTGTTAACGCCCATTTTAGAAACTTCATCCATTTTTATGTTCAAAATGATGATATTTATTAGGTGATTCTTAACGAATGACGTTTTAATCCATGTGTTTACGACCGCCACCATCATGCCAAACGGAGCCGAAATCAAATCTAAAAATGACGGTTGACTCCTCTAAACAATACGTACTTGATAGACTATTAAATTAAAGTTTTTGTGAAGTTTGACAGGATCCAATTTCGTGCAAGATAACCTTCTTAGGCTCCGTTTGGCACGGTATTGGTGGTCATGAACACGGGGTTAAATTGTCATGTGTTAACGCTCATCTAAGGAACACATCTACTTTTATGCTCAAAAAGATGATGTCTGTTTGATGATCCTTAACGAATCACGTTTTAACCCATGCGTTTATGACCGCCACCACCACGTCAAACCGAGCCTTAAACTGATTTTTAGATATTTGATGATGGAGCTGATGGATGATCAATATTCAATACTAGCATTAGAGTGGACCCGATCATAAAGCTTGCATTTTGTTCTTTTCTAAAATAAAGTTGGTGATCTATATGATACAGTTCAATTGTTCTTATTGGTTATCTTCAATAATAACCTCAATTTTTACACTACAATAATGTTTTGCGGCTTTTTAAAAAATGTGGTCATAAAAATTGTTATCCCCGACAATTTTCTTTTTAAAAAACATTTCTAATAAGTAATGTAGCGGAATATTTGGTTTAAGAGCCTAGGAGGTACAAGTTGTAGCGTTTATTTGAAAGGAAAGGTGAATTCCTGACTTTTCTGTCACGTTTTCTTCAAAACGTCGTAATAGCCAATTTAAGTAGGCTTTGCTTTGGGGGCTTTGCTCATTTTGTGCTCTAGTTTCGACAGCCGACGTTGCTCCTCTTCGGTTCCGCCGATAGATTTTCTGATGTGTTTAATTAGTTCAAGCGTTCAATGGCCACCTGCTCCTGTTTCGGTCGCTAAAAGCCAGCTCCAGCCTGTTTGGCCGACACCACCTCCAGTTTCAAGCTGTGTTTGACATGATTTATCACAGCTTATTTGTTTCGGTGAGGTTGGAAAAAAACGTCATTGTCATAGAATGTATGTTTGGTATCACAAAAAAGAAACTAGTTTTAGGCATAAGATTTTTGTTATGACAATGACATTTTTGTCCAATCTCACCGGAGCAAATAAGTTGTGATAAGCCGCGCCAAACGTAGCCTCAATCTCCTATTCCAGTTCCAAATTATTTAAAAAACATCACCTTATCCTCGTAAAAGTACCGCCATAGACTACTTATTTTGCAGTGATAACATAAGATTTAAGTCTCATTTTTTATATGATTCGTCATATAGAGCGTCCAAAAATTTCTTAGTCGGAAAGTTTTGATAGTTTCTTTGAGATTGCGAATCTAGGTGGTTCGAGATCCAATAAAAAATTATAGAATCTAACATCTCAATCTTGAACTTCTAGACCTCTTATATGTTAATTGACCCATTATGATCTATTTGGGTTCAATTGACACACAGATGGTAAGTCAATGTCCTATTTACTGTTTTTGATCCAGTGAGTCACCCAATTCACCCATTAGCCCACATGAATATTATCCGACTCAAATGAATACTCCTATGTGTGTGAATTGATCCATTAAGACTCAATAAGCCCAATTAACACACAAATAGTGCACCAATATCCTAAACAAGTAAAATTTACTGATTATGACACATACTCACTGATTTGACCAGCTTTAACCGCGCAAAACTCTTAATTGCTCTAATTAGTCTAAAGGCACACAACATCATCTTACTTGATCAAATCATAATCCATGGGAGGTGCCCTCAACTCACCAACACAACAAAGCAGCTGCAATATTTTAATGATATTTAAAAATTTATTTAGTTGTAGAATAATTAATAAATTATTTAAATAATGGGAAAATTAGAATCTTTACCAATAAATTCCTATCAACTCCAAAATTTTATCGGGACACCCCACTGTCCCACACATATTTGAAATCGGTTGGACAATTAAAAATTTCTTAAATGCATTTAAATGATTTGTGAATTTATTAATTGAGTAATAAATCATTTAAATAATAAGAAGATTAGAGAAAAATAACTAATGACCTCATTTTTTCCCCAAAATTTTTATCATTAGACCCTACAAATATGTGAAGGAGATATAATGATTAAAAATAATTCTTTAAATCAAAATATATTTATTTTGATTTAAAACATCAAATGAATAAAATAAAATGTAAAATATATCTAAAAATTATAAATAATTTCTAAAATAATATATGACCTATACATGCTGTGATAAATATTTTGATTAAAAATATATTTTAATTAATTAATAAAAAATTTAATCCCTAATTAATGTTAATTAACTCCTCCCCCTCTTCGATGTGTTAATACTGTTGGATCTTGAGGCGCGCTTCGAGGTGGGGGGTGAATAATGGCTATTTCAGATTTTTATGAAAATTTAATACTTTGACAAATTTAATAAAAAGGCTTGTGCAAATTTTCTTAAAACAAGTTTTAATAAAAAAAAAATTAAACAAATTTTCTAGCAAACACTTACATGAAACAACCACTTAAAATATTAAAGGAGGCAAGATAATTGTTTTATTTCACAAAGATTAAAAAATAAAAGATGGTTTTAATAGAGCTTGAAATTAAGGATACAAGTAAAAATCTTTTTTTGTGTGTGTGAATTCACCAGTCCGTCTCCTAAGGACCGGACGGTTATAGCCTATCTCTCTGTAGATACGGCCTCTAGCCCCCTGGATTTCTTCAGGACGTAGTCGCTACTTACAATGCGGCGAATTTCTCCTAAACCGCACAAGGGTCTAATCATCACTTACAAGGCGGCGAGTTTTCTACTGATTACAATGAAAAATGGAAAGAGTACAAGAATGAAAACTGAAAACAAAAACTCCATCTAATCTTGAGCTCTGAAGAAGACTGTGAAACCATGTGAAGATTGCTGAAGTTGGAGTACACAAACGGTCTCTTCTCCGTCCTTGAAATTTTTTTGAACTTGGAAGTTTTTCTGGTTTCGGAGATGGAAGGCTCTGAGTGCATGGGAATGAAGGCTCCAGTAGGTGTATAACAGAAATTTCCCGAAATCCATCCTTTATAAAAAATTTGTGCCATCACTTGGCGATAGGTAGTTATCGCATGCGATATCTCCTCCAGCTGCCATGCGTCCCACTCTGCGATAACCACGTTGGGAAGATGGAGATCGTGTACGAACATGGGGCTATCGCGTGATGATATCGATATCGCTTGACGATATCGCTGAATAACACGTGCTATGCCGGGATTGTGTGGAACATAGCCATCATTGTACTGACATCATCAAGGTTATCGCCTGGCGATAACGCTATCGCCAACAATATCGATTTTCCAAAAATTCAGCTCCTTATCTCCAAGTCAAATCCATAAGAGGATTGTAGTTGTTATATCTGCACACCATAAACTCATATTTAGAGGCATGTGAAAACAATTCTAAACATCTTCTACTCACTATTTCATTGTAGATGAGAGATATATATAAGGTATGAAAAAGTCAAAAACAATGTTATATAATACTTGAAAAGAAATCACATATTGAAGATAATTTGTAAACGATAAATCAACGAAAACTTGATTGGAGCATGTGTAGCATAAACAAGAAAGAATGGAGAAATTTGTTTGGAAAAATGTTAAGATTTTTAGCTATCACGGGCGATACTGACATTGCCTGACGATATCAATTTCGAATAAATAGGCGGATTCAAGTCAAGATTTCATTGACTCCATTTTCCTGAAACCCTATCGCGAGGACTCGCCGTTTTGCCGGCGGAATAGCAAAAATCAAGGTATTGATAAAAAACATTAAATAAAAAACATGATATAAACTTAAAATACAAAAACAAATTAATGTCATAACTACTTTTACAAGACACGGGATTGAATGAAAATATATATAAAGAGTTAAAATGCATGTCATATCGTATTGATAAATATAGCACGTGGTTCAATAAATATTATTTTTTAAAATAAGATTTACTTTTAAGTCTATTAAATTTAATTTTTTTTTTGAAATAAAAAAAAAAAATTTGTACCCGCATGACAGTACCCCGTCTCGCCGTGCTCTAACGTGACGACACTCCTACATTGCGCAAACATCCGCGCACGGTTGTCGCAGACATGTCGTACTATTGCAACATGAGTATTTTCGCGCACGTGGGGGTTTGCGAGCTGCAGCAGCGTCGTCGCGTTGAGACACTATCGAGGGGGGGGGGGGGGGGGGATGTCACGCGGGGCATGAATGCTTCTTCTATGCATTGTTAGTTGAACGAGTGTCCGAGAACGGGAGAGCTATATGTGTGTGTGTACTTGAGAGTGCATAGATATCCAACGATGTGGGACTAATTAATTTGATAACAATGTTCACGCCCACCTTCTCCCAAGTCTGTCTGTGCGTGTTTGTTTATGTGTAATTAGATACAAGACACGTGCACACGCATAGACAAACACACTTACATAGACACATAGACAGACATGTGCACGAACACACACAGACAAGTGCATGAACACATACACACAGACAAGTGCATGAACACATACACACAGACGACACAGACACACATTGACATAGACACATGCCCAAACACCAACACACACAAACACATACAGACTCATACACACAAATACATACAAGCACACACATACACACACATGCACATACACACATATACATAGACACACATATGCACAGACACACTTAGACACACTTAGACACACAAACACATATACACAAAGATACATACACACACATGAACATGCACACGTAGAATACATAAAGACAAACACAGACTCTAACATGCACAAACAGGCATAGGCACACGCGCGCACTCACACACACAGACACACATGCATCGACATGCACAGACCCCAACACACACACACAGACACAGACACAGACACACACACACACAGACACACACAGACACGCACACAGACACGCACACACACAGACACACACACAGACACACACAAAAACGCACACACACACACAGACACACACACACACAGACACGCACACACACAGACACGCGCACACACATAGACACGCGCGCGCACACACACACACACACAGACACAGACACACACACAGAGACATAAACACAGACACAGATACAGACACACACACACACACACAGACATAAACACAGACACAGACACAGATACAGACATAGACACACACACACACACACACACACACACACACACAAACCCCAACACACACACACAAACCCCAACACACACACACACACCAAACCCCAACACACATGACACACAAACAAACCCCAACACACATGACACACACACACACACACTGTAACGCCCCCGGTTTTTCTGTGATTATTTAATCTTTGTTTAGCGTTACGTTGACGCATTTTCGGCCTTGCCGTTGTTAGAGCGTGGTCTTAGATTTTTAGGCTCTCTGAGTGGCTTGTTTTATAGCCTATTTGCAAGGTTCCCTAGAGAGCCGGAGTCTGTTTTGGTGACTCGGTGGAGCCTATCTAGGAATGCTTGTATTTTGGCTTCGGGAAGTGTTAGCCCAAGTTTTGTTTGTCGAATGACGATTCCGACTTCGCCACTAGATTCGAAGCGTGGGTATTTAGCTACAGTGTAAATTTCGTCAAATTCCAAGATCGTTTGTTTTCGCGTCGTTTTGGCGTGTTATTTAAATGGCTGATATAAGGATGTACGTGGCCGGTTTTGTTTGGCTAAGTGTTGTTAGCTTGATATAATGTTAGCTGATATAATGTTATTCTATCTGTTGGCTAATAGATATAATATTATATCATGTTTTAATAGTTTAGTGGCTGGGTGTGGTTGTACTATAATAATATTATAATAGATATTTATGTAAAGCATATCTTGGTCTTATCCCTATTCTCATTCCCCAAACCCGATGGATAGCTACCAGCGGAAGGAGACAGGCGATGGAAAAGCTTGAGCTCCGGCCGGTGATTTCTTGCAATCTAGAGCTTGTTTTTCTCGGGTAAGGGTAGATCAGGACTGCTCTCACCCGGATATTCCTCCCTAGGTAAATATTTCTTGTTCTAGAGTTGTCTTTGTAAGCTAGGGTTTTTCGGGTTTGCTCTTCTTCCCTCTAAAGCTTCAGGTTTGCCTCTTAGGTGGCCGATCTTGCAGCCGGTGCCGGATTTTGGAAGGCAACTATTGTTTCCTGGAGGTAGAGGCAAGTGATGCTCTTTTCCCTTACCAACCTTAATTTTACTCCAATTTATCTTGTTGTAGTAGCTAATTCTTTCTTTTTCCTAGAAGCTAGGGTTGCTGTAGTTTTCATCACAGCAGATCTTGCTCAATCTTGTCTAGTTTTAATTTATTCTCTCTCTTCTTAGTCACTGTTTTGTGTCCAGGTAGTGGATGGAGGTAGGATTTTAGCTTGCTAGTTTTAGCCAAGCTTGGTTGGTAGCTATAGCCGGGTAGGAGGGGTAGAAATTATTATTTTTACAACTCTCTGTGAGTAGGAATTGAGTGTTAGCTTAGGGCAGAAGATCATTTTGTAGGCTAAGTATAAAAGCGTTGAGTGTGGTGGACACACTCAACTCCTAGCTGGTTGGTCTGGAGACTAAGTACAAAAGCCTCGACAACATTGAGTGAGTGGAGCTCACTCAACGCCGTCTGCCTTTGGCGTTGAGTGAGTTGAGCTCACTCAACGTCGTCTGCCTTTGGCATTTAGTGAGTTGCACTCACTCAACTCCGTCTTGCTAGAGACTTTTTCTAAGTTTTTTGGCGTTGAGTGAGTTGAGCTCACTCAACGCTGTCTATCTTTTGACGTTGAGTGAGTTGAGCTCACTCAATGCCGTCTGCGTCTGGCGTTAAGTGAGTTGAGCTCACTCAACGTCATCTAGTCCGACGATGTTTTCCTTCTAATTCAAAAGCGTTGAGTGTGGTGAAGTCACTCAACGTCATCGGCTGTTTAGCGTTGACAACGTTGAGTGAGCTGAACTCACTCAACTCTGTTGTCCAGTGAGATTTTGCGGCTAAGTCTTTTGGCATTGAGTGAGTGGAGCTAACTCAACGCGGCGTCGAGTAGACTCGACGCCTTGCCTGCTTAGATTTTGGCGTTGAGTGAATGGTACTCACTCAACGTGGCATCGAGTGGACTCAACGCCTTCTCTGCTTAGTGTTTAGCATTGAGTGAGTAGTACACACTCAATGCAGCGTCGAGTGGACTCGAAGCGTTTTCCTTAGGCTGGTGTTTTTTTTTCCCGAGTTGGTTAGTATGGGTTTTATTTCGGTCTGGTGTTGTGTTTTCGGCTAGTTTTTGGATGTCGAATCGATGATTATGGCATGTGGTTTTTCTGGTGGTTCTGTAAGGGGGTGATTTGTGTGTGTTGAGCTGTGGCCACCACCTGTTAGGCCCCGGTTTGGGCTGGTTTGGTTATGTGTGTAGACCTTGGAGCTTCCACTGGTTGTTTTCACCCTGGAGAATTTTTGGGTCTGGTTGTTTGGAAGAAGGCTATTTTTGGCTACCAACCCGGACCCAAGGTTTTACCACTGCTATTAATTCACAAGTTAGGACTGTTAGTTCCTTTCCTTTTCTAAATGACTATATTTTGTCATATGTTTGCCTTGTTGCTACTGTAGGTTTTAGCAGGGCATGTTGTTAATTTCTCGCACTTGGTGCGCTTGATTTATTCTTTAGACAATGTTTTACTCTTGCTGTCTCGTTTATTTCCTTTTGCTAAGTTTGATAGCATTCTAATGTAAGGGTATGGTAAACCCCTTCCTTTTTATTGCTTATGACCTAATGTTCCATTTCTATTTGATTATATTTTTGTTGAAGTGTTCTTTCTTTGAATGTCTCAGGTTCAGAGCAGTAGCCGGTTGGACGGCTTGTTTTCTTTTGGGGGCTTGCTAGTGATCTCCTGGGCTATTGAGATTCCCCTTCCTCAGTTTGTGAGGTAGATCTTTTCTTGTTTCCTTCTGTATAGACATGCATACTCACTAGTGGGTTCGTGTCAGGTTGTTGACGCTCACTGGTGGTTTTCCTTATGATGCTAAGTATGTGACTTAAACTGCTATTTTTGCTTATTTGGAGGTTGTTTACTTGCTCTATGGGAATGATTTATGCTAGGATGCATGTTAAGTATTTTAACTCATAAAAGCATTACTATATATACTTCATACATGTCATATTTCTAAACCTAAAGTACTATTTTTCCAAAGTAACGTAAAGACTAATTTTATATTATACTAAATTTAGAGTCCTGCATTTCATGTGTTGTCCTTTGGGGATGTTTACACTCATATAGGATGTCAAATCACCTTAACCAAGGTATTTTTCCACAACGTATAAATATATTTTTACTTATGGACTAGTTGATCCACTGTGCCGAGGGATATGACCATCCATCTAATTTGAAAGATGTTTTTCATAATAACTTATGATTTCGGTTTAACTTGTTTAGGTTGGTGCCTTGTCTGAGCGTCTGCAGTTATCCCCTACATGGCGTGGCATCACGGCACGTATTTTCTCTTACTCTGATAAAAGTTTGTTGCTGAGAAAATGCGGGTCGTGATTGTTGGTATCAGAGGGAGGTTGCTTGATAATTGGTCGGGCAACCTTCCCTTGTTAGTGTTAGTAGTTTAGTATCAAATCATACACACACCGATGTGTCATCAGTATGTCTTAGTTGAAGCATGAAAACTACACTCATAAGCATGATTAGAAGTATACGAGGCATATTATGTAGTATAGGATGCATAATATGTGTTTGTATATGAATCCACCATAGGTGGCAACATGTGAGGGTTATGTAGTATGAGATGCATAACCTCACCACATGAATGCCCATTAGCACATTTTCTCTTTTCGTTGCATGCAATGTTATGCAGTATGGGATTCATAACATTTCCATGTGTATGCCGCTAATAACATGCATTAAGGCCTTTTTAGAATGCATAACACAATATGCATAACATAACATAGCATAAGCACAACATGCCAAGCTAAAGATTTACATGATGACATATGTACAAACATAGTTTTGAGTCAAAAGGAATATAAATTCATGCATTCATGGTCTAAGCACATGAGTTAGTGTGATGATGGTGAATCATCCTAGGTTAAGCATAACATCATTATTGAAAAATCCTAGAGCAAGTTAATAGTTAAAGCTAATACTTAAGTATGTTTTGTCTGTACTATGTTGTTTGAGTTCTAGTCGTTAAGCTAGGTGTTAGCAGTTTATTGTTTTATTAGAATGTCGCTTGAGCGTGATACAATAAGGTTGACTCCCCAGCTTGAGGGTGAGTCGTCAGGTGTGCAGGATGAGGCGGTTATTATAGAACTGTGCCAGAGCATAGAGACCCTGTCAGGCTTGATTGTGGTGATGCAAGCGCATTTGCAGGCATTGTTGGCTGTCATCTTAGGACGGCAGCCTAGTGAGCAAACCCCCACAGTGGGGGAGAATGAGAGCGAGATCAGCAAATTGAATAAGATTGCTTCTAGATTGTTAGCTGCTGAAGAGTGCAGAGTCAAAGGTTTCTTGGGTTGTCTCCCAAATGACATTCAGCAGTACGCCAATACTTACCAGTTCGAGACAAATGAGAGGACAGTGGAAGTTGCCCTTAAAGTTTAGTCTATGGGATATGCTAAGGATCGAGGCATGATACTGAGGAAGGAAAGGAGGAAGTTCGACGGGGGTAAGAGCTGTAAGGAATCTAGTTCTACTTCGAGGAAGAGGAGCATATAAGTTTGTAGTTTCTGTGGCCGACCGGGCCATCCTTTTGAAAGATGTTACCAAAGGTTGGGAGCTCAGAAGAAACAGCAAGTTCAAGCGATTTCTAAGAGAAAGTTGGTTTGTTTAGCATGTAAGCGGGTAGGGCATGACATTGCCCATTACAGGGGAATGAAGAAGATAAGAAGCTGTTTTTCGTGTGGACAAGAAGGGCATATCAAGTATAAGTGCCCGCAGCTCCAGCCCGTTCGGTAGCCAGTCCCACTTCAGGCATTGCCACCGCCACCGCGGTTGGTCAAATGAAAAGGAAATCTGAATGTGTTATCATCAAAAGAAGCTCAGACTTCTACCCAAGTAATATCAGGATAGGTCCTCATCTAGTCTTAATTGTTAGTGGTATTTAGAGTTTTAGTATTCACTTCCTTGAATGCGTGAACGATTGTTTAGGAATATTTTCGGTACTACCCACTCATTTGTGGCTAGGACCCTCATTTGGCCCTCGATCTTATGCCAACGCGCTTCGTGTCGAGTTTCACTTTGGTGGTTGGGTATTGTGGGGCCAAAGTATTTAAGATTGTGCGAGTTTATATATGACTTCCTAGTTTTTGCCGATTCCATAGAGTAAAATTATCCGTGCCAGGTCTCCCCCACTATTTCCGCGGTATGTGCTCGAAAGCTTTTAGATTCCGGATGTTTTGTTTGTTGGTTCCGGTGTTGGAGACCAAGGCTAGGTTGTCGCGTTTAGAGGAGATCCCTATGGTGCACGAGTTTGAGGTTGTCTTTCCAGCCAATCTTCCTGGCCTTCCACCTAATAGGGATGTTGAGTTTGTGATAGATTTGGAGCCGGGCACGCGTCCTATTGTGAAGGCTCCGTACCGGATGGCCCCTCGAGAGCTGGAGGAGTTGCGTATCCAATAGGATGAGTTATTAGAGAAGGGTTTTATAAGGCCGAGTTCGTCGCCTTGGGGTGCTCCTGTTCTATTTTTTAAGAAAAAAGATGGATCGATTAGGCTTTGCATCGATTATAGAGAGCTAAATAAGGTCACTTTTAAGAACAGGTATCCCCTGCCGAGGATTGACGATTTGTTCGATCAGTTGCACGGTAGTGCGGTGCTTTCTAAGATTGATCTTCATTCTAGCTACCATCAGCTCAGGATCCGTGAGTCAGATATTCCACAGACTGCTTTTCGATCGAGGCATGGGCATTTTGAATTTCTGGTAATGTCGTTTGGTTTGACCAACTCGCCCTCAGCCTTTATGGATATGATGAACCGTGTGTTCAAGGATTTTCTGGACAAATTCGTAGTCGTGTTTATAGACGACGTTATGGTATATTCCCGCAATGCTGAGGAGCTTGATCAGCATCTGCGATTAGTTTTATCTGCTTTGAGGGACCACAAGCTATTCGCCAAATTGAGCAAGTGCGAGTTTTGGTTGCCTCAGGTTTCATTTCTGGGCCATGTGGTTAATAGGAATGGGATTTCAGTCGACCCAGAGAAAATAGCTGTTGTGATAGAATGAAGTAGGCCTGGCAATCCCAAAGAGATTAGGAGCTTCTTAGGGTTGGCTGGCTACTATAAGAGGTTTGTGGAGGGTTTTTCTACCCTGGCTGCACCTTTGACTAGATTGACTTAGAAGAATGCGTCTTTTGTTTGGAGCGAGAAGTGTGAGGAAGCCTTCCTAGAGCTCAAGAACAGATTGTGCACTGCTCCCATTTTGACTCTGCCTACGGAGGGCATGGATTATGATGTTTATGTGGATGCATCACATCTTGGGCTTGGTTGTGTGTTGATGCAAGATGAGAAGGTGATTGCGTATGGGTCTAGGAAACTGAAGACTCATGAGAGGAACTACCCTACACATAATTTAGAGTTTGCAGCCGTGATTTTTGTGCGGAAGTTGTGGAGACATCTGCTTTATGGCGCACAGTGCAAGATTTTTACCGATCATAAGAGTTTAAAGTACGTCTTCACCCAGAAGGAATTGAATCTGCGCCAGCGGCGATGGTGGGAGTACGTTGCCGACTACGATGTTGAGATCCAGTACCATCCGGGCAAGGCTAATGTGGTGGCCGATGCCCTAAGTCGAAAGACGGGGAAGATTTTTAATCTCTCCGCTGAGCTATTGGTGGAAGAATTTCTTTTGATGGATATTTCTGTGGGGTGCTGCGACTGGCAGAGTAGTTTGGTAGTAGTAGAGCCTTCTTGGACTGCGCTTATGAGGTTACATCAGAAAGATGATCCAGATCTGCTGCATTTATATCTTAGAGCTGAGAAAGGGGAGTTACCGGATTTCTCGATTGATGATGCAGGTATATTGAAGTACCGCGATAGATTTTGTATCCCCGCCGTTATGGATATCCGAGTTATATTGTGCAGAGAAGCGCATAGTTCTAGTGTTTCCTACCATCTAGGTTCTACTAAGATATATCAAGACTCGAAGTAGATTGCTTGGTGGTTTAGGATGAAAGGTGATAAAGCCAAGTTTGTATCCGAGTTCTCTGATTGTAAGTGGGTTAAGGCCAATCATGGAAGGCTTGGAGGCAAGTTGACTCCCTTGGAGATTTCGAGTTTTAAGTGGGAGAGAATTTCGATGGATTTCATTACAGGTTTACCGAGATCTCCTCGAGGGCATGATTCAGTCTGGGTTATCGTGGACAGATTGACAAAGTATGCTAACTTCGTACCTTATAAGATTGATTACTCCATGAAGAAGATAGCTAAGCTATATCTAAATGAAGTCATCCTGTTGCATGGAATTCTAGTCAGTATTATATCAGACCGAGACTCTAGGTTTACGTCTTGCTTTTGGAAGAGTTTGCACGAAGGTTTGGTTACAGATTTAAGGTACTCTATCGCATATCATCCGCAGACAAAGGGTCAGACAGAGCGAGTTAACCATATCGTGGAGGATACGATCAGATGTTATATTCTATACCACGGAGGAGCGTGGGACAAGTGTTAGTGGCTGATGGAATTTTCTTATAATAACAGTTATCAAGAAAGCTTGCAAATGGCTCCTTTTGAGGCTCTGTTTGGGAGACGCTGCAGAACTCCCCTATTTTTTTGGACTGTGGTTGGCGAGAGATCTTTGTTGGGTCCATATGCGCTCAAAGAAATGGAAGTTTCTGTGAAGCTATTCGAGAGAAGCTTCGGATAGCTCAGGAACATTATGAGAAGAACGCCAATCGGCGTAGATCTGATTTAGAGTTTGTAGTAGGGGACTTGGTATTTTCTTAAGGTTTCCCCAATGGTTGGAGTTAAGAGGTTCGGTAAGAATTGGAATTTGGATCCAAGTTATGTAGGGTCATTTATAAATTGTTGTTTGGATTGGTGCGTCAGCTTGTAGGCTGGATTTGCCCGCAATTTTCCCTTGTTTGCACGATGTTTCACGTGAGCCAATTGCAGAAGTGTGTACTAAGCGACAGACAAGTTTTGAATTATGTGCCCCAGTTGGAGCCTAATCTTTCTTATGTTGAGATGTCTGTCCGCATTTTTGAATACTCAAGATCGTGTATTGCGGAAGAGGACCATTCCGATGGTTAAAGTTTTGTGGAGAAACCGAGGCGTGGAAAGCGCGACTTGGGAGTTGGAGTCGGCTATGAGGGAAGCTCACCCTCATCTGTTTCCCTGAGTTTTCTTGGTATGTATTCTTCTGTTTAACTCTTGGTTTTTAATGTCCCTTCTATGGTAGAAGTGTTGTGCGTAAAGTTTCGGGGCGAAAATTTCTTTTAGGGGGAGTGACTGTAACGCCCCCAGTTTTTTTATGATTGTTTAATCTTTATTTGGCGTTACGTTGGCGCATTTTCGGCCTTGTCGTTGTTAGAGCGTGGTCTTAGCTCTTTACGCTCTCTGATTTGCTTGTTTTTAGCCTATTTGCAAGGTTTACTAGCGAGCCAGAGTTTGTTTTGGTGCCTCGGTGGAGCCTCTCCGGGAATGCTTGTGTTTTGGCTTCGGGAAATGTTAGCCCAAGTTTTGTTTGTCGGATGACGATTCCGACTTCGCCACTAGATTCGTAGCGTGGGTATTTAGCTACGGTGTGAATTTCATCAAATTTTGAGATCGTTTGTTTTTCGCGTCGTTTTGGCGTGTTATTTAAATGGCTGATGTAAGGATATACGTGGCCGGTTTTGTTTGTCTAAGTGTTGTCAGCTTGATAAAATGTTAGCTGATATAATGTTATTCTATCTGTTGTCTAACAAATATAATATTATATCATGTTTTAATAGTTTAGTGTCTGTACTATAATAATATTATAATATATATTTATGTAAAGCATATCTTGGTCTTATCCGCCCTATTCCTCTTCCCCACACCCGATGGATAGCTTCCAGTGGAAGGAGACGGGCGACAAAAAAACTTGAGCTCCGACCGGTGATTTCTTGCAATCTAGAGCTTGTTTTTCTCGGGTAAGGGCAGATATGGACTGCTCTCCCCGGATCTACCTCCCTATGTAAGTATTTCTTGTTCTAGAGTTGTCTTTGTAAGCTAGGCTTTTTCGAGTTTGTTCATCTTCCCTCTAAAGCTTCAGGTTTGCCTCTTAGGTGGCCGATCTTGTCGCCGGTGTCAGATTTTGGAATTCAGCTGCTGTTTCCTGGAGGTAGAGGCAAGTGGCGCTCTTTGCCCTTGCCAACCTTAATTTTACTCCAATTAATCTTGTTGCAGTAGCTCATTCTTTCTTTTTCCTAGAAGCTAGTGTTGCTGCAGTTTTCATCCCAGCAGATCTTGCTCAATCTTATCCATTTTTAATTTATTCACTCTCTTCTTAGTCACTATTTTGTGTCCAGGTAGTGGCTGGAGGTAGGATTTTAGCTTGCTAGTTTTAGCCCAGCTTGGTTGGTAGCTGTAGCCGGGTAGGAGGGGTAGAAATTATTTTTTTTCCAACTCTCTGTGAGCAGGTGTTGAGTGTTAGCTTAGGGCAGAAGTTCATTTTGTAGGCTAAGTATAAAAGCGTTGAGTGTGGTGGACACACTCAATGCCTAGCTGGTTGGTCTGGAGACTAAGTCCAAAAGCGTCGATAATGTTGAGTGAGTGGAGCTGACTCAATGCCGTCTGCCTTTGGTGTTGAGTGAGTTGAGCTCACTCAACTCCGTCTACCTTTAACGTTGAGTGAGTTGCGCTCACTCAACGCCGTCTTGCCAGAGACTTTTTCTAAGTCTTTTGGCGTTGAGTGAGTTGAGCTCACTCAATGCCGTCTGTCTTTTGGCATTGAGTGAGTTGAGCTCACTCAACGCAGTCTACGTCTGGCGTTGAGTGAGTCGAGCTCACTCAACGCCATCTAGTCCGGCGATGTTTTCCTTCTAAGTCAAAAGTGTTGAGTGTGGTGAAGTCACTCAACGTCTTCGACTGTTTAGCATTGATAGCGTTGAGTGAGCTGAACTCACTCAACGTCGTCGTCCAGTGAGATTTTGCGGCTAAGTCTTTTGGCGTTGAGTGAGTGGAGCTCACTCAACATGGCGTCGAGTAGACTCGATGCCTTCCCTGCTTAGATTTTGGCGTTGAGTGAATGGTACTCACTCAACGCGGCGTCAAGTGGACTCAACGCCTTCTTTGCTTAGTGTTTGGCGTTGAGTGAGTAGTACACACTCAACGCGGTATCGAGTGGACTCGACGCTTTTTCCTTAGGCTGGTGTTTTTCTCCCGAGTTGGTTAGTGTGGGTTTTATTTCGGTCTGGTGTTGTGTTTTCAGCTAGTTTTTGGATGCCGAATCGTGGATTATTGTAGGTGATTTTTCTGGTGGTTCTATAAGGGGGTGATTTGTGTGTGCTGAGCTGTGGCCACCACATATTAGGCCCCGGTTTGAGATTGTTTGGTTAGGTGTGTGGACCGTGGAGCTGCCACTGGTTGTTTTCACCCTGGAGAATTTTTGGGTCTGGTTGTTTGGAAGAGGGCTGTTTTTGGCTACCAACCCGGACCCAAGGTTTTACCACTACTATTAATTCACAAGTTAGGACTGTTAGTTCCTTTCCTTTTCTAAGTGACTATATTTGGCATATGTTTGACTTGTTGCTACTGCAGGTTTTTAGCAGGGCATGTTGCTAATTTCTCGCACTTGGTGCGCTTGATTTATTCTTTGGACAGTGTTTTACTTTTGATGTCTCGTTTATTTCCTTTTGCTAAGTTTAATTGTATTCTACTGTAAGGGTATGGTAAACCCCTTCCTTTTTATTACTTATGACCTAATTCTCCATTTCTATTTTATTATATTTTTACTGAGATGTTCTTTCTTTGAATGCCTCAGGTTCAGAGCAGTAGCCGGTTGGGCGGCTAGTTTTCTTTTGGGGCTTGCTAGTGATCTTCTGGGCTGTTGAGATTCCCCTTCCTCAATTTGTGAGGTAGATCTTTTCTTATTTCCTTCTGTATAGACTTGCATACTCACCAGTGGGTTCGTGTCAGGTTGTTGACGCCCACTGACGGTTTTCCTTGTGATGCTAAGTATGTGACTTAAACTACTATTTTTGCATATTTGGAGATTGTTTACTTGCTCTCTGGGAATGATTTATGCTAGGATGCATGTTAGGTATTTTAACTCGTAAAAGCAGTACTATATGTACTTCATACATGTCATATTTCTAAACCTAAAGTACTATTTTCCAAAGTAACGTAAAGACTAATTTCATATTGTACTAAATTTAGAGTCCTGCATTTCATGAGTTGTCCTTTGGGGACGTTTACACTCATGTAGGATGTCAAATCACCTTAACCAAGGTATTTTTTGCAGCGTATAAATATATTTTTACTTATGGACTAGTTGATCCACTATGCTGAGGGATACGACCATCCATCTAATTTGAAAGATGTTTTTCATAATAACTTATGATTTCAGTTTAACTTGTTTAGGTTTGTGCCTTGCCTGAGCGCTTGCAGTTATCCCATGCATGGCGTGGCATCACGACACATATTTTCTCTTACTCAAATAAAAGTTTGTTGCTGAGAAAATGCGGGTAGTGACAGTTGGTATCAGAGGGAGGTTGCTTGACAATTGGTCGGGCAACCTTCCCTTGTTAGTGTTAGTAGTTTAGTGTCATATCATATACACACTGATGTGTCATCAGTACGTCTTGGCTGAAGCATGAACACTACACTCATACGCATGATTAGAAGTATACAGGGCATATTATGTAGTATGGGATGCATAATATGTGTTTGAATATGGATCCACCATAGGTGGCAACATGTGAGGGTTATGTAGTATGGGATGCATAACCTCACCACAGGAATGCCCATTAGCACGTATTCTCTTTTCGTTGCATACAATGTTATGTAGTATGGGATGCATAACATTTCCATGTGTACGCCGCTCATAACATGAATTAAGGCCTTTTTAGAATGCATAACACAACATGCATAGCATAACATAGCATAAGCGCAACGTGTCAAGCTAATAATTTACTTGATGACATATGTACACACATGGTTTTGAGTCAAAAGGAATATAAATTCATGCATTCATGGTCTAAGCACACGAGTTAGTGTGATGATGGTGAATCATCCTAGGTTAAGCATAACATCATTATTGAAAAATCCCAAAACAATTAGCAGTTGAAGCTAATACTTAAGTATGTTTTGTCTGTACTATGTCGTTTGAGTTCTAGCTGTTAAGCTAGGTTTTAGCAGTTTATTGTTTTATTAGAATGTCGCTTGAGCGTGATGCAATAAGGTCGACTCCCCAGCTTGAGGATGAGTCGTCAGGTGTGCAGGATGAGGCGGTTATTGTAGAACTGCGCCAGAGCATGGAGACCCTGTCAGGCTTGATTGTGGTGATGCAAGCGCAGTTGCAGGCATTGTTGGCTATTATCTTAGGACGGCAGCCTCATGAGCAAACCCCCACAGTGGGGGAGAATGAGAGCGAGATCAGCAAATTGAATAAGATTGCTTCTGGATTGTTAGCTGCTGAAGAGTGCAGAGTCAAAGGTTTCTTGGGTGGCCTCCTAAATGGCATTCAGCAGTACGCCAATACTTACCAGTTCGAGACGAATGAGAGGACAGTGGAAGTTGCCCTTAAAGTTGAGTCTATGGTATATGCTAAGGATCGACGCATGATACTGAGGAAGGAGAAGAGGAAGTCCGACGGGGGTAAGAGCTATAAGGAATCTAGTTCTGCTTCGAGAAAGAGGAGCATAGAAGTTTGTAGTTTTTTTGGCCGACCGGGCCATCCTTTTGAAAGATGTTACCAAAGGTTGGGAGCTCAGAAGAAAGAGCAATTTCAAGCGATTCAAGGGATTTCTAAGAGAGAGTTAGTTTATTCAGCATGTAAGCGGGCAGGGCATGACGTTGCCCATTGCTGGGGAATGAAGAAGACAAGAAGCTATTTTTTGTGTGGACAAGAATGGCATATCAAGTCTAAGTGCCCGCAGCTCCAGCCCGTTCGGCAGCCAGTCCCACTTCAGGCATTGCCACCGCCACCGCGGTTGGTCAAAGGAAAAGGAAAGTTGAATGTGTTATCATTAGAAGAAGCTTTGACTTCTACCCAAGTAATATCAGGATAGGTCCTCATCTAGTCTTAATTGTTAGTGGTATTTATAGTTTTAGTATTCGCTTCCTTGAATGTGTGAACGATTGTTTAAGAAGATTTCCAGTACTACCCACTCGTTTGTGGCTAGGACCCTCATTTGGCCCTCGATCTTATGGCAACGCGCTTCATGTCGAGTTTCCCTTTGGTGGTTGGGTATTGTGGGGCCAAAGTATTTAAGATTGTGCGAGTTTATATATGACTTCCTAGTTTTTGCCGATTCCATAGAGTAGAATTATCCGCGCCAAGTCTCCCTGACTATTTCCTGCGGTATGTGCTCGGAAGCTTTTAGATTCCGGATGTTTTGTTTGTTGGTTCCGGTGTTGGAGACCAAGGTTAGTTTGTCGCGTTTAGAGGAGATCCCTGTGGTGCGCGAGTTTGAGGTTGTCTTTCCAGCCAATCTTCCTGGTCTTCCACCTGATAGGGATGTTGAGTTTGTGATAGATTTGGAGCCGGCACACGTCCTATTACGAAGGCACTGTACCAGATGGCCCCTCGAGAGCTGGAGGAGTTGCGTATCTAGCAGGATGAGTTGTTAGAGAAGGGTTTTATATGGCCGAGTTCGTCGCCTTGGGGTGCTCCTGTTCTGTTTGTTAAGAAGAAAGATGGATCGATGAGGCCTTGCATCAATTATATAGAGCTAAATAGGGTCACTATTAAGAACAAGTTTCCCCTATCGAGGATTGACGATTTGTTCGATCAGTTGCGCGGTAGCACGGTACTTTCTAAGATTGATATTCGTTCTACTACCATTAGCTCAAGATCCGTGAGTCAGATATTCCACGACTGCTTTTCGATCGAGGCATGGGAATTTTGAATTTCTGGTAATGTCATTTGGTTTGACCAACACGCCCTCAGCCTTTATGGATATGATGAACTGAGTGTTCAAGAATTTTTTGGACAAATTCGTAGTCGTGTTTATAGACGATGTCCTGGTATATTCACGCAATGTTGAGGAGTATTACCAGCATCTGCGATTAGTTTTATCTGCTTTGAGGGACCACAAGCTATTCGCCAAATTGAGCAAGTGCGAGTTTTGGTTGCCTCAGGTTTCATTTCTGGGCCATGTGGTTAATAGGAATGGGATTTCAGTCGACCAAGAGAAAATAACTGTTGTGATGGAATGGAGTAGGCCTGACACACCCAAAGAGATTAGGAGCTTCTTAGGGTTGGTCGGCTACTACAAGAGGTTTTTGGAGGGTTTTTCTACCTTGGCTGCACCTTTGACTAGATTGACTCAGAAGAATGCGACTTTTGTTTGGAGCGAGAAGTGTGAGGAAGCCTTCCTAGAGCTCAAGAACAGATTGTGTGTTGGAACCCCTAGGTGATTTGGGCTAGGTTCTCTTCTTAGGGTGTGACCCATGTTGTATAGAAGGGTCAAGTTTTATGTCTTTCTAGTCATAGGTAGGTCCTACATATGGAAGATCAAGGACATGCCTGAAGACAACTCCAAAATCAGCCATAGAAGAAAATTCTCTCAGTCTTTTCTCAGGTCGATGAACTCTAAGTGAAAGAGAAGAGTTTTGAGGTCGACGATTTGGTATTAGAAGAAAAAATTATGTGGTCTGCGAAGTGTGTGTTTCGCTAAATGCTCTCAACACCAAAGATCACTCAGCGCAATAATTATCTCAATGCCATAGTTCACTCAAAGCCAAAGTTTACTCAGAATCAAAGATCACTCAACGCTCTCAACGCTATCACTGACTCAACGCTCTCAATGACTCAACGCTAGATGCGCTATTATCTCAACACCTTCAGTTTGACCAAGTTCTGAGGTCGACAAAAATCAGATTCTCAGGTCGACGAACTTAGAGCACAGAATCTGTCAGTTTATGCAGTACAGTTGTTCGCAGAGCTCACGTTGACGAACAGTTCTGAGGTCGACGATCTCTGATTTCAGGTCGACGAAAGCTGTTCTCTGGTCGACGAAAACTGTAAGTCATATTGTTATTTATTCTTTCTTTTTCCGTCTCCTGATTCTATATCTATTATAGGTCGTTTATTCCCTAGATAATCAATGCACTTATATCCTTTAAATCGAGCCGTTACTGGTAGCATTGATTGTAAATATTTTCCATAGAATTAATTGCTTATATCTCGGGATAGACATAGAATATAATATATGACAGCATACTTGCCGGTTTCCATTTCCCAGATTTCGGCTAAGCATTTATTGCAGGTTTTTGAATTCGAACTTGAGGCAGCTATCATCCTGATCATCTCTCTGCCAGATAAAAAACAAAAAGGATCACACTCGTTGATGCATATACAAAAGAATATACGAAAAAGAAAGAAAAAAATAACTGCTCTGAAAAGAAGAAGAAGAAAGAACATCAAACACAATCAAGAGTCTTTCTTCCCCTCCTTCTTTGTTTCTAGGATCTCAAGTGACAAGAATATTCAATCAGTCAAAGGATCCCTGGAGAGTTGATCTAATAGCAAAAGACCTTCACCCTAGAAAAGTTCTTCTTCCTGAACAGCTGTTAATCTCAGGGGGAGCTTTGACAATATCTGAAGAATTCTCAAGACATCTCTCATTTTGCTTGAGAAAAGAGTAGTCCAAATCAACCTCTCTTCCCCACCTCTGTACAGGGTTTTAATTCCCTTCAAAATTATTCTTGTTGCAAGTCTCCTTTCAAAAGACTTGGGTTGGTTTTTGAGCACCTAATCAAAAGCTCATTGGTGGCAGTCACCTGATCAAAACATGGTGGCAGTCACCCAAGTTTGAGGAACCACTATAAATTTCTTGTGTTGTCTGTGTGGCTGTGATTTTCCTGTGTGCTTGTGTTGTGATATATTTTGCTGAGTAGCTTAGTTATCCTCTCTCTAGTTCATTTTGTTGCACTTATACACTCATACACTTATATCATAGTAATATATTTTATTAAAGTTTTTTTTAATTCCGCAAAAATCAAAAAGATTTTAACAACTCTATTCACCCCCTCTAAAGTTTATCAGAGTTTACCCTATCTTTCAATTGGTTTTAGAGGTTATCTCTATCCATTTCTTTCAATTAGTATCAGAGGAAGGTTAATCAGATCATACAGGCTTACACCTGGATTAACCAAGATCCTCAGGATAAACTCTGAATAAGTCTTATTAGTTTCTTTGATTAGATTTTATTTTCTGATATCATGGCACAAAATAAGGATTATGCCAGCACCATACCTCTAGTTTGCAACCTGCAAAAGTTTGGGATCTGGAAGGCAAGAATCAAGCTTTATATGAACTCTATTGATGAGGACATCTTTAATTCCATCTTGATAGGACCACCAGCTCCAGTGGACTCTACTTCAACTCCAGTAAATCTCAGTGTAGTGCCTCCTCCAAATCAAACTGATGCACATAAGAAAGCCAAGATTGCTGATGCTAGAGCTATGAATATACTGGCCCAAACTATATCAGATGATATATTTCAGAAAGTTGCTGAATGTACATCTGCCAAAGCCATTTGGAATTCCCTCAATCAAATGGTAGCAGGCTCTACTGATGAGAGGAAGGATAGAAGATCCAACCTCATATCTCATTATGAGAATTTCGGGAAAGATGAAGCAGAATCTGTGGAAGGAATGTACAACAGGCTGAGCTCCATCATCAGTGAGATCAAAACATTGGACAAGGAGATTACTCTGACCGAGGTAAATGACAAGATCCTCATATGCTTCCCTAGCACATGGGACACCAGAATCTAGCCCATCAGAGAAGTAAGAAGCATGGCTGAAATTTCAACAGAATCTATGCTTGGAAAGCTCAAATCGTATGAGCAATTGATCAAGTCAAGAGAAGCTACAGTTGAACCAAAGGCTTCAACACCTACCAGGAACGAACAGAATTTAGCATTCAAAGTTGCAGAAGAATCTCCCAGCTTGCCAGCCAATGAAGATCTTATAAGTTTCTTTGCTAAGAGATTCTATAAAATGGCAAGGAAGGACTTCAGGAGGAAGCCTTCAAGGAATGAAGATAAAGCCAGGTATGACAAGACCCCTTCTAAAGAGGTTGTATGTTTTGGGTGCAGAAAACCTTGACACTTTATCTCAGAATGTCCAGAAGTCCAAAAGAAAGATAGGAGGCAAGAGAAGGATTCAAGAAGACATCAGCATAGCAAGGACTCCTCCAACAAGTACAAAAAGAAGGAGAAGAGTTTTGTAGCTGAAACCTGGAGTGATACTCAAGATGAAACATCCTCCTCCAGCTCCAGTAAAGATGATGAAGAAGAGAATAAGGCAAGGGAAGTTTTCCTTATGGCAATAGATGCTGGAAGAAGCAGATCAGATTCAGAAGAGTCAGATGATGAAGAATTCCTCTCTGAAGAGGATAAGGTAATTGCTTCCTATGACTTTCAATCTAAAAAATTTAAATCTGAATTTAAACTCTTGTGTTTAGACCTAATAGGATCTGAAAAGGAAATCAAAATTCTCAGGGAAAAACTTGTAGAACAAGACAAAATCATTGCTGAAAATGATAAGTTAACTGAAGAATTAAGCTTAGCTAATCAACAAATAGTTTTTCTGAAATCTGAATTAAGTAAGGCTAAGGAACTAGAAGAATCCTTGAATGGTAGAAGTTTACAACTGTTAGACATAACTAACACAGTCAATACAAGATCTAACAATAACAAACTAGGATTAGGAGCCTCATCTAGTGAATTGAACCAATCCTAATTCAGGAAAATTAATTATCAAAACCTATTAATTTCATCTCTGAAAATGGTAAGAAAAATACTGAACAGGTAGAGAAGGTTAATGAAGTTCTTAAACAGCTAGAACTAAAGAAAACCAATCAGAAAAAGAAAAATAAGCAACATAACTATGTTCCACACAGTTCGTCGAACTCAGAACGATGAATTGGGTATGGGTCGTCGACCTCAGAACGACGAACCCTGAATGCAAATAATAATGTAAACTATTCTTCGAACTGGGATTGACAAAACTAGTATGGTTCGTCGACCAGATATCAACGTTTCTGGGGCTCTGAGAATGGATACCTTCATTCTTCGAGCAGAGATCGAAGAACTCAACCCAGATCTTCGAACTCAGGTCGACGAACACACTCAAATTTGTCAAACTCAGTTCATAACCAGAGTAACCTAAAAATTGATAAATCCTTTAATTCCTTTAGTCAGTGGATCATACCTCCTAGAAGGTATCATCCTTTAGGTTATAAGGATCAACCTGAATGTTCATTTATTTCAAGTTTCAGTAATGTTAAACAACAAGGAACCAAGGTAACCTGGGTCAAAAACTGCTAATCTTCTTCTTAGAAGTTAGAAGAGAACCCTGCCACTCAAAACAGATGGTACCTGGACAGTGGTTTCTCTAAACATATGACAGGTTACAAGAAATGCCTAATCAACTATAAAGCCAAGACTGGACCTAAAGTAATCTTTGGGGACTCAGGCTTTGGACTGATAGAAGGCTATGGAGATTTCAACTGTGGAGCTGTCACATTCAAGAAGGTGACCTATGTAAATGGTCTTAAGCATAATCTGATATACGTAAGCCAACTATGTGATACAGGTTATCAAGTAAGCTTCACTAATTCTTTATGTCTTATTTCTTTAAACAACACAACTGTTTTAACAGGAATTAGACAAGGCAACATCTACTTAGTAAATTTTGAATCAGCTGAATCTGAAATTTGCTTATTCAATTTTGTTAGCATTCAAACTAGCTTATGACACAAAAGACTAGGATATGTAAACCATAAGAATATAGCTAAGTTATCTAAGGACAATCTTGTTAGAGGTTTACCTTCTTGCCCCTACAAGAAGGAAGGCCTCTGCAGGGCTTGTCAATTAGACAAGCAAACTAAATCTAGCTTCAAATCCATTAATAAGAGTGATTCACCTAGAATCTTGTACTTGCTCCATATGGACATTTTTGGCCCTATTGCAGTACAAGTCTAGGAGGAAAGTCTTATACATTAGTTATTGTAGATGACTTCTCCAGGTTCACATGGGTCTTCTTTTTGAGAACTAAGTCAGATACTTTTAAGGTTCTCACAGATTTTCTCAAGAACATACAGATTGAGTACTCTACTCAAGTTGCATTGATCAGAAGTGATCATGGCACTGAGTTTGAATCTCTTCTTATGCTAGAGTTCTGTGAGAAGGAAGGTATCAGACATTGTTTCTCAGCTCCTAGAACTCCTCAACAAAATGGGGAGTTGAAAGGAAGAATATGACACTCATTGAAGCTGCAGGTACATTACTTGCAGATGCTTACATGTCTCTTTCCTATTGGGCAGAGACAGTAAGCACAACAAATTATGTCCTAAATAGATGCCTAATACATAAACCAATGCTTAAGACTCCCTATGAACTACTCAAAGGGAAGAAACCTATAATAACCTATTTTAAAGTATTTGGATGTATATGCTATATTCACAATAATGACAAGAAACATCTTAGAAAGTTTGAAGCTAAGGTTGCAATGAAAATTTTTCTAGGATATTCCCAAGTTAGCAAGACATATAGGGTGTTTAATAAATCAACAATAAAAATTGAGGAATCTATGCATGTGACATTTGATGAATCTAATATGTTTTATAAGGAGAGAGACATCTCTACAAACAATAATCTGCAGGTACCAAATTTATGTGAGAGCTTGGATGATCTAAACCTTACCTCAAAGGTTGAATCACATCCCTCTTCATAAGTTATATCAGAAGTTGAAAGTGAAGAAGAGACTGTGGAAGCAGTTCAATTTCCTCCAACAGTTGATACAATTCCACAAGAGGAATTAAATCAAATAACCGATGTTGAACCAACTCCACCTAATGATCTTGTCACACTTAGGGATCACCCTAGATCTCAAGTGATTGGAGACATATCAGTGGGAGTGCAGACAAGGCATCAACTCAACCCTGATGAGATGCTTGTCAGCTTTCTCTCTCAAATTGAGCCTCAATCCATATCTGATGCAGAGCAAGATCCTAACTAGATCATTGCAATGCAAGAGGAACTCAACCAGTTTGAAAGGTGTAGAGTTTGAGACTTAGTTCCAAGGCCTAAGGTCTATCCAGTAATTTGGACTAAGTGGGTATTTAGAAACAAACTTGATGCCCAAGGTGTGATAGTGAGGAACAAGGCAAGACTTGTTGCTCAAGGATACAGGAAAGAAGAAGGGATTGATTATGATCAAACCTTTGCTCCAGTTGCCAGACTAGAAGCTATAAGGATTTTCTTAGCTTATGCAGCATTCAAAAGGTTTAAAGTCTACCATATGGATGTGAAAAGTGCATTCCTAAATGGAGAACTCAAAGAAGAGGTATATGTTGAACAACCTCCAAGTTTGATCTCTCCATCTCATCCCTCTTATGTTTTTAAATTGCATAAGGCTCTCTATGATTTAAAGCAAGCTCCAAGATCTTGGTATGAGACCTTAGCAAGCTTTCTCTTATAGCATGGTTTTTCTAGAGGCATGGTAGATAGAACTCTTTTTATAAAGTTGCATCATGATAAAATTCTCTTAGTGCAAATATATGTAGATGACATAATTTTTGGTTCTACTGATCTCAAATTGTGCAAGAGATTTTCTAATTTAATGCAATCAAGGTTTGAGATGAGTAGCATAGGTGAGTTATCATATTTCCTTGGTCTCCAAGTGAAACAAGCCCTTGAAGGGATTTTCATCTCACAATCTAAATATGTTAAAGAGCTCATTAAGAAGTTTGGGATGAATGATGCCTCTGTCATGAAAAATCCCATGGCTGCCAATACTGTTGTAGATGCTGATGAATCTAGAAAACCAGTTGATCAGACCAGGTATAGTACCATTGTTGGATCCCTACTGTATTTAACAGCAAGCAGTCCAGATATTATGTTTGCCACATGCCTTTGTGCTAGGTTCCAGGTGAACCCTAAAGAATCTCACCTTATTTTCTTAAAAAGGATTTTGAGATATATAAAAGGTTGTCCAGATCTAGGCCTCTGGTATCCAACAGAATCAGCATTTGTGTTAACTGGATTTTCTGATGCTGATTATGCTGGATGCAGAGTAGACATGAAAAGCACCTCTGGAACTTGTCAGTTCCTTGGTGACAGACTTGTATCTTGGTTCTGTAGAAAGCAAACATCTATTTCAACATCCACTGCTGAAGCTGAGTATATGGTTGTAGGCAGTTGTTGTTCACAGATTTTGTGGATACAAAACTAACTACTGGATTATGGTATCAACTTAAATACTTCAACTATTCTATGTGATAATACAAGTGCTATTTCAATTGCACAAAATCCAGTATTGTATTCTAGGACAAAGCATATAAACATTAGACATCATTTCATTAGAGATGATGTTGACAAACAAAAGATTAAACTTGAATTTATCTCTACTGATTTGCAAAGAGCAGATATATTCACTAAGCCTTTGGACTCATCCAAGCATCTGTTCTTTATCAATCAGCTCGGTATGATAAATGGTCAGGATTTAATCTAATGCTCCGTCTGTGGTCATAGATTTATTTCTATTCGTTGACCTGAGATCGATGAACTGATAACTATTCTTGAGATTTTCGTCGACCTGAGATCGACAAAATCTCTTGTTGAAGCAATTTCGTCGACCGAGAACGACGAAAACTATTTCTGGCAATTTTCTGAGAACGACGAAAATTGTCCCTTCTTTATTTCGCCGGGCTGAGATTGTCGATTCATATTCTGAAAACCTTTTTATAGGCTTTCTTCTTCGACCTCAATCCCGCGCTTTCAGAATTCTCCTCCTGTACTTGATCGCTTATTTTCTATTGTAGATACTGTAACGCCCCCGGTTTTTCTGTGTTTTGTTTGACCATTGCATGGCGTTACGATGACGTGTTGTCAGCTTTTGCCATCGTTAGAGCGTGGTCATAGCTCTTTAGGTTCCTCTAGTGATCCATTAGGAGCCTGTTTGTAAGATTCCCCAGCTAGCCTAAGTCTGTTTTGGTGACTCGGTTGGGCCTCTTAGGGAATGCTTGTGTTTTGGCTTCGTGCAGTGTTAGCCCAAGTTTTGATCTTCGGGTGTTGTTTTCGACTTCTCCGTTGTGTTTGTAGCTGTAGTGTTTAACTACGGTGCGAGTTTTGTCGAAATCCGAGATCTTTCGTTTTTCGCATCATTTTGACATGCGTTTGGTTAGCCGGTAGTGGCTACCCGTTTGTTGTGCATGGCCTGGTGTGATCGAACTTGGTAAGGCCGGTGCTTGTTTTAGGCTAAAAATGTTTAGCCATTTGTGTATGTATATATGTATATGTGTGTATATATGTGTGTTTGGGTTTGTACCGTGTGTATATATATGTATATATATCATGTGATATAAATATATATATATATATATATATATATATATATATATATATATATATATATGTATAGTAGCTATCTGGGGCTCGGGTAGCATGCTTCAAGCTTACCTTTTCTTTAGCATAGTGCTGTTTATATGTTTGCATATATATATTATACAAATATATATATATATATATATATATTGAAGCTATAGTGGCTGCTATATAATATATATATTAAGGTGTGCTGGCTGAGTGTAGCAGAGTCTCGGGTTAGCTGTAGAGGATAAGCATCAAAGCTTGTTAGTGGCTGGTTATATCTTAGTTTAAGCTTAGTGGCCGGCTAGTATATTGTTTTCTTAGCATTTGTGGTGGCTAAGTATTATTATTCTAATAGCTTAGTGGGGCTAAGTAATAATATAATATTAGCTAGTGGGGGTATATCCAAAGTTTTCTCTTTGTCTCCTTCCCCATTCCCGAGCAAAAGCTTCAAGCGGAAGGAAGAGGCGGACGGAGAAGCTGCTGCTTGGTCCGATGGATTCCAGCCGCTCTAGAGCTCGGTTTGCCGGGGATTTCCAGTTTTGATTTGCTCCCGTCGAGAGCTTTTCTCCTAGCCTTGCAGCCGGTGCCAACCCGTGAGGTGAAGCTGCAGCTAGCTCTTAGTCAAGGCAAGTGGCTCCCTTGCCCTTGCCCCCTTTGTGTTTGTAAAGCTGCTCAACTCCTTTACTTCATTTTTATTTCCTGTGCAAGTAGCTGAATCAGCCACTTTGGGCTGTTTTGTATTGGTTTTCTCTGTCCTTCCTTTCAAATGTCTCGGCTAGTGTCTAATTCAGTAGCAGATGTTAAGATTTTTTTTTAGTCTAAGTTTACTGGTGTCTTAAGTCTAGGTTAATTGCTGATAGGTCAGGTGAGGAAGGGCAGCATGAGACTTGGAATTAATTTTCCAAGGCTCTGCTTGCTGGTGTTGAGAAGAGTTGAGAGTGGGTTTAGAAATTTCTAAGTACCCAGGCGTTGAGTGAAGGCCATTCACTCAACGCCAGGTGTTTTGTTTTGCAGCTAAGGGCCCAGGCGTTGAATGAGGTCCACTCACTCAACACCATAGTTATTTTTAGGCTAATGTTATAGCCTTAGGATGCGAGCTTCTTTAGGGCTGTTAGAAAAGTTTTACCTTCCTAAGGGGGATGTTGGGGGTGTTCGACTAGTTTTTGCATGCTGACTCGTGGGCTATGACCAGAGGGGGGGGGGTGTTATTGTTTGGACTCTGAGGGGTGAATTGTGTATGCTAAGCTGTGGCCACCACTAAGTTTGGACACTGTGGACAACTTGTTGGGTGTGTGGACCCTGAAGCTGCATCCGGTTGTGTTTTCACCCTTGAGTATTTTTTTGGTCTGGTTGTTGGTGTTGGACACTGTGGCCACCCACTCCAGTCCCCCTTATTTTTACACCCCGGTCATTTGCCCACAAACTTAGGACTGTTAGTTTCCTATTGTATACTTTTGGTTTTTCCCTGCTTTTATGCTGATGCATTTCTTCTGCAGGTTGATTCTTTCCAGAGCAGGTAGTTTTGTGCTCACACTTAGTGTGTTTTGCCTTTATTGCTCTATAAGCAATGCTTCTTTCTTTTCCTGATTCTGTGGTTTAGTATTTTGTTGCCGGGTTGGAAAACCATTCTTCAATTGAGTAATCTGACACTCCTTACTTTGATTTATTTTCTTTGCTGAGGCATTTCTTTTCTTGAATGCCTCAGGTCTAGGTTGTAGCCGATTGATCGGCTGATTCCATTTTGTGGGACTTGCTGGCAGCCTCCAGGGTAGCAGAGTTGCAGATCATTCCCTTGTGAGGTAGTCATTTTTTTCTTTTCTGTATGGACATGCACACTCACCGGTGGGTTCGTGTCGGGTTGTCGACGCCCACTGGTGGCTTACTTGTTTTGCTAAGTATGAATTTAGACTGCTGTTTTTGCCCTCTTGTATTGTTTACTTGCTTTTGGGAAGGTTTTATGCTAGGTTGCATGTTAGGTATTTTAAAACCCTAAACTATTATAAGTACCTCATGCATAACATGTTTGCCAACTAAAACACTATTTTCTTAATATGTAAAACATCTTTTAATATATATATTATACTCACCCTAGGTGTCGTGCATTATATACGTGGTCTCTGGTGGACCCTTATACTCATTTAGGGTGTCAAATTAACTGAATCAAAGTATTTTCCGCTGTAAGTATATATATATTTTCTTAGCGTGGACTAGCTGATCCACTGTGCCGAGGGATACGGCCTTCAAATAAACTGGTTTTCTATTAAATTAAAACTTGTGATTTAGGGTTTTGGTGTGTCGCTTGAGCGTCAGCAGTTATCCCCTGCTCGACGTGGCATCACAACACGTATATTCCCTTACTCTGATACTTCTTAACCTCAGAGAAAATGCGGGTCATGACAGTTGGTATCAGAGGGAGGTTGTCTTGATAATTGGTCGGGCAACCTATCCTTTTGATTGCATTAGACGTTTAACTTCATAAGCATACACTCACCGATATGTCATCAGCACGTCTTGGCCGAAGCACGAACACTACACTCATAAGCATAAAGAAGTATACCGGGCATATTATGTAGTATGAGATGCATAATATGTGTTCGTATATGGATCCACCATAGGAGGCAACATATGAGGGTTATGTAGTATGGGATGCATAAACTCACCACATGAATGCGGCTAACACGTTTTTCTTTTTTTGTTGCATGGGAATGTTATGTAGTATGGGATGCATAACATTTTCATGTGTACGCCGCCCATGGCATGCATTAAGGCCTTTTTAGAATGCATAGCACGACAGGCATAGCATAAAATTTCATAAGCACAATGTGCCAGGCTAAAGATTTGCATGATGATATATGTACACACATGGTTTGAGTCAAAACAAATATAAAAGCATGCATCCATGATTTAGGCACATGAGTTAGTGTGATGGTAGTGAACCATCTTAGGTTAAGCATGACATCATCATTATAAAACAAATCCCAGAGCAAGATTTGCAGTTACAATTCATATTTAAGTATGCTTGTCTGTACCGGGTAGGCTTGTTTTAGTAGTTGGGATGGGTTTTAATTAGGATTGGTGCGATTATAGGATGGTGAAGCGTCCTGCGACGCGATCGACTCCCCAATCTACGGGTGAGTCTTCGGGATCCCAGAGCAAGGCCCTGATTGAGAGCTTGCGGCTAAGTAATGAAGCCTTGTCAAGACAGATGGTGGACATGAAGAGCCAGATTCGGTCCTTGGTTGCAGTAGTGGCAGGGCAGGCTCAGAGAGCTCAGGACCCCATTGGGGGTGTTGCTGTTCCTCCTCCTCCTGCTCCTCTTGTGCCTCCAGTTGTAGTGCCCCCGGAGATGGCCTTCATATCTCAGTTTCAGCGACTTAGACCCCCTACTTATGGCGGGCAGGCGGATTTCATGATTTTGGATGACTGGCTGATTTCTATAGAGGAGATGTTCTCCTATTCCGGGATCACGGATGATCAGAAAGTAATGCTCGCTTCCTACCAGCTCAAGGGATTGGCAAAGAGTTGGTGGCTGAGGGAGAAGGAAAGTATGGTGGTAGGATGCACCTGGGAGTCGTTTAAGGAGATGCTGTTGAGTAAATTTCTGCCCTCGGTCGAGCGGGACCGGTTGATGAATTACTTCCTGCATTTGAAGCAAAGGAAACTCACGGTTAGTGAGTATGAGGTTGAGTTTAGTAAATTGAGTCGGTTTGCTCCTGGTCTTGTGAGTGTTAAAGCAGACCGGGTTAAGCGGTTTCTGGGTGGGCTAAGAAGCGACGTCCAGTAGTTAGCAAATGCCTACGGAGCAGTCAGTTATGCCGGAGTGGTGGAAGCTGCTTTGAAAGTTGAGGCCATTAAGAATGCTAAGAATAGAGGCCAGCATGCGAGGCAAGACAAGTGAAAGTCTGTTGGGGGGAAGGTCCCCCAGGAACCTGATGCAGTTTCAAGAAAGAAGACCAAGGGGGCGTGTAGCTTCTGCGGCCGGCCAGACCACCCCCTGGAGAAGTGCTTTAAGATATTGGCAGCGCAGAAGAAAGAACAAGTCCATGCTATCCAGGGTGCTCCCAGAGGGGATGTGGTGTGTTCCTTGTGTGGAAGGAAGGGGAATGATGTGGCCCGTTGTTGGTCGAAAGATAAGGTTTGCTTCCAATGTGGGCAGAAGGGCCATCTCACGTCGAGGTGCCCTCAGGCGCATCCCGTTCTTCAAGTGGTTCCTTTGCAGGCGTTGCCGCCACCCCCGCACGTGGATAAAGACAAGGGGAAGCTGAATGTTATCTCTTTAGAGGAAGCGTTGACCTCGACCCAGGTCATTTCAGGTTAGCTTTCTTCCTAACTTGAATTTTCTGCCTCTTGTGTAGTTTAGCTTTTGTTTTCCCTTAGTTGTGTGGATTGCTATATAGGGAGATTTAAGGTAAAGAACCGTTGGGTGTGCGTTCTTTTCGATTCTGGCGCCACCCACTCTTTTGTTGCTAGGGCTTTCGTGGAGCGATTCCAGTTGGGCCTAGATCGTGTTGGTGGAGCTTTCAGCGTCAAGTTTCCTTCGGGTGATTCTGTGATTTCAGACTTGGGTATTCGGGGCTGCCCAATCTTGTTGGGAGACTTTCTGTAACACCCCAGAAATCTCAACAGGTCAATTTTTAGGTTCAGGCTGGCTGACACGGCCTGGGACACGGGCGTGTCCCAGGACGTGTCTGGGGTACACGGCCTGGGACACGGGCGTTTCCCAGGGCGTGTTCTTCATTATCGACGATCGTGAGTCGACGATCGTTGAGTATCGACATATCGACATGGCTTGGGACACGGGCGTGTCCCAGGGCGTGTCAGGCCCAAAAATAAGCCAGTTTGTCCCGAGAAGGACACGACGTGTAGGCCCAACCGTGTCGATCATGACACGGGCGTGTCAAATTATCACACAGGCGTGTCCAGTGTCCGTGTAGTCTCGGGGAAAATGTTGTTTTCCGTCTCGATGGGGGAACACGCCCATCGACACGGGCGTGTTAGGTATCGACACGGGCGTGTCCCGGGCGTGTCGACACCCGTATTCTGGTTTGTCTTAAGTCGGTTGTGCATCGCTTGAGGAACACGGCCTGTGACACGGGTGTGTCACTACCCGTGTTCGGCCCAGGAAATCAAATTCATGGCTGATCTGAGCCGTTCATTTTCTTTGACCAAGATCCAATGGTCTGGGCTCTTCCCTGTGTTGATAAGGCCGGGATTAAGGAAGAGAAAGCTCATTTGAGTTTTATCATTCTCTTTCTAAAGTTAAGAGAGAGAGGAGAGAAAGGCAAGGAAGAAGAAGAGGAATCCGGCCGCCGGTGGTACTGCGGTGGTCCAAATCGCGAGCCGAGTTTGGATTTACGAAGGCAAGGCTGCTACGAAGGCTTTCATCCGTCTTAATTTTCTCCATGTCTCCGAGGCGAATTCCAAGGGTAACGATTTCCATCTTGGATATGTGAAGTCCTACTTTCCTGCATTTGCATAGGGAAAATCCGTCCCCGCAAGTGTGCGGTGGGTTGTGATGTCCCTTGGGGTAGATATGTGAAGTCCCCCTTGTTAGAGTCCAGAATTGGAGTACGGATCTAGGCATGCTGTGTGAAGCCCATCTGGACGTGTTGGTCTGGATTGGTGATGCTTGTTTGTGTGGAGGAATCTCCGAGAATTTGATTGTTTGTGTGCAATCTGTGGTGCATGCCTGTTTCTTGATGCAGCAGGAAGTACTGGAGGAAGTCCAGGAAATTATGTGAGTTGGGTTCAACTCTGGTGGTGGACGGGCAAGGTGAAGCTGTACCCGCGTCAGTCCAGTCTTGAGTCTGACGATGTGAGCAACGGGATAAGCGGATCTGTACCCGTGTTATGGTTGTCTAACCTTGGGTGCTTAAGGCCCTGTTAGGATCACATAGCAAGAGTCGACGGATTGCATGCCGATCATGACTAGAATGCTCATTGGTGGGATCCGGTGTTTCCGGTACACCCGAATGTGCCCTGAGTGCACGGAGCGTCGGGCCGTCGTGCCGACGTTTGTGATATGTATTGACTGTGCGGTCGTGTACGTCTTGCGTGCTTTGCGATATATATCATATTGGAAAATGCTATGCAGGGATGGAATTCCGCTGCCCCGTGCCAGGGGCAGGGTCGTTATAATTGGTCAGCTGAATGCTGACCGTTGCCCTGTTTACCACCGCTTGGTGGAGTGCTTCTTACAGGTGCTGTAGGTGCTGGTCTGAGCGGGACTTAGCGGGCTGAAGCCCAAGCTGCGTTACTGCCCTCGAAGGCTTTGTTTTGTTTCTTCTTGTTCATGTGTGGCCGGCCTGCGTGCCGATGTCTGTAAACCACACCTTGTTAAGAGAAATTTGTAAGGCCTTAAGGCCAGACACTTTGGTTGTATACATACATTCCTATGTTTTTAGTGGACAGTTCTTGTTGTACTTGAGTTCAAGTTTTCAACCGTGAAGTTTCCGCTAGAATGCTCTGTGTTAGGATGCGTTGGTGTTTTGATATTATTTCGTAGCGTCTCCGCCTGTTTGTGGCATATGGTGTGGGGCCCCGGCCGGACCCTCTATTATATTCTTCTTGACGGGTAGAGGTGTTACAATTTGGTATCAGCTTGTTGGTCGATCTCTTCCGAATTCGCGGACGAATTCTTTTGAGGGGTGGCGTGCACGTGTCAGTGCTGTCATTATAACACTTAAATTGAACTCAAGAATGTCCACTTAGGAATGCAAATACACTTGTTTGTTGACCTTGTGTATTCTTTTTGTATGTTTGCCGTGTTACTTGGTCGCTAAATTGTGTGTTTTACACATATAGGTGACTAGAAGTGTTGCGGGTCAATCCGAACCTCAACATTCTGTCGAAAGTGCGGCACCAGCTGAGGTGCCCACACCTCCTCCATCTGCGAAAACGGTACATTTCATCACAGAAACGGTACTTGCTGTGATGAATGCTCAGCAGGCTGGGCAGGCACGTCCTGCAGTAGTGCCAACGCATGCTGGGGTACGGCAAGAACCGGTAGCAGCTGTAGTTGATCCGCGGGCAGCAGATCAACAATTGAAGCAATTCTTGAGCTTTAATCCTCCACAATTTACTGGGGGCAGTGTCACCGGCCCAAGCTGAGGATTGGCTTGCAAGGATCAAGAGGATCATTAGAGTGATCCACGTTGAGGAGGGACAAAAAGTTATGTTGGCCACTTTCCTACTGGAAAGAGAGGCTCGTTTATGGTGGGATGAGATTGAACTGCTTCACTTGGCCGGTAGACAGCTTGCAGAAGTCTCGATGGATTAATTTTCTTGGTTGTTCTTGGCACAACATCTACCAATGCAGCAAAGGATATCGATGGAAATGGAATTTCAGCGGTTAACTCAAGGAGATCGTAGTGTGGATGATTACCTCCATGAATTCACACGTTTGGGAAGATATGCGGGTACCATCTTTGCTGAAGAAGAGCGTAAGACTAGTAGGTTTTATGCGAGACTGCGAGATGAGCTGCGGTATTTGCTCTCGAGTTCTGTGAGTCAGGGATTTCAAGCCTTAGTCTGTACGGCTCGGTCTTTGGAGACAGACATGAAAAGGGGGCAGGGAAGAGGGACCTTGGCTGTGACAAAGCCAGAGTTCAAGCCGCCGCGTCCGGAGAAGTTTGGGTATCGTAAGAAATGGGGAAAGAAGTCCAAGTCTACTGGACAAGCTCCTTCTGCGAATGTGACAGAGACATCTGGGTATGGATCCCGTGCTTGTTTTACGTGCGGTAAGTTGGGACACTTCGCACGTGATTGCCGAGTTGGTCCTCCAATGGGTGACAAGAAGACGGGAGCGTCTTATGCGGAGAAAGGGAAGACTGTGGTGGAGTCTTCTGCCTTGCACGCGCAGCCCAGGGTCTTCAACCTTGGACAACAGGAGGCCATTAAGCAGGCGGATGTCGTCACAGGTGCGCGCAGTTTTTTAATGTTATTTTATCCTGTGTGCTGTGCTTGTTTTGATTGTGATGTTTTAGGGTTTGTCCTTATACGAGAGTATCCGGCACGAGCACTGTTTGACACAGGTGCTTCACATTCGTTTCTGTCCGAAGAGTTCGTCTTTCGTGTCAGGATACCTATCCGGATCACGACAGACAGTGTAAAGGTGTTGTTACCTAACGGATGTTTGATGTGCGTGGATAACTCTTGCGGTCTTGAGGTCAGGATAGGGAGTCGGGAGTTTAAGGTGGAAACACTAGTATTGCCGATCAAGGAATTTGATATAATCTTTGGTATGGACTGGCTGTCAAAGCAGCGTGCCTGTATAGATTGCACTTCAAAAGAGGTCACACTTGGGCAGAATACCGAACAAGAGACCAAGTTCATTGGTATACAAGGGATGAGTGAGATGTTGTTATCTGCTCTCCAAGTCGTTAAGGCAGTTCGGAAGGGTGCGGAGTTGTTCTTCACCCTTGTAGAGGCGGTGGCACCGAAGGCCAGTGTGAGTGAAGTGCCGATTGTGTCGGAGTATGCTGATGTGTTTCCAAAGGACCTTCCGGGGTTACCTCCCCAAAGGGAAATCGACTTCGCTATCGAGCTGGTGCCGGGTGCGAAACCTGTGGCCCGTTCGCCGTATTGGGTAGCGCCAAAAGAGATGGCCGAACTAAAAGTTCAGTTGTAAGAACTGTTGGAGCAGGGATACATACGCCCAAGTATGTCACCTTGGAGCGCGCCTGTTCTTTTTGTGAAAAAGAAAGACGGTAGTTTGCGGCTATGTATTGATTATCACGAACTGAATAAGCTGACGGAGAAAAACAGGTATCCGATTCCACGAATCGATGACTTATTTGATCAGCTAGCAGGCTCAACCGTCTATTCCAAGTTGGATTTGAAATCCGGGTATTACCAATTGCGGATTAGGGAAGGTGACATTCCCAAGACAGCGTTTGGCACACACTACGGCCATTATGAGTTCACAGTAATGTCGTTCGGCTTGTGTAATGCGCCTTCGGTATTCATGGATCTCATGCATCGAACGTTCCGCGAATACTTGGATCTGTTTCTGATTATGTTCATTGATGATATACTTGTGTACTCTCAGTCGGAGGAAGATCATGCAAACCATTTACGGTTAGTATTGCATACCTTGCGGAGAAATAAGCTGTATGCCAAGTTCTCTAAGTGTGAGTTCTGGCTCTCGTCGGTGGCTTTTCTGGGCCACGTGGTAAGTGGAGAGGGAATAGCGGTGGATCCGGCAAAGATAAGTGCCATTCGTGATTGGCCAGTGATGTCTTCGGTGACCGAAGTCAGGAGTTTTCTTGGACTGGCAGGCTAATATAGACGATTTGTGGCGAACTTCTCCTGGATTGCTTTGCCTTTGACTACATTGACAAGAAAAGATCAGAAGTTCGTTTGGATGCCGGAGTGCGCGCGAGCTTTTGAGGAGCTAAAAGGTCGTTTGACCACGACGCCTGTTTTGACGTCGCCTTATGGTACAGACGGTTTTGAGATATACAGCGATGCGTCAGGAAGCGACTTAGGCTGCGTTCTCCTGCAGTTCGGCAAGGTGATCGCTTATGGCTCACGTCAATTAAAGGTGCATGAGCATAATTACCCCGTCCACGACTTGGAGTTGGCAGCGGTGATCTTTTCGCTAAAGTTGTGGCGGCACTATCTTTATGGCGTGAAGGTAGATATTTATACAGATCATAAAAGCCTGAAGCATCTGCTCAATCAAAAGGATTTAAATATGCGACAATGGAGGTGGATGGAATTCTTAGGGGATTATACTTTCGACATTCACTATGTTCCCGAAAAGGGAAATGTGGTCGCTGATGCCTTGAGTCGTCGGACTCCGGTGCGGGCAAGTTGGTTGCGGATACATGACGAGCGTCTAATCCAGGAATTGGAAGCGTTGGAGATATCTTGTGTTGAGAGGGATTCTTCGGCCGATGCATGCTTAAACTGGATGGAGGTTCAATATGACCTTGCGGACAGGGTTCGGCGGGCAACGGAGCTTGATGAAAGTCTCCAATGCTATGCCAAGGAAGGGTCTGGTGACCAATTCTCCTGGGATGACGGGCTATTACGGAAGGATGGCCGTCTATGCATCCCTTGTGCGGGTAAATTGCGAGAAGAATTGTTGTATGAAGCACACTTTACAAAGCACTCAATTCACCCTGGGAGCACAAAGATGTACAAGGACATGAAGAAATTGTTCTGGTGGCGTGGTTTAAAGAAGTACATAGCCGAGTATGTGGCTAAGTGTCGTACTTGTCCTTTGGTAAAAGCAAAATGTCAATGACCGAGTGGTTTACTGAAATCATTGCCAGTTCCGCAGTGGAAGTTTGAGGATATTTCAATGGATTTCGTGCACGGGTTGCCGAGATCGCAACGTGGGAATGACTCAATTTGGGTGATTGTGGACCGGTTGACAAAGGTGGCTCACTTTCTACCGAATAAAAGGGACGATTCAGTGGAAATGTTGGCAAAACTCTATGTGGGGCAGATTGTTCAATTGCACGGTATTCCCCGAAGCATCGTCAGTGACCGTGATGGGCGATTTACTTCAAAGGATTGGAGGCTAATTCATCAGCTGTTGGACACGAAGTTAGCATTCAGTACGGCCTTTCACCCGCAAACGGATGGCCAAACTGAACGAACCAACAGAACAATGGAGGATATGCTCCGTATGTGCGCCCTGGACTTTGGTAAGATGTGGGAAGATCATCTTGTTATGGTGGAATTTGCCTACAATAATAGTTACCAAGCGAGCATCGGCATGGCACCATTTGAAGCTCTGTATGGTCGCAAGTGCCGTACACCGTTAGCTTGGGCAGAAACTGGCGAATCCAAACTTTTGGGACAAAAGGCAGTCGAGGATGCAAACTCAATAATACGCTCTATTCGATAGAGACTATTAATAGCCCAGGATCGTAAAGCCAAGTATTACAATGCTAAGCACCGGAACGTGGAGTTCGCGGTGGGTGACTGAGTCTATTTAAAGATTAAACCCTTCAAAGGCGTATCTCGGATTCGGCGGTTGAAAAAGCTAAGTACGCGATACCTTGGTCTGTTTGAAGTGGTGGAGCGAGTTGGAGAAGCTGCCTATTGGCTAGCTCTTTCATCGGAATTGGGAGGACTGCATGATGTGTTCCACATCTCAGTACTACGAAAAGCAGTCAAGGATCCAGCTCAAGTAATTGAGAATGATCGGGTACCGGTTGAGTATGGGCTAACGATAAAGGTGAGGCCCATTCAGATCGAGGATCGAGCCGAGAAACAGTAGCGGAACAAAGCGATCGGGATGGTAAAAGTCCGGTGGGACAATTGTGGCCGAGAAGAGCTAACATGGGAGCGGGAGCAGACCATGCGAGCCGAGTTTCCCGAGTTATTTTCGTAACCTGTTCGCTCGTTTGTATATGTAATCGAAACATATATGTCGCTAATTGTGTTATGTTGTTTTCTCCCTGCTGTCTTCAAATTTCGGGACAAAATTTAATTAAGGAGGGGAGGATTGTAACACCCCTGAAATCTCAACAGGTCATTTTTTAGGTTCAGGCTGGCTGACACGGCCTGGGACACGGGCGTGTCCCAGGGCGTGTCTGGGGTACACGGCCTGGGACACGGGCATGTCCCAGGGCGTGTTCTTCATTGTCGACGATCGTGAGTCGACGATCATTGAGTATCGACATATCGACACGGCCTGGGACACGGGCGTGTCCCAGGGCGTGTCAAGCCCAAAAATAAGCCAGTTTTTCCCGAGAAGGACACGACGTGTAGGCCCAGCCGTGTCGATCATGACACGGGCGTGTCAAATTATCATACGGGCGTGTCCAGTGCCTGTGTGGTCTCGGGGAAAATGTTGATTTCCGTCTCGTGTAAGACCCTTTTTTTTACAGCCCGGGGTCTTATGCCCAGAACCGCCGCTTTGAGGTGACACCTTCGCACCCGGGAAGGTCGTCACTGCAACGCGCCGATTCTGCCGGCCTTTTCGATCACAATAAGTAGCAAGCAAGAAGACTAAGCAAGTCCACCAGAAGAAAATATCACATATAAATAAAAACTCCACGAGGGGAGCGTCCACAGTATAACATCAGAGTAAAAACAGAGTACTGAAAGGAAAAGGACTTAAGCCCGGTACAACAACACCTCACTACATGGTCACTCAACGGAAGCTGAACTAAAACTAAGAGTCACCGTAACTGTCACTGAACCGAGAGCACCCAAGCTTGACTGGTCCATCTTCACCAACCCCATACTCTGCTGGTGCTGCATCTCTGGGTGCTTCCTCCTTTTCGGCCTGCAGTCGCCGCCTCGCAATCCACGTCTGCGTCTACGTCTTCGGCCTCCTGACTGCTGAGCTGGTGGGATCCCACCCATCAAGGGGCATTTGACCCGTGTATGTCCCGGCTAGTGACAATGGTAACATGGTCGCGGGGTCAACTCCGTCAGAAACTGCAAAACCCGTGACCCTTCCATATGGTACACCTAAAATGTTGTGGTCCGAAAACCGTTAGTCTAAAAGACTAAGCCCTATCATCCCCCACCCCTTCCCCCACGCTCTAAGGCACCGGGCGGAGAGGAAGAAAGGGGAGGACATGAAAGTGGAGATAAATTCCAAAGCAGATGACGGTGGACCTAACTAGCAAGTTATAACAGGTGAGCAATCTAAGTGTTGTAATAGGTATAACAGAAAGGAAGTAAGTAAGAAATTAAACCTTCGCTTATGTGAGTACACATAAGCCAAGGGATCTTTTGCAAGGCTCCCATCGTATAACGCGTCCCATACCGCTTATACGTTGGGGTGTCGGTTATCAAGCAGCAGATATACATATATCAAATTGACCTTAATTTATAAACTTGCCCACACAAGCTTATAGACCAAGGGGTCGTTTTGCAAGTCCTAAAGTATAAGCGTCCCATTCCACTTATATTTTAGGTGTCAAGGTTGTTATGAATGATTATGACATGCAGCTATATGGTGGGTTATGATGTTCAAGCAGTGCAACTCACACACCCAACTTTGTGTACACAAACCTTTAGTTCCCCCTTTTTGGAGATAACTCCCAGGTTACTCCCGTAGTGGCAAACAGAAGCGGTGGGTTGGTCCTCGCCCACCTCAAAACCAGTAAAAGCACCACTGGTCTGACCTATCGTACGCCCTCAACGCCTGGTGCACGAGGCAGACTCCTGCATACTCTTGCCGACTGGTCCGCCGGACTTAACCTTGGCTAAGTGCTAGTCATCTTGCCGAGTAAACGATATCGGTGTCGGTGCAATCGAACTCCCCGATATCGAAAACCCACCACCTTAATCTTTCTATTTTTATGCACATGCAGCAGTTTAATATATAACAATTTAAAGTGTCAAACTCCCAGACTAAACCGTCCGTATAAACCACATCCGAGACCAAATTCCCCGGACTAAAACATCCGGCTCATCTCCAGACTTCATCCCTTAGAACACCACGGGACAGCGCCCCCTTGAACACCTCGGGACGACTTAACCATTACCAACCCTAACTAATGAGTGTGTGCAATGTGAATCCCTATTAGGCTAATTACTCTTTCGTTTGTTTTAAGATTTACGTTAGCCTAGGACTGCCTCCGGAATATACCCTGTGAGGGGTTCTCAAAGGGCACTAGGAACCAAGACGGCGACATTACGGCCCGAAGTTCCCTTTCGCAAGGCACTTATTGTTATTGGTTGTTTTTCCCTTACCCGTTCCCTTTATAAATTGCATTAACTAAACCTAGGGTGGATTTGACTCTTCACTTTTACGGGGGCGACGATCTTTCGTCGGTCCCGCGCACCTTCTAGAGCGCATCAACACATTCCTCACCATACTTGAAACCTCCTATGGTGATCCATCCTCTTTCTTTAAATCCAACAAACACAAACTGTCCTTATGCTAACCCAAACCTTATCCTGTTACTCATTTCCCAAAATTACTAACTACAGACCACCTTATACTAAGTGATGTCTATGATAGGATGTCCTTTGTGTTTTCATCCGAACAGCCTAAGTTATTTACTGGGGTCCTATCACAACATAATTGAATCAATTTCCGGTTATAACAATTTTCTCAATTAATCTATTAATTAATTAATTTTACTAAAATCCAAGGTCTTCCAAATTTGAACAAGGAGTATACTTTTCAGTCGTGTATAAATAATAATAAATTTAAGACAAATACTACTATGTCTAAAAATGATATATCCAAGGTTTGGTAATTTCCACTAAGGTCTAAGGGGCCTAAACATATTTTTGCAATAATCCATTTCTTTCATGTCTAATGAAGAAACCACATCAAATTCTCTTCTAAATCATTTGGATTAATTACAGGGTACTAGAAATACCATGAAAATAGTACTATAAAAGTTTCATAATTTTACTGCTGGAAATTAATTTATAATAAATCATTTACTAAAACCCTAATCTAGTATGCTTGTGAATCAAGTACTATATTCATAACTCCAAAAATCTAGAAGAAAATTCCACTGATTCAAAATGATTTAAAAACTCTATTTACCAACTTTCATAATTTTCCAGAAAATATTTATGTCATAAAATATTTTTAAACTATAAGGCCCTTTAATAACACTTGTGAAAGAACTACTCTATTTATTCAATATAAATTAAACTAAAATTCATGAGCATTCCCACTGGCCAGCAACATCTAATTCCAGAGTTTCAAGGGGGCCTTATTTGAATTAAAAATCTTTAATAAATAAAACATCAAATAGGGCTATACACATATTCATGAATGAAGTTCTAAAAACAATAATCCAAAAATTCTAGTAAAATCAGCAAAGAATCCTAACTACCCTAGAAACACTCTACCCAAGTTTTATAGCTTTTGAGTGCATTTAAACTACTGCTTTGACCTAAAAGCCCTTCTACTCTAAAACTAGGGTTTAGGTTTTTAGGTACCTACCTACCTCAAAATTCTCTAATATTACAACCAGAGGGTTAAATACCCATTAGATACCTCTCCACCAAAACCCAAGGCCATACAAGGGCATTTGCCCCTATGTCCTTTACAAGCCCCCAAAGTCCACATTTAGGGTTTGAACCTGGGCCCTAGGGTAAACATACCCTAATCCATCCCATTTTCCCTAAGGGAGTTCTTAGGACCATTTAAAACCAGTGGTCAGAATCTCAATCTCTGTTGAGGTGAGATGATTACACAAGTGTCAAAAGTACCTTTTCCCTAAGCTTCCCTTCACTAGGTCAAAACTAGGGTTTAGAGGATTCCTATTCAAAACTCAACCAAATGAGTTGATATTTGAACCAGAGTTAGAAACCTATCACAGGGACACCTCACCAAAATTTGGGAGGGTATGGAGGTCATTTGACCCTTAAACTATCTTACCCTAGCTTTTCTAGGGTTAGGGCAGAACCCTAAGTTACACTATCCCAAATGGTCTCCAATTTTTACAGGAGTTAGGTCTAGGTGATATTGAGTCCCTGTCCAAATTTCAAAGCATTTGGACCAAGGGTCAAGTGCGGGGAATTATTTTAAAATCTGCCCTACATATAGGTCCTACCCTAGAAAAATGGCCCTATAGGTCAGTAGACTTGTCCTAAAAAAATTCCATTACATATCAAACTGTAGATAATTAATAAAAATTCCTACAACATTCATGTTGATCATTTTTGATGAACATGCCCCTAAGGGGCCTAAATAATTTTTAGAAGAAATCTGCCCTAGTTGTAGGACATACCCTTACTAAAAAGGCTCTACAGGGCATTCCCCTCATCCAATTTTTCACCACTGCATATAAAATTGTAGGTCTTCAAAAGACCTACAACTTTCATGTTATACACCTTTTCAGTAGGTGCCTCTAAGGGGCCTAAATTCCATTTACAGTAAATCTGTGTAATTAGATACAGAAAATTGAATATTTAAATCATTAAACTTATTTAACAGGGTTGCACGAATCTTAAAGCAAGATCCAACGGCAGCTGGTCATCTTCTCCGATTTGGACCTAAAAAGAGCCCGCACAGGTGGTTTTTAAGGGCCCTTTTCTGGCGGCCTAAGGCGGCGCCACCACCGGGAAACATCACCCATTTGTTCCCGGTGGTGGGGGCTATCCATGGCCGGAGCTAGGGCGGCCGGAGGTGGCGGCGCCGCCCTACCCGAGAGCTCCAAAAGTCCATGAAAAATGAAATTTTTCTGAAATTTAAAACTCCTAATCCGTCTTGTTTGAGCACGAAATCAACTCCTAAACATTCCTAGGATCTAAGCATGAAGGAAGAAGTGAGGGAGGACCTTTAACCAAGCTTGTCGGCGAGTGCGGTGGTGGTGCGCCATGGCCGGCAGTGGAGCTTTCCGATGCTTGCAAATTCACTACCAAACAGCCCGGTTTCTTTAGGTGAAGGGTGGAAATGACTTCTCTTGGTCTAGGGAAGCTTTTAAAAGCATCAAATGGGGGAGAGGGAGGGTGTAGGCTTGATGGCCATTAATGGCCATTAAGATGAAATTTCGGCCATGGAGAAAAACCCTTGAAATTCAGCTCCCCTTGGTCCCAATACGTTTGGAAACTCCTAAAAACTGATAGAGGAGATGAATACTAATCAATTGGTGATGAATGGAGGGGTGATTCACCTTCCCCACCATGAATAGCCTTCTTTTTCTCACTTTCTCTCTCCTCCATTAAAGGGCAAATGAAGCTTTCTCTCTCTTCATCATCATGAACGAATTTTCTCATCTCCCTAGCCTATTGGCAGCCCACTAAGGTTTATAATCCCCTTAGGAAAAATCATGAAGGGAGTGGTTCACCTTCCACCATAAGTGGCCTCTTTAAACACTTTTTCTCTCCTCTTTATTTCTCTAAATTTAGGCTTCTCTCTCTCTCTCCTAGTCACTAGGTTGACTTGGTCAATCCTCTAGGATATGGGCAGCCAAATTAATACATAATAATCATGCAAGAGATTAGCCTAAGGGGAGGGTGGCTTGAGGTTGGGTTAACCCATAAAGACTAGGTTTGACTTGATTTGGGCTTGGGGTTGACTTGGTCAATTTGATCACTGTGGTTGACCAAGTGGGTCCTTGGTGACTCCTTGGGCCCACGTCTAAGGGGATCTTTAGAGTCAAAATGAACCTACTAGGCCACCCAAAAATCAGAGTTTAGAAAATTACTATTTGCGGACCAAGAGGGTCTCAATTAGGTTTTTAGGTTACTTGGTCTCCTGGGTTCACCTAGGTTAACTCATAGGACCTAGTTATGCTCAAGTCACTCCTAGGGTGGGTCCAATTTGAAAATGGGATGTTACAAATCCCAATAAACAAAACAAAAATTTCGTCCCCGAAATTAAGGCTAAGTCTATGGGAGGTTTTCTACTGGGTTAACTTAAGCTTGTAACATCCCATAAGGGTGGAAGTGCCTACTAGATCAATGATTAAGGGCTAGCCCCAATAAACAAAAGTTTAGCCCATATCTCCTGGAATATTCTACTAGTAATTGCAATTAGGGAGAAAACTTTAAACCACTTGAGGAGTTGCGAGGTATACATGACTGAAAAGTTCCGGGTATCTTTCCTGCATCAGGTCCTGAGGATCCCAGGTATGTTCCTCCTATCCATGCTTTCTCCACAGGACCTTGACTAGCGGGATCTTCTCGCACCACAAAACTGCACTACTAAATCAGGGTTTCCCCAATTATCTCGCTCAATCTATCCTCGAACTTCCACTCTAACTCTGGAAGTGACTATAATAATTCTTCAAAACCCTTATACTTGCCTATACCATTCGGCAAACCTCACCGTGCGTAGCCAAATCCATGACGTCTTTCTCATTCCGGGGAAAGACAAGTTCTAATACACACAATCTTCTTCTAGTAAATTGAGTTTTTGTTTGTAACGGTAGACATCGACTCTATAAACCTCCTCCACGCGATCATGTTCCTATTCCTTCATATACGCCCGAGTAATCAATCAATTTGACCCTATGATTTATCCAACTCTGGTCGTTAACGGGAAAGATTACTTCGTCAAATGACCCGTCGTCCGCAAGATTTAAGGGGGTGTACTCGTGCATTTTTGGAGGTTGTCATTTATACCTTTTTAATTTGTTGTGCCATTCTGCCGTAGTTACACTTGATTTTCCAAACATTTATTTATCATAGCCGCGACCCTTGCTAACCATGTTTGTGTCATCAAATGTATCTAATATTGTCTTGATGCTATCTGAATTGAGTCTGCAAGGTCATACCTAAGATATATGTTTTCGATATATCGTCTGCTAATTTCTTTCAAACTCTTAGTGTTATCATACTCATGATGTTACATCATAGTGTCTCAGTCTTATCTTCCCAAATTTACTTAGTCTTACTACCCGTCATCAAATTCACATGGTATCTTCTAGTAGTTATGTCTCGTAGTTACTCCTCATTATTACCATGACATCATTCGAGTGGCGTCGAATAAGACCAACCTCAACATTACTGTGTTTGGGGCAACACACTTTCTAAATTAGGTCTAGGAGACCTAAGCCATTAACTCACTTGCCCAATAAACAAAGATAAGCCCCCAATAAACAAACGATAAGCCCATATCTTCCTTGGGCTAATTTTCTTTTATCTTACCATGTTATATCTGTCCTAGCTGAGTGTACAATCCCTAGGGCATCAATCTATGACTTGGGGTTCCAAACTGACACTTGTAGATATACTCCATACTTTAAACCCTCCGAGTCAAATTTACGACACACTTATCAGGGTTGTTCCCACTCCCAATTGGGTCTCTTTCGAACTTGAATTCCTACCCGACCTTCAGTGTTTATCTTGTAGTTGTCCCTGAGTAATCTTGTTACTGGTACGGGGGTTAATACTATGTGTCTTCTACCATTCTGATAATGGATTATTGGTCAGTCCCAATAGATTGAGTAATCCTTGTTAGGGACCATAGGGACACCAGAGTTTATGTCTTAGGTATCCATTCACCTATCAAACTCCTCCTTTAATCTCTTTAGGTATTTCCTTACCTAACCAAATTCATACTTAAGGTCTGTTTCGGACTAGGGCACAGTATAATTTGTCGGGTTAGTCACGTATCCTAGCGGTTGAGTCTAACCTATTGACTAGAGAATTACAAGAAGAGGTCTTTGCAACCGGAGGTGCTCCCTGCTGGGGACAGGGTTTGCCGCAGGCTATAAAGAAGAATTCCAATTGTTAGCTAATGTACAAATGGAATGGATGGAAAGTGGACAATTTACATGTGATTCCCCATATGGGCACACCACTGCTTCCGCTGCTTAGTTTGTCCGCAAACTAAACTCGCGCGGAGGTGACCCAGGGATTTGTGGACTGCTACTAATCCGATCGATGTTTCCTCTGATACCACTTTGTAAGATCCCTTTTTTTTGACAGCCTGGGGTCTTATGCCCAGAACCGCCCTTTGAGGTGACACCTTCGCACCCGGGAAGGTCGTCACTGCAACGCGCCGATTCTGCCGGCCTTTTCGATCACAATAAGTAGTAAGCAAGAAGAGTAAGTAAGTCCACCAGAAGAAAATATCACATATAAATAAAAACTCCACGAGGGGAGCGTCCACAGTATAACATCAGAGTAAAAACAGAGTACTGAAAGGAAAAGGACTTAAGCCCGGTACAACAACACCTCACTACATGGTCACTCAACCGAAGCTGAACTAAAACTAAGAGTCACTGTAACTGTCACTGAACCGAGAGCACCCAAGCTTGACTGGTCCATCTCCACCGACCCCATACTCTGCTGGTGCTGCATCTTTGGGTGCTTCCTCCTTTTCGGACTGCAGTCGCCGCCTTGCAATCCACGTATGCGTCTACGTCTTCGGCCTCCTGACTGCTGAGCTGGTGGGATCCCACCCATCAAGGGGCATTTGACCCGTGTATGTCCCGGCTGGTGACAATGGTAACATGGTCGCGGGGTCAACTCCGTCAGAAACTGCAAAACCCGTGACCCTTCCATATGGTACACCTAAAATGTTGTGGTCCGAAAACCGTTAGTCTAAAAGACTAAGCCCTATCATCCCCCACCCCTTCCCCCACGCTCTAAGGCACCGGGCGGAGAGGAAGAAAGGGGAGGACATGAAAGTGGAGATAAATTCCAAAGCAGATGACGGTGGACCTAACTAGCAAGTTATAACAGGTGAGCAATCTAAGTGTTGTAATAGGTATAACAGAAAGGAAGTAAGTAAGAAATTAAACCTTCGCTTATATGAGTACACATAAGCCAAGGGATCTTTTGCAAGGCTCCCATCGTATAACGCGTCCCATACCGCTTATACGTTGGGGTGTCGGTTATCAAGCAGCAGATATACATATATCAAATTGATCTTAATTTATAAACTTGCCCACACAAGCTTATAGACCAAGGGGTCGTTTTGCAAGTCCTAAAGTATAAGCATCCCATTCCACTTATATTTTAGGTGTCAAGGTTGTTATGAATGATTATGACATGCAGCTATATGGTGGGTTATGATGTTCAAGCAATGCAACTCACACACCCAACTTTGTGTACACAAACCTTTAGTTCCCCCTTTCTGGAGATAACTCCCAGGTTACTCCCGTAGTGGCAAACGAAAGCGGTGGGTTGGGCCTCGCCCACCTCAAAACCAGTAAAAGCACCATTGGTCTGACCTATCGTATGCCCTCAACGCCTGGTGCACGAGGCGTACTCCTGCATACTCTTGCCGACTGGTCCGCCAGACTTAACCTTGGCTAAGTGCTAGTCACCTTGCCGAGTCAACGATATCGGTGTCGGTGCAATCGAACTCCCCGATATCGAAAACCCACCACCTTAATCTTTCTATTTTTATGCACATGCAACAGTTTAATATATAACAATTTAAAGTGTCAAACTCTCGGACTAAACCGTCCGTATAAACCACATCCGAGACCAAATTCCCCGGACTAAAACGTCCGGCTCATCTCCAGACTTTATCCCTTAGAACACCACGGGACAGCGCCCCCTTGAACACCTCGGGACGACTTAACCATTACCAACCCTAACTAATGAGTGTGTGCAATGTGAATCCCTATTAGGCTAATTACTCTTTCGTTTGTTTTAAGATTTACGTTAGCCCAGGACTGCCTCCGGAATATACCCTGTGAGGGGTTCTCAAAGGGCACTAGGAACCAAGACGGCGGCATTACGACCCAAAGTTCCCTTTCGCAAGGCACTTATTGTTATTGGTTATTTTTCCCTTACCCGTTCCCTTTATAAATTGCATCAACTAAACCTAGGGTGGATTTGACTCTTCACTTTTACGGGGGCGACGATCTTTCGTCGGTCCCACGCACCTTCTAGAGCACATCAACACATTCCTCACCACACTTGAAACCTCCTATGGTGATCCATCCTCTTTCTTTAAATCCAACCAACAAAAACTGTCCTTATGCTAACCCAAACCTTATCCTGTTACTCATTTCCCAAAGTTACTAACTACAGACCACCTTATACTAAGTGATGTCTATGATAGGATGTGTAAGACCCCCCCTCTCGGAACACAAGACACGGCACGAGAGGGGTCTTATGCACAGAACAGCCGCCTTGTGGTAACACTAGCACTCAGGCTAGCCTGTACCACAAGACGCCTATTCTGCCGGCTACCAACAATATCAACAGATAAATGCCAACCCAACCATAATAATATGAAAGTCAAATCCACACCAAGCATATGTCCATAATATCATAAATAAAGAAGCTACAACAAGCTTCTAATATCAGAGTACGTAAACAGAATTGCCCCGAAGGGCTATAACAAAATCTCTCTCTCACTCACATCTGTAACCGACGGTAGCGACGGTACCGTCCCTTCAGGCCCTGTCACCCTGGCCTGGTTGTCCGTCTGCATAGCCTGCTGCTCCACCTGCGGGGTTTCCTCCTAAAAAGGAAGACGTAGCAACCGTTAGTCAAAAAGACTAAGTGGTTTCACATCCGCTCCCCCGACGACTCCTCGGCACCGGGCGGAGAAAGGAACAGGTACAATATATAAATAACAGTAGTACAACAGGTGAAGTGAGTATACATATTATAAGCAGCAATATCAGTAGTGCATAATAAACAAGCTCTTATTTCAAATCTACGAACTACAACAACAAGAGAGTATATAACTAGAACAGTAAGTAACTCAACTTATATGGATGCCCATACAAGCATATAAGTTGAGGGTCGTTTAGCAGAAAGTAACTCATCGTATATAAGTGCCCATACAAACTTATACGATGAGGGTCTTGTGTATATAATGAAGTGCAATGCTATGTATGCAATGCAATGACACACCCATGCTCAAGCACATGCAATCGCTATGTCGACACAGACTTATAGTTCCCACTATTCGATCAGGTAGCTAACCTCTCAGGCATCAACCGTCGTGGCCAAACGATGACAGTGGAGCGGGCATCTCCACTACTAGGCTGGTCTCCACACTACCTGGTGATGCAGTGGCCCAGAGCCGCCCCGCTCTGTCGGAGTCACACCGAGCTAGAGGAACACGAATGGCACCCACTGCCGGGCTGCAGCCCAAGCACCCCACCCATGACCGCACCTATTCTCAGCGCGGCGGGATGTTGAGGCGAGGTCTCGAACCCAGCCCCCTTGATAAAGAGCTTTCCTAACAGCTCTCATCACCAACTGATCTGCAGCTCAGTTGGTGATGAGAGCTGTTAGGAAAGCTCTTTATCAAGGGGGCTGGGTTCGAGACCTCGCCTCAACATCCCACCGCGCTGAGAATAGGTGCGGTGCGGTCATGGGTGGGGTGCTTGGGCTGCAGCCCGGCAGTGGGTGCCATTCGTGTTCCTCTGGCTCGGTGTGACTCCGACAGAGCGGGGCGGCTCTGGGCCACTGCATCAAAAAAAGTGCCCTTTTTTGATGCAGTGGCCTAGAGCCGCCCCGCTCTGTCGGAGTCACACCGAGCCAGAGGAACACGAATGGCACCCACTGCCGGGCTACAGCCCAAGCACCCCACCCATGACCGCACCTATTCTCAGCGCGGCGGGATGTTGAGGCGAGGTCTCGAACCCAGCCCCCTTGATAAAGAGCTTTCCTAACAGCTCTCATCACCAACTGAGCTGCATCACCTGGCCTAGGCCTCCGTATGCCTCCACGCTAGGAACACAACAGCGGAGCTCACATGCGTACTATGGCTCAGCGGGTTCTCTCGGGTAAATATGCACCAAGATCCTAGCCCCTGACTGGCTTATGGTATGACACGGAAGGAGCCTCGGAAATGAGCACGAGGACCAAGCCCAACCGTTCACTTGGCACGGAAGGAGCCTCGGGACGTGAACACTGAGGACCAAGCCCAACCGCCCAAGGTCTAACTGTCAACTCCCATCGGTGTGACGATTGGCGAGCCCGTAGACCTGCCACACTATCCTTAACCCGGGATTATGACACCGCGTGTCGACTCACACCACATGCAATTCCACAATTCCGTGGCATGGAAGGAGCCTCAGAGAAAGCACGAGGACCAAGCCCAACCATCCATCAAATACGGAAGGAGCCTCGGGACGTGAACACCGAGGACCAAGCCCAACCGTCCAATTTTATCCAACTCAACCTCATTCCCATTAGTGACGGTCAACACCGCACTTGTTAACTTTCACAATGCTACCCGTGGGGAGATGACACTCTAAGCATGGGACTATCCATTCCCTTCCATCAATCCATTACACATCCTGGCCATAGTTTTAACCATTTACAAATCCTTCCAAATGAATTCAACATATTATAGATAATGCGCATAATGGTGATCTACCAAATATAACAAAGCCTTTCATTCACTTAGGCTTGATTCACATCTCGACATAGGAATTCAAGTCCTCAAACATCAATCTTCACATTACCTCGGTGATTAACACAAAAGAATTTACCCAACCCCGAGATGAATTGCAACATCTATTCCATCGAATCCAAGTTCATATTATAATCACCTAGAATTGTATGTAATCTGGTCAGCAACTTTGACTGAGGATTCCCGTGGCTACAGGTATCGCCCGAAAACGTACCACAACTCGTTGGAAAGGTAATTTCAAGGGCTACAACTTTCATGTTTAGTCGAAAGCCCAGATCTGGTCACATCATACCAGAAATGCAACTCGAAGTCTGCTGCGTACAGGATACAGAATTCCTGGGCATTAACTTCCAACTGCAGCAGATTCAAACGGACTTTCCCGTGGCTACAGGTATCGCATGGAAACATGCAACCACTTGTTGGAAAGGTAATTTCAAGGGCTACAACTTTCGTGTGTAGTCGAAAGCCCAGATCCACCCCCTTCTGGCTTAAAAATAGCCAAGAAGGTCGCTGCGTGCAGAATACAGATTCTGCACGCATCTTGAAGCGAAGTGAACGGCATCCGTTCATCTTCCTCCTCAAGCGATTTTCCCCAAATCGCAGCCAGAAGTTCCTCCACCCTTATTCTCCCTCTTGAGGCCATTTCCTCTTCACGAGACCACCCCTATCATCACTTTGAAGCGAGGGGAGGTTGAAGACGACTAAGCTTTAGAGCACAAGCTCTAGCATGACCTTCCTAGAAAGCTTCATCTCACACATCAAGACTCGTTTGAGTCGATGTCTCGCCTAAGAATAACTATAGATCTAGCACCAAGGGAGAGGGGAGGAAACTCACATCATTTCCGGCGTTTCCTCCGTTGCCGGCCATGGATCGCGTTATTCTTCGTGGCGGCATCCTTGGCTTCGTTAGCAGTGTTCTTCCACGGAAACGGGGAAGCTTTTCCTCCAGAATCCGGCTCCGGCGACCCGCGATATCTCCTCTTCCGCTCCCATCGGTTTGCACGGTGATGGCTCGGTAAGAAGGATTGGATGCGATGGTTAGGGTTTGGTTTACTTCCTTTTTATATTATGTATTAGGTTAAGTCCCTTCCGCCACGTGTCACTCTCTAATTGGACCACCCAAATTAGGTTTCATTTGAAGTGACCAGTCCAAGGATCACTCAGCACGAATCCCGAGGTCCAGTTCGGTTCACCTGTATAAGCCGGTGAATCGTCCTGGGCGCAGAAAACGCCCAACTCAAATTCGGCGGGAATCAGCCAGTGATTCCCGTCGATCGGCGAGTATTGGCGGGTCATTCTCGACAAATCCGTTGAGTATCAACAATGATACTCGACGATTTTCCCTTGTTGATACTCGACGGTCGGTGGGTATCCGGTTATTTTCGGCGATCGATGAGAATCGTCAGGCACTCTCGATGATTTTCCCTTAGCCAACTGCAGTTCTGAGTCCGGCGGGTATCGACCACCGATACCCGTCGAATCGGCGAGAATCAGTCCTCCATTCTCGACGATTGACGAGCATCAACCTCCATTCTGGACGACTTTTACTTAGCCGAGTTCCCTCATCTCGGCTACTGGTTGGGGTATCCTTGAACCCAACCCTTCACTTATTCTATGCACCTGACACCTCGCGTCGGTGCACCCCGAGCCCGAGTTGAGTCTCTTGACTCAGAACACGTGCGAGGGGCCTAGCGCGAATTGGGGCGTTACAAATCCTATAAACAAAATAAAAAGATTTCGTCCCCGAAATCAGGCTGAGGTCGTGGGGAGTAAAGCATACAGAAAACAAAATATGTTTTTTAAATAAAATTACCTGAAGCAAACAACTCCGGGTAGCGTCTTTGCATCAAATCCATTGGCTCCCATGTGAATTCCTCCTTCCCATGATTAGACCATAGCACTTTTACCAAGGGGACACTTTTGCGGCGCAAGGTTCTTATCTCATTATCAACGATCCGCACTGGCTCCAGTCGCACAGATCTGTCAGACGCCACAGTACCATCAGTTGTGGGGATGTATTGTTCGGGCCGCAACAACGCCTTCCGAAGCGACGATATATGGAACACATTGTGGAGATTCTCTAGCTCGGGCGGTAGCTCCAGCCGGTAGGCCAAAGGGCCAACCCTTTCTAATATGACATAGGGCCCAACATACCGTGGACTGAGCTTCTTCACTCCTCGCACTCGTGACACTCCATGCATCGGCCGAATTTTTAGAAACACCTTATCACCCACTTGAAATTCCACCATACGGTGCCTTGCGTTGTAATACTTCGCCAGCCGACTTTGAGCCTCCAACATGCGATCCCTTATTAGCCTAACCACCGCATCAGTGTCATCTATGTACTCAATTCCCAAAGACTTTGGGTCTTCATCTTGCACCCAAGACAAGGGGGTCCTACACCTCCTTCCATATAGGGCTTCATGGGGCGCCATGCCAATACTAGCTTGATGGCTATTGTTATAGGAGAATTCCACCAAGGGCAAGAGTCTTTCCCACGACTCTCCCTTATCTATCACACACAACCTCAACAGATCTTCCAATGTTCGGATGGTCCGCTCAGACTGTCCGTCCGTCTGAGGATGAAATGCAGTACTGAAGGTAAGACGTGAGCCCAAATACGTCTGTACTGCCTTCCATTCCTTGGAGGTGAAACGACCATCACGATCCGAAACTATCTTCTTAGGTACGCCGTGATACCGTACAAATTATTCCACAAACAGGCGTACCAAGACATCCACGTGAGCCTCCTTCTTCATAGGAATGAACCGGGCAACCTTCGTCAGGCGATCAATGATCACCCATACTGAATCATTCCCTGAGCGGGAGCGAGGTAGCCCATGTACGAAGTCCATGGATATATCCTCGAACTTCCATTCGGGGATTGGCAATGACTGCAACAGGCCACCGTGGCTCCTACATTCCGCCTTCACTCTTTGGCAGGCTTCACAATGCGTGACAAAGTACCAGACATCTTTCTTCATCCCTGGCCAACACATCGTCTTTCGTAAGCCGGCGTACATCTTTGAAATTTCTGGGTGCACGGAATATTGAGAGCAATGTGCTTCTCTCATAATATCCTCCCGGATTCTGCCACCTTTGGGAATGTAGAGTAGGCCGCGAAAGTAAACAAGGCCGTCCTTTAGTGTGTATTCGTCGGTAGTCCCGTCTTCAATTAACATTATTGCCGAGGCCAAAGCCGCATCTAATCCTTGCTCCACTCGGATCCGGTCCCGGATATCACAAACTATGCTCATGCTGGACAGGTACTCCGTATATTCCGAAGAAGCCTTAAATATTAAGGTGATGTCCATCTCCTCGATCATCCGTGCCAACTCCATGCTCATCAATCGAGATTCTGGGCTCGAGCCGGGTACTTTCCTACTCAACGCATCGGCTACCGAGTTTGCTTTTCCGGGGTGGTAGTTCAAGGTGAACTCATAGTCGCATAGAAACTCTAACCACCACCGTTGTCTTAAGTTCAATTCCTTCTGGGTATGGACGTACTTCAAATTTTTATGATCCGAGAAGATTTCGCAGTGGACGCCGTATAGATAATGCCTCCATACCTTCAAGGCAAACACCACCGCTCCTAGCTCCAAATCATGCACCGGGTAATTGATTTCATGCTTCTTCAATTGTCTTGAAGCATAAGCAATTACGTGCCCGTGCTGCATCAACACCGCTCCCTACCCCTGATAAGACGCATCCGTATAAACTTGAAATCCTTCCTTCCCAGACGGAAGGACAAGGATGGGGGCGGAGGTAAGTCTATCCTTCAATTCCTGGAATGCCGCTTCACACTGGGGTGTCCACTCAAATGGCACTCCTTTCTTTGTCAAGGAAGTAAGCGGGAGGGCAATCTTGGAGAATCCTTTTACGAACTTGCGGTAGTATCCGGCAAGTCCAAGAAAACTCCTCACATCGGCCGCCGACTTCAAAGGTGACCACTCCTTCACAGCGTACACCTTGGCCGGATCTACAGCTAGTCCTGCCCCACTGATTACATGGCCCAAGAAAGCAACTTCCTTAAGCCAGAATTCACACTTGCTAAACTTGGCGAACAGGGCGTGCTCTTTTAGCTTCTCTAGAACTAAGGCCAAATGTCCGGCATGCTCTTCCTCCGTCTTCGAGTAGACTAGGATGTCGTCAATGAACACAATGACGAAGACATCTAGATAGGCCTCAAACACTTTATTCATCAAGCTCATGAAAGCCGATGGGGCGTTTGTGAGTCCAAACGGCATCACTGTGAACTCATATAAACCGTACCTTGGGCTGAAAGCCGTTTTCTGTATATCACCCTCCTGTATTCTCAATTGGTAGTACCCCGAGAGCAAGTCTAACTTGGAGAACCAATGCGCTCCCACCAGTTGGTCGAACAACTCATCGATCCGAGGTAATGGGTAGGTGTTCCGTACTGTCAGTCGGTTGAGTTCCTGATAGTCTATACATAAACGCAGGGTTCTATCCTTCTTCTTGATGAATAGAACAGGGGCTCCCCAAGGCGACGAGCTGGGGCGAACAAACCCTGATTCTACCAACTCCTGCAATTGCACTCTAAACTCCGCAAGTTCTTTTGGGGCCATCCGATAAGGGGTCCTGGAGACAGGCTTAGCTCCTGGTACAAGCTTAATTTGAAAATCCACTTCTCTATGCGGGGGTAACCCTGGCAGTTTCTCGGGAAATACCTCAGGGAAATCCCGTGCTACCCACACATCCTTCACATCTAACTTCATCTCTTTTAGTTCGAATCGTATCATGTAGACTTCATCCCCTCTCATATGAGCTTTCAAGGTCTGGATCGAGGATAACAAGATTCGTGGTGCGAAATTTATACCTTGGAAGACTACATCAGTATCCCCATGTCTCAAATAGATACGCTTCTCCGCGCAGTCTATTCTCGCATGGTGCCAATCCAGCCACGCCATACCCAGGATGAGGTCGAACTCTGGTATTCTCAAAATTGTGGCAGGGGTATCAAAGGTCTTTCCCCCAATGGCTATCTCTAACTCACACTTTGCGGTTACCGTCATCTCAGATCCGTCTGGGAGGCGTACTCTTCGAGCAATACCAGTGAAATATTTCACTCCGTGTATATCTTTGATGAAGTCTTCAGACACGAATGAATGTGAGGCACCAGTATCAAATAACGTATGAGCCGGTTTCCCGCCGACCATCACGGTGCCTAAGTGTCATTAATAATACTCAAGCTAGATGTCTAGTATATCTCAAGCAACTCGAGGATATTAATGAAAGAAAAATGACCAATTCGAATCGTACCTGCAATCATCTCTTGAGGGTTCCGCTCTTGAGTCATGTACAGGGCATACATCTGATCTCGAGCGGGTCCGGGGTTTCTTCCTCGTGGTCCTCGTCCTCGACCACGCACATATCCCCGCCCCCGAGGGGCTGCTGGAGGGAAAGCAAGAGGCGCATCACCAAATAGTTGTGGGCAGTAGCGTCGAATGTGGCCCGGTTAGTTGCATTCGAAGCACACCCGTTCCTGCCTTCCGCCGTGTTGCTGAAACTGTGGAGGTGGAGGTAATGCTGGCGGTTATAGAACCGGGCGCTCCTCTCCAAAGTTCTGGGGAAAACGCCCGCCACCTCTCTGATATCCTCTTCCTCTTTTATTGTCAAACCTCCTTCTGTTGCTGGGGTCGGCTTCCATCACGCCCTCTGCTGGCCTCTTACCACTTCCCAAGTGGTCCGCTTCCAATCTCTTCGCCATATCAATAATCTCCGCCAGACTAGAGTCCACTATAAACAAAAGGGCTTGCCTTAGGGGGTCTCGCAAGCCTTTGTGGAATCTTTTGGCGTACCCTCTATCATCCAGCTCATAGGAGTCAGCGAATCTAGCTAGGTGCTGAAACTCCCGTTGGTACTCCGTCACCGACATGGACCCTTGCTTAAGTTGCAAAAATCTCTCTTCCAGGCCATCCCGAGCGGCCGAGGGGATGAAATGCTCTAAGAAGGCTTCGGAGAATTCGCTCCAACTAATGTCTGTGTACACTCTTCCACGAAAAGTGGAGCCCATGAGGGACTTCCACCACCTTTTGGCGTGCAGCTCTAAGAGTATCACCACAAGGGTCACCGCCATGTTGTTTGGACATCTTATTCCTGCCAACAACTCTTGTATAGTGTCGAGCCACTCTTCCGTACGCACTGCCGACTCTGTCCCAACATAAGCGGGAGGGGAGAGAGCTCGGAAAACGCTTAACCAACTAGATCCCGGACCCTGTTATTGTACAGGTGTCTGCTGAGATTGGGACCTAAAGGCGTCCAGAATAGCTGTGAGCGTCTGCCCCAGCTCTGATTGTTGGAATTGTGTAGGTACGGACGGGGCGGGGGTGCCCCTTACTCGCTCAACAAGTGCTGGGATCTACACATAAGGTACAAACTTAGGGTTAGGTTGGCTAATCTAAGGTTAAAGATGGACAACTTAGTGTGAATTACATATGGGCACACCACTGCTTCCGCTAAGTCAGCTTGTCCCCAAACTGACCAATCAAACGGGGGTGGTACCATTGTTAAGTGACTTTCGCCTTGGAGGATCGTAGCAAGCTGATACCATTTGTAAGACCCCCCTCCCGGAACACAAGACACGGCACGAGAGGGGTCTTATGCCCAGAACAGCCGCCTTGCGGTAACACTAGCACTCAGGCTAGCCTGTACCACAAGACGCCTATTCTGCCAGCTACCAACAATATCAACAGATAAATGCCAACCCAACCATAATAATATGAAAGTCAAATCCACACCAAGCATATGTCCATAATATCATAAATAAAGAAGCTACAGCAAGCTTCTAATATCAGAGTACGTAAACAGAATTGCCCCGAAGGGCTACAACAAAATCTCTCTCTCACTCACATCTGTAACCGACGGTAGCGACGGTACCATCCCTTCAGGCCCTGTCACCCTAGCCTGGCTGTCTGTCTGCATAGCCTGTTGCTCCACCTGCGGGGTTTCCTCCTAAAAAGGAAGACGTAGCAACCGTTAGTCAAAAAGACTAAGTGGTTTCACATCCGCTCCCCCGACGACTCCTCGGCACCGGGCGGAGAAAGGAACAGGTACAATATATAAATAACAGTAGTACAACAGGTGAAGTGAGTATACATATTATAAGCAACAACATCAGTAGTGCATAATAAACAAGCTCTTATTTCAAATCTACGAACTACAACAGCAAGAGAGTATATAACTAGAACAGTAAGTAACTCAACTTATATGGATGCCCATACAAGCATATAAGTTGAGGGTCGTTCAGCAGAAAGTAACTCATCGTATAGGAGTGCCCATACAAACTTATATGATGAGGGTCTTGTGTATATAATGAAGTGCAATGCTATGTATGCAATGCAATGACACACCCATGCTCAAGCACATGCAATCGCTATGTCGACACAGACTTATAGTTCCCACTATTCGATCAGGTAGCTAACCTCTCAGGCATCAACCGTCGTGGCCAAACGGTGACAGTGGAGCGGGCATCTACACTACTAGACTGGTCTCCACACTACCTGGCCTAGGCCTCCGTACGCCTCCACGCTAGGAACACAACAGCGGAGCTCACATGCGTACTATAGCTCAGCGGGTTCTCTCGGGTAAATATGCACCAAGATCCTAGCCCCTGACTGGCCTATGGTATGACACGGAAGGAGCCTCGGAAATGAGCACGAGGACCAAGCCCAACCGTTCACTTGGCACGGAAGGATCCTCGGGACGTGAACACCGAGGACCAAGCCCAATCGCCCAAGGTCTAACTGTCAACTCCCATCGGTGTGATGATTGGCGAGCCCGTAGACCTGCCACACTATCCTTAACCCGGGATTACGACACCGCGTGTCAACTCACACCACATGTAATTCCACAATTCCGTGGCATGGAAGGAGCCTCGGAGAAATCACGAGGACCAAGCCCAACCATCCATCAAATACGGAAGGAGCCTCGGGACGTGAACACCGAGGACCAAGCCCAACCGTCCAATTTTATCCAACTCAACCTCATTCCCATTAGTGACGGTCAACACCGCACTTGTTAACTTTCACAATGCTACCCGTGGGGAGACGACACTCTAAGCATGGGACTATCCATTCCCTTCCATCAATCCATTACACATCCTGGCCATAGTTTTAACCATTTACAAATCCTTCCAAATGAATTCAACATATTATAGATAATGCGCATAATGGTGATCTACCAAATATAACAAAGCCTTTCATTCACTTAGGCTTGATTCACATCTCGACATAGGAATTCAAGTCCTCAAACATCAATCTTCATATTACCTCGGTGATTAACACAAAAGAATTCACCCAACCCCGAGATGAATTGCAACATCTATTCCATCGAATCCAAGTTCATATTATAATCACCTAGAATTGTATGTAATCTGGTCAGCAACTTTGACTGAGGATTCCCGTGGCTACAGGTATCGCCCGAATACGTGCCACCACTCGTTGGAAAGGTAATTTTAAGGGCTACAACTTTCGTGTTTAGTCGAAAGACCATATCTGGTCACATCATACCAGAAATGCAACTCAAAGTCTGCTACGTACAGGATACAGAATTCCTGGGCATTAACTTCCAACTGCAGCAGATTCAAACGGACTTTCCCGTGGCTACAGGTATCGCATGGAAACGTGCAACCACTCGTTGGAAAGGTAATTTCAAGGGATACAACTTTTGTGTTTAGTCAAAAGCCCAGATCCGCCCCCTTCTTGCTTAAAAATAGCCAAGAAGGTCGCTGCGTGCAGAATACAGATTCTGCACGCATCTTGAAGCGAAGTGAACGGCATCCGTTCATCTTCCTCCTCAAGCGATTTTCCCCAAATCGCAGCCAGAAGTTCCTCCACCCTTATTCTCCCTCTTGAGGCCATTTCCTCTTCACGAGACCACCCCTATCATCACTTTGAAGCGAGGGGAGGATGAAGATGACTAAGCTTTAGAGCACAAGCTCTAGCATGGCCTTCCTAGAAAGCTTCATCTCACACATCAAGACTCGTTTGAGTCGATGTCTCGCCTAAGAATAACTATAGATCTAGCACCAAGGGAGAGGGGAGGAAACTCACATCATTTCCGACATTTCCTCTATTACCGGCCATGGATCGCGTTATTCTTCGTGGCGGCATCCTTGGCTTCGTTAGTAGTGTTCTTCCACGGAAACGGCGGAGCTTTTCCTCCAGAATCCGGCTCCGGAGACCCGCGATATCTCCTCTTCCGCTCCCGTCGGTTTGCACGGTGACGGCTCGGCAAGAAGGATCGGATGCGATGGTTAGGGTTTGGTTTACTTCCTTTTTATATTATGTATTAGGTTAAGTCCCTTCCGCCACGTGTCACTCTCTAATTGGACTGCCCAAATTAGGTTTCATTTGAAGTGACCGGTCCAAGGATCACTCAGCACGAATCCCGAGGTCCAGTTCGGTTCGCCTATACAAGCCGGTGAATCGGCCTGGGCGCAGAAAACGCCCAAGTCAAATTCGGCAGGAATCAGCCAGTGATTCCCGTCGATCGGCGAGTATTGGCGGGTCATTCTCGACGAATCCGTCGAGTATCAACAATGATACTCGACGATTTTCCCTTGTTGATACTCGACGGTCGGTGGGTATCACCGGGTATTTTCGACGATCGGTGAGAATCGTCAGGCACTCTCGACGATTTTCCCTTAGCCTACTGCAGTTCTGAGTCCGGCAGGTATCGACCACCGATACCCGTCGAATCGGCGAGAATCAGTCCTCCATTCTCGACGATCGACGAGCATCAACCTCCATTCTGGACGACTTTTACTTAGCCGAGTTCCCTCATCTCGGCTACTGGTTGGGGTATCCTTGAACCCAACCCTGCACTTATTCTATGCACCTGACACCTCGCGTCGGTGCACCCCGAGCCCGAGTTGAGTCTCTTGACTCAGAACACGTGCGAGGGGCCTAGCGCGAATTGGGACGTTACAGGATGTCCTTTGTGTTTTCATCCGAACAGCCTAAGTTATTTACTGGGGTCCTATCACAACATAATTGAATCAATTCCCGGTTATAACAATTTTCTCAATTAATCTATTAATTAATTAATTTTACTAAAATCCAAGGTCTTCCAAATTTGAACAAGGAGTATACTTTTCAGTCATGTATAAATCATAATAAATTTAAGACAAATACTACTATGTCTAAAAATGATATATCCAAGGTTTGGTATTTTTCACCAAGGTCTAAGGGGCCTAAACATATTTTTGCAATAATCCATTTCTTTCATGTCTAATGAATAAACCACATCAAATTCTCTTCTAAATCATTTGGATTAATTACAGGGTACTAGAAATACCATGAAAATAGTACTATAAAAGTTTCATAATTTTACTGCTGGAAATTAATTTATAATAAATCATTTACTAAAACCCTAATCTAGCATTCTTGTGAATCAAGTACTATATTCATAACTCCAAAAATCCAGAATAAAATTCCACTGATTCAAAATGATTTAAAAACTCTATTTACCAACTTTCATAATTTTCTAGAAACTATTTATGTCATAAAATATTTTTAAACCATAAGGCCCTTTAATAACACTTGTGAAAGAACTACTCTATTTATTCAATATAAAATTAAACTAAACTTCATGAGCATTCCCACTGGCCAACAACATCTAATTCCAGAGTTTCAAGGGGACCTTATTTGAATTAAAAATCTTTAATAAATAAAACATCAAATAGGGCTATACACATATTCATGAATGAAGTACTAAAAACAATAATCCAAAAATTCTAGTAAAATCATCCAAGGGTCCTAACTACCCTAGAAACACTCTACCCAAGTTTCATAGCTTTTGAGTGCATTTAAACTACTGCTTTGACCTAAAAGCCCTTCTACTCTAAAACTAGGGTTTAGTTTTTTAGGTACCTACCTACCTCAAAATTCTCTAATATTACAACCAGAGGGTTAAATACCCATTAATTACCTGTCCACCAAAATCCAAGGCCATACAAAGGCATTTGCCCCTATGTCCTTCACAAGCCCCCAAAGTCCACATTTAGGGTTTGAACCTGGGCCCTAGGGTAAACATACCCTAATCCATCCCATTTTCCCTAAGGGAGTTCTTAGGACCATTTAAAACTAGTGGTCAGAATCTTAACCTCTGTTGAGGTGAGATGATCACACAAGTGTCAAAAGTACCTTTTCCCTAAGCTTCCCTTCACTAGGTCAAAACTAGGGTTTAGAGGATTCCTATTCAACACTCAACCAAATGAGTTGAAATTTGAACCAGAGCTAGATACCTATCACAGGGACACCTCGCCAAAATTTGGGAGGGTATGGAGGTCATTTGACCCTTAAACTATCTTACCCTAGCTTTTCTAGGGTTAGGGCAGAACCCTAAGTTACACTATCCCAAATGGTCTCCAATTTTTACAGGAGTTAGGTCTAGGTGATATTGAGTTTCTGTCCAAATTTCAAAGTATTTGGACCAAGGGTCAAGTGTGGGGAATTATTTTAAAATCTGCTCTACATATAGGTCCTACCCTAGAAAAATGGCCCTATAGATCAGTAGAATTGTCCTAAAAAATTCCATTACATATCAAACTGTAGATAATAAAAATTCCTACAACATTCATGTTGATCATTTTTGATGAACATGCCCCTAAGGGGCCTAAATAATTTTTAGAAGAAATCTGCCCTAGTTGTAGGACATACCCTTACTAAAAAGGCTCTACAGGGCATTCCCCTCATCCAATTTTTCACCACTGCATATCAAATTGTAGGTCTTCAAAAGACCTACAATGTTCATGTTATACACTTTTTCGGTAGATGCCTCTAAGGGGCCTAAATTCCATTTACAGTAAATCTGTGTAATTAAATACAGAAAACTGAATATTTAAATCATTAAACTTATTTAACAGGGTTGCACGAATCTTAAAGCAAGATCCAACGACAGCTGGTCATCTTCTCTGATTTGGACCTAAAAAGAGCCCGCACAGGTGGTTTTTACGGGCCCTTTTCTGGCGGCCAAAGGCGGCGCCACCACCGGGAAACATCACCCATTTGTTCCCGGTGGTGGGGGCTATCCATGGCCGGAGCTAGGGCGGCCGGAGGTGGCGGCGCCGCCCTACCCGAGAGCTCCAAAAGTCCATGAAAATGGAATTTTTCTGAAATTTAAAACTCCTAATCCGTCTTGTTTGAGCACGAAATCAACTACTAAACATTCCTAGGATCTAAGCATGAAGGAAGAAGTGAGGGAGGACCTTTAACCAAGCTTGTCGGCGAGTGCGGTGGTGGTGCGCCATGGCCGGCGGTGGAGCTTTCCGATGCTTGCAAATTCACTACCAAATAGCCCTGTTTCTTTAGGTGAAGGGTGGAAATGACTTCTCTTGGTCTAGGGAAGCTTTTAAAAGCATCAAATGGGGGAGAGGGAGGGTGTAGGCTTGATGGCCATTAATGGCCATTAAGATGAAATTTCGGCCATGGAGAAAAACCCTTGAAATTCACCTCCCCTTGGTCCCAATACATTTGGAAACTCCTAAAAATTGATAGGGGAGATGAATACTAATCAATTGGTGATGAATGGATGGGTGATTCACCTTCCCCACCATGAATAGCCTTCTTTTTCTCACTTTCTCTCTCCTCCATTAAAGGGCAAATGAAGCTTTCTCTCTCTTCACCATCATCAACGAATTTTCTCATCTCCCTAGCCTATTGGCAGCCCACTAAGGTTTATAATCCCCTTAGGAAAAATCATGAAGGGAGTGGTTCACCTTCCACCATAAGTGGCCTCTTTAAACACTTTTTCTCTCTTCTTTATTTCTCTAAATTTAGGCTTCTCTCTCTCTCTCCTAGTCACTAGGTTGACTTGGTCAATCCTCTAGGATATGGGCAGCCAAATTAATACATAATAATCATGCAAGAGATTAGCCTAAGGGGAGGGTGGCTTGAGGTTGGGTTAACCCATAAAGACTAGGTTTGACTTGATTTGGGCTTGGGGTTGACTTGGTCAATTTGACCACTGTGGTTGACCCAAGTGGGTCCTTGGTGACTCCTTGGGCCCACATTATGTCTAAGGGGATCTTTAGAGTCAAAATGAACCTACTAGGCCACCCAAAAATCAGAGTTTAGAAAATTACTATTTGCGGACCAAGAGGGTCTCAATTAGGTTTTTAGGTTACTTGGTCTCCTGGGTTCACCTAGGTTAACTCATAGGACCTAGTTATGCTCAAGTAACTCCTAGGGGGGTCCAATTTGAAAATGGGATGTTACATCTCGATGGGGGAACACGCCCATCGACACGGGCATGTCAGGTGTCGACATAGGCGTGTCCCGGGCATGTCGACACCCGTGTTCTGGTTTGGCTTAAGTCAGTTGTACACCGCTTGAGGAACACGGCCTGTGATACAGGCGTGTCACTATCCGTGTTCGGCCTAGGAAATCAAATTCAGGGCTGATCTGAGCCGTTCATTTTCTTTGACCAAGATCCAATGGTCTGGGCTCTTCCCTGGGTTGATAAGGTTGGGATTGAGGAAGAGAAAGCTCATTTGAGTTTTATTATTCTCTTTCTAAAGTTAAGAGAGAGAGGAGAGCAAGGCAAGGAAGAAGAAGAGGAATCCAGCCGCCGGTGGTGCTGCGGTGGTCCAAATCGCGAGCCGAGTTCGGATTTACGAAGGCAAGGCTGCTACGAAGGCTTTAATCCGTCTCAATTTTCTCCATGGCTCCGAGGCGAATTCAAAGGGTAACGATTTCCGTCTTGGACATGTGAAGTCCTACTTTCCTGCATTTGCATAGGGAAAATCTGTCCTCGCGAGTGTGCGGTGGGTTGTGATGTCCCTTGGGGTAGATATGTGAAGTCCCCCTTGTTAGAGTCCGGAATTGGAGTACGGATCTAGGCATGCTGTGTGAAGCCCATCTGGACGTGTTGGTCTGGATTGGTGATGCTTGTTTGTGTGGAGGAATCTCCGAGAATTTGATTGTTTGTGTGGAGGAATCTCCGAGAATTTGATTGTTTGTGTGCAATCTGTGGTGCATGCATGTTGCTTGGTGCAGCAGGAAGTACTGGAGGAAGTCCAGGAAATTGTGCGAGTTGGGTTCAACTCTTGTGGTGGATGGGCAAGGTGAAGCTGTACCCGCGTCAGTCCAGTCTTGAGTCTGACGATGTGAGCAACGGGATAAGCGGATCTATACCCGCGTTATGTTTGTCTAACCTTGGGTGCTTAAGGCCCTGTTAGGATCACATAGCGAGAGTCGACGGCTTGCTTGCCGATCATGACTAGAATGCTCATTAGTGGGATCCGGTGTTTCCGGTACACCCGAATGTGCCCTGAGTGCACGGAGCGTCGGGCCGTCGTGCCGACGTTTGTGATATGTATTGACTGTGCGGTCGTGCACGTCTTGCGTGCTTTATGATATATATCATATTGGAAAATGCTATGCAGGGATGAAATTCCGCTGCCCCGTGCCAGGGGCAGGGTCGTTATAATTGGTCAGCTGAATGCTGACCGTTGCCCTTTTTGCCACCACTTGGTGGAGTGCTTCTTATAGGTGCTGGAGGTGCTGGTCCGAGCAGGACTTAGCGGGCTGAAGCCAAAGCTACGTTGCTGCCCTCGAAGGCTTTGTTTTGTTTCTTCTTGTTCATGTGTGGCCGGCCTGCGTGCCGATGTCTGTAAACCACACCTTGTTAAGAGAAATTTGTAAGGCCTTAAGGCCAGACACTTTGGTTGTATACATACATTCCTATGTTTTTAGTGGGCAGTTCTTGTTGTACTTGAGTTCAAGTTTTCAACCGTGAAGTTTCCGCTAGAATGCTCTGTGTTAAGATGCGTTGGTGTTTTGATATTATTTCGTAGCGTCTCTGCCTGTTTGTGGAATATGGTGTGGGGCCCCGGCCGGACCCTCTATTATATTCTTCTTGACGGGTAGAGGTGTTACACTTTCTAGCTAAGGTAAATCTGATAGTGATTAATCTTGAGGACTTTGATGTCATCCTAGGCATGGATTGGTTGTCCAGGTATGATGCGGTTATCCAATGTAAGGGTAAGCGCTTGGATTTCGTGAAGGACAACGGTCAGCCCGGGAGCGTTTATGCCGACCCTCTCCAGGAGCCTCTGATTGTTTCTGCGGTATATGCTTGCAATTTGCTTGTCCCGAGCTATTTTGCCTGTTTGGTCTCTCTGGTAGGGACAGATGTTCGTGTGTCGCAGTTGGAATAGATTCCTGTTGATTGTGAGTTCCCTGATGTTTTTCCTGATGATCTTCCCGGACTTCCACCCGATAGAGATGTTGAGTTCATTATAGATTTGGAGCCGGGTACGCGTCCTATAGCTAAGGCGCCGTACCGCATGGCCCCGCGAGAGCTGGAGGAGTTGCGGATCCAGCTAGATGAGATGTTTGCAAAGGGTTTTATTAGGCCGATTTCGTCGCCCTGGGGTGCGTTTGTTCTGTTCGTAAAGAAGAAGGATGGGTTGATGAGGCTATGCATCGACTATAGAGAGCTGAATAAGGTTACAATCAAGAACAGGTACCCATTGCCTCAGATTGATGATTTGTTTGACCAGCTGAGTGGTAGTGCTGTGTTTTCAAAGATAGACCTTCGTTCGGGCTATCACCAGTTGAGGATTTGGGAGTCTGATATTCCGCGGATGGCGTTCCGTTCTCGTCATGGGCACTTCGAGTTCTTAGTCATGTCATTTGGTTTGACTAATGCGCCTTCAGCTTTCATGGATTTGATGAACCGCGTGCTCAAGGATTACTTAGACAAGTTTGTGATTGTCTTTATTGACGACGTTTTGGTGTACTCCTGGAATGCAGAAGATCATGATCGGCATTTGCGTCTAGTCTTCACGACTTTGAGAGACCATAAGCTTTATGCCAAGCTGAGCAAATGTGAATTTTGGCTGCCTCAGGTATCTTTCCTCGGCAACGTGGTTACCAAGGAGGGGATCTCAGTAGACCCAGAGAAGATCGCTGCAGTTATGGAGTGGACGAGACCTGTTACTCCTTGTGAGATCAGAAGCTTCTTGGGTTTGGCAGGTTATTATAGAAGATTTATGAAGGGATTCTCCACCCTGTCTGCGCCTTTGACCCGGTTGACTCAAAAGAATGTAGCCTTTATATGGGATCACAAGTGTGAAGAGGCTTTTGAGGAGCTAAAGAGGAGGCTATGTCCAGCCCCTATTCTATCTTTGCCTACTGAAGGTGTTGAGTATGAGGTATATGTGGATGCTTCCCATATCGGGCTGGGATGCATGCTGATGCAAGGCGGGAAGGTGTTTGCGTACAGGTCGAGACAGCTAAAGACTCATGAGAGTAATTACCCTACGCACGACCTGGAGTTTGCTGCTGCGATCTATGCTCTGAAGTTGTGGAGACATTTGCTATATGGTGTGCAGTGCAGGATTTTTACTGATCATAAGAGCTTGAAGTATGTCTTCACGCAAGAAGGAGTTGAACCTGCGTCAGCGGCGATGGTTAGAGTACGTGGCCGACTATGATGTTGAGATTCAGTATCATCCGGGCAAGGCCAACGTGGTGGCCGATGCCTTGAGTCGAAAATCAGGAAAGATCTTTGGTCTCATAGCTGAGTCGTTGGTAGAGGAGTTTCTGTTGATGGACATTTTTGTGGGTAGCTGTGATGGGCAGAGTAGTCTGGCAGTGGCAGAGCCTTCATGGATCGTGCTCACGAGATTGCATCAGAAAGATGATCCTGACCTTCTGCGGTTGTATGTTCGAGCTGAGAAAGGCGAGCTGCAAGATTTTTCTATATATGATTCAGGTACCTTGAAGTACCGTGGCAGGTTTTGCATTCCTACTGTTGGCGATATTAGGGTTATGGTGTGCAGGGAAGCCCATGGGTCTAGCGTTGCCTACCACCCCGAATCCACTAAGATGTACCGCAACCTGAAGCAGATTGCCTGGTGGTATGGGATGAAGGGAAACATAGCCAGATTTGTTTCTGAGTGCAACACTTGCAAGCAAGTAAAGGCTGATCATGGAAGACCAGGTGGCAAGCTAACTCCCTTGGAGATTCCTACTTGGAAGTGGGAAAGCATCTCGATGGATTTCATTACAGGCTTACCAAGGTATCCGAGGGGGCATGATTCGGTATGGGTGATCGTGGACAGACTGACGAAGTGTGCCCACTTCGTGCCATTCAAGATTGATTACCCGATGAGAAAGATAATTGAGCTGTATGTGGAAGAAGTTATCAGATTGCATGGCGTCCCCGTGAGCATCATATCAGATCGAGACTCCAGGTTCATGTCTCATTTTTGGAAGAGTCTTCAGCAAGGATTGGGGACAGATTTGAGGTATTTCACTGCTTACCACCCACAGACTAATGGCCAAACAGAGCGAGTAAATCAGATTGTGGAAGACATGATTCGATGCTATATTCTGGAGCATGGTGGGGCGTGGGACGAGCGTTTGCGGCTTATGGAGTTTACATATAACAATAGATATCAAGAAAGCTTGCAAATGGCTCCGTTTGTGGCTTTGTATGGGAGGCGCTGCAGGACTCCCTTGTTTTGGGCTGAGGTTGGCGAGAGACCGTTGCTGGGTCCAGAAGCACTCGAGGAGATGGAAACTTCGGTGAAGCTTATTCGGGAAAAGCTTCGATTAGCCTAGGAGAGGTATGAAAAGAACGCCAACCGGCATAGGTCATATTTGGAATTTGCTGTGGGGGACAAGGTGTTTTTAAAGGTTTCTCCGATGACTGGGGTCAAGAGATTTGGAAAAGACCGGAAGTTAGACCCGAGATATGTGGTGTCATTCAGGGTTATTGAGCGGATCGATGTGGACGCTTATAGGCTGGAGTTGCCCGCAAATTTTCCTGGCGTACATGATGTTTTTCAAGTCAGTTAGCTGCGGAAGTGTGTGCATAGTGACAGGCAGGTTTTGGATTCTGTGCCTCTATTAGAGCCGAACCTGTAATACCCCCGAAACTCAAAAGAGGGACGAGTGACATTTTAAGCCAAGTCTGGGTTTTGGAGCAGGTGTCACGGGCGTATCACGGGCGTGACACGGGCGTGTTTGGCAACGGGTCATGTGGTAGACGTTTTGACGATCGGCGATCGTCGAGTTGAGGCACACGGCCTGGGACACGGGCGTGTCCCAGGGCGTGTCACGCTAGGGAGTTTTCTGAGTCATGCATACGGGCCATGACACGGGCACAAACATGGGCGTGTCACATATGATACGGGCGTGTCGGGTGCCGTGTCGCAGGTCGTGTCCTCCTCGGGAAAAAAATGTTGGTAGTTGCACACGGGGCGTGACACGGGTCGTGAAACGGCTGTGTCGCATGAGACACGGGTCGTGACACGGCCGTGTCGCATGAGACACGGGCGTGTCGGAGGCCATGTCGAATGTCGTGTGTTGGTTATCGTGTCGGTCTAGACGGCGAATGGGCGACACAACCCTGGACACGGGCGTGTCGCAGGCCGTGTTCGGCCCAGATTTTGTAAAATTGGGCTGAATCACAGCCGTTCGATTTCTTGATTTGGGATCCGACGGCTCAGGGCTGTTGTTGGTATGTTATATCCGGGAATAGGGCTTGGAAACCCTTATTCCCTTTGAGTTTTATCTCTCTAAAAGTTAGAGAGAAGGGAGAGCAAGGAGGAGGAAGAAGGCAGCGATCTGGTCACCGGCGGAGCTCCGGAGCTCCAAATCACGATCCGAGTCCGGATCCGCGAAGGCGAGGCCGATACGGTGCTTTCCATCCGGCTAGATCGTCATAAAGCCAAGGAAAAGTGCAAGGGTACTGATTCTCTTCTTGAGCATGTGAAGCTCTTCTTCTTTTGCATGGGAAAACCCTTCTCCCGCGAGTGAGCGGCGAGATTGCGGTATTCCTTGGGGTAGATATGTAAAGTCCCCCTTGTTAGAGTCCGGAATCATAGTACGGACATAGGCATGATGTGTGAAGCCTACCCGGACGTGTTGGTCCGGATCGGTGATGATTTGCTATGCATTGTTGGCCGGAGAAGACTCCGAGCGTTTTGTTTGTTTTTGGGTTGCTATGCGGTAGAATGCATCAGGTAATCTGGGGGATTAACCCCGAGATGCACCCGGAAATCTGGAGGGAAACACATTTCTGACATATCTGTGGCTTGGGAGCCAACCGGGTACATAGCGGGGCTATGTACCATGTTTGATCGTTATTTGGGACTGGGGAAGCTTAGTCCGCGTCAAAGGCCAAATGGAAATGGCGGGGTGAGCAACGGGCTGGTGTACCCCTAACCGCTCCACCTGCTCAGTTAAAGCGACCTAAAGTTTTACGTGGGACTTACCGAGGTTTTGAGATCGAGTCTAGGCTGCGGCTGAGAATACTAAATTCTCGCAAGATTTCCACCCTAGGGGTGGTGGTGGAGTCGAGGACCGAACGGGGTTCAGACTGGCTTCGCCGAGTAAGTGCCCTGAGAGCATGGGGTGTACGGCCGTGTGAGCGTACACCTGTGATGTGATGCTTATTTTACTCTTTTGCTTGTTTTGCTAACAAGTGCAGGGAAGAAGCTTTGCTGCCCCGGATTGGGGGCGGAATCGTTATAATTTGGTCAGCATAGCTGACCATTGCCTTTATTTACCACCGTGCGGTGGGTTGTTGCTTGCAGGTGCTGCGGAGTCGAGAGGTAAATAGCGGGCTAAAGCCCAAGTTGCTATGCCGACCCTCGAAGGCCAAGTTTTGAGTGTTTTACTTTTTTACTCATGTGTGACCGGCCTGCATGCTGAGGTTTGGAAGACACTTTTTATTAAGCAAACTCTTGTAAGGCTATAAGGCCGTTATTCGTATATTAAACATTCCTATTTTATTTTGCGTAGTGGACATTCATGTTAGCTGGGTTCTTAATTGTGCAACTTAATAATTGCTTCCGCTAGATGTTGTGTAGGACGTTGTGATTGGTTGATTGGTTTCAATACGTAACCAACCGGTCTGTCTGTAGTATATGGCATCGGGCCCCGGCCGGACCTACTGTTATATGCTATGTGACGGATAGGGGTGTTACAAATTGGTATCAGAGAGAGGTTTCGATCCTCCGACCTGTGGGTTATGGGCTGTGTTACAAATTGTTAGCTGGTTTCTTTATTGTGCAAATTAATAATTGCTTTCGCTAGGTGTTGTGTAGGACGTTGTGATTGGTTGATTGGTTTCAATACGTAACCAACCAGTCTGTCCGTAGTATATGGCATCGGGCCCCGGCCGGACCTACTGTTATATGCTATGTGATGGATAGGGGTGTTACAAATTGGTATCAGACTACTGGTTTCGGTCAAGCTTAATTGAATTCGTGGGCGAATTCACTTTAAGGGGTGGTGAGCACATGTGTAAGCGTCATCGTTATAACATGAAAAGAACCCATGAATGTCCACTTAGGAATGAAAATACACATGTTTGAGGAACCTGCGTGTTCCTATAATTGCTTTTTGCAATTTTATTCTGTCACTTATGGTGTTTTGAACGGCTATAGGTGTCCGAAAGTGGAGCGTGGAAGTCGGAACACACGTTTGCTGAGCAAAGTGCGGCACCAAGTAACGTTCCTGAGACCCCTACGTCTTTGGAAACCATAAGAAGGGTGGTTGAAGCGGTGTTCGCTGTGACCAACGCAAAATATGGGAGTAATGTGCAACCCTTTGTCCCTGAGATGGCCCCAACATCAGGCGGTATGTTGGAGCAAAGGGCATTTGGAGGTCAATTAGAGCAGCAGATGAGCATGACTGTGGTGCAGGGAGCGCATTCAGTTGATGCATATTTGCAGACATTCCGTATGATAAGGCGCTACCCAGGCTTTGAATGGGAAAGCGAGCAATCTATAGTTGATAGATTTTATAACGGTCTGCGCAGCGAGTTGCGTATCCTACTGCTAGGACAAAAGTTATTGGGATCTCGAGTTTTGGTGGAATCGGCCAGAGCTTTGGAGGTGGAGTTGGGGAAAACTCACCAAGTACCAGTGAATAGGGTACCAAACCCTACAGATCCTATAAGGACTGTCTATCGAAAGACGTTAAGTAAAGAGGCTAAATCATCTACTAGCCAAACCACTTACAAATGTTATTCTTGTGGCAAGAAAGGGCACTTTGCCAGAGAGTGTTGGGTGGATGTTCAGAAGACAATGAAAGTTTTGACAGGAGCAGTCGAAGATGCTATGGCAAAGGATTCGGTGGTCAAGTTGACAACCTCAAAATCTGGGTACCGTAAGTGGTACAAGAAGGCTAGGAGGTCGGGTCTAGTCCCTTCCTCTAACACATTCGGAGCGACTACAGTTTAAACCCCGTATGCATGCTTTGTTTGTGGAAAGCCGGGGCACTATGCCCGGGATTGTCGAAGTGGACGCCTAATGTCCGAAAAGAAACCGGGGGAGATATCTGTAGAGAAAGGCAAGGCGGTGGCGTCCACCGCATCGCTGTTTACCCCGACCCAACTTGGAATGGACATCCTTGGCCAGCAGGAGGCACTGTGGCCGACCGTCGGGTCGACAGGAATGGTTTAATTTTTAGCAATCTTGCTTCTTGCCTTATGCGTGTTAACTTAAAACTGGAAGTTCTAGGCTTTATTTTTTTTGGATCTTGGTAATCCGGAGAGAGCATAGTTTCGATATGGGAACTTCGCATTCCTGTTATCCGAAGAATCTGTATCGCGCATCGGAGTCTTCCCTTCAATGGTAAAGTGAGCAATCCGGATGGGTTATTACCCAGTAGTCGTCCAGTGCGCGCGGAGATACAGTCTGTACGGTAAGAGTCTTATTGAAAGTCAAGGATTCGACTTGCTAGCGTCGCTGTTGCCGTTAGTAGAGTTTGGCGTCATCTTTGGTATGGACTGGCTTTCGGAGCAGAAGGCTTTTATCGTTTGCAACCATAAATAGGCCTAGCTGGGTGTATGGCAGGGGACAACGTTTGCGGAACTGAAGGGATCGAGCAGGACACTAACATCTGCCCTCCCGGTGGTCAAGACAGTTCGTGCTGGCGCAGAGCTGTTCTTCACGTTAGTGGAGGCTGTAACGCCTAAGTCCACTCTGGGTAATATCCCAGTGGTTTGTGAGTATCCTGATGTGTTCCCGAGCAATCCCCCTGGAGCCCCACCATAGCGAGAGATCGATTTCACGATTGAGTGGTGCCAGGTGTCAAACCTGTGTCACACTCTCCTTATAGATTGATGTCTAAGATGATGGCGGAGTCAAAGGTTCAATTAGAAAAGTTGTTGGAGCAAGGGTATGTGCATCCAAGCTCGTTGCCTTGGAGCGCATCGGTCCTTTTTACCGAGAAGAAGGACGGGAGCTTGCAATTGTGTATCTGTCGCAGAGAGCTGTATAAGTTTTGCAGAAATAGGACAAGTACTCGATCCAAATGATCGATGATCTTTTGATCAATTAGTCGGGTCTTCGGTGGACTCAATAGTGGATCATAAGTCCGGTTACCCTAGACTGAGAATAAGGGTAAGTGATATCGCAAAGGCGGTGTTAAGCATGAGTGATGAGCAATCCGAGCCTACGATCGTGCCGTCTTGGCAGTCAAGTGTGGCATCAGTGTTCATAGACCGGATGAACGGAACATTCATGGAGTACCTAGTCCATTTTTATGATCGTCTTCATCGACGATGCATTGGTGTACTTGAAGTGCACAGAATATCACTTCTTAATACCTACTTCTGGCTTTGGGGACGCTAAGGAGGAAATATTTATACGCCAAGTTCTCCAAGCGCGAGTCTTGGGTTATCCTCGGTAGCGCTCCTCGGTCCTATAGTTGGTAGAGTGGGTGAGCGTGGATCCAGCGTTGTTAGTCACAATGCGAGAGTGGCCTGTGTTGTCTCGGTAGTGGAAGTCCAGAGTTTTCTGGGGTGGCCGGCTACTAAAGGTGCTTCATAGAGGACTTCCCGCAGATAGAATTACCCCTCACAACATTGTCAAGGAAAAGCTTAAAAGGTTGTTTAGATGCGCGTGTACGCCTAAGATTTGAAGGGTTAAAGAGTTGGTCAACCACGACGCCAGTGCTAAGTTCGCTGAGTGGAACCAAAAGCTGTGAGATCTACGGCACTGCCTTAGGCAGTGGATTGGACTGCGTGCTGCTGCAGCGCGGTAATGTTGTGGCTTATGGCTCGCATTAGTTGAAAGAGAACGAGGGGAATTGTCCAGTCTGTTATCTGGAGTTTGTGGCCGTGTGTTTTGCACAAAAACTAGGGAGGCTTTATGTGTATGGTGCAAAAGTCGGTGTTTGTACCGATCATAAGAGCCTGATACATCGGTTGGATCGAAAGGATCTGAAATTGAGGCAGCAAAAATGGTTGGAGTTCCTGGGGGACTATACGTTCGAAATTTATTGTGTGCTCGTTGTAAGGCAATGTAGTTGCGGATGCGTTGAGACGCAGGGCTTCCGCCCAAGCCAACTAGTTGTAGGTTCATGTTGAGGGTTTAACCTGGGAGTTTGAGATGTTAGTTATCTCTTGCAGTGACAAGCAGACTAGCGTCGAAGCGTATTTGAACTGGTCGGAAGTCCAGTATGACCTGGCTGATCGTGGTTGGCAGACTATGGTTTGTGTAGCTGCATGAAGGAAATCATGGGTGCGGCTCGGTGGGTCAAAATCCCAAATCGACGGTTGTAGGTGGGCTACCAAGGAAAGACAACCGTTTGTGCGGCCCAAGCGTGGGAAATTGATGGGTGGAATTGTGGTATGTTATACCAAGTACTCAATTAACTTAGGAAGCACGAAGTTGTGCCGTTATCTGAAGAAATTGCTTTGGTTGCCGGGGCTCAAGAGAGTCATAGCGTTATTTGTGGCTAAGTGCCAGCCTTGCGCCTTAGTGAAGGCAGAGTGCCAAGTGCAGGGGGATTCTTGAATCCTTGCCTAGTTCGGAATAGAAGTTCGAATGGACTGTGTGCATGGTTTGCCAAAGTCACAATGGGGTAGCGACGCTGTGTGGGTGATCATAATTTTGTTGACTTTAGTGTCGCACTTCATTCCGCATAGGAAGGATAATTCGGCGGAGTAGCTGGCAAATGTTTTTGGATAACATAGTTAGACTGCACGATGTGCCCCGCAACATCGTGAGCAATCGAGGTGGGCGTTCTATATCCAATGATTAGAGGTGGTTACAGAAAGTGTTGGATACTAAGTTGTAGTTTATCCCAGTCTTGCATCTGCGGACGGATGAGCAGATCGAGTGGGTCAACAGGATGTTGTAGGACGTGCTTTGCATGTGCGTTCTAGACTCCGTGAAGCAGTGGGAAGTCCATCTATTTTGGAAAAGTTTGCGTACAACTTTAACTACCGAGCGAGCATATAAATGGCGCCCTTCGAGGCCCTATAAGGTTGAAGTTGTCGCATGCCAATGTCGTGGCTAAACGGATGACACGAAGGTTTATTTAAAGCAAGAGATGGTAAACACTACCCCTTTGGTGCGAACCATATGAGAACTGTTGCTACTCGCTCAGGGGAGGCATACTAAGTACTTTTATGCCACGTATCGGAATGTGGAGTTATCGGATGGCGTATAGGAAGTTATAGTCGTTCAAGAGTGTTTCACGGGAGCGACGTTTGGGGAAGCTGAGCCCGGTATACCTTGGACCACTTGAGATTTCTAGAGTGGTTTGGTGAGGCGGCGCAAGAGCCTTCGAACTTGATCGTGAGTGATCAAGTTTTGGTGGACGAAAGGTTGACATCTAGGGTCAAACCTGTTCGTTTTGGAGACCGTGAAGTCAAGTGACTTTGTCTCAAGGAGATCAAGATAGTCGTGGTCCGGTGGGGCAATTGAGATAGCAAGGAGCTCTCTTAGGAATGAGAGCAATCTATGATGGATGTGTACCCGGAGCTGTTCCTCCTGGGTACCGCTGAGAGTTTCTGTTTTCTCTCCTTTAGTAATTTCGTGGACGAAATTCTTTTAAGGGGGGGAGAGTTATAATACCCCCGAAACTCAAAAGAGGGATGGGTGATGTTTTAAGCCAAGTCTGGGTTTTGGAGCATGTGTCACGGGCATGACACGGGGGTGTCACGGGCGTGACACGGGGGTGTCACGGGCGTGACACGGGCGTGTCACGGGCGTGTTCGGCCACGGGTCATGTGGTCGACGTTTTGACGATCGGCGATCGTCGAGTTGAGGCACACAACCTGGGACACGGGCGTGTCCCAGGGAGTGTCACGCTAGGGAGTTTTCTAAGTCATGCACACTGGCCATGACACGGGCACAGACACGGGCATGTCACATGTGACACGGGCGTGTCGGGTGCCGTGTCGCAGGCCTTGTCCTCCTCGGGAAACAAATGTTAACAGTTACACACGGAGCGTGACACGGGTCATGACACGGCCGTGTCGCATGCGATACGGGCGTGTCGGAGGCCATGTCGAATGCCGTGTGCTGGTTATCACGTCGGTCGAGACGGCAAATGAGCGACACGGCCCTGGACACGGGCGTGTCGCAGGCCGTGTTCGGCCCAGATTTTGTAAAATTGGGCTGAATCACAGCCGTTCGATTTCTTGATTTGGGATCTGACGGCTCAGGGCTATTGCTGGTGTATTATATCTGGTAAAAGGGCTTGGAAACACTTATTCCCTTTGAGTTTTATCTCTCTAAAAGTAAGAGAGAAGGGAGAGCAAGGAGGAGAAAGAAGACCAAGATCCGGTCACCGGCGGAGCTTCGGAGCTCCAAATCACGATCCGAGTCTGGATCCGTGAAGGCGAGGCTGATACGGTGCTTTCCATCTGGCTAGATCGTTATGGCACCGAGGAAAAGTGCAAGGGTAACGATTCTCTTCTTGAGCATGTGAAGCTCTTCTTCTTTTGCATGGGAAAACCCTTCTCCCGCGAGTGAGCGGCGAGATTGCGGTATTCCTTGGGGTAGATATGTAAAGTCCCCCTTGTTAGAGTCCGGAATCATAGTACGGACATAGGCATGATGTGTGAAGCCTACCCGGACGTGTTTGTCCGGATCGGTGATGATTTGCTATGCATTGTTGGCCGGAGAAGACTCCGAGCGTTTTGTTTGTTTTCGGGTTGTTATGCGGTAGAATGCATCAGGGAATCTGGGGGATTAACCCCGAGGTGCACCCAGAAATCTGGACGGAAACGCATTTCTGTCATATCGGTGGCCTAGGAGCCAACCGGGTACATAGCGGGGCTATGTACCATGTTTGATCGTTATTTGGGACTGGGGAAGCTTAGTCCGCGTCAAAGGCCAAATGGCAATGGCGGGGATAGAAACGGGCTGGTGTACCCCTAACCGCTCCACCTGCTCGGTTAAAGTGACCTAAAGTTTTACGTGGGACTTACCGAGTTTTATAGATCGAGTCTAGGCTGCGGCTGAGAAGACTAAATGCTCATAAGATTTCCACCCTGGGGGTGGTGGTGGAGTCGAGGACCGGACGGGGTTCGGACTGGCTTCGCCGAGTAAGTGCCCTGAGAGCACGGGGTGTACGGCCGTGTGAGCGTACACCTGTGATGTGATGCTTATTTTGCTATGTTGCTTGTTTTGCTAACAAGTGCAGGGAAGAAGCTTTGCCGCCCCGGATTGGGGGCGGAATCGTTATAATTTGGTCAGCATAGCTGACCGTTGCCTTTGTTTACCACTGTGCGGTGGGTTGTTGCTTGCATGTGCTGCGGAGCCGAGAGGTAAATAGTGGGCTAAAGCCCAAGTTGCTGTGCCGGCCCTCGAAGGCCAAGTTTTGAGTGTTTTTCTTTTTTACTCATATGTGACCGACCTGCGTACCGAGGTTTGGAAGACACTTTTTATTATGCAAACTCTTGTAAGGCTATAAGGCCGTTATTCGTGTATTAAACATTCCTATTTTATTTTGCGTAGTGGACATTCATGTTAGTTGGGTTCTTAATTGTGCAACTTAATAATTGCTTCCGCTAGGTGTTGTGTAGGACGTTGTGATTGGTTGATTGGTTTCAATACGTAACCAACCGGTCTGTCCATAGTATATGGCATCGGGCCCCGACTGGACCTACTGTTATATGCTATGTGACGGATAGGGGTGTTATAGAACCTTTCTTATGTGGAAGTGCCTGTCCGCATTTTGGATGCTCGGGATCGCGTGTTGCGGAAGAAAATAATTCCTATGGTGAAAATTTTGTGGATGAACCATGATGTAGAAAGCCCGACTTAGGAGCTAGAGTCGGCAATGAGGGAGGCTTACCCTCACCTTTTCCCCTGACTTGTGCCTGGTGTGTTGCACTTTTTTTTATGGCTTTTGATTAGCTCGTCCTTTTTCCCTTTTGGTTAGAAGGGTTGTGTGTAAAGTTTCAGGACGAAACTTTCTTTTAGGGGGAGTGACTATAACGCCCCCGGTTTTTCTGTGTTTTGTTTGACCATTGCATGACGTTACGATGACGTGTTGTCAGCTTTTGCCATCGTTAGAGCGTGGTCATAGCTCTTTAGGTTCCTCTAGTGATCCATTAGGAGCCTGTTTGCAAGATTCCCTAGCTAGCCGGAGTCTGTTTTGGTGACTCGGTTGGGCCTCTTAAGGAATGCTTGTGTTTTGGCTTTGGGTAGTGTTAGCCCAAGTTTTGATCTTCGGGTGTTGTTTTTGACTTCGCCGTTGTGTTTGTAGCTGTGGTGTTTAACTCCGGTGCGAGTTTTGTCGAAATCCCAGATCTTTCGTTTTTCGTGTCGTTTCGACGTGCGTTTGGTTAGCCGGTAGTGGCTACCTGTTTGTTGTGCATGGCCTGGTGTGATCGAGCTTGGTAAGGCTGGTACTTGTTTTAGGCTAAAAATGTTTAGCCATTTGTGTATGTATATATATATATATGTGTGTATATATGTGTGTTTGGGTTTGTACCGTGTGTATATATATATATATATGTATATATATCATGTTATATAAATATATATATATATATATGTGTGTATAGCAGCTAGCTGAGGCTCGGGTAGCATGCTTCAGGCTTAGCTTTTCTTTAGCATAGTGCTGTTTATATGTTTGCATATATATACTATATAAAATATATATATATATATATATATATATATATATATATATATATATATATATATATATTGAAGCTATAGTGGCTGCTATATAATATATATATTAAGGTGTGCTGGCTGAGGGTAGCAGAGTCTCGGGTTAGCTGTAGAGGATAAGCATCAAAGCATGTTAGTGGCTGGTTATATCTTAGTTTAAGCTTAGTGGCCGGCTAGTATATTGTTTTCTTAGCATTTGTAGTGGCTAAGTATTATTATTTTAATAGCTTAGTGGGGCTAAGTAATAATATAATATTAGCTAGCGGGGGTATATCCCAAGCTTTCTCTTTGTCTCCTTCCCCATTCCCGAGCAAAAGCTTCCAGCAGAAGGAAGAGGGGGACGGAGAAGCTGCTGCTTGGTCTGGTGGATTCCAGCCGCTCTAGAGCTCGGTTTGCCGGGGATTTCCAGTTTTGAGTTGCTCCCGCCGAGAGCTTTTCTCCTAGACTTGCAGTCGGTGCCAACCCGTGAGGTGAAGCTGCAGCTAGCCCTTTATCGAGGCAAGTGGCTCCCTTGCCCTTGCCCCCTTTGTGTTTGTAAAGCTGCTTAACTCCTTTACTTCATTTTTATCTGCTGTGCAAGTAGATGAATCAGCCACTTTGGGCTGTTTTGTATTGGTTTTCTCTGTCCTTCCTTTCAAATGTCTCGGCTAGTGTCTAATTCAGTAGCAGATGTTAAGATTTTTTTTAGTCTAAGTTTACTGGTGTCTTAAGGCTAGGTTAGTTGCTAATAGGTCGGGTGAGGAAGGGCAGCATGAGCCTTGGAATTAATTTTCCAAGGCTCTGCTTGCTGGTGTTGAGAAGAGTTGAGAGTGGGTTCAGAAATTTCTAAGTAACCAGGCGTTGAGTGAAGGCCATTCACTCAACGCCAGGTGTTTTTTTTGCGGCTAAGGGCCCAGGTGTTGAATGAGGTCCACTCACTCAACACCGTAGTTCTTTTTAGGCTAATGTTATAGCCTTGGGATGCGAGCTTCTTTAGGGCTGTTAGAAAAGTTTTACCTTCCTAAGGGGGATGTTGGGGGTGTTCGGCTAGTTTTTGCATGCCGACTCGTGGGCTATGACCAGAGGGGGGGGGGGGGGGTGTTGTTGTTTGGACTCTAAGGGGTGAATTGTGTGTGCTAAGCTATGGACACCACTAAGTTTGGACATTGTGGCCAACTTATTGGGTGTGTGGACCCTGAAGCTGCCACCGGTTGTGTTTTCACCCTTGAGTATTTTTGGGGTCTGGTTGTTGGTGTTGGACACTATGGCCACCCACTCCAGTCCCCCTTATTTTTACACCCCGGTCATTTGCCCACAAACTTAGGACGGTTAGTTTCCTATTGTCTACTTTTGGTTTTTCCCTGCTTTTATGCTGATGCATTTCTTCTGCAGGTTGATTCTTTCCAGAGCAGGTAGTTTTGTGCTCACACTTAGTATGTTTTGCCTTTATTGCTCTATAAGCAATGCTTCTTTCTTTTCCTGCTTCTATTGTTTAGTATTTTGTTGTCGGGTTGGAAAACCCTTCTTCAATTGAGTAATCCGACACTCCTTACTTTGATTTATTTTCTTTGCTAATGCATTTCTTTTCTTGAATGCCTCAGGTCTAGGTTGTAGCCGATTGAGCGGATGATTCCATTTTGTGGGACTTGCTGGCAGCCTCCAGGGTAGCAGAGTTGAAGATCATTCCCTTGTGAGGTAGTCATTTTTTTCTTTTTTGTATGGACATGCACACTCACCAGTGGGTTCGTGTCGGGTTGTCGACGCCCACTGGTGGCTTACTTGTTTTGCTAAGTATGAATTTAGACTGCTGTTTTTGCCCTCTTGGGTTGTTTACTTGCTTCTGGGAAGGTTTTATGCTATGTTGCATGTTAGGTATTTTAAAACCCAAAACTATTATAAGTACCTCATGCATAACATGTTTGCCAACTAAAGCACTATTTTCTTAATGCGTAAAACATCTTTTAATATATATATTATACTCACCCTAGGTGTCGTGCATTATATAAGTGGTCTGTGGTGGACCCTTATACTCATTTAGGGTGTCAAATTAACTAAATCAAAGTATTTTCCGCTGTAAGTATATATATATATATTTTCTTAGCGTGGACTAACTGATCCACTGTGCCGAGGGATACGGCCTTCAAATAAACTGGTTTTCTATTAAATTAAAACTTGTGATTTAGGGTTTTGGTGTGTCGCCTGAGCGTCGACAGTTATCCCCTGCTCGATGTGGCATCACAACACGTATATTCCCTTACTCTGATACTTCTTAACCTCGGGGAAAATGCGGGTCGTGACAGATACCTCCACTCTCATTCAACCTAAGCTTCAGTAATGGCCACAAGTTGATCAGCCGACATGAAGTTCGATATAGGTTTTGACATTGACTTCGATTTGTTCCTGCAATCCGATCAGATTTTCCTGGACATTCTGAAATTATTTTAGGAACGGAAGCTGAAGCAGTTCATGACAACCAGAATAAAATTGCATGCAACTGAAATTAGGGAATGGGTATTTTCATCAACATCCTCAGAAGAAGAAATGTCTTGACTCATCAATGGGACAAAGGTCACTCTCTATCCCTCTATTATTTCTGAAGTTTTTGGTGTCGATAATGGAGAAGATGAAACAGATTTGGATGATGAAGAGTTTGCAAACACGCTAATTGTTATGGGTCACTCCGGCGGAAACCCTAATAAATTGCTTAAAAAGAACTTGTCGCTCGCATACAAGTTTCTCGCAAAAGTAGTAGGGAAAGTGCTGTTTGCGAAGCACGTGGCCCATGACTACATCTCCAGGCAACAATTTCTTATGATGGCTGCTCTGGTGAACAAAAAGAAAATCAATTTGGGACAGACATTGTTTGATCTCATCAGGAAGAGAAATAATAAGAAAGAGGTATGCTACGGACGAGTCTTAGGCCTGTTTCTAAAGGCAAAAGCTGATGAACTCCTGGTCTCCCAGACCATGTCCATCAATGCTTCTAAGAGGCTCACATTTGCCCTCTTTGGCAGATGGGAGAGGACCATCTCTAAGCCCTCCAAGGACAAGCCATCATAAGGTGCTTTAGAGAACACAAGGGTGGTAACAACCACTCCCTCCTTGGCTGAAGAAACTCTGCCCCTTGCCTCTCCAGTTGTTTCATCACCACCTCCTCCAGCCTCTCCTATTCATAACCCCACACCTCCTGACTCGCCACTACCACAACATTTGGCCAACATTTCCTCATCCTCTCTGTTATCCATCCCTACATTTGACCTCCTCAATGAGTCATCTCCTCACCATTCTTCAGATAACAGAGCCTCACCAGAAACTCCCTCATATTCCCCATCTTTGTCTCCTCCCAACAACATAGATAACCCTATGCCAGATCTTATCCAATAACTCATACCACCATCTGTCATTTCCCCTCCAACCCTAGATAATGCATTCTTCCATACCCTCATATCTCATCTCACTCATATCCTCAAGAAGCTCATTGCTGATGAGATTTCCCCCTAGTCACCTCCATAACCACTCTCACTAACCTGCTTGCCTCCTCTTCCCCCATCCCTTCTTCAACCCAAGGCGTGGCCACAGAGCCTTCTGAAGCCATGCAGGGGGAGATGTTCTATAAAGAAGCTCCTGCATCAACAACAGTTCCAACAGTAGCAGAAGAAGTCCCTGCAGCAACAATAACTCCAGCAGCAGCAGCAGAAGCATCAGTAGCAGCAACAATAAAAGTAGTAGCAGCAGCAATTGATTGTGAGATGGTTGAGGCTATGCCAGAAGTTTTGACTGGTGGATATTGTGTCATACATCCATCAGTAGATCTGTATAGCATTCTTTCTATTTTTTCTCCAATTGCTGATTTATCAACAAAAGCCATTGTGTGGTATACTCCACCTGCTTCCTTAGAGGTGATAGCCACAAAAGCCATGCTATAACTCCCTTGTCTCTCCAGTTTATGCAGTGCAGTTGTTCGCAGAGCTCAGGTTGATGAACAGTTCTGAGGTCGACGATCTCTGATTTCAAGTCGACGAAAGCTATTCTCTGGTCGACGAAAACTGTAAGTCATATTGTTATTTATTCTTTCTTTTTCCGTCTCCTGATTCTATATCTATTATAGGTCGTTAATTCCCTGGATAATCAATGCACTTATATCCTTTAAATCGAGCCGTTACTGACAGCATTGATTGTAAATATTTTCCATAGAATTAATTGCTTATATCTCGGGACAGACATAAAATAGAATATATGACAACATACTTGCCGGTTTTCATTTCCCAGATTTTGGCTGAGCATTTATTGCAGGTTTTTGAATTCAAACTTGAGGCAGCTATCATCCTGATCATCTCTCTGCCATATAAAAAACAAAAAGGATCACACTTATTGATTCATACATAAAAGAATATACGAAAAAGAAAGAAAAAAAACAACTGCTCTCAAAAGAAGAAGAAAGAACATCAAACACCATCAAGAGTCTATCTTCCCCTCCTTCTTTGTTTCCAGGATCTCAAGTGACAAGAATATTCAATCAGTCAAAGGATCCCTGGAGAGTTGAACTTATAGCAAAAGACCTTCACCCTAGCAAAGTTCCCTTCCTAAACAGCTGTTAATCTCAGGGGGAGCTTTGACAATATCTGAAGAATTCTCAAGACTTCTCTCATTTTGCTTGAGAAAAGAGTTGTCCAAATCAACCTCTCTTCCCCACCTATGTATAGGGTTTTAATTCCCTTCAAAATTATTCTGGTTGCAAGTCTCCTTCCAAAATTCTTGGGTTGGTTTTTGAGCACCTGATCAAAAGCTCATTGGTGGCAGTCACCTGATCAAAACCTGAAGTGGATTCCTACCTAGGGTTGTAGAAGAGTGGATGTACCCAAGTTTGGGGAACCATTATAAATTTCTTGTGTTGTCTATGTGGATGTGATTTTCATGTGTGCTTGTGTTGTAACATATTTTGCTGAGTAGCTTAGTTATCCTCTCTTTAGTTCATTTGCTGCACTTATACACTCATACACTTATATCATAGTAATATATTTTATTAAAGTTTTTTTTAATTCCGCAAAAATCAAAAAGATTTTAACAACTCTATTCACCCCCCCCCCTCTAGAGTTTATTAGGGTTTACCCTATCTTTCAATTGGTTTTAGAGGTTATTTCTATCCATTTCTTTCATTGTGCACTGCTCCCATTTTGACTCTGCCTATGGAGGGCATGGATTATGATGTTTATGTGGATGCATCGCATGTTGGGCTTGGTTGCGTGTTGATGCAAGATGGGAAAGTGATTGCGTATGGGTCCAGACAACTAAAGACTCATGAGAGGAACTACCCTACGCATGATTTATAGTTTGCAGCCGTGATTTTTGTGCGGAAGTTGTGGAGACATTTGCTTTATGGAGCACAGTGCAAAATTTTTACCGATCATAAAAATTTAAAGTACGTCTTCACCCAGAAGGAATTGAATCTGCGCCAGCGGCGATGGTGGGAGTACATTGCCGACTACGATGTTGAGATCCAGTACCATCCGGGCAAGGCTAATGTGGTGGCCGATGCCCTAAGTCGGAATACGGGGAAGATTTTTAATCTCTCCGCCGAGCTATTGGTGGAATAATTTCTTTTGATGGATATTTTTGTGGGGAGTTGCGACTGGCAGTGTAGTTTGGTATTAGTAAAGCCTTCTTGGATTGCGCTTACGAGGTTACATCAGAAAGATGATCCAGATCTCCTGAATTTATATCTTAGAGCTGAAAAAGGGGAGTTACCAGATTTATTGATTGATGATGTAGGTACTTTGAAGTACCGCGACAGATTTTGTATCTCCGTCGTTATGGATATCCGAGTTATGTTGTGCAGAGAAGCACATAGTTCTAGCGTTGCCTACCATCCATGTTCTACTAAGATATATCAAGATTCGAAGCAGATTGCCTTGTGGTTTGGGATGAAAGGTGATAGAGCCAAGTTTGTATCTGAGTGCTCTGATTGTAAGCGGGTTAAGGCCAATCATGGAAGACCTGGAGGCAAGTTGACTCCCTTGTAGATTTCGAGTTGGAAGTGGGAGAGTATTTCGATGGATTTCATCACAGGTTTACCAAGATATCCTCAAGGGCATGATTCAGTCTAGGTTATCGTGGACAAATTGATGAAGTGTGCTCACTTCATACCTTATAATATTGATTACTCCATGAAGAAGATAGCTGAGCTATATCTGAATGAAGCCATCCGCTTGCATGGAATTCCAGTCAGTATTATATCAGACCGAGACTCCAGGTTTATGCCTCGCTTCTAGAAGAGTTTGCACGAAAGTTTGGGTACGTATTTAAGGTACTCTACCACATATCATCCACAGACAAAGGGTAAGACGGAGCGAGTTAACCAGATCAATTGGGATACGATCAGATGTTGTATTCTAGACCACGGAGGAGCGTGGGACAAGTGTTTATGGATGATGGAGTTTTCTTATAATAACAGTTATCAAGAAAGCTTGCAAATGGCTCTTTTCGAGGCTTTGTTTGGTAGACGCTGCGGAACTCCCCTATTTCTTGGACTGTGGTTGGCGAGAGATCTTTGTTGGGTCAAGATGCGCTAAAAGAAATGGAAGTTATTTGAGAGAAGCTTCGAGTAGCTCAGGAACATTATGAGAAGAACGCCAATCAGCGTAGATCTGATTTAGAGTTTGCAGTAGGGGACTTGGTATTTTCTTAAGGTTTCCCCGATGGTTGGAGTTAAGAGGTTCGGTAAGAACCGGAAGTTGGATCCAAGTTGTGTAGGGTCGTTTATAAATTGTTGTTTGGATTGGTGTGTCAGCTTGCAGGCTTGATTTGCCCGCAATTTTCCCTTGTGGGCACGATGTTTTTCACGTGAGCCAATTGCGGAAGTGTGTACTAAGCGACAGGCAAGTTTTGAAATATGTGCCCCAGTTGGAGCCTAATCTTTCTTATATTGAGATGTATGTCCGCATTTTTGGTTACTTATGATCGTGTATTGCGGAAGAGGACCATTCCGATGGTTAAAATTTTTTGGAGAAACCGAGGCGTGGAAAGCGCGACTTGGGAGTTGGAGTTGGCTATGAGGGAAGCTCACCCTCATATATTTCCCTGAGTTTGCTTGGTATGTATTCTTCTGTTTAACTCTTGGTTTGTTATGTCCCTTCTATGGTAGAAGTGTTGTGCGTAAAGTTTCGGGGCGAAAATTTCTTTTAGGGGGAGTGACTGTAACGCCCCCGGTTTTTCTGTGATTGTTTAATCTTTGTTTGGCATTATGTTGGCGCATTTTCGGCCTTGCCATTGTTAGAGCGTGGTCTTAGCTCTTTAGGCTCTCTGAGTGGCTTGTTTTGTAGCCTATTTGCAAGGTTCCCTAGCGAGCCGGAGTCTGTTTTGGTGACTCGGTGGAGCCTCTACGGGAATGCTTGCGTTTTGGCTTTAGGAAGTGTTAGCCCGAGTTTTGTTTGTCGGATGACGATTCCGACTTCTCCACTAGATTCGTAGCGTGGGTATTTAGCTACGGTGTGAATTTCGTCAAATTCCGAGATCGTTTGTTTTTCGCGTCGTTTTGGCATGTTATTTAAATGGCTGATATAAGGATATACGTGGCTGGTTTTGTTTGGCTAAGTGTTGTTAGCTTGATATAATGTTAGTTAATATAATGTTATTCTATCTGTTGGCTAACAAATATAATATTATATCATGTTTTAATAGTTTAGTGGTTGGGTGTGGCTGTATTATAATAATATTATAATAGATATTTATGAAAAGAATATCTTGGTCTTATTCCTATTCCTCTTCCCCAAACCCGACGGATAGCTTCCAACGGAAGGAGACGGGCGACGGAAAAGCTTGAGCTCCGGCCGATGATTTCTTGCAATCTAGAGCTTATTTTTCTCGGGTAAGGGTAGATCTGGACTGCTCTCACCCGAATCTTCCTCCCTAAGTAAGTATTTCTTGTTCTAGAGTTGTCTTTGTAAGCTAGGGTTTTTCGGGTTTGCTCATCTTCCCTCTAAAGCTTCAGGTTTTCCTCTTAGGTGGCTGATCTTGCCGCCGGTGCCGAATTTTTGAAGGCAGCTGCTGTTTCCTGGAGGTAGAGGCAAGTGGCACTCTTTGCCCTTACAAACCTTAATTTTACTCCAATTAATCTTGTTGTAGTAGCTCATTCTTTCTTTTTCCTAGAAGCTAGGGTTGCTGCAGTTTTCATCCCAGCAGATCTTGCTCAATCTTGTCAAATTTTAATTTATTCTCTCTCTTCTTAGTCACTGTTTTGTGTCCAGGTAGTGGCTAGAGGTAGGATTTTAGATTGGTAGTTTTAGCCCAGCTTGGTTGGTAGCTGTAGCCGGGTAGGAGGGGTATAAATTATTTTTTTCCAACTCTCTGTGAGCAGGCGTTGAGTGTTAGCTTAGGGCAGAAGTTCATTTTTTAGGCTAAGTATAAAATCGTTGAGTGTGGTGGACACACTAAACGCCTTGCTGGTTGGTCTGGAGACTAACTCCAAAAGCGTCGACAGCGTTGAGTGAGTGGAGCTCACTCAACACCGTCTACCTTTGGCGTTGAGTGAGTTGAGCTCACTCAACGTTGTCTAACTTTGGCGTTGAGTGAGTTGCGCTCACTCAACGCCGTCTTGCCAGAGACTTTTTCTAAGTATTTTGGCATTGAGTGAATTGAGCTCACTCAACGCCGTCTATCTTTTGGCGTTGAGTGAGTTGAGCTCACTCAACGTCGTCTGCCTCTGGAATTGAGTGAGTTGACCTCACTCAACGCCGTCTATTCTGACGATGTTTTCCTTCTAAGTCAAAATGTTGAGTGTGGTGAAGTCACTCAATGCCATCGGCTGTTTAGCGTTGACATCGTTGAGTGAGCTGAACTCACTCAATGCCGTCGTCCAGTGAGATTTTGTGGCTAAGTCTTTTTGTGTTGAGTGAGTGGATCTCACTTAACGCGGCGTCGAGTAGACTCGATGCCTTCCTTGCTTATATTTTGGCGTTGAGTGAATGGTACTCACTCAACGCAGCGTAGCGTGGACTCAATGCCTTCTCTACTTAGTGTTTGGCGTTGAGTGAGTAGTAAACACTCAACGCGGCGTCGAGTTGACTCGACGCTTTTTCCTTAGGCATGTATTTTTCTCCCAAGTTGGTTAGTGTGGGTTTTATTTCGATATGGTGTTGTGTTTTCGGTTAGTTTTTTGATGCCGAATCGTGGATTATGGCACGTGGTATTTCTAGTGGTTATGTAAGGGGGTGATTTGTGTGTGCTGAGTCGTGGCCACCACCTGTTAGGCCCCGGTTTGGGCTTGTTTGGTTAGGTGTGTGGACCCTGGAGCTTCTACTGGTTGTTTTCACCCTGGAGAATTTTTGGGTTTGGTTGTTTGGAAGAGGGCTATTTTTGGCTACCAACCCGGACCCAAGGTTTTACCACTGCTATTAATTCACAAGTTAGGACTGTTAGTTCCTTTCCTTTTCTAAATGACTATATTTTGGCATATGTTTGCGTTGTTGCTACTGCAGGTTTTTAGCAGGGCATGTTGCTAATTTCTCTCAGTTGGTGCGCTTGATTTTTTTTTGGGACAGTGTTTTACTTTTGCTGTCTCGTTTATTTCCTTTTGTTAAGTTTGATAGCATTCTACTGTAAGGGTATGGTAAACCCCTTTCTATTTATTGCTTATGACCTAATGCTCCATTTTTATTTGATTATATTTTTGCTGAGGTGTTCTTTTTTGAATGCCTAAGGTTCAGAGCAGTAGTCGGTTGGGCGACTAGTTTTATTTTGGGGGCTTGCTAGTGATCTCCTGGGCTGTTGAGATTTCCCTTCCTCAGTTTGTGAGGTAGATCTTTTCTTGTTTACTTTTGTATAGACATGCATACTTATCAGTGGGTTCGTGTCAGGTTGTTGATGCCCACTGGTGGTTTTCCTTGTGATTCTAAGTATGTGACTTAAACTACTATTTTTGCCTATTTGGAGGTTGTTTACTTGCTCTCTGGGAATGATTTATGCTAGGATGCATGTTAGGTATTTTAACTCGTAAATGCATTACTATATGTACTTCATACATGTCATATTTCTAAACCTAAAGTACAATTTTCCAAAGTAACGTAAAGACTAATTTCATATTATAATAAATTTAGAGTCCTGCATTTCATGAGTTGTCCTTTGGGGACGTTTACACTCATGTAGGATGTCAAATCACCTTAACCAAGGTATTTTTCTGCAGCGTATAAATATATTTTTACTTATGGACTAGTTGATCCACTTTACCGAGGGATACGACCATCCATCTAATTTGAAAGATTTTTTTCATAATAACTTATGATTTCAGTTTAACTTCTTTTGGTTGGTGCCTTGCCTGAGCATCTAAAGTTATCCCCTACATGGTGTGGCATCACGATACATATTTTCTCTTATTCTTATAAAAGTTTGTTGCTGGGAAAATGTGGGTTGTGACACACACACACACATGACACGCACACACACACGACAAACACATGACACACACACACACATGACACATACACACACACACACACACACACACACACACACATGATACATGACACATACACAAACGCATGACACAAACACAGACCCCGACACAAACACACACACACATGCACATATACAAAGTCACAAACACACAAACAAAAACACACATAGACACATACATATACAAGCAAGTTGAGGCGGCTCAAAAGCTCGATGAGCAGGCTTGAAATAAGCTTGACTATGAGTTGAGCTCGAGCCCGATTATGAGCCGAGCATAAGATCAGATATTTTTTTTCATGATGGGATGCGAGCCTCTCGAGCTCGAGCAAAATAATATTTTATGATATTTGGAGGGAAATTTCCCTCCAATAAAATATTTAACTATGATATTATTTTCTAAAAAAAAGTGATATATGATATATCAAAACCCCTCTTGATCATTAACCCCATCCCGACACAGTTTTAGAAACACATTCTCGAAACCCTCAATTGCGACTAGCATCTTCATCCGGAGAATAGACGCCACTCCTCATCGATAACCCCACTAGCGCCTCGTTTTTCATTTTCCTCTCAGCATTTTACTTATTGGAGAGCTAGGGTTTACGTAATTTCTCTCCGTTTTTTTTTCTCTCAACCTTTTACTTAGAAATCCTCTATCTTTTTGTGTTTAATGTATAAAATATGTAACAGTGTTGTTCTGCTCTTTTGTTCTCTCATCGTTGGGGGCTAGAAAGGCTTGGCGATGGCTGAAGCTTGCTTTTACTATTGTTGCCAACCTCATGAGTTTCTCAGCTTCTTTCATCTGTTGTGAGCCTTCTCCCTCCTCCCCCTTCTTCTGTTCTTCTGATGAGTAGCAAATTATACATATTTTTGTTTATATTTTAGTTTTGTTTTAATAAAAAAGTAATTATATTATGTACATACCTAAATAATCATTTTTTTTATTTTTAGTTCTAACTTAACCTATTTTTGTGCCCCATAGGTAGTTCTGCACATTTGGGGGAATTCAGAAAAATTTCCAATGTCACGCCCCAAGGTCACGCTCGTGACCTAGGGCGTGTAACTTTAAAACCAATAATTCCAGCATTTCGGCATATTTTTGCCTGCAAGCTTAGTGACGCCCGAGATACACGCTCGTGTTCTAGCTATCACGCCTGTGACATCACCCGTAACTAAGCAAGCCGATCGCTGTCACGCTGTGCCGAAGTCTTGATTCTAGCAAAATAAGTCATGCCCAGGGTACACGCTCGTGTTCTAGTTGTCACGCCCGTGACCTCAGCCGTGACCAAGTTAGAAGTTTAGTTGTCACGCCCCTCCAAAGTCTATCTACAATGCCCGTGACCCTCATATCATGCCCGTGTACTTTTCCAATTCAATCCAAAACCCTTCGGAAATTATATCCATAGATTCCATGTCAGCAACACGCCCAGGCAACACGCCCAGGCGACATGCCTAGGCGACACGCCCTAGGGGAGCGTGTACCTAAAATTTTTCGGCTATAAAAGGAGGGCCAAGGCTGAGGGTTAGAGGGAACTAGCAGAGTTCCATATAGTTGTATATAGTAGTTAGGAGTAGTTTTTGAGTGATATTTTCCTAACCCTAGTTTGGGTTTCCTAGTGTGTAACACTTTTTTAAGTAATAAAATTTCAGTTTTCAGTAATTCTTTAACTTGTATTGCTTTTAACTTAGTTTTCATTTCTGTTGAGACATGGTGTGTATGCGTATTTCCTTTCTTTTTTCGTAATTCTTTTACTACCACCCCCATCCCGAATGAGAGGCTAAGAACTTTTTAGCGCTTGATTAAGATGGTTGGGATGGATATTATTTCTGCAATTTTATATGTCTTTTAATTTTCCTACTACCACCCCCATCCCGGATGAGATGCTAAGAACTTTCTAGCGCTTGATTAAGATAATTTGGATAAATATTATTTCTATAATTTTATATGTCTTTTAATTTTCCTACTACCACCCCCATCCCGAATGAGAGGCTAAGAACTTTTTAGCGCTTGATTAAGATGGTTGAGACGGATAATATTTCTGAATTTTAAAACCTTACTTTTTAAAAATAGTTTTCTTCTTTTTCTTACTACCTCCCCTATCCAAATGAGAAGTTAAAAACTTTTTAGCACTCGATTGAGATGAGCTTTGGGAAGGATATTAATTCTGCAATTTAAAACCCTATTTTATATATTAATAAAAACTTCAGAACATCACCAAGAACTCAAAATGTCCATACCGAGAACGGAAAGCGGTTGGCGGAACATAGGACTCACGTATCCTCAACTAATGTGTTGGTAATATTGCCCTCAATATTCCCTAGATTTGATTTGACGAGGCATCACCATCAACACTAAGAACATAGTTGTATTTGATGTTGTTCAAGCTCATCATGTGCAAGATGTTCCATGGAACAAGTTTAGACAGGTTGTCTAAGTGGTTGTGACAGGTGGTCACAAGGTAGAAAGGTGGAGAGACAAAAATCTGTCTAAGTCTATAGGCATTGAGTGAAGCTAGTTCATTCAATGACAGATGCCAAGGAAGGATGTTGGAAAGACTGAAAATCGTCTAAGTCCACATGCGTTGAGTGAAGCCAGTTCACTCAACGCCAGATTCCAAAAAGCGTCGAGTAAGGGTGAACAGTCAAAGCCCAGTAATTTGTAAGACAAAAATGCAGCAAAGTCCACAAGTGTTGAGTGAAGGCCATTCACTCAACGCCATATATCAAGAGGCATCGAGTAAAGCTGAGTCTGTCAAAGCCTCGACATTTGCAAGCAGAAAAATCGATTAAGTCTAGAATCGTTGAGTGAGGACAACTCACTCAATGTCGTAAGAGAAGCGTTGAGTCAAGCTCAAGTATTTGAAGATACTGTTAAGAATTATGGCTAAGTACAGAATCATTGAGTGAGGATAGCTCACTCAATTCCAAAGAAGAAGGCGTCGACAGAGCAATGATCAGTCAAAGCCTAAAGAAAGATAGACAAAAAAATCTAAGTCCATATGCATTGAGTGAGGACAGCTCACTCAATGCCTAGAAGAGGCAGAAAGAATTGCTAAGTCCAAATGCATGGAGTGATGAAGGTTCACTCGACGCCTAAGCAGTTAGACTGTCAAAGTAAAAGAAGGCGTTGAGTGATGAAAGATCACTCAACGTACTCAAAGAAAGATTGTTTAAGGACCAGATTCGTTGAGGATATTTACTCAACACACTCAATGCCTGACAGTGCAGAATAAATTGGCTAAGACCAGATTCGTTGAGTGAAGCTAGTTCACTCAACTCACTCAACGCCTGGCGGTGCAGAAGAAATTTGATAAGTCTAGATTCGTTGAGTAAAGCCAGTTCACTCAATGCTTGGGATGAAAGTGTGAATTTGGCTAAGTACACAGATGTTAACGTCAGCATTATTCAGCAAAGTTTCAAATTATTGCGGGAAGCTATAGTACAAGACAAATGGTGTCGCAGGCTTATAGGTCAAATAGCGGTTGGACGGCAAAAGATAAAAGGGATAAGTTCAGCGGATATAAAGTTGAATTTTAGGGTTTGATCATTTTGCAAAGAGGCGGAACTTCATCGTCTTCTTCCTCGCCATTGTTGCAGAGCTTGAAGATGGAGTTTCAAACCCGCTGAACTAAAAGTTCTTACAATTAGCTGTAGTAGATTTCACTAGCTACAACAAGTTCTGAAAAGCTTTCTAAGAAGGAAGACTAAGCAGAGCCTTCAACTTTCTGCAGTCAAGGTTAGCTATTTGAAGATTAACAAAAAACTGTCAACTCTTCAATCTTCAACAACAAGTTCAGAGACTTGGTTTCTGAGTTACTTCCAGCACAAGCGACAGCTTATTGACGATTAACTTTCTTGTTGCTAAGAAGAAGTTAGGACTAAGATAACTCAGTTCAGGAAGTAGTAGACCCAGACAACTTCTCTGGTGTCATATTAACAACAACAACCACTTTATTTTCTGTAGGATCCTTTAAATATGAGCTGTATGCCTATTCTATAAAGGCTGAGGTAGGATCTTGTGTGGATCTGAGTTGTAGGGCCTTTATGCCCGAGTTAGGGCAGTTTGCCTGAGTATGGAGAGTCATTCTCTTTGAGTGTAGGACCTTTGAGTCTGAGGTAGGATCCAGCTTTGGATCTGAGGTAAGGCCTTTGTGCCTGAGCTGTAGGAGAGTCATTCTCTCTGAGGTAGGTCTATCCTCCTAGCCTGAGCGTAGAGCATCTTGTGTGCCTGAGGTAGGTGATCTGCTGATCACTGAGTTATATGAGCAAGCTTGCTCTGAGGTAGGGCTTTATGCTTGAGGTAAGTCTTGGAGGAGACTGAGATATCCCGAGGGATCTGTGTTGTAAGCTCTAAGGAGCTGAGGTTTGGAGAAGTGCCTTAATTAACACACTATTAGAGAGGTGGGAGGGACAGTGGATGTACCCATAATCTGGGGAACCACTATAAACCATGTGTGTACTTTTGTGGTGTGTCTTGAAAGCTGATAGTAACTAACTCACAACTCACATAAAAGAAGGAAAACTCAAAATAAACCAAAAACCTATTCACCTCCCATCTAGGTGTTTAGCTCTCCTTGAAAACTAAAGACTTTTAAGTGGTATCAGAGGAAGGTTGCTCAAAAAGGACTTAACAGTCTGAGTGATCTCCAAGGGTAGTTAAAAGTACAAAACTTATGGGTTCAGGAGTGAACCATAAGGAGCTGGGTTGCATGAAACTTCCTATCTGCAGGAAGGAGAGTTTTGGAATCTGGAAGGAGAGGGTCAAACTCTTCATGGAAGCATCTGACCCAAGGACCTTATTACTGTCAAAGAGGGACCTTCCATCCCTATGAAGGTCTTAGTTCTGGATGCAACAGTCCAGACACCAAAGAAATATTCAGAGATGACTAAGGATGAGGTCATCTTAGCAACTATGAATAAGAGAGCACATAACATCATTGTCAGTATCATAGATGACTCAACCTTTCGAAATCTGGTTCACTGCTAGACCTCCAAGGAGATGTGAGACACTTTGGTAGTCTATATGGAGGGAACTGAAGAGGTTAGAGATGATAGGAAGTCCATGCTCATCCAGGAGTATGAGGCTTTCAGGCAGTCTAAGGGAGAGAACATAGCTATTTGCTATGAAAGATTCTTCAGAATAGTGAATGAGCTGAGGACCTATGGGACAGTCTTCAGCCATTATGAGTTGAATGATAAGTTTCTCAGGTTTCTAACTAGAGACTGGGATACAAAGATCTGTGCCATTAGAGAGGTGGAAAAGTTGGCTGATACTCCCCCTCACACTCTTTTTGGAAAGCTGCTCTCTTATGAGATGCTGTTATCTGTAAGGAAGGAGAAGGAGACCATCGACAAATCCTAGGCTAAGGAAAAGTCATTGGCCTTCAAAGTAGATAGCACCAGGAAGAGCAAGGAGAGTATTCCCTCTCCTCCAAGAAGGCCTATTGATTTAGACAGGACATAGACAAGTTCATCAGACTAAAGCAGCTCTAATGAAGCATTTACTGCCTTCTCTAAGCAGTTTTAGAAACTGATGAAGAGGAAGCATTGGAGGAGCAGAACTTCCTCCTCCTCTCATCACAGGAAGAAACACTCAAAAGGAGACAGGTATGACTCAAAACCTGGTAAATATATTTTCTCCAAAGTTGTCTGCTATTATTGCAGCAAGCCAGTGCATTGTATAGTTGACTGCCCAGTGAAGAGAAAAGAGGTTGGTGAGAAAAAGGTCCACCGACACAAGGGCAAGAAGGAAAATTCCATCATGGCAAAGATGGAGAAGATCTGGAGTGAGTTTGTCTCAGCATCTTCTGAGTCTGAAGAAGAAGAAGCCTAAATAGGACTGGTTGTTGTTGAAGAAGTAGCTGAAGCAGAAGTAGAAGCTGAAGAATATCCTGCTGTCAGGGTAGGGATCACCTCTATCACATTCAAAAGTGACTCAGAGGGGGATGATGAGGATGAAGATTCCTACAGCTGCTATGGGCTGATGGTAATGTCAGATGAAGAACCCATCCAGGATCAGCCTGTTCTAGAGAAGGTACATTATCTATCTAGTTCTTCTTCTGAGTCTGGCTATGAGACTAGTCCCAATTCAGAAGCTTCTTCATCCAGTGGTGAAGATGATTCTGAATCTGAATAAGATGTCAATTAATTGATTGACAGGTATGGTGAACTTCTGGATGACTTTAAGAAAAGAAAGAAGTTGACTAAGAAGCAGGCTGAGGAGATAACCTCCCTTCAGCTAGCTACTTCCCAATAGGCTGAGACATCATCCTTGCTAGATCAGAAGGATAGGGAAGTCAGCCAACTTAGGAACATTACTCTCATCCAGATTGGCACCATCAAGTATAAGGATAGTCTCATTAGAGATCTTGAAGAGAAGCTCTAAAGGAAGAAGAGAATTGTGGTCAGTTACTCTAAGCCCAATACTGTGTTGCAAATAATATATTCCTTTTCCTCACAGAATGGTAAGAAGGGGTTGGGGTTTAAGGGAAACACTAGAGTTGCCCCTTCTAAAGGGAAAGGAAAATCTCTAGTCCATCCTTTGGCTTCTAGGCATCCCATCCCTTTTAAGAAGGTGATGTTGACTTCAAACATGTATGACCAAGAAAGCATCTATGGTCACTAGATGAATGGTAGATCCACTAGTGTGAACAAAGATGTTCACAACTATGGTGGAAGGTATAGTAGGGGAATGAGGGCCTTTAAGGCTCCCCATGAGGAAATTCAAATGGCCCATCCTGGACCATTTGTTTTTGGTACCCCCGCCCCCACTCTCAAGAACAAGGAAGTGGCCTTCACTCAAGCCCATCCAACAAAGGTTCAAACCAAGGGTAAGTCTATTAGTAGGCCAAATCTAGCTATCTCCGATGCTATAAACAGCATGTCATCTGCAAAGAAGATTACTGCAAATGGCAGTCAGAGCCAGCTAAGAAAGACTACTGATAGTCTCACCTTCAGTCAAATCCTTGCAGAAAGGAACTTGAAGAAGGCTGTTGCACCTCTTCCTTCTATTCAGTCAGTAGTTAACCTTACTATAGGACCTGCTCAAAAAATAAGATACAATATTGATGAGTGCTGGTGTTGTGGGAAAGTGGGGCATTTTGCCTCAGATTGTTGGCACAATCCCACTGGGTTGAGAGCTAGTGTTAGTCTTCCTGTCGAAAAATCTACAGGAAGGCATGCACATTTTCAGGCTAATCAGAACCTAGGACCCAATAATTATTGGGGTCCTAAGGTAAGATAATATATGTATTGCAGGTTAGTCTAAGTGCCCATACCCCTATATGGTACTTGGATAGTGGTTGTTCTAGGCACATAACTGGAATAAGGAGAAATTTAAAGGAGTACACTCCAGTGAAGGATGGACTAAAATTTATCTTTGGTGGTTCAGATAGAGGATTGGCAAGAGGCTATGGTAATATTACCAATGACATAGTCACAATCTCAAAAGTGGCTTTTATTGAAGGGTTGTAACACAACCTCATAAGCATAAGCCAACTCTGTGATCTTGGCTATGTCATTTCCTTCCACAAGGATCAGTGTCAAATTAAGAGGTCAAGTGACCAAGAGGTAATCTTGATAGGCACTAGGAGTGGAAATGTTTATTGCTTAAATTTCCTTTGTCTTGTTAAAGACTCTCCTATTTGTCTAGTTGAAAATGAGAAAGCCTCATATTGTGTACAATGGCACAAGAGACTAGCTCATTTGAATTATAAGACTATTAGCGAGCTCTTTAGTGAAGAGCTAGTTGGAAATGTACCTAAGATGAAATGCACCAAGGAAGGCATTTGTTCAGCTTGCCAAAAGGGCAAGCAGATCAAAGCTTCCTTCAAGGGCATTATGACCAAAGATTCTGTGAGGTGCTTATAACTCTTGCATATGGACTTATTTGGTCATATGTCAGTTCATAGTCTAGGTAGAAAAGTCTACACCTTTGTAGTGGTTGATGACTATTCTAGGTTTGCTTGGGTTTTCTTTCTAAAAAAAGCCTGAAACCCTTGATATCTTCAAGACATTTGTCAAGAAAATTCAAAATGAGCTAGACATCACTATAGTCAAAATCAAAAGTGACCATGGGATTGAATTCCAGTCTAATAGCATGATAAGGTTCTGTGAAGAGAAAGGGATTCATCAAGAATTTTCTTCTCCAAGAACACCCCAACAAAATGGGATTGTTTAGAGGAAAAATAGAAATCTCATAGAGGCTGGAAGGACCTTGCTGAATGACACATCTCTCCCAGAATATTTCTGGACTGAGGCAGTTAATACTACATATCATGTCCTTAATAGGGTCTCTATCACCAAGATCCATAAGAAGACTCCCTATGAGATTATGAAGGGCAGAAAACCAAACCTGGCCTATCTCAGGATCTTTGGTTGCAAGTGTTATGCGCTAAATAATGGGAAGTCTTATGTGACTAAGTTTGCTGCCAAGTCCTATGATGAGATATTTGTTGGGTACAATAATTATAGTAAGGCTTATAGGATCTACAACTTGGAAAGTCAAGTTGTAGAAGAGTCTGTTAATGTAGTTTTTGATGAATCAACTATGATAAACAGTGAGTGTCAAGCTCCTCTTCTAGTACTGCAGATATGGAACTAATGATGGACAAGCTAACCATCAAAGATACTGGTCCATTAGTACAAGATGGAGTGGATATTCTAGAAGAAGGGCAAGGAACATCTGCAGTGGATGAATATCAGCAAGGTGCTGCCACTGAAGCTGATGCTGAAAGAAGATTGCCTCCAACTGTCAGGCATCTAACAGATCATCCAAGACACCAGATTATTGGTGATGCAAACCAAGGAGTGATGACAAGAAGCAAGAGCCTTAATACATCAATATATGTAAGATTCCTGTCATAGGTTGAGCCCAAGAAATTTTAAGAGGCCAACATAGATAAGTTCTAGATTGTAGCAATGCAAGAGGAATTGAACTAGTTTTAAAGGTGTAAGGTCTGGAAGCTGGTTCTCAAACCATAAGGACATAATGTCATTGGAGTTAAGTGGATTTCCAGGAATAAACTTGATGAAAATAACATTATAATAAGGAACAAGGCTAGGCTAGTAGCTAAGGGGTACAAATAAGAAGAAGTTATTGACTTTGATCAAACCTTTGCCCCTGCAGTAAGATTGGAAGCTTCCAGACTCTTCCTTGCATATGCTGCATTCAAAGGATTTAAAGTCTAACAAATGGATGTGAAGTCAACCTTCCTGAATGGTGACTTAAAGGAAGAAGTCTATGTTGAACAGCCTCCAGGTTTTGTTGATTCTAACTAACATGAATTTGTTTATAGACTTAGGAAAGCTCTATATTGTTTAAAGTAAGCCCCTAGAGCATGGTATGAGACATTGTCTAGCTTCTTCATTGAGAAGAAATTCTCAAGGGGAAGATAGACAAGACCCTATTCCTAAGGGAATCTAAGGGCAAGATCATCCTAGTCCAAATTTATGTAGATAGCATAATATTTGGGTCTACTGATGACAACCTTTGCAGGAAGTTTGCCAAACTTATGCAAGACAAAAGCATTAAGTGCGTTGAGACCAGTCAACTCTTTCGTCGAGTTAAGTGTTAACTCATCGAATGATGGTGTTGAGTGTGTTGAGTTGACTCACCGATTCGTCGAGTATCAAGTGTTGATTTGTCAACTGTCTCACTTAAGCATTGAGTGCGTTGAGTCCACTCAGCGATTCGTCAAGTAAAGGAGTTTACTTGACGATTTTGGGTCTTAGGCATTGAGTGCGTTGAGTGCACTCAATGCCTTCGTCGAGTAAAGAGTTTACTTCGCGAATCTGGCACTTAGGCATTGAGTGTATTGTATTCACTCAACGCCATTCAATGAATCTGGCCTTTGGCGTAGAAGTCGTACACCGTTCAACGAATGCCATTCGACAAATGCAGTTCGAAGAATGCCATTTGACAAATCTGGCCTTTGGCGTAGAAGTCGTACACCATTGGACGAATGCCGTTCGACGAATGCAGTTCGACGAATGTTGTTCGACGAATGCCATTCAACGAATCTGGCCTTTTTGCGCAAAAAGCGTTGAGAGCTTTGAGTCCACTCAATGCCTTCGCAGAGTCAAGCGTTGACTCAGCTGAGGATGGCATTGAGTTTGTCGTATGTGCTATAAGATACTCAATGATTCAACGAGTATAAATTGATACTCGACGATTCGTCGTATATCCTGTAGATATTCGACGATTCGTCCAGACAAACTATTGTCTAGCCGAGAGTCTATTTTGTCTAAGTCCTGGGTCTGTGATTATTGACGGGCTGATTTGTTTATTCCCTTTGGGTATAAAAAGGAAACATTAGGGCTTGAACAGTATGAAATTATTCTTTCTGTCTAAGCACACGAGCCATCACTGTGCGAAAGACGAAAGCCCTAAAATCCGACGGAAGCATTCCGCCAATCCCGTCACCGAGCCCAATCCCGATCCCGACGAGTGTCGCCACTACCTCTCCTTCAACAGACCTAACAGTCTGTGGAGACGCTGAGTGTCCTATCCTGACCTAGAACTTGTGCGACAAGTTATTACGAGTTCTCCCGATTGTGTGGATTTCATGTAGAGGCGCAAATATACTTTTTGCGCTCAAGACTAAAGCCGTTAATGACCGGTTGGAATTTTTTCTGGAGCATCTAGGTTGAGTATTGACTCAATCCCTCAAAGGTAATTTTATTACAACATGCTTTACTTCTTGATTCATGAATATTACTAGATTCGAACTCGTTTGGGTTTTTCTTGTTCTTATTTCCGTTGCGTGCACAAGTGTTGTGCCATCCCCAAAAACCCAACAGTAGTATCAGAGGGAGGTTGCCGACAATATTCATTGTTTCAGAAGTTTCTAATCAATGGCATGTAGATTTGGAGATTTAGAAGTGTTCTAAATGCCAAAATCTAGTCTTGGAACTTCCCAAGAATGCATCGATTTCTTTGAAGTTTACTCCTTAATAGTAACTGTCACTTTGTTGGTTTGTGAAACTAAGCATGTGTTAGATTTTGAATCTCACATGAAGTGAGGAGCTTTTCTACTGTGTAAGTGGAGTTTGTGTTACTCATATCCTATGCATGTAAATCTGAAGATTTAGAAGTGTCTTGGATGTTCAGACTTAGCCCAGTTCAACAAGTGTTGATGATTCTTGTGCATATCTGGGATGCATTTGGATTATGCTTGTTGAATTTTATTTTGCTCAATGTGCACACTGGTTAAATGTTAACCATGATTAAAGAGTTAATCGAATATCAAAAATCCCTTAAGCAATATTATGTTTTCGGACGCCTTCTGATGGATGACACTCTTCCTGCCTTGATCGATGAAGTGTGTGCTTGCCAAAGTAAGGTGCATTAATCTATCTTGGTAAGGGTTCGAGCGGATAATTGTGATATCCCACTATCAACATCGGGTCAAGCTTAACTGGGTGACCTCTAAGGTTGAGTGCCCAGAGGCATGGGGTTGGCATGCACCTTATGATGGATGTGAATAAAGAGTTATTCACCAGCCATACATGAATTGCATATTGATGCAATTGGCAAGCGTTTCCTACCTAAATAGCTGCATTGAGAGAGAAAAGCCAAAGCTGACTCATGGTGTTAGTGAAATATGGATCTTGTCCACTAAGAGGGTTACTCGCTAAACTCTTCGAATTGATATCGAGGGTTATCAGTTTGATAAAAATAGTGGGAGTTATTTTTATTAAAGTACAAATCGAAATAATAAAATTATATTTTTGAAATGTAGTACTAATATGCTTTGTTTGTATCCTTGTAGAATTTCCATAGCAAGTGGTTCACACTCCACCCTGTCCCTCAGAGCGATCCTTGAGAAGGAAAAGCTGAGTGGAAAAGATTATTTGGACTGGTACAGGAACCTGAGAATTGTTCTCAGTCAAGAGAGCAAGCTCTATATTTTGGAAGAGGTATCCCCTGATGAGCTTGCCAGGAATGCGTCCCGTGCTGATAAAGATGATTATAAGAAGTATCTTGATGACTCCTTGGACGTAAAATGTGTCATGCTTGCGACCATGAACTCTGAGCTCCCAAAGAAATACTATATTATGGGTTGCAAGGAAATTAACGAGCATCTCAAGAAAATGTTTCAAGGGCAAGCTCATCAAGAGAGATTTGATGTCACTAAGGCATTGTTCTAGTGAAAGATGGGAGCTCAGGACCTAGTAGGGACTCACGTACTCAAGATGATTGGGCATATTGAGAATCTTGAAAGACTAGGGTTCCCTTTGGGCCAAGAGTTGGCCATAGACCTAATTCTATAATCATTGCCAGCTAGTTATGAACAGTTTGTCTTAAACTATAATATGAATGAAATAGACAAGACACTGCCCGAGATCCTAGGTATGATGTGAATTATCGAGATAAACATAAAGAAGCCCAAGCCTGCTAGCCCCATATTGATGGTGTATAAAGGCAAGGGCAAGTCCAAGGGCTTCAAGAAGATGAAGGTAGGACCTAAGTCTGGACTGGAGCCCAAGTCTTTAGCACTAAAAAAGAAAGGCTTGATGAAAGAGGGAATGTGCCACCACTGTGACAAGACTTGTCATTGGAGGAGGAATTGTCTTTCGTACATTGAGGGTCTGCAAAAGATGAGGGGAGGTATGAATTCCGCTTCAGGTATATATGTTATAGAGATAAACCTTTCTGCTCCTTAATCCTGAGTATTATATACTGGATGTGGTTCTCAAATTTATATAAATGTGCAGGAACTGGGAAGGAGAAGATTGCTGAGTAAAGGAGAGGTGGACCTGTGCGTTGGTAATGGAGCAAGAGTTGTTGTTATTGCCGTGGGGGTTTATCATCTTGCTTTGCCCACTAGGCTTGTAATAGAATTATATAATTGTTATTTTGTTCCTTCCATAACTAGAAACATTATATCCATTTCATGTTTGGACATGGTGGGTTTTTCTTTTATTATTAAGAACAATTGTTGTTCAATATTTAAGAATGATGTTTGTTATGGTGTAGCCCAAATGTTTAATGGTCTGTATGTTTTGAACTTAGACCATCCGATCTATAATATTGAAAATACCAAAAGAATAAGAATGAATGACTCGAACCCTACGTACCTTTGGCATTGTCGTTTGGGCCATATAAATGAGAAACACATATCCAAGCTCCAGAAAGATTGACTACTCGACTCATTTGATTATGAATCATTTTAGAGATACGAATCTTGTTTGTTAGGCAAGATGACTAAAGTCCCTTTCACTGGCTTCAATAAGAAGGTTGATGATCTCTTGGGTATAGTACATAGTGATGTATATTGACCCATCAGTTCTATGGTTAGGGGTGTGTACTTCTACTTTGTTACATTTACTGATGACTTCAGTAGATACGGATATGTGTATCTTATGAAGTGCAAATCCGAAACCTTTGAAAAGTTCAAAGAGTTTAATAACGAAGTAGAGAACCAACTAGGTAAGAAGGTTAAATCACTCCGATCTGATCGAGGTGGCGAATACCTAAGTCATGAGTTCTGTGATCATCTGAAAGAGTGTGGTATTGTATCACAGCTCACTCCACTCAGAACACCACAACATAATGGTGTGTCTGAGCGGAGGAATCGAACCTTGTTAGACATGGTGCGATCGATGATGAGCCATGTAGATCTGCCTGTTTCCTTTTGGGTTTTTGCTCTAAAAACTGCTACTTTAACACTAAATCGTGATCCAATGAAAGCGGTTCTAAAGACACCGTTTGAGATATGGACTGGGAAGCATCCCAGTATGTTGTTCATTAAGATTTGCGGCTGTAAGGCATACGTGAGACGTCAAATGCCTGATAAGATGGAACCCAAATTAGATAAGTGTTATCTTGTGGGGTATCCTAGGGAAACCAAAGGGTACTACTTCTACCTACTGTCTGAGGGCAAAGTGTTTGTCACGAGGACTGGTGTCTTTTTTGAGAAAGAGTTCTTAAGTAGAAAGACTGCTAAGGTAGAACTTGAAGAAGTTCAAGAACCACAAACAGTGAATGAACAGGAGTTGGAACCTGAGTCAGGACTACAAATATTTGTAGTTGGAGAACCTACTCAGGAAATACAAGTTCCACGTAGATCTGGTAGACCAAGGTTTAAGCCTGAGAGATATGGATTTCTCGTGTCTCAAATAGGTAATGTGTTGCTTATGGATCATAGTGATGAGTCTGCAACCTACTAAGAGGCTATGTGTGGACCGGACTCCGAGAAGTGGCTTGAGGCCATGAAATCTGAAATGGACTCCATGTATGAAAACTAAGTATGGACTTTGGTGGAACCACCTGAAGGGGTAAGATGCATAGGGTTCAAGTGGGTCTTCAAGAAGAAGACTGACATGGATGAGAATGTACAGACATTCAAAGGGCGACTGGTGGCTAAGGGTTTCAAGAAAATTCATGGTATTGACTATAATAAGACCTTTTCCCTTGTTGTCATGGTTAAATTCATTAGAATTCTACTTGTTATTGCTGCGTATTATGACTATGAGATATGGCAGATGGATGTCAAAATGGCTTTCCTTAATGGGAAGCTCCTTGAGGAAGTGTACATGACACAACCCGAGGGTTTTGTATCTCCAAGTGAAGCCACTAAAATATGCAAGCTGCAGAGATCCATTTATGGGTTAAAACAATCTTGTCGAAGTTGGAATCTTCATTTTGATGAAAAGATCAAAGAGTTTTGTTTTATCAAGAACGAGGATGAACCGTGTGTTTATAAACGGATTAGTGGGAGCATAGTTGTCTTCCTGATTTTGTATGTAGATTACATACTATTGTTCTGAAATGACAAACCGACCCTGAAAGTTATTAAGAATAACCTAGGGGACTGCTTTTCGATAAAGGACTTAGGGGAAGCGACTTATATACTCAGTATTAAGATCTATAGAGATAGATCGAAGAAGTTGCTGGGTTTGACCCAAAGTACGTACATTGACAAGGTGTTGAAACGGTTCAGCATGCTTGAGTCCAAGAAAGTATTCTTGCCCATGTCTCATGGTATGAGTCTCTCTAAGGACCAGTGTCTTAATTCTTGTGAAGATAAGGACTGTATGAACTTGATTCCATATGCTTCGACAATTGGGTCAATCATGTATGCAATGATATGTATTAGACCCGATGTCTCTTGTGCTTTGAGCATGACTAGCAGGTATCAGTCTGATCCCGGTGAAGGTCACTAGATAGCCGTCAAGAATATCCTCAAGTACTTAAGAAGGACTAAGGATACATTATTGGTATTCGGTGACGAGGAAGAGCTCGTTGTAAGTGGTTACACGGATGCTAGCTTCCAAACTAATGGGGACGATTCAAAGTCTCAATCAGGTTTAGTGTTTTGCCTGAATGGAGGTGCTATTAGCTGGAAGAGTTCCAAGCAGGATACAATTATCGATTCTATAACTAAGGCCGAGTATTTCATCGCTGCAAATTCAACGAAGGAGGCTGTATGGATTAGAAAATTCATCGGTGAGTTAGATGTAGTTCCTAGCAATGTTCGTCCCGTAGTTATCTACTGTGACAACAACGGTGACTTTACACTTGCTTCGAAACCTAGATCTCATCAGCGCTCCAAGCACATACTCCGGTGCTTCCATATAATTCAAGAGATTGTCGATCGAGGAGATGTGAGCATATGCATAGTGCCGACTGAGGAGAATATTGCAGATCCACTAACAAAGCCTCTCGCACAGAGAAAGCATGATGGTCATGTTAGATCAATGGGTATACGATAACTGAATGATCAACTGTAGTTTGAGTATTTTGGAATGTATGTTTGTTGGTTGTTAGATATTTCATTTGATGAATAAAAGTACTGTATACATTTCATTTATATATTTTGGCAAGTTCTTTTATTGTGTTATTATTTGTATTATGATAGAATAATTAACCAAAATAAATGCTCTTAGAATGTTTGCTTCCATAGGTTAAGTAGTGACTTGATGTGAGAACTTATGATCCTAGAAGCTTCATTCTTAAATGTCCCTGGTCGTTGTATCATCTTAGAAGCTAAGGGCGATGATGATACCTTTAAGACTAACATGTGCGTTGACTGATGACCCATCCTCACAGGTCATGATATTGTGATATCAAGTCATCACATGGGTACTTGTTATGAACAAGATGTACTGGACAGATCCACCATGAGAATACTTTGTGGATTATTATATGAATGTGTCACAAGTATGGCTCAAGTGGCAATGGCATTTCTGTTCCTTTAACCTGAAGTCACAGCTTTCATCGAGTGAGGAAGAGCGTGCTTTGATGCCATCAAAAGTCTAGCATTGAGAAAGTTGGATGATAAAGGTGGTTATTGGTTACATTACGAATCATTTGGGTGTTTGCGTATGAGCAGAGTTGGGATTTTTCCTCCTATATGACAGGAGTTGCATCCAAGAGCCCCTTGATGGAACGGGACTAAGAAATGCATGGCCATGCTTGGTTGAGTCAATATATGATATTGGACTCACCAATTTCTGAAAGTCCATTCTAGATAAGGAAACTGGGATTGAACAATTATGAGGGTGACTCGGTCTATACCTCTAGTTCTATCCGAATGTAAGGGACAAAGGGACATGACAACACTGTAACATTGGACACAATGGCTTATGAGTTAATAAAATCTTACTGTTTGGGGAGCAATGATGTATTGCTAGATGTCGCTCATTGTTTGTGAAGCTTTTGTTTGATACTTTCTAGATCATGTGGGAGACTGTTTGTGCTACCATAGTGATCTGGAAGTGATTAAGCATGTAGACTCACTGCCAACTCAGTATGAGCCTATCAGGGTCGCACATAAGATTGTGGAGAAATTGGGAGTTTGGATCTGTATAGTATAGCTCATATGATGAGCAAAAGGGATTGAAATATTATAAGGAAAAAGCATTGAGTGCATTGAGACCAATCAACGCTTTCGTCGAGTTACGTGTTAACTCATCGAATGATGGCATGTAGTGTGTTGAGTTGACTCATCGATTTGTCGAGTATCAAGTGTTGATTCGTAAACTGTCGTACTTAAGCGTTAAGTGCATTGAGTCCACTCAGCGATTCGTCGAGTAAAGGAGTTTACTTAACGAGTCTGTGTCTTAGGCATTGAGTGTGTGGAGTGCACTCAACGCCTTCATCGAGTAAAGGGTTTACTTGGCGAATCTGGCACTTAAGGCATTGAGTGTATTGTATTCACTCAACGCCATTCGACGAATCTGGCCTTTGGTGTAGAAGTCGTATGTCGTTCGACGAATGTCATTCGACGAATGTCGTTTGACGAATGCCATTCGATGAATCTGGCCTTTGGCACATAAGTTGTTCACCGTTCGATGAAATCCATTCGATGAATGTAGTTCGACGAATGTCATTCGACGAATCTTTCCTTTGGTGCAAAAAGCATTGAGAGCTTTGAGTCCACTCAATGCCTTCGCAGAGTCAAGCGTTGACTCAGCTGAGGATGGCATTGAGTTCTTTGTATGTGGTATAAGGTACTCAATGATTCGATGAGTATAAATTAATACTCGACGATTCATCGTATATCCTGTAGATATTCGACGATTAGTCCAGAAAAATTGTTTTCTAGCCGAGGGTCTATTTTGTCTAAGTCCTGGGTCTGCGATGAACGACAGGCTGATTTGTTTATTCCCTTTGGGTATAAATAGGATACATTAGGGCTTGAATATTATGTGATTATTCTTTCTGTCTAAGCACACGAGCCACCATTGTGCAAAAGACGGAAGCCCTAAAAGAAGACGGAAGCGTTCCGCCGATCCCGTCACAGAGCCCGATCCCAATCCCGGCGAGTGTCTCCACCGCCTCTCCTTCAACAGACCTAGCAGTCTGTGGAGACGCCGAGTGTCCTCTCCCGACCTAAAACTTGTACCACAAATTTCTACGGGTTCTCCTGATCGTGTGGATTTCCTGTAGAGGCGTGGATATACTTTCTGTACTCAAGACTCAAGCCGCGAGTGACCGGTTGGAATTTTTTTCTGGAGCATCTAGGTTGAGTATTGACTCAATCCCTCAAAGGTAATTTTATTACAGCATGCTTTACTTCTTGATTCATGAATATTGCTAGATCCGAACTCGTTTGGGTTTTTCTTGTTCTTATTTTCGCTGCGTGCACATTTGTTGTGCCATCCCCAAAAATCCAACATATTTCTGTTGCAGAACTCACCCTTCTTGTAGGTAGACAAGTCTCCAAAATGGTATCAAGATTGTCAAGTCTGTCACTTGACATCAAGACTCTCAAGTGATATCAAATGGTATCAAGACTAAGATGGATTCAAGTGTCCAGTAAAGAGAAAATAAAAGATGATCCAATTGAGGGGGAGCAATTCCAGCAGTTGTTGGAACAAGTTGAGCTTCTTGTTAAGAGGTAGCCTGCAAAAACAGTGGATCAAAGATCATCACATCTGATCAGCAGGTTCTCAGGACTATGCACAATTTGAGGGGGAAATTAACCCTAGTGGATGGCTATTGTTGTGTAGTCACTGCTGCTATTGTAAAGATATGTTGCTGCAGGACAAGAGGAATTGCCAGCACCTCCCTTACTATAGTTGCATGAAGCTTTAAGTGGTATAGGAGTGGCATTGGCTCAAGTGGAACAATGTTAGCAGCTAGCTCAAGTGGCTGCAGTGATGTATTATATCAGCGTATCAACACAACAGGTATGACTCCTAGTCAAGTAGTTTGATCACTAGGATAATTTCTTAAGTGGTATCAAAAGGTATTTCTCCCTTGATTTTTTTTGATGAGTTAACTATCATCTCCCTCATTAGGATTTTTTTTGAAGAAGCCAAAAAGGGGGAGAGGTAGACAATAAACTAAACCCTAAAGGGGGAGGAGTAGAGCATACTGAGTAGAATAATGAGTAGAGCTATACTTACTAGATAAGGGGAGATGGTGGACAATACATGCCTAGGGGGAGATGTGGAAGGCTATACTTGTCAAGTAAGTGGAGATGGTGGACAATACATGCCCATGGGGAGATGTTGATGCATACTTGACATGCCCAGGTCATGTTAAGTAAATGAATATTACTTGAAAACATTCAAGTAATATGAAGAGTGCAATGTTGAACCATTACATATTATGTTTACACTATCAAGTGGCTTGAGGAAAGTCCTCCACTTAAGTGTTAAGTAGTGAGGAGAGCTGTACGCTGCTTTGAATTTCATACAGCTCTGAATTTTCAAGTGTTATGAGAAAGCTTACAGCTGCTTCTAAATTTATTTGCTTTATGAGAAAATGCTTCTTAGTATTGCTGGGTGTTCTGCCTTCTTCAAATAGGGGAAATTATTGGGAATATTGCCCTCAATGTTCCATAGATTTTATTTGAAGAGGCATCACCATAAACACTAAGAACATAGTTGTATTTGATGTTGTTCAAGCTCATCATGTGCAGGATGTTCCTTGGAACAAGATTAGACTAGTTGTCTAAGTGATTGTGACACGTTGTCACAAGGTAGTAAGGTGGAGAGACAGAAATATGTCTAAGTCCACAGGCGTTGAGTGAGGCCAGTTTACTCAATGCCAGATACCAAGGAAGGATGCTGGAAAGACTGAAAATCATCTAAGTCCACAGGCGTTGAGTGAAGCCAGTTCACTCAACGCCAGATTCCAAAAAGCATCGAGTAAAGGGTGGACAGTCAAAGCATAACAATTTGCAAGACAGAAATGCGGCTAAGTCCATAGGCGTTGAGTGAAGGAAGTTCACTCAACGCCATATATCAAGAGGCATCAAGTAAAACTGAGTCTGTCAAAGCCTCAACATTGGCAAGAAAAAAAATCGACTAAGTCCAGAATCATTGAGTGAGGATAGCTCACTCAACTCCTGAAGAGAAGAATTAAGTCAAGCTCAAGCATTTGAAGATACTGTAAAGAATTCTGTCTAAGTCCAGAATCGTTGAGTAAGGACAGCTCACTCAACGCCAATGAAGAAGGCGTCGATATAGCAATGATCAGTCAAAGCCTAAAGAAAGGTAGACAAAAAAATCTAAGTCCAGATGCGTTGAGTGAGGACAGCTCACTCAAAGCACTCAAAACCTAGCTGAGGCAGAAAGATTGGCTAAGTCCAAATGTGTCGAGTGATGAAGGTTCACTCGACGCCTAAGCAGTTAGACTGTAAAATTCAAAGAAGGCATTAAGTGATGAAAGATCACTTAATACACTCAAAGAAAGATTGTCTAAGGACAAAAGCATTGAGTGAAGGCTATTCATTCAATGCACTCAATGCCTGGCGGTGCAGAAGAAATTGGCTAAGTCCAGATTCATTGAGTGAAGCCAGTTCACTCAACGCACTCAATGTCTGGCGGTATAGAAGAAATTGGATAAGTCTAGATTTGTTGAGTAAAGCTAGTTCACTCAACGCTTGGGATGAAATTGTGAATTTGGCTAAGTCCACAGATTATGACGTCAGCATGAGTCAACAAATTTTAAAATTATTGCGGGAAAGCTACAATACATGACAAATGGCACTGCAGGCCTACTGCATGACTTTTCCTTTAAAAGCAAAGTTGCAGCCAACAACTTTAGTGGGGCCCACAGGTCAAATTGTCATTGGACGACAGAAGATAAAAGGGATAAGTTCAGCGAATGTAAAGACGACTTTTAGGGTTTGATCATTTTGTAAAGAGGCGGACTTCATCGTCTTCTTCCTCGCCATTGTTGCAGAGCTTGAAGCTGGAGTTTCAAACCCGATGAACTAAAAGATCTTACAGTTAGCTTTAGCAGATTTCACCAGCTACAGCAAGTTCAAAAAAGCTTTCTGAGAAAGAAGACTAAGTAGAGCCTTCAACTTTCTATAGTCAAGGTTTGTTGTTTGAAGATTAACAGAAAACTATCAACTCTTCAGCCTTCAACAGCAAGTTCAGAGACTTGGTTTCTGAGTTACTTCTAGCACAAGCAGCAGCTTATTGAAGATCAACTTTCTTATTGCTGAGAAAAAGTTAGGGATGAGATAACTCAACTCAGGAAGTAGTAGACCCAGAGAACTTCTCTGGTGTTATATCAACTACAACAACCACTTTATTTTCTGCAGGATCCTTTTGATTTGAGCTGTAGGCCTATTCTATAATGGCTGAGGTAGGATCTTGTGTTGATCTGAGTTGTAGGGCCTTTGTTCCTGAGGTAGGGCAGTTTGCCTGAGGTAGAAGAGTCATTCTCCCTGAGTGTAGGACCTTTGGGTCTGAGGTAGGATCCAGCTTTGGATCTGAGGTAGGGCCTTTGTGCCTGAGCTGTAGAAGAGTCATTCTCTCTAAGGTAGAGCTATCATGTTAGCCTGAGTGTAGGGCATCTTGTGTGCATGAGGTAGGTGATCTGCTAATCACTAAGTTGTAGGAGTAAGCTTGCTCTGAGGTAGGGCTTTATGCCTTAGGTAAGTCTTAGAGGAGACTAAGGGATCCTAAGGGATCAGTGTTGTATGCTCTAAGGAGCCGATATTTGGAGAACTGCCTTATCTAACACACTGATAGAGAGGTGGGAGGGATAGTGGATGTACCCATAATCTAGGGAACCATTATAAACCTTGTGTATGCTTTTGTGGTGTAAGACCCCCCCCCCGGAACACAACACATGGCACGAGGGGAGTCTTATGCCCGAAATAGCCGCCTTGTGGTAGCACTAACACACGGGTTAGCCTTTACCACAAGACGCCTATTCCGCCGGCTACAATCCATATCACAACAATTATGCCAACACAACCATAACAGAAAAGTAAAGCTAAAAGCAGTTCAGTTCACAGCTAAGTTAAAGTCCAAAAGTAGCGGAAGATAACAAGCTCAACAGGCTTGTACAAAAGAACAAGAGTCTAGAAATGTTTTGCCAAACGGCTACATGAAAACACTCACGACTGTCACTGACGGTGCCGATGGCACCACCACCTCAGGTCCTATCATCCGGGCCTGGCTGTCCTGCTGCATAGTCCGTTGCCGCTCTACCTGTGGGGTTTCCTCCTAAAAAGGAAGACGTAGCAACCGTTAGTCATAAGACTAAGTGGCTTCACATCCGCTCCCCCGGCGACTCCTCGGCACCGGGCGGAGAAAGGAACACAAGTACAATATATATATATAAGCAAGTAAACAAGCAGGTGACAGTAAATATGGTGAAGTATAAACTACGCTACACAACTAGCAGTTCTACAAATATCAATAATATATGACAGCAAGTATAAATAATCAGAATAGTAACCTAACTTATAAGAGTGCCCATACAAACTTATAAGTTAAGGATCGGCTTAACAGTAAAGTAACTCATCGTATAAGAGTGCCCATACAAACTTATACGATGAGGATCTTGTGTATGCAATGAATGACATGAAATGAATGTTATGCTATGACCGAACCATGCGCACGCACATGCAAGTTGCTATGTCGACACAGACTTGAAGTTCCCACTTTTCGAGCAGGTAGCTAACCTCTCAGGCATCGTGAAAGTTGACTAGTTGTCTAAATTATCACCTAGAGGGGGGTGAATAGGTGATTGCGACGTCTTTTGCGGAATAAAATAAAACTAATCGCAGCACACACAAAAAGAACACAAGCACAGACGACACAAGATTTATAGTGGTTCCCCGATCTTGGGTACTCCACTTTCCCTCTCACCGATCTAGTAACGCACTAGACTCGGCTACTCCACTTATCTCAGATTAAAGAAATCTTACAACTCGATCCAACCCGGATCTACACTCGGAAGCACAATCTTCCTACAACAAATACTCGGAGTGAAAACTCCTACAACTCGGAGAAGAATCTCCTACAGAATAAAGATTTACAGAAAATGATGAGACTGTGACAGATCTAGAAAATCTTGACGTTTCTTCTTCCTTCAACAATGGCGGCTCTGTCAGGAATCAGTCGGAGAAGATACTGTCGTCGATCTACAGATCTGGTTCTTCGGAACACACGGAATCAAGAGATTCGAAAGAAAGTCGAGGTCGATCTCGATTCTATGTGTCACTTGTCGATCTTTCTTCGTCGGCGGCCTTCCAGATGGAAACAGTGAGCGGCGGCGACCGGGAAGACGAATCGGGAACTTAGGGTTTGTCGGCCCTTTTTCGTTTCACGTTCTTGAAGAGAGAGAAAAGATAAACGATAATAATAATTCTTAATGAAAACAGAGACTGATTAGACCTTTTATAGGGAGCCTAATCAGTCAGAAATCAAATCGTATTGAAAGTAATGCCACGTGGGCCAATTAGATGATGACAGATTAAAGATTGAAAAATAGAATGAATAGAAGGTCAACGATTTTGACAAATTCAGAATTAGAAAAAGATTCAAGTCAGAAGTACTCGAGAACTGAAGGTTGTTCTCGAGCACTGAAACAAGGAGTTCTCGAGAATAGAAATGATTGTCTCGAGATCTGAGACTGGGAAAAATATACTGTCCAAAATAACTTTCTCGAGCACTAATTGTACTACTCGAGCACTTATACTTAGAAGAAAAAGTATATCTGGATTACTCGAGCATACAGTAAACTTGCTCGAGTACTGGAAAGAAAATATTCGAGAACTTGAAACTTCTCGAGCACAAAGACTTAGAATAAAACTGGAAAACGAGCACAAGCAGAATTTGCTCGAGAGCCTGAAGAAATGTACTCGAGAATTATTAAGATTTCTCGAGCACTAAACACTTAAAAACAAACTTGAGAACTGGAGTACTCGAGAAACAAGTCTCTTTCTCGATCACAAAGACTTAATCAAAATCCTGAAAACTAGAGTACTCGAGCAAATGGATTATTTCTCGAGCACTTGAACATAGAGGAAAATCTGGAGGAAAGTACTCGAGAAGCTAAAGCTGTTCTCGAGCACAGGAACTTAGAATAACAACGGAGAAATAGTTCTCGAGAAAGGTAGACTTAGAAGAAGAGTTATATTTCTCGAGTACCTTTCCTTAGAAATATTTTTGCACAGCATTCTAGTTCTCGAGCAGCAAAGTCATTTTCTCGAGAAAGGAAAACTTTCTCTCGAGCATTAATGACAGCCAGATTTGAAAGAAAAAGTTCTCGAGCAAGCTGAGCTTTTTCTCGAGCACTTTTAAAAAACTTCTCGAGACCTAGAGATGTAATTTACTCGAGCACTAATGTATTTCTCGAGCAAAAATGACTTAGCAAAAATTCTAAGTTACAGAAAAATGTTTTCAAATAGAACTTCTTCAGCTTCAGCTTTTGTCCTTTTCTCCAAGTGATTTGAGGTTAAGTATATTCCAATAGAGAGGCTACACATGAGTCAACACCTTGGATTACACAGTGAGGGATTACACTGTGAAGTCCTGTGTTTGATGACCCATTGCAGACTGACATTGGTCTATACTTAAAGTGTACACCTGCAAGCATATGGCTAAAGAGAAATATCAAATACAACTGGATTCAACTTAGTTCATGGGTGACTTCATGCAAATCTAGGTGAGTGTGGATACAATACCCAACAATCTCCCCCTATTTGCAGAAGTCAGAACCCTATACACTAAGCTGAATCCCTTAACAAATAATACATAACAACAAGTAAGCAAGACATATGTGACATAATCAAAATAACCTAGAGCAGGAATAACAAAAATGAATCACAGCACAATCAAAAACATATAGGTATATAAGTAATCAGATTTTTCAGATTAATGTTTTTAAATCCCACTATTCCCAAAGATACAAAAGCTGTTATGAACTAGAGTGCAGGTTACTTCTTCTTGCCATCAGCCTGTTTCTTTTGTCTTTCACCCTCTTGCCATCTCTTCTGCTCTTGTCTCTCAAAGTAGCTGAAGGGCTTGGGAAAGTACTTTTCAGGTTTAGGAGGAGCTGCAGCATTGTTAAATCCATACTTAGACTCATGCAGCCTCCTCTGAATGCAGTTCTTGTCATACTTTCTCCATTCCTCATGGCTGTAGAATTCTTGTTGTCTTTCACTGAATTGAGTTACCAGCTTCAGAGTTTCAAGGATTAAAGTCCTGGAGGTGGGGCTCCAGACTTCAGAGTGTACTGGATACTGCCTTGGTTCATCCTGATGTCTTCTGTAGCCTTGATCATGTTCAGGTGCAGATCTCCTTGCAGAGGGCCCTTCCCCATATTTCCTTTTCTTTGTTTGGATATTAGGTGGCTGGTTAGGTAGATCTTCCCACACCTCTCCAGTTGGCATGAAAGTTTCTTGAAGTTCAATGTATGGAGAGAAGGCCTTCTGAGCAAAGGCAGCAGCAGCAGCATCTTCTTCAGCTTGGACAGCAGCCATTGCATCAGCAGCAGCTTGGGCAGCAGAGGCTTGAGTGCTTTCAGCAAGGGCTGCTCTGACTGCAACTGGGTTCAGATGATGGGGAATTGAGTTGGGGTCAATCTGATGGTCAGGGAATATATTGTTGTGCATCCAGACAGAGGTATCAAAGGCATGAAACTTGACAGAGTCAATATGTTTCAGCACATTTTCTTTCAGGGAGGTATGGAAAGCATTCTGAGCTTTGATGACTTTGGCTTCTATGTCAGCTTGGGTTTCAATGCTGGCATTGGTAATTCTGGTCATGATGGATTCAGAATGTTTAGCTGAGACAGTCTTGAAAATCTCCTCCCCCTTTCTGACTTCTGTAGTAAGGGTTGCAATAGCATCTTCCTTAAAGGTGCCAACCTCACCTGTCAGGTTAAAGAACTTGTCATCTGTCCTTTTATCCAACTGAATTTGATTATTAGCCAACACAACTGATTGTTCCATGAGGTGGCCAATACTTGTTATAGTATGATCCAAGGCCAATCCTCCCTTGTGAAATGCTTCTTTCAGGGTATCTGTGTTCACCTGGATTTCAGCAAAGCCTTTGTGCATGGCCTTCTCAAGGGCAGTCACCTGGTCTTGAACCTTCTTGACAGCTGTGTCTATGTAGGTTTTCTGTTCAGCAAACAACTGTGTTAACAGTGTTATGATGGAATCAGTAGTAGCAGGAGCACTTGCAGGAGCAAGACTGGATGGATGTGGTTGAGCAGCAGCAGGTGGAGAAGGTGCATTGGAGGGGCTGGGGTTGATCTCTTCAATTACAACAGTAGAAGTGGATGGCTGTCTTCTCAGAGGGATGTTGTCATCTTCTTCATTTCCTGAAGGAAGGAAAGATGGGATGGAGAAGTGTGGCCTTTGAGGAATCCTGGACTCTGCCTCCTGAACATCCTCATCAGTTTCTGGGATGTCAGTCATTGGCTCAAAAGAAGAGGGAGTGGTTGTGGAGGAAGCAGCAGCTTGCTGTCCTTGGGTATCAGCTGGGTGAGAAGGTGATGGGGGAAGTGAACTGGAGGGCTGATCTGGGTCTGGAGAAGTATGTTTCTTAGGCAGTTCTGGAACTGGTTCAAGTAGAGCTAGGTCCTGAGCAGTGGCTGGAGCAGAATCTGGAATTGAGTCAAGTGGAGCTGAGTCCTGAGCAGTGGCTGTAGTAGAATCTGGAACTGAGTCTGGAGCTGTTGATACCACTGTTGATGCTAAACTGGGGTGCTCAGAAGTGAGTTCAGTGATCATTGCATCAATTTGTTCTGAAGTGACAGTGAGATCTATAACCATGGAGGCAGGCTCCCCCTCAAGAGAAGCATCCAGGATGACACTCTCTGTGTTTGGAGGGGGGGATGAAATCCTGTAGTCTGGAACATCCTTTGCCACAACTGTTGTAGCAGGAACTGGGGGAATTTTTGGAGCTAGGGAAGGTTGTGCAGGCTCCCCCTCAATTGCTGGATGAGGAGAGGGAGGTGGAGTCCTGACAACCTCTTCCTGAACTAGTTCCTGAGCCCTGGTGGCCTGGGTGGTATTCTGCAATTTCAACTCCCATCTGTTAATGGAGTCCACTGTGAGCCTCTTCATGTAGTGCAGAACACTGCCTTTAGACATTGAAAACACTGCTGGGTCAAGTTCACTGAGTAGAAGGGTTATAATTCTGGCAAATCCAGGCTTCTTGAGACTGGACCTGATGTGATCAAGAATCAGTCTGCCAAAAGGATATTGCTTCCTGCAAATTATGGAGGTCATCACATCAAACATCTCTCCTGTAGCATGTTTGATTGATCCAGTAGCACAGAGAAGGCATTTGCCGACGATGTCCAGGAGGAGTTTGCTCTCTGGGTTCAGCTGGGGGCGTCGAATACCAGAGGGTATGCCGGCGATTCCACAGAAGGAATAGGCACGGTCATAATCTGCATGGGTTAGGTCTTCTGGTTCTGTGACTGGAGGTAGATGAAGCAACTGATTGATGATGGAGGCCGAGAGTTTGACCTTGATGCCAGAAACGGTAGATCGGAGAACATGACCACTGGTGCTGACTGTCAAATTCTGGTAGAATTCATGAACCTGAGGAAGAAGGAGACGACACTTCTGTTCTAGGACAAAAGTGAGGCCGGCTATATCCAGGAGGCTCAAGAGGTTCTGAAAGTCTGGGGATATGTCTGCAATGCCATCTCGAAGGAGTTCACTGCCGATTCCGAGCTTGGCGATGGAAGAAGATGAAGCCATTGAAGAAAAACGGAGAAAAACTGTGGGGTTTTCCTGGTTTTCACGGCACCGGCGGAAGGCGAAGGGTCTCAAGATATTTGGGGATTTTGGGATTAGTGGATTTAACGATTTTAATCTGACTATTTATATACATATTGTAAATGAGCGGCAGAAATGATCTGGACTGCTACTAGGCATTTCGAAAAATAATAAAAGCTAACAAAAACTGTACTCGGGAAATTAGGGTTAAGAATTTTTGCAAGTGTCAAGTGCTCGAGAAGTAGGCTCGAGTACTTTATTAAGTTCTCGAGTACCCCGAGTGAAGTTCTCGAGACTAAAGAACTTATGAAATTTTCGTAACCGAAAGTTCTCGAGAAGTTTTCTCGAGCAGAATAAAGAGTTCTCGAGAAGCTTGCTCGAGAAGTAGACAGTTCTCGAGCATCGTTCTCGAGCAAAAGTAAAGTTCTCGAGAAAGAATTACTTAGCTTTATTTTTTTTCTGAAATTCTGAAAAGTTCTGTCTTGAAGTAAGAGAACTTTTTCCTTAGTCCTCTTTGTTGAGCATCCCAAGTTCTGTCTTGAAGAAAGAGAACTTGGCTTCATCCAGTGGCTTTGTGAAAATGTCTGCAACTTGTCTATCTGTTGGAACATATTGAAGGTTGATATCTCCTCGCTCCACATGCTCCCGTATAAAATGATATCTCAACTCTATATGTTTTGTTCTGCTGTGTGACACTGGATTGTTGGCAATGGCAATTGCACTTGATGAATCACACATCAGAGGAATGTCTTCAAACTTCAGGTTGTAATCTTCAAGCTGATTTTTGATCCAAAGCAGTTGTGCACAACAACTGCCTGCAGAGATGTACTCTGACTCGGCTGTTGAGATTGCGACACAATTCTGCTTCTTACTACTCCAGGAAATAAGCCTTCTTCCTAGGAATTGACATGTTCCTGAGGTGCTCTTCCTATCATCCTTGCTACCTGCAAAATCTGCATCTGAATAGCCAATCAGTTCATTGTCATTACTTCTTGGGTACCATAAGCCAAGATTTGGTGTACCTTTAAGGTATCTCAAAATTCGCTTTGCAGCAGCGTAATGAGATTCCTTACTGTTCACCTGAAATCTAGCACATACACATGTTGAGAACATTATGTCTGGCCTACTAGCAGTAAGGTAGAGTAGTGACCCAATTATGCTTCTGTATTTGGTTTCATCAAAAGGTTTCCCTTTCTCATCCTTATTCAGAGACATAGCTGAGGCCATTGGAGTTTTCATTGTAGATGCGTTCTCCAATCCAAATTTCTTAATCAACTCCTTTGTGAACTTCGTCTGAGATATGAAAATTCCATCCTCAGATTGTTTCACTTGGAGTCCCAAGAAATACTTCAACTCACCCATACTGCTCATTTCAAACTTCCCTTGCATTAGTTTAGAAAACTTTTTGCAAAGGTTGTCGTCAGTTGAGCCAAAAATAATGTCATCGACATAGATTTGCACTAGCAAAATCTTGCCTTTTATTTCCCTAAGAAATAATGTCTTGTCTATCTTTCCTCTTGTGAACTTGTTCTCAAGAAGAAAAGTAGACAATGTCTCATACCAAGCTCGGGGAGCTTGCTTGAGACCATACAGTGCTTTAAATAGAAAGTAGACATGGTTAGGAGAGTTTGGATCAACAAAACCTGGAGGTTGTTCTACATATACTTCTTCCTTTATGTTTCCATTAAGGAAGGCAGACTTCACGTCCATTTGATAGACGGTGAAACCTTTTAATGCAGCATATGCTAGAAATAACCTTATTGCCTCCAATCTTGCCACTGGAGCATATGTTTGATCGAAGTCTATTCCTTCTTCTTGTCGGTATCCTTTGGCGACGAGACGCGCCTTGTTCTTTATTATTGTACCATCTTCATCTAGCTTGTTCCGATACACCCACTTGGTTCCTATAACGTTCTTATCTTTGGGTCTTGGTACAAGCTTCCAAACTTCACACCGTTTGAATTGGTTCAGCTCCTCTTCCATGGCTAGTATCCATGATGCGTCGCAGTTTGCTTCCTCAAACTTCTTTGGTTCCACCTGAGATAGAAAACCTAAATATAAATTTTCATTAGTGGTACCTCTACGAGTTCTGACACCGTCTCGAGGATTTCCAATGATCTGTTCTATTGGATGATCCTTCAAGTGTCTGAGCTCTAATGTCCTAGCATCTGGAACATCTTCAGCATCTGGAGTGACTTCATTTCTTTGAACTGCTTCATTATCCTGATCTTCATTCTCAATTGTAGTTGGAGAAGTGATCTCGATGAAGGTATCACCCTTCTCTTCACTTGGTTCCTCCAACTTTATTTCATTTATCTTGGAACCTGTAGCTTCAAGTAACACACTAGACGAGTTGCTTTGCAACAAACTCGTCTCATCAAAAATAACATGAATTGATTCTTCTACCACCAAGGATTTCTTGTTAAAGATCCTATATGCTTTACTTTGGCTACTATAGCCTACGAAAATGCCTTCAAAACTCTTTTCGCTAAACTTAGTGGTATGATACTTGCCGTTGTTAAGTACAAAGCACTTACAACCAAAGATTCTAAAGTAAGATATTATTGGCTTCCTGCCTTTTAAAAGTTCATAAGGAGTCTTATCATGGTTCTTGTTTATGAGTGCTCGATTTTGCACGTGACATGCAGTGTTGACGGCTTCAGCCCAGAAATATTCCGGTAGTGAGGCATCACTCAACATAGTCCTGCAAGCCTCTATGAGTGTTCTGTTTCTTCTCTCAGCTACTCCATTTTGTTGTGGAGTCCGAGGAGAGGAAAACTCATGAAGGATACCAAGGCTTTCACAAAATTCCGTCATGGCCCCAGATTTGAATTCCGTTCCATTGTCACTTCTGATTTTGACAATGGAGCAGTTGTACTCATTCTGTATTTGCCTGACAAAATTTGTGAAAATATCAAAGGTATCCGACTTGTGTTTCAAAAAGAACACCCACGCAAAGCGCGAGTAATCATCAACAATAACCAACGTATAATCCTTACCTCCTAAACTTCTAACTTGCAGTGGACCAAACAAGTCCATATGAAGAAGGTGTAAACACCTGTCCGAATCTTTGCCAATAATGCTTTTAAAAGTAGCCCTTGTTTGCTTGCCTTTAATGCATGCGTGACAAGGTCTTTCCTTTTCGCACTTAACATTTGGAGCATCACGCACCAAATTCTTCGAAAACAATTTATGAATGGTTTTGAAATTAATATGTGCTAATCTCTTGTGCCATTGGTCACCAAGAGATGCACTATCTTTAGCAAGAAGACATACTGGAGTAGAGGAATCCAAACAAATAAAATTAAGACAAAAAATGTTTCTGCTACGAGTGCCGGATAAAATGGTTTCTTGTTTATCAACCGCTTTTATCAAACACTTGTTGGCATGAAACTCAACAACGTATCCTTTGTCGCATAATTGACTTATGCTTATGAGATTATGTTCTAACCCCTCAACATAAGCAACATCCGAGAAGGATACGCTACCGTTAGAAATTGTACCATATCCTTTTGTAACTCCCCGGTCGGAGCCTCCAAAGATGACCTTTGGTCCGTTCTCGGTTGGAGAGTAATTTTGAAGTAAACTTTTTGTTCCGGTCATGTGCCGAGAACATCCACTGTCCAAGTACCATATTGGCGTTCTATTGGCCTTTGGACATACCTGCAAACACAAAATCATTTTGCCTTAGGAACCCAAATTTGTTTGGGTCCTTGGTCTCTTGTTAGATTGCTCCCCCTACCGATGTTAGCATCGTGAGCGGTCTTTCTCACATTGATAACTCTTGGGGCAGCATTAACACTTTTGTTGAACCAACAATCGATGGCGAAGTGACCAATCTTGCCACAACACCAACAATGAAATCTATTGTATCTTTGTCCATTCTTCTCTTGCTTGACCATCTTGACATGAGGTCTAGCAGGAGGAGCTGCCATGGAAGTGGATGCTTCATGTTGATCACAGGAACATGCTTTCCTCTCTTTGGTGGACAAGACTTCAACTTCTTTCACTTTCGGTGCTTTCTTAAAGTTATGACCATGATTATATGGACCATAGCTCTGAAGACTGATTTCTTCATAAGGTGCTTTAAAAACACTTTCGCCAAAGTTTCTAGGACGTGCCCATCCTTGGTATCTAGACTTTGGCTCTACATAAGTAGGCCTAGACCAGTGTCCATAGGAGGACTCAAGATCAAACTTGTTTGTCGGGTAGATTACCTTATTAAAGGTAGTCTGTTCTTGAGGGGCTTTCCCTTTTTCTTTGGCTAAGGCTTTCTTGGCTGCCTTATTCTTTCGTTGAGTCTTATTCCTTCTAGAAGTCTTACTAGAAGAGGCTATATGGCCTAGTCCAGCACCATCAGTCTGTGCTGAAAATCCAGCAATCAGTGGAAGAACTGTCTTAGGCTTGGAGAAGCTCTCAACAAGCTTCTTCTCAGCCTCAAACTGCTCTTCCAGTTTCTCAATGACTTTTTCTTTCAGACTGACGAGACTAAGTGTCTCATTCAATTCTTCTATGGCAGAGTTAAGCTTACCTTTGAGTGATTCCATCTCAAGAACTTCTTCTCTCAAAGAGCTTTCACTTGCCTTAAGAGACTTAATCTCTTTGGCTTGAGCTTTCACGACCTTTCGACATTTGTCGTAGGCCTTGATCAGCTCTCTGTACTGAACCATGAGTTCAGACTCATCGTCATAAGAGCTGTCCTCATTCTCATGTTCAGAATTCTCAGATTCAGAAAGAGGTGTGTGAGAGTTTACCTTCCCAGTGTACTGGGGTTCTGTCTCCTCATCAGTTTGAGCCATCAGCCCAAAATATGCTTCTTCTTCCTCACTTGACTCCGAGGAGTCTGAGTCGCTGAGGGTCTTTGTTTTCTTAGCCACGAGGCTCCTTTCATTCTTCTTTTGGTGAAAGGGTTTCTTGCTTTCCTTCTTTCCTCCTTCTCTTTTCTTATGAGGGCATTCAGCAATCATATGACCTGGCTTGTTGCAACAATAGCAAACTATGTCAGATGAAACATGTTTGTTCTGTTTAGGAACATACCTGTCATGGCTGCTTGAGCCTTTCTTTCTTCGATCACTTTCATAATGTGATCGTCTATGTGAGGCATCCTTGCCTCTCCAATTCTTCTTTTTGTTCAGAAACTTCTTGAACTGTCTTGATAAGAGAGAGAACTCTCCTTCAGACATCTCTGAGCCTGATGAACTGGGCTCTGAACTTTCTTCACTCTCAATTGTTTCCTGAGCAGGAGTAGATGATTGAGCTTTGACCTTTTTTGTGCTTTCTGCCTTCAAGGCAACAGTCTTATCCTTTGAAGAGGATCTGCTCTTCTCTTCTTCGGCTTTTCTTGTATTTATTTGCATCTCATACGACATCAGCTTTCCGAAGAGATTCTGTGGGTCAGTCTCTGCTAGTCTGCCAAACTCCCGAATGGCACATACTTTGGTATCCCACTCTTTCGTCAGAGATCTGAGGAATTTGTCATTCAGCTCACCATTAGTGAACTTCCTGCCATACCCCTTCAGACCATTAACAATTTTGCTGAAGTTCTCAAACGTATCTGTGATTGAATCCTTTGGTCCTTGTCTGAAGGCTTCATATTTTTGATTCAGAAGGGATCTTCTGTCATCCCTTACTTCTTCAGTGCCTTCCATCAGGACTATCAGACACTGCCACATTTCCTTAGCGCTTTGGCAATGTATCAGATTCAGTAGCATAGAGTCATCAACTGCACTTGCTATGATGTTTTTAGCTTTCTTGTCCAACGAGACAAGTGCAATCTCATCCTTGTCAAGATCCATTAGTTTCTTTGGTACCATTAGAGTAGGATTTATTGTGGAGGTTGTCATGGGAACATAGGGACCTTCTTCAACTATCATAAAGATCCTTGGATCCACAGCTTCCATAAAGAATTTAATTCTTTCTTTCCACATGGGAAAGTTTGTCTTGGTGCACAGTGGAAGCTTTGCAAAATCTTTTGCCTTATCCATGCTTGGCTAACTTCTTAGACAACTTAGGGCAGATCTGATCAAGGTGTTAACCTTTATATGATCAACGACCCTCTGATACCAATTGAAAGTTGACTAGTTGTCTAAATTATCACCTAGAGGGGGGTGAATAGGTGATTGCGACGTCTTTTGCGGAATAAAATAAAACTAATCGCAGCACACACAAAAAGAACACAAGCACAGACGACACAAGATTTATAGTGGTTCCCCGATCTTGGGTACTCCACTTTCCCTCTCACCGATCTAGTAACGCACTAGACTCGGCTACTCCACTTATCTCAGATTAAAGAAATCTTACAACTCGATCCAACCCGGATCTACACTCGGAAGCACAATCTTCCTACAACAAATACTCGGAGTGAAAACTCCTACAACTCGGAGAAGAATCTCCTACAGAATAAAGATTTACAGAAAATGATGAGACTGTGACAGATCTAGAAAATCTTGACGTTTCTTCTTCCTTCAACAATGGCGGCTCTGTCAGGAATCAGTCGGAGAAGATACTGTCGTCGATCTACAGATCTGGTTCTTCGGAACACACGGAATCAAGAGATTCGAAAGAAAGTCGAGGTCGATCTCGATTCTATGTGTCACTTGTCGATCTTTCTTCGTCGGCGGCCTTCCAGATGGAAACAGTGAGCGGCGGCGACCGGGAAGACGAATCGGGAACTTAGGGTTTGTCGGCCCTTTTTCGTTTCACGTTCTTGAAGAGAGAGAAAAGATAAACGATAATAATAATTCTTAATGAAAACAGAGACTGATTAGACCTTTTATAGGGAGCCTAATCGGTCAGAAATCAAATCGTATTGAAAGTAATGCCACGTGGGCCAATTAGATGATGACAGATTAAAGATTGAAAAATAGAATGAATAGAAGGTCAACGATTTTGACAAATTCAGAATTAGAAAAAGATTCAAGTCAGAAGTACTCGAGAACTGAAGGTTGTTCTCGAGCACTGAAACAAGGAGTTCTCGAGAATAGAAATGATTGTCTCGAGATCTGAGACTGGGAAAAATATACTGTCCAAAATAACTTTCTCGAGCACTAATTGTACTACTCGAGCACTTATACTTAGAAGAAAAAGTATATCTGGATTACTCGAGCATACAGTAAACTTGCTCGAGTACTGGAAAGAAAATATTCGAGAACTTGAAACTTCTCGAGCACAAAGACTTAGAATAAAACTGGAAAACGAGCACAAGCAGAATTTGCTCGAGAGCCTGAAGAAATGTACTCGAGAATTATTAAGATTTCTCGAGCACTAAACACTTAAAAACAAACTTGAGAACTGGAGTACTCGAGAAACAAGTCTCTTTCTCGATCACAAAGACTTAATCAAAATCCTGAAAACTAGAGTACTCGAGCAAATGGATTATTTCTCGAGCACTTGAACATAGAGGAAAATCTGGAGGAAAGTACTCGAGAAGCTAAAGCTGTTCTCGAGCACAGGAACTTAGAATAACAACGGAGAAATAGTTCTCGAGAAAGGTAGACTTAGAAGAAGAGTTATATTTCTCGAGTACCTTTCCTTAGAAATATTTTTGCACAGCATTCTAGTTCTCGAGCAGCAAAGTCATTTTCTCGAGAAAGGAAAACTTTCTCTCGAGCATTAATGACAGCCAGATTTGAAAGAAAAAGTTCTCGAGCAAGCTGAGCTTTTTCTCGAGCACTTTTAAAAAACTTCTCGAGACCTAGAGATGTAATTTACTCGAGCACTAATGTATTTCTCGAGCAAAAATGACTTAGCAAAAATTCTAAGTTACAGAAAAATGTTTTCAAATAGAACTTCTTCAGCTTCAGCTTTTGTCCTTTTCTCCAAGTGATTTGAGGTTAAGTATATTCCAATAGAGAGGCTACACATGAGTCAACACCTTGGATTACACAGTGAGGGATTACACTGTGAAGTCCTGTATTTGATGACCCATTGCAGACTGACATTGGTCTATACTTAAAGTGTACACCTGCAAGCATATGGCTAAAGAGAAATATCAAATACAACTGGATTCAACTTAGTTCATGGGTGACTTCATGCAAATCTAGGTGAGTGTGGATACAATACCCAACACGTCGTCCGTCGTGGCCAGACGGCGACAGTGGAGCGGGCGTCTCCACTACTAGGTGGTATCACACTACCTATCATAGGCCCCCGTACGCCTCAACGCTAAGAACACAACAGCGGAGCTCACATGCGTACTACGGCTCAGAAGGGGTCTTGGGTAAATGTGCACCAAGAACACAGCCCAACCTGGCCTTTGATTTCGAACCGGATGGAACCTCGGAAACGCACGAGGTGCAAGCCCAACCGTTCTCATGGCGCGGAGGAGATCTCGGGTTATGGACACCAAGTATCTAACTTTACCGCCCAAGGTCTACCCATTGGCTCCCATCGGTGTGACGACTGGCGAACCCGTAGACCTGCCACAATCATTATCTCAACATCGCGACACGATGAATCGTCGCACATCACATGCCCCAAAACAACTCACTCGATGCTACCCGTAGGGAGACTTCAACTCTAAGCATCGGTTGTTAATAAACCCCTTGGGCTCGGATTACAGTTACAAAATACTCTTCACATAGTGTTCATCATGTTCACGCCCACCTATTCAATGGATTCACCTCAACACTACGCATAATAGATATGTTCAACACCAAATTGTATAAATATATCCTATACCAATCTCAACTCCTAATATCTAACCTTCCCATCCAATCCATTTCTCTACCATTACATGGTTATTCCCCAATACACAACCAAATGAGTAACCATGCTAAATTATAGCAACAACAACATTATAGATATATGGGAGCAAGATATCAAATGAGCAAATCACAATCATTGCAAGAGTGCTAACATTATAAATTAACAAGTGCATTAACATAGGATAGCCCAATACTAAAACTGGGGTTCCCGGAGCTACAGGAATCCGATCACAATGCACAACCCCTCGTTGGAAAGGTATTCGCGAGGGCTACGACTTTCGTGTTGAGTCGATCGCCCAGATCTGGTCGCAACATACCAGAAATTCAACTCGAATACGTACAGAAAACAGTTTCCTGTACAGGAATTTTCCCGAACGCAGCGGACTCGAACCAGCTTTTCTGTGGCTACAGGTATCGCATGGAAACGAGCAACCCCTCGTTGGAAAGGTAATTTCAAGGGCTACGACTTTCGTGTTGAGTTGATCACCCAAATTTGGCCAGAACACCTCCGAAATTGGCCACGAAGGTCGCCGCGTGCAGAAATCAGATTTCTGCACGCATCTTAAGGCGAGATGAACGGCATCCGTTCATCTTCTTCCTTGCAACGACCTCGCATAAACTTCTCCAGAAATCACACCCAACCTTATTTATCCTTTCAAAGCCAAACCCTCAACGAAAACCCCTCTCATCTCCACTTTGAACGATGAGAAGGTTGAGGGAAACTAAGCCTAGAAAACCTAGGCATGGCTTATCCTAAGAACTCTCCTCCTCACCATCAAGACTCTATGGAGTCGATGTCTCTCATAAAATAACTATAGATCTAGCACCAAGGGAGAGGGGAGGAAGCTCACCTCAAGTCCAGCGGTACCACCATGGCCGGCCATGAGCCTCGCACTCCTTCGCGGCGGCATTGTTTTTCCCTTGACGGTGGCGGCGTTTTGATTCCTCCAAGGATGGCTCCGGCAAGCTCTTCCTCCTCCTCCAGCTAAGAACTCTCTCAGGAATTTCGGGGCAGAAGAAAGGGGAATGAATGCTAGGGTTTCCAACTTTTTTTCCTTTTTATACATCGCAGACACGGGTAGGCACACGGCCGTGTTCCTACCCGTGTTCGGGTGACACGGCCGTGTTGCCTGCCGTGTCTAGGGCCGTGTTCATCCCAGAACGACTTTCTGCCGTGTCGGGGTTGCGGCACACGGGTAGAGACACGGCCGTGTCCCGACCCGTGTCCTTGGCACACGGCTAGGGACACGCCCGTGTCCCAATACCCGTGTACCTCTCTGACTGGAAGCCTATTTTTATGAGGCACACGGGTATGGACACGGCCGTGTCCATACCCGTGTCAGCCAGAAATGTCATTTTGCCTTGTTTTCCTCATTTCCCGTACGTCCGCACCTGTTCACCTACACCCCCATTGGGCTCACCACAGCCCCCTTGACTCAAATACGCAAACAAGGGGCCTAGCGCGAAATGGGACATTACAAATCCTATAAACAAAATAAAAGATTTCGTCCCCGAAATCAGGGTAAGGCTATGGGAGTGAAACACATAAAAGGGAACTATGCTTTCAAATAAAATTTTTACCTGGAGTAAATAATTCCGGGTAGCGCTCTTGCATCAAATCCCTTGGCTCCCATGTGCACTCTTCCTTCCCATGATTAGACCATAGCACTTTCACCAAGGGAACACTTTTGCGGCGCAAGGTTCTTGTCTCGTTATCAACGATCCGCACCGGCTCCAGTCGCACAGACCTATCAGACGCCACGGCACCATCCGCCGTGGGGATATACTGTTCAGGCCGCAGCAAAGCCTTCCGAAGCGACGATACATGGAACACGTCGTGAAGGTTCTCCAGCTCCGGTGGTAACTCCAATCGATAGGCCAGAGGGCCAATCCTTTCCACTACGACATAGGGCCCGACATACCTTGGGCTGAGCTTCTTGACTCCTCGTACCCGCGACACTCCGTGCATCGGTCGAATCTTCAGGAACACCTTATCACCCACTTGAAACTCCACCATACGGTGCCTTGCGTTATAATATTTCGCCTGTCGGCTTTGAGCCTCTAGCATTCGATCCCGGATCAACCTAACCACCGCGTCCGTGTCATCAATATACTCATTTCCCAATGTCTTCGGATCTTCGTCTTGCACCCAGGACAAGGGTGTTCTATACCTCCTTCCATACAAAGCTTCATGAGGTGCCATTCCAATACTAGCTTGATGACTGTTATTATAAGAGAACTCCACGAGAGGTAAGAGCCTCTCCCATGGTTCTCCTTTATCTAGCACACACAACCTCAATAGGTCCTCCAATGTTCGGATGGTTCGTTCAGATTGCCCGTCCGTTTGTGGGTGAAAGGCTGTGCTAAAGGCGAGGCGCGAACCCAAATAAGCCTGTACAGCCCTCCACTCTCTTGAAGTAAACCGACCATCCCGGTCGGAGACGATCGTCTTTGGCACACCATGGTACCGCACAAATTGTTCCATAAAGAGACGCACTAAGACGCCCACTTGCGCCTCCTTCTTCATTGGGATAAATCGGGCTACCTTGGTCAACCGGTCAACTATCACCCACACAGAATCATTCCCCGAGCGCGAGCGAGGTAACCCGTGGACGAAGTCCATGGAGATGTCCTCAAATTTCCATTCGGGGATGGGCAACGACTGTAGCATTCCACCGGGGCTTCTACACTCCGCCTTCACCATTTGGCAGGCCACACAATGAGTAACAAAGTACTTGACATCCCTCTTCATGCCCGGCCAACACATTGTTTTTCTCAAATCAGTGTACATCTTCGCGATCCCCGGGTGCACCGAGTACTTGGAGCAATGGGCCTCCTTTAGAATATCCTCCCGAATGTTGTCACCTTCGGGGATGTAAAGCCGGCCACGAAAATGGACGAGGCCGTCTTTTAGGGAGTACTCTTCCGTAGTCCCATCCTCCATTGACTTGAAAGTCGGGGTTAAAGCCGCATCCTTCTTTTGTTCCGTACGGATCCGGTCTCGTATGTTGCAAACTATACTCATCGCGGCCAAATATTCTGTATACTCTTCCGGTTGATTCTTAAAGACCAAAGTGATTTCCATCTCTTGCAGTGTCCGGATTAACTCCATCCTCATCAAGCGGGATTCCGTGCTCGTTCCCGGTGCCTTTCGGCTCAAGGCATCAGCTACGGAATTAACCTTCCCGGGGTGGTAGTTCAAGGTGAATTCATAGTCGCACAAGAACTCCAACCACCGCCGCTGTCTCAAGTTTAACTCCTTTTGGGTGTGAACGTACTTCAGATTTTTGTGATCCGAGTAGATCTCGCAGTGGACGCCGTATAAATAATGCCTCCACATCTTCAAGGCGAATACCACCGCTCCCAACTCTAGATCATGCACCGGGTAGCTGGCTTCATGCTTCTTCAACTGTCTTGAAGCATAAGCGATCACATGCCCATTCTGCATCAACACAGCTCCCATCCCTTGATACGACGCATCCGTGTAAACTTGAAAGCCCTCCTTCCCAGATGGAAGAGCTAGGATGGGTGCAGTCGTCAATCTGTCCTTCAACTCTTGGAATGCAGCTTCGCACTGGGGTGTCCATTCAAACGGCACACCCTTCTTTGTCAGCGTAGTAAGGGGAAGGGCGATCTTCGAGAAGCCTTTCACGAACTTGCGATAGTACCCGGCAAGTCCAAGAAAGCTCCGTATGTCGGCCGCTGACTTCAATGGCGACCACTCCTTCACGGCCCGCACCTTGGCCGGATCTACAGCTAGCCCCGCCCCACTAATCACATGGCCCAAGAACGCGACCTCTCGAAGCCAAAACTCACATTTGCTGAACTTGGCAAACAAAGTGTGCTCCTTTAGTTTCCTCAGCACTAAAGTTAGATGTTCGACGTGTTCTGCTTCAGTCTTTGAGTAGACTAGGATATCATCGATGAACACGATGACAAAGATGTCCAAATAAGGGATGAACACCTTGTTCATCAAGCTCATAAAGGCGGAAGGGGCGTTTATGAGCCCAAACGGCATCACGGTGAATTCATACAAACCATATCTCGAACTGAACGCCGTCTTCTGAATGTCATCTTCTTGTATCCTCAGCTGATAATATCCCGAACGCAGATCTAACTTGGAGAACCAATACGATCCCACCAATTGATCAAATAATTCATCAATGCGCGGTAGGGGATAGGTGTTCCGCACCGTTAACCGGTTCAACTCTCGATAATCAATACATAACCGCAAGGTGCCATCCTTCTTTTTGACGAACAAAACGGGCGCTCCCCAAGGCGACGAGCTTGGGCGAACGAACCCTGCTTCCACCAATTCCTGAAGCTGGACTCTAAACTCTGCAAGTTCCTTCGGAGCCATTCGGTATGGAGCTCGCGAGACGGGCTTGGCACCTGGAATTAGCTTGATTTGGAAGTCCACTCCCCTATGCGGGGGTAGTCCCGGCAATTTCTCGGGAAATACCTCGGGAAATTCTCGCACCACCCGCACATCCTTGACTTCTAGTGTCAATTTCTTCAACTCGAAGCAAATTGCATAGACCTCGTCCCCTTCCATATGGGATTTCATAACTTGGATTGAAGACAATAATTTACGGGGTGCGAATTTAATACCTTGGAAGATGACTTCCGAGTCTCCATGCCTCAACATAACTTGCTTCTCCGCACAATTGATCCTGGCGTGGTGCCAGTTCAACCACCTCATGCCCAGGATGAGATCGAACTCCGGGATTCTTAACACTGTAGCCGGAGTTTCAAAGAACTTTCCTCCAATAAGGGTGTCGAAGTCGCAACTTGCTGACGACGTCATCTCAGAGCCGTCCGGAAGGCGCACCCTTTGAGTAGTGCCCGTGAAGTGTTGCACTCCCTCCAAGTCCTTCACGAAGTCCGCCGAAATGAACGAGTGAGATGCACCCGTGTCAAATAACGTATAGGCGGGCCTCCCGCTAACCATGACAGTGCCTAGGTTCCAAAAAGGTAATCACCGTTCAAAATTGCGCGTAACATTTGTATCGTAAATCTAACAAGTCATATAGTATTAATAAATTTTGCACGTACCGGTGATGACTTCCTGCGGATTTCTCTCCTGAGTCATATCCAATGCGAATACATGCTCCCGTGCATGTCCTTGATTTCTCCCTGGTGGTCCTCTTCCTCGGCCACGCATGTGCCCTCGCCCCCGTGGAGCTACTGGAGGGGGAGCAATAGGAGCATCCCCGATCAGTCGCGGGCAAACTCGCCGGACATGCCCCGGTTGGTTGCACTCAAAACATATCACCTCACGTCGGCCCCCAGGTTGTTGATAATATTGCTGCTGCGGTGGTGGTGGTAAAGGTAGTGGTTGCGGAATTGGGTACTCCACCCGATAGTTCCGGTTGACCCACCGACCGCCTCTGTGGTTTCCTCTTCCTCTGCCATGATCATTCCGCCTTCTATTACTAGGGCCGACTTCAATTACTCCTTCCGCAGGTCTCTTGCCACACCCCATGTGGTCCGCCTCCAGTCTCTTTGCCATGTCGATGATTTCTGCCAGGCTTCCATCGGCTATAAACAAAAGGGCCTGCCTCAGGGGATCCCTTAATCCTTTGTAGAAGCGCTTCGCGTAGCCTCTATCGTCCAAATCATAGGAATCGGCAAACCTAGCGAGGTGTTGGAACTCCCTCTGGTACTCCGTTACCGATTTCGATCCCTGCTTCAGCTGCAGAAATTTTTCTTCAAGTCCATCCCGAGCAGAAGAAGGGAAGAAGTGATCTAGAAAAGCCTCGGTGAACTCGTTCCAACTGATGTCCGTGTACAACCGCCCTTGGAAGGTGGAGCCCATGAGGGACTTCCACCACCTTTTGGCGTGCAGCTCTAGCAGCGTCACTACCAATGTCACCGCCATGCTGTTCGGACATCTTATGCCAGCCATCAATTCCTGCACGGTATCAAGCCATTCCTCGGTGCACACCGGCGATTCTGTCCCAAGATAGGCAGGAGGGGACAGGGCACGGAAGGTGCTCAACCAGTTGGAGCCTAGCGCTTGTTGTTGCACCGGAGCTTGCTGGGCTTTAAATGCATCCAATATGGCTGACAGCGTTTGTCCCAGTTCCGACTGCAGGAATTGTGAAGGGACGGAAGGGGTAGGAGTGCCCCCAACCGGCTCCACCTGCGCTGGGACCTATACGCAAGGTACAGATTAGGGTCAGGTTGGCTAAAACTAAAGTCAAAGTTGGACAACTTAGTGTGAATTACATATGGGCACACCACTGCTTCCGTTAAGTCGGTTTGTCCCCAAACCGACTAATCGAACGGGAGTGGCCCATTGCTACCTGACTGCGCAGTGGAAGCGTGGTGGGCCCATAACCCACAGGTCGGAGGATCGAAACCTCCCTCTGATACCATTTGTAAGACCCCCCCCCCCCCCGGAACACAACACACGGCACAAGGGGAGTCTTATGCCCGAAATAGCCGCCTTGCGGTAGCACTAACACACGGGTTAGCCTTTACCACAAGATGCCTATTCCGCCGGCTACAATCCATATCACAACAATTATGCCAACCCAACCATAACAGAAAAGTAAAGCTAAAAGCAGTTCAGTTCACAGCTAAGTTAAAGTCCAAAAGTAGCGGAAGATAACAAGCTTAACAGGCTTGTACAAAAGAACAAGAGTCTAGAAATGTTTTGCCAAACGGCTACATGAAAACACTCACGACTGTCACTGACGGTGCCGATGGCACCACCACCTCAGGTCCTATCATCCGGGCCTGGCTGTCCTGCTGCATAGTCCGTTGCCGCTCTACCTGCGGGGTTTCCTCCTAAAAAGGAAGACGTAGCAACCGTTAGTCATAAGACTAAGTGGCTTCACATCCGCTCCCCCGGCGACTCCTCGGCACCGGGCGGAGAAAGGAACACAAGTACAATATATATATAAGCAAGTAAACAAGCAGGTGACAGTAAATATGGTGAAGTATAAACTACGCTACACAACTAGCAGTTCTACAAATATCAATAAAATATGACAGCAAGTATAAATAATCAGAATAGTAACCTAACTTATAAGAGTGCCCATACAAACTTACAAGTTAAGGATCGGCTTAACAGTAAAGTAACTCATCGTATAAGAGTGCCCATACAAACTTATACGATGAGGATCTTGTGTATGCAATGAATGACATGAAATGAATGTTATGCTATGACCGAACCATGCGCACGCACATGCAAGTTGCTATGTCGACACAGACTTGAAGTTCCCACTTTTCGAGCAGGTAGCTAACCTCTCAGGCGTCGTCCGTCGTGGCCAGACGGCGACAGTGGAGCGGGCGTCTCCACTACTAGGTGGTATCACACTACCTATCCTAGGCCCCCGTACGCCTCAACGCTAAGAACACAACAGCGGAGCTCACATGCGTACTACGGCTCAGAAGGGGTCTTGGGTAAATGTGCACCAAGAACACAGCCCAACCTGGCCTTTGATTTCGAACTGGATGGAACCTTGGAAACGCACGAGATGCAAGCCCAACCGTTCTCATGGCGCGGAGGAGATCTCGGGTTATGGACACCAAGTATCTAACCCTACCGCCCAAGGTCTACCCATTGGCTCCCATCGGTGTGACGACTGGCGAACCCGTAGACCTGCCACAATCATTATCTCAACATCGCGACACGATGAATCGTCACACATCACATGCCCCAAAACAACTCACTCGATGCTACCCGTAGGGAGACTTTAACTCTAAGCATCGGTTGTTGATAAACCCCTTGGGCTCGAATTACAGTTACAAAATACTCTTCACATAGTGTTCATCATGTTCACGCCCACCTATTCAATGGATTCACCTCAACACTACGCATAATAGATATGTTCAACACCAAATTGTATAAATATATCATATACCAATCTCAACTCCTAATATCTAACCTTCCCATCCAATCCATTTCTCTACCATTACATGGTTATTCCCCAATACACAACCAAATGAGTAACCATGCTAAATTATAGCAACAACAACATTATAGATATATGGGAGCAAGATATCAAATGAGCAAATCACAATCATTGCAAGAGTGCTAACATTATAAATTAACAAGTGCATTAACATAGGATAGCCCAATACTAAAACTGGGATTCCCGGAGCTACAGGAATCCGATCACAATGCACAACCCCTCGTTGGAAAGGTATTCGCGAGGGATACGACTTTCGTGTTGAGTCGATCGCCCAGATCTGGTCGCAACATACCAGAAATTCAACTCGAATACGTACAGGAAACCGTTTCCTGTACAGGAATTTTCCCGAACGCAGCGGACTCGAACCAGCTTTCCCATGGCTACAGGTATCGCATGGAAACGAGCAACCCCTCGTTGGAAAGGTAATTTCAAGGGCTACGACTTTCGTGTTGAGTCGATCACCCAAATTTGGCCAGAACACCTCCGAAATTGGCCACGAAGGTCGCCGCGTGCAGAAATCAGATTTCTGCACGCATCTTAAGGCGAGATGAACGGCATCCGTTCATCTTCTTCCTTGCAACGACCTCGCATAAACTTCTCCAGAAATCACACCCAACATTATTTCTCCTTTCAAAGCCAAACCCTCAACGAAAACCCCTCTCATCTCCACTTTGAACGATGAGAAGGTTGAGGGAAACTAAGCCTAGAAAACCTAGGCATGGCTTATCCTAAGAACTCTCCTCCTCACCATCAAGACTCTATGGAGTCGATGTCTCTCCTAAAATAACTATAGATCTAGCACCAAGGGAGAGGGGAGGAAGCTCACCTCAAGTCCAGCGGTACCACCATGGCCGGCCATGAGCCTCGCACTCCTTCGCGGCGGCATTGTTTTTCCCTTGACGGTGGCGGCGTTTTGATTCCTCCAAGGATGGCTCCGACAAGCTCTTCCTCCTCCTCCAGCCAAGAACTCTCTCAGGAATTTCGGGGCAGAAGAAAGGGGAATGAATGCTAGGGTTTCCAACTTTTTTTCCTTTTTATGCATCGCAGACACGGGTAGGCACACGGCCGTGTTCCTACCCGTGTTCGGGTGACACGGCCGTGTTGCCTGCCGTGTCTAGGGCCGTGTTCATCCCAGAACGACTTTCTGCCGTGTCGGGGTTGCGGCACACGGGTAGAGACACGGCCGTGTCCCGACCCGTGTCCTTGGCACACGGCTAGGGACACGCCCGTGTCCCAATACCCGTGTACCTCTCTGACTGGAAGCCTATTTTTATGAGGCACACGGGTATGGACACGGCCGTGTCCATACCCGTGTCAGCCAGAAATGTCATTTTGCCTTGTTTTCCTCATTTCCCGTACGTCTGCACCTGTTCACCCACACCCCCATTGGGCTCACCACAGCCCCCTTGACTCAAATACGCAAACAAGGGGCCTAGCGCGAATTGGGACGTTACATGTGGTGTGTCTTGAAAGCTGATAGTAACTAACTCACAACTCACATAAAAGAAGGAAAACTCAAAAGAGACCAAAAACTTATTCACCCCCCTCTAGGTGTTTAGTTGCCCTTGAAAACTAAAGACTTTAATGATGGTATCCAGAACAAAGATCAATCTTCAAAAACACTGAACTACCTAACAATTGATCAAACATATCATCGATCCATGATAGAAGATATCTGTTCTTGATGGTCACTTTATTAAGCTATCTATAATCTATGTACAGTCTTATGGAATCATCCTTCTTTTTCACAAATAGGATTGGAGCTCCCGAGGGAGAAGAACTTGGCCTAATGAAGCCATACTACAACAATTAATCAAGCTGGGTAGCAACTCTTCCGCTCATGCGGAGCCATACGGTAAGGTGCCTTGGCAATATGATGAGTACAAGGCTCAAGATCGATGATAAATTCCACATCTCACTCAGTCGAATGACTAGGAAGACTAACTGGGAAAACATTGGGAAACTCTCGCACCATAGAAATATCCTCGATACGCAACAAACTATTGATAGTTTCCAAAATAGAAACAAGGTAAGCAAAACAACCGGAATCTAAAAATTTTCGAGCACATAACGCAGAAATAATCGAAGAATCCTGGCACAGAAAGCCATACACACTCATAGGATGGCCATTGTCCATCTTGAAGTACAAATGCTTTACCTTGCATTAGATAATAACATCATAGCACGATAACCAATCCATGCCCAAAATCACATCGAAGTTCTCCAAGTCTAGCACTTTCAAATCAGCAAAAGCTAGAAAGTCACCTAATATAATAGGGCACTTCCGGATACCCTTGTTCGACACCACCCAATAACCATAGGGAAACTTAACATGAAACGGATCACCAACTATATCGAGAGTCAAATGATGATAGTCTATAAAAGTCCTTGCCACGAATGAGTGTGTAGCACCAGAATTGAAAAGAACACGTGCCCAACTCTTCTTTACCTTAAACTCTCCTATAAAATCGTATAAATAACTAACAGAACAGAAATCACAACCATAGCTGAAAGCTACCTACTAGATTAGGATCTAACCTGAGATCACCTGGGTGGAAGACCGTGCTTCCTCTTTGGTCATCACGTTCAACTTGCCCTTTCCTTTTTCCAGTTGTAGCTGTGGCGGTGGCAATGCCTGAAGTGGAATTGGAAGTAATGGAGTCTGGGACCGCGGGCACCTAGGCTTCAAATGCCCTTTCTGCACACAGTGAAAACAGACCTCATCCCTTGACCAACAATTGGCAACAACATGCCCCTTCTGCTTTCACAAAGTACAAACCAGATATCCTTTGGGTACGCTTTGAATTGTAAACACTCACTGCTGCTTCTAATCGCCTAACCTCTTGAAACATTTCTCAAAGGGATGACCAGGGCGACCATAAAAACTACAAGCTTCGCGACCTCCCTTCTTCGAAGCAGGGCTAGCAGCCCATAGCTTCAACCATCATCAACCTTTCTCTTCTTCTTTCTCATCATTATACAATAGTTCTTGGCATTGTTGACAGCCTTGACTTTCAAAGTAGCTTCTACCACTTCAGCATAATTATCTGATCTGTATGCGCTAGCGAACTGCTGGATGTCGATACGAAGTTCTCCTAGAAACCACTTTAATCTACCTACCTCAGAGGCTATTAAGTTCGGATAAAACCTGCTCAACTTGTTGAATTCTATCTCATGCTCACTAACAGTGAGTTGTCTCTGCTTCAGGTGCAGAAAATTGTTAATTAGATGGTCTTACTCGACCGATGGCAAGAACTTCTTCAGTAACATCCCTTTAAATGTCTCCCACAAACATCCATCTATGAGTCCTTCCTTCTCCCTAATCCACCAGCCTTTAGCAAGGCCCTTCAGCTAGTAAGCAGCGACCATAACCTTTTGGTCCGCAGAAATACCTGAGTAAGAAAACATCTCCTTAATAGCAACTATCCAAGCATCCAAGGCCATGAAATCAGCTCTTCCGTCATATGTAGGGATCCTAATCATTAGAAATGTGAAATGAAATTCATATCTAGCGGCAAAAGCACTGGAGGCACCAGAGGAGCAGGAGGAACATGTACAACCTGACCCACTGCAGGGTCTTGCACCCCAGGTTGCTGCCCTAAGGCGGTAGTAAACAATGCCCTAATCTGCGATTGCATCACAACCATCTTCCTTGACAGAGCTTCATTGCTCTGGCGCAGCCCTTCAATCACGACCTCACTTTGTGCACTCAAAGACTCACCCTCCGACTGCGGGGTCGACCTCATCGCAACACGCTTTAGCGTCATTCCTAATAATAATACGAATGAACAAATCATCAAAACATAACTTAACACTTGAACTACTCAACTTAGTTCAGACCAAAAATATAAAGATACTTTCTCTTGTTGCTACCTTGCTCTGAGATTTTCAAAAATGATGATATGCTTTAACTTAGGATGATATATCATCATCCTATTGACTCATGTGCATATTAGTATGAATGTATGAATGCTTAAATCTTAGTTTTAAATCAAGTATATACACGTGTCCTCATATAGGTCTTAACTTTGCATGTGTGTTAATACTATGTTATATTATGCATGTTGTGTTATGCATTCTAGTAAAAGCCTTAATGCATGTCATGAGCGGCGTACACATAAAATATTATGCATCCCATACTACATAATATTGTATGTAACAAAAAATAAAATCTAATGAGCATCCATGTGATAATTGTTAAGTCGCCCATTTCAACTTAACAGTCATATGTCGTTATATCGATGAGAATCCATATACAAACACATAGTATGCATCACATACTACATAATATGCCTTGTATACTCCTATCATGCTTATGAGTGTAGTGTTCATGCTTCTGCCAAGACATACTGATGACACATCGATGTGTGTATGAAATAAAAAGAAATAATTAAAACTTTACCAGAATTACCTGTTCGAACCATTTGTCAAACAAACCTCCCTCTGATACCAATTGTCACAACCCGTATTTTCTCAATATTCAATATATATTATCAGAGTAAGAGAAAACACGTGCCGTGATGCCACGCCATGCAGGAGACAACTGCAGACACTCAGGCAGAAACCTTCTTCTATTGCTTTTCATCAAAGCCAAATATTTTTATGATAAAACATAGTTTAAGCTTAAGTTTTGTTAACTTTGTCCTTTGGTTCGGTGGATCAACTAGTCCATAGGTAAAAATATACATGTACTCAATGAAAAATATTTAATTTAAGTTCACTTGGTAACATACATGAGCATGAAGACCCAATAGACAACCTCATGATATGCATATTTTTAGATTTAGTATAAGTATGAAAAGAACTTTTATGTTCCTTAAATTAGGGTGGTAAGTTGTTGAAAAAGATATTATTAGTATAAATAGAAATGCAGATTTTTTTATCCTTGAAAATAACTAACATGCATCCTAATATAAAACCTTCCTAGAGAGCAAGTAGATAAACCAACAAGCAAGTAATAACATAAGAGCTAGCAAATAATATAACATCCACTACCAAAATCACTATGGGTGCCAACAACCTGACACGAACCCACAAGGTCAAAATGAAAGTTTGAACAAGAAAGAAAATAACAACTTCCTCAAAACAGTGAGGGTAGAACCACAACTATTAACTCCAAGCCTAAAATCACCAACCCTACTACTCAGGCTGGTACTGCTCCAAGCCTGAGACATTCAAAAGAAAGAACACCTCAACAAGATTGTACAAATGGAAATAAGAGACCGAAATCAAATAATCAAAGAGCTGAGAGGGTTACTAACCCAAAACAGAATACCTGCAAGACCACATCATCAAAATCATAATACAGTAAGTAGGAAAGAATTCACATGAGTTTAAATATATAAAGTTGCACTATGTGAGATAAAGATCTATACTTCATTAACATCTCTAAGAGTATGTATGTATAACCCATATTCGTCGTGGGTGGACCCCTCCAAAGCCAATTCAACAAGGGTCAAAGTCAGCAAGTAAAGGAAGAAGTCAGAGTTAACGCGCAAGGCGGCAAAAGGCCTGGGCTAATATAGCGTGCTCCACTCGCATAATCATTAGGTAGCGACTAGGCCGGTTACTCTCCCATCCAGGCAAGCTCCTCCCGAGAAGTCGCCTAGTCGTCGGGGGTAGGGATATATATAAGACTCTCCTCTCTTTGGATTGGCCTATAAATAGGACCCGAGGGGTACGAGGGGATTGACTTCGAAATCTCACAAAAGATCTTGACCGCCTTTTTCCTAGAAAGCAAGTCAAGCCTTTGAATACTGTATTCAGAGAGACAGATCGCGAGTTTGCGACTATCCCTGTTAGTCGACACGACTTTGTTGTCAACCAGTCTATCTTGTACCTTGCTCGACCATTTTTTATTGTGGAGGGGTGTCTTATTCTAAGCTTTCAGGTACGTGGTGGGACCTCCCTATCGTAGCGTCTGAGGTACTTTATCTGCTAGTTTCTAAGTCTTAGCCCATTAGCCATCGAGCCTAACCGCTGAACCGGTAACCTTAGGCTGCCTTGATCCGAATTTTGGAGCAGGGATTTTCCCGACTTCAACAATGTGTATATATATAAAGAGACTGATCAGCTCTAAAAATGTGAATCATTAACACTGGAAAAAAATAGTACTGAGGCGGTGGCCACTAGTCCAACACAAACCATCAAACCAAACATCTCAAAAAGGCACTATGGCGGTGTCCATCTATCCATCACAAACCAACAACCCATAAAAACCCACCAGGTGTAATGATTCACAAAGCAGGCATTGTGGTGGTACATTCTACTAACACCTACAACCCAAAATAGTTCATAGTATAATATCATAAATATAATAAATGACTAGACTAGCTGCAATGCAAATAAATGACTCGACGAATTTCACTTGACTTCACGAGATCACTCGATGAATTACACTTGACTTCACGATATCACTCGTCGAATTACACTTGACTTCACGAGATCACTCGACGAATTACACCTGACTTCACCAGATCACTCGATAAATTACACGTGACTTCACAAGATCACTCGACGAATTACACTTTACTTCACGAGATCACTCGACGAATTATACTTGACTTCACGAGATCACTCTACGAATTACACTTGACTTCACGAGATCACTCGACGAATTACACTTGACTTCACGAGACCACTCGACGAATTACACTTGACTTCACGAGATCACTCGACGAATTACACTGGACTTTATGGATTGCTTGACGAATCACACTTGACTTCACGAGATCACTCAATGAATTACACTTGACTTCATGAGATCACTCGACGAATTACACTTGACTCTCAACTAACCCGCCGGACTTCATCTTAGACCTACCAGAAGTTTTCTATCAAACCAAGATTGGCATACTCTTACATCTTAGAAATCTTGGATCCTAACCAAGAGAATGATTCCACAAAACGATGATTTTTACATCCTAATCAAGAACAAGTTCGAAAACTAAGAAATGGGGGGAAAAGGAAAGAGAGAAAACCATCACTTGCCTTAAACCTCCTTATCTCAACCTTCTGAACACTCCACGACATAGATCGAGAAAATAGAAGGCGATGTAGGCTACGGTGTTTGACGCTATAAAGGCAAAGGGAGTAACACGTACGCCTCTCTATTTCCACTATGACGCTCACACAATAATTAAACGCAGCACACTCACGAACAATGTTATCAACTATCGCTAACGTACGGTAGCCATGCTGATAAGGATCGAACAAACGACTAGAGGCTGATATTCTCTCAAGCTAAAAGGACCAATCTTGGGTCCGACCGAGCGATGGTTGTACCAAAAGAGATCTACCGAAAGGTTCGGTTCGAAAATGGTAGATCTCCCCCAACAAAACGAAAGCGAGGCTCGCCAAACCTCTCGGAAAATTAAATAACTAGAAAGAACAACACATGCAATCGGAAAGATAAACCACGAATGAAAAAAATGATTTCAAGGTAACACAAAGGTATTCCACCAAATAAAAAATCTAAAGGAATAAGAATCACACTAGAGGTAGAAGATCTCATTACCCAACCGGAATAGATGAATTCCGGTTCACTTTCAAGGATCGTTCTTCCACGACTCCGCCGGAGTGTCGTCGGATGGAGAGAAATTTGTCCGCTTCCTTTGCTTCACGCCGGGATGGAGTAAAACCACAAAGGGGGAAAACACCTTTGACCAAGGTCGATTTCACTATGAAAGGGGCTGATTTGGGGGCTCTTGATGGAGGTCAGGTTTTGGGTAAGGGAGAGGGTGGTGGTTCGGTTTGGGGGTGGAAGTGAGGGTCGGCTTGAGAGTGGTGGCCGAATCTTGGGAGGTGGAGTGTAGGGGTGCTCGGGTTTGGTGTTGGTGGAGGAGGCCGGCAGTTAGGGAGGAGTTTTGTTGGTCGGATTTATGAGGGAGGAGGAGCTAGAGAGGAAACCGAGGGGAACAAAGGAGGAAAGGGGAGGAGGGAAGAGGAGGGAGGCCGAGCAAGAGGAGGGGAGAGGAAGGGTGGCTGGCGGCCAAGAGGAAGAGAGGAGGGAGTTGGAGAGTTGGCCGAATGTCAAGGAGGTAGAGAGAGAGAGAGGGGGCGGCCAAGGAGAAGAGGAAAGAAGACTCTTATCTCAAGATTTAGGGTTTTCAAAATTTTCATTCACTAAGTAAAACCATGAAAGTCCATGCCTATATATAGGCTTTACAACATACCTTGGCTATATGCAGCCCACATAAAGAAAATAAAAACAATACTAAATGTTTTAAACATTACATGATGAAAACAAAAATGCAAATAGAAATAAACTAAATAATGTTTAAAAGCCTTCATCTCATGTAGCTCCATATCATGTAGTCTTCATCTTCATCATGTAGGAGAACGTCGTCGTCGTCGCCGTCATCATTTTCAACATGTAGGAGAATGTCGTCACCATCGCCATCATCATCTTCAACTTTAACACGTTGGGGGTTGCCGCCATCAATCCTCCCCCGCTAAAAATAACTCATCACCGATGAGTTGGCATGGAGGTGCGGGCGCCGAAGAACATCATCCAAAAAAACCATTGATAGAGAAAATCATATTCTCCAATCTATACTCGATTAAGGCAAGTGTACCTATCGAAATATAGCATAGGATATGAAAAATATCAAGGTCGTATAAAAACTCGGGGCAAGCAAGTACTATTACTCACAACAAATCGATTATCCTAACGAAAGATTAATGAGTTTGAAAATTAAAATAAACTAAACTTAAAAAGAAATAAACTATTACGAGAAAAGAGTGCTCGATCGACGATTCACTTTGAAATAAAATAACGGAATACATTAGTTTAGCATGTGTAAATCTATTAAGACCGTGACGGATCCGATATTAGGAAGTAATCTCGCTAGAGCATTAAATCCCCTAACTTATAGACGTTTTGACCGAAATCTCTTTACAAGTCAAAATGGCCTAAAGTCGCATTATCGAAGTGACCCGCACTATTGGATTTGACTCCAATCCGGAGGATTTACATCATCCTATCTCTAGGGGTGCGTTCAACTCCTTCCTTCCTTGAGTGATCTTTCATATTCACGAACCTCTCGGCTACTCAAATATGAGATCGGAATCTACTACCGTATACTAGCAATACGGAGTCGATACAAAATAATTCAAGGAAGGATCAAAATAGAGAAATACAAATCCAAACATAAAATTAAGAATGTGTTATTCTATTGCAAAGCTCATCGCGATCGGACACAAAAAGAACTAGCTAAGCATAATAAAAAGGGAAACGAAAAGAAAGGAAAATTGCATTATCATTAAAGTAGAAATGAGAGTACATAAAATAACAAAAATTACTATACTATTTCTTGGAGAAATGAAATAAAACAACAAGAAGAAAAATACTTGAAATGGAAGCTTGCTCTCTAAAAAATCTAACTTCAAACTACTTTAGACTAAAACTACTTAGCATCAACAAGAGGGGAAGGGGTTCCTTTTATAGGAGAGGGAGAACATTCTAGATGGGAATGAAGAGGGGGAAACTAAGGGGGGTGGCCGGCCACATCAAGGGAGAGGGTTCATGCATGGCTTTAAATGAGGGGAGAGAGGAGGCATGGATGCAATGTATTATATTTAATGGAAGTGAAATGGAAAATATAAAATAAAGAGAGGGGGGATGAATGGAAGTGTGTAGAAGAGAGAGAGAATGAATGTGGAGGAGAAGTAGAGGGGGGTTCGGCCATGCTAAGGGAGGAATAATGCATGCATGCAATAATGAGGAGAGAGGGAGAGAAAATGAATGAGGTGGCAAGGTGCATGCATGAGAGTGGCCGGCCACATTAATGGGGATATTAGTGGGCTGCATGGGCTACTCCAAGGGCTCGGTTTGCTTGTGTTGGCTGCTCCAAGTGGGCTAGGTGAAGAGGGCCAGCCATATGTAATTGAGGGATGGACTTGTAGGCTCGGGTTGGGCATGTTGGAGGGGGCCGGGCTGCATCATATCTTGCATGGGCTGCTTGTAAGTGCTCGGGTAGAGCATGGTGGGCTGCTCCATCATGAAGGGCTTGTGCTTGGGTTGCACCTACTACAACAAAAAGAAATACAAAACATAAGTTATAAAACAACAAAACATAAATAAAATATTAATAACATTAAAACATTAAAATAACAAAACATTAAAACATTAAAACATAATATTAACTAATAATAATAAACATAACACAATATAAGGTGGCATAATACATATAATAAGACAATATAGATTTTAACATCAAAACATAAAATGACACCAAAACACAAAATTATAACAATACTTAGGGATTTCTTAAACTAAATTATACCAAAAATGATGACTAAAAAGTAGTCATCAAACTCCCTCATACTTAGGCTTTTGCTATTCCAGAGTAAAAGAAAGAGAAATATTTATAAGACATTAAATAATTTGCATTTAAACTAAAAATTTATTTACATCAAAATCTAGCCAAAACTAAAATTTAGGGATTTATGAATCAAGTCCTAAATTATGAAATTAAAGTGTAAAGAGAGAAATGTTTAGCCAAAAATTCTCAAATAAATTAACTAGTATCAAAATGGAGTAAAGTGCAAACAAGGTTAGATTGAAATTATAAAAACCGTAACTTGAAAGAAACTTAAGGAAAAAGACAACCTACTACTTATGTTCTCCACATATTTTAATTTAAAAACTAAGGCAATGATATTGGCTAAGGGGTTTTGGGGATAAAATAAACATGAAGAGGTCTTTGATTGGAGGTGATCATCATTTTTTTTCTTTTCACACCCCACACAATTTTGTTTTTTTTGAATAATATATATATAATACCAGGAAATGATAGACTAACATCCTATCACTTCCCCCGACATATATGAACTTTTAAATTCCTCTCTTCATTTTTGGGTTGCATATGTGTACCAGAGAATAAGGAACTAACATCTCCTTATTCCCATGACATATGATCTAACAATGAAAAGAAAAAAGAGAATTGGGTAAAGATAGGAGTTAAACAAAATTTTAGAAAATAAACTAAAATACTAGAGAGCAACTACTAGTAGATTGAGATTTCCTAAGAATCAAAAAGCATGTGGTAAGAATAATTAAAATCCAAAGTTGTTTAGCAAAATTACTACAAAATTGAGACTATTTAAAATAAAAGAGAAAAAGTGCTAAATAAAATACTCTAAGTAAATTAAAATCATAAAATGATCCTTAAAACTAAATCACTAAAGATTAAATTTAACTAAAAATGATGAAATAAAAGATTAGCAAATAAAAATGCTTATAAACTAACTCAAACAAAATTTCTGGAAATAACAAAAAAAACTAAGCATGAGGTTTATTATTATTTTTTTGACATTTTTCATTTTTTGGGGGTTTTTGAACTATTATCTTTTTTTGGAATTTTTGATTTTTCTAATTTTGTTGGGTTTTTGGTAAGGCTACATAGAAGCAGTACTAAAAAAAACTAAAAAAAACTATACTAAACATTTTTTTTTTGACAAGAAAGAAAAAAGAAAACAACAAAACCCTCCCCCATGCTTAAACCTTTCATTGCCCTCAATGAAAAATAAAAATAAGAAAGAAAAAGGAAGAAGAAAGGGGAGGGGGGATACAATAAAGCAAAGAAAAAAAAACGACTTCCCCGAAGTCGTGAGGCCGAATACAGATGTCGCTCCCCCATGCTTGAGCTGGACACCGGCTCAGGCCTAAGGAAGAGAGGAAATGATGGAGCCAAACGAACCGCCAGGGATTTTTTTCCTGCAAAACAAAAAAAAACAAAGAAAGAATAAAAAGGATAAGCAAGGGGTGCCTCCCAAGAGCGCTCTTTGTTTAACGTCGGCTGAGCCCGACGTTATTTGTTAGCTAAATGGAAAATAAAAACTGAAATGAAGAGGTAACTCCCTAAGTATGCGCTTAGGGGAGTAAATTAAAAAAAAAAAAGAAGAAATGAAGAATTGCACCGACATGCGGTGGAATCTTCAAGAGAATGACGCCCGAAAATGAACGGACGGAGTTATAGAAGAACTCCGCCGTATGTAAAACGGGAAAGAAGGGGTCATCAAAAGTAGGAGAATGAAAAGAAGAAAAAATAGAAAGAGGAATAAAAGAAGTAGAAAAAGAAATTTCATCATCGAAAATTTCACAAGGAGAAGGAGAGTCTTGTGAAATTTTGGGAGAAGAAAGGTTAGGAAGAACTAAAGAAGAATTTTCTAAAAGAAAAGAAGAAAAAGAAGACTCGCTAAAACTAGAAAAATTTGGAACAGTTAAATTTGAAAGCGTAATGGAATCACCAACGTCTTCAGAAGGAGAAATAGGAGACGTCTCGTCATCCTCAACGGGTAAAAAGCACACTGGAATATCCATAGAGGTGTCTTCCAAAGGAGGAAGGAAACAATCCGGGATATCCGAATAGTTATCCTCCTCGAGAGGAAAAAGACAAGCCGGGATATCTGGTGACTCAATACATGAAGAAATTGGAGGAGACGGAGAAGAAGACGAAGAAAAAGAAGCGGCCTCACGAGAAAAAGAATCCATAATGGTTTTGAGCTGCGAATTAATATTATCAAGAGAAGTTTGCAACTCAAAATACTCATTATCAATAGAATTAAAATTAAATGTTAGAGGCGCGGCGCTTTGCGGGGCAAAATCATAAGAAAAATAAGACGGTTCCCCGCCTCCCAAGTAGGATAAAAATTGGGGTAAGGGTCAAATTGGCCATTTTGACCTTCCCCAGAAAAATTAAAATCAAAAGAGGGAGGGGTTCCCGAAAGACATTCAGCATAAAAATGGTCGGGCGATCCGCAGAAAGCGCAAAAATACGATGATTCCATAAAAAAAATAAACTGTCACCAAAAAGAAAAAGAAAAAAAAAATATTTTTCTTGATTTGTTTTTTTTTATATATATATATTTTTTAAAAAATAGATTTTTTTTAGTGGATTGGCTCTCGAACTTCCCAAGGGCTACCCGGTGAAGGGTTCGCAAGGTACTAGGTAAAATGGTGGCGCTTAAAGCCCCTTACCCTTTTCGAGAGATTTTAGGTTAGGTAGAAATAAGATGAGGTGGGTGGATAATGATAATAATAATAATAATTGTAACACCCCTATCCGTCGCATAGCATATAGCAGTAGGTCCGGCCGGGGCCCGATGCCATATACTACGGACAGACCGGTTGGTTACGCATTGAAACCATTCAACCAATCATGTCGTCCTACACAACACCTAGCGGAAGCAATTTATTTGGTTGCAAAAGAAATAAGAACCCAGCCACAACAGCATGAATGTCCACTACAAACTCAGGAATGTATACATACACCAAAAGAAAAATGGCCTTAATGCCTTACACTGTTCACTTAACAAAAGTAGTGTTTTCATACTTCGGCTCGCAGGCCGGCCATACATGAAAAACGGGAAAGAAACATAAGCAATTAGGCCTTCGAGGGCCGGCACAGCAACAAGGGCTTTAGCCCGCTATTTCCCGCTCTGCTCCGCAGCACCGCAAGCCACAAACCACCGCCCGGTGGCGAACAATAGCAACGGTCAGCAATGCTGACCAAATTATAACGATTCCGCCCCCAAATCGGGGCGGCAAAGCTTCTTCCCTGCACTTGTTAGCAAAACACGCAACACAGCAAAACAAGCATCTCAACATAGGTGCACGCTCTCACGGCCGTACACCCCGTGCTCTCAGGGCACTTACTCGGCAAAGCCAGTCCGAACCCCGTCCGGTCCTCGACTCCACCACCACCCCCAGGGTGGCAATCTTTGTGAGCATTTAGTCTTCTAAGCCGTAGCCTAGACTCGATCTCCAAACCTCGGTAAGTCTCACGTAAAACTTTAGGTCGCTTTAACCGAGCAGGTGGAGCGGGTAGGGGGCTACTAGTCCGTTGCTCACTCCGCCACTGCCATTCGGCCCTTTGGCATGGACTAAGCTTTCCCCAGTCCCAATTAACGATCAAACACGGTACATAGCCCCGCTAAGTACCCGGTTGGCTCCCAGGCCACCGCTATGACAGAACTGCGTTTCCGTCCAAAATTTCCGGGTGCACCTCGGGTTTCATCCCCAAGGCTCCCTGCTGCAATCAAAACATGATACATAGCCCCGCTATGTTCCCGGCTGGCACCCAGGCCACCGAGATGGCAGAACTTCATCTCCGCCCAGATTTCCGGGTGCACCTCAAGGTTAATCCCCAAGATTCCCTGATGCATTCTACCGCATAGCAACCCGAAAACAACCATAACGCTCGGAGTCTTCTCCGGCTAAAATATGCATAGCAAAACATCACCGATCCGGAAAACATGTCCGGGTAGGCTTCACACACCATGCTTTTGTCCGTACTACGATTCCGGACTCTAACAAGGGGGACTTTACATATCTACCCCAAGGAATACCACGATCTCGCCGCACACTCGCGGGAGAGGGGTTTTCCCATGCAAAGGAAGAAGAGCTTCACATGCTCAAGAAGAGAATCGTTACCCTTTCACTTTTCCACGGCGCCATCGAAAACTATGCGGTTGGAAAGCACCGCAACGGCGTCACCTCCGCGGATCTGGACTCGGATCGCGATTCGGAGCTCTGAAGCTCCTCCGGCGGCTGGAACTTGGACTCCTCCTTCCTCCTTGCTCTCCCTTCTCTCTAGGATTTAGAAAGAGAAAACCCAAGTGAAAATGGGGTTTGCAAACCCTATTTTTGGGTTTAAGCTGCCAGTAATCACTCCCAGCCGTCGGATCCCAAGCCAAGGAAACGAACGGCCACGATTAGGTCTCAAAATACAAAATCTGCGCCGAACACGGGTTGCAACACGGCCGTGTGCCTGGCCGTGTCACCCATTCGCCGTCTCGATCGATTCGAAAACCAGCACACAGACTTTGACACGGCCTCCGACACGCCCGTGTCACCTGCGACACGCCCGTGTCGGGACCCGTGTCACGCCCCAGTGTGCAATCGACCAACGATTCGCATTCAGAGAGGTACACGGCCTTGTGACACGGCATCCGACACGCCCGTGTCAAATTTGACACGACCGTGTTTGTGCCCGTGTCACGGCCCGTGTGCCACACTTATAGAATCCCTGGAGTGACACGGCCTGGGACACGCCCGTGTCCTAGGCCGTGTTCTACAACTCGACCACCGTCGACCGCCAAAGCGTCGACCGCACGACCGCGGCCAAACATGCCTGTGTCACGCCCGTGACACGCCCGTGTCATGCCCGTGACACGGCCGTGTCACGCCCGTGACACCTGCTCCAAAACTTCGTCTTGGCCAAAAGTGATCCCCGTCGCTCCTACAACATTTTGGGGTGTTACAATTCTACCCTCCTTAAAGAATTTCGCCCACGAAATTAATGAAGGGAAACAGGACTTAACGTAAAACAGTACCTGAGCGGAACAATTCCGGGTACTCCTCCCGCATAGTCTGCTCTCGTTCCCAAGAGAGCTCCTCTCGCCCGCAATTATCCCACTGGACCTTACCCATTCGGATCTCCTTGTTACGGTGTCTCTTGACCTCAACATCCTCGATACGAATGGGCTTGAGCCTAGTAATCAACCCCTCGTCCACCGGCACTTGATCAGTCGCGATCACCTGCGTAGGCTCCTGCACCGCCTTCCGCAATACAGAAATGTGGAACACATCATGTAATCCACTTAATTTCTCCGATAGCCTCAAGCGGTAAGCCGCTTCGCCGACTCGCTCCAGAACCTCAAAAGGTCCAAGGTATCTTGGGCTCAGCTTCTTCAAGCATCTCACCCGCGAAACCCCTTTGAACGGCTTCACTTTAAGATATACCCAATCGCCTACCGTGAACTCCACGTTCCGGTGCTTGACATTGTAATACTTCGCCTGCCGGTCCTGAGCGATCAACAAGCGTTCCCGAACGATCCGCACTAACGAGGTAGCACTCTCCACCTCCTGCTTCTTGTACAACCTTGCCTCACCCGTTTCTAACCAGGACAACGGCGTGCGACATTTTCTACCATATAGGGTCTCAAAGGGAGCCATTTGGATACTCGCCTGGTAGCTATTGTTGTACGAGAACTCCACTAAAACAGGTGGTCCTCCCAAAGCTTCCTGAAGTCTAGAACACACATGCGGAGCATGTCCTCCATTGTTCTATTGACTCTCTTGGTCTGCTCATCCGCCCGCGGTTGTAAGACTGGACTAAACTTCATCTTAACCTCCAGCACTTTCTACAACCACTTCCAATCATTTGGCGTGAACCGCTCATCGCGATCACTCACAATGCTACGGGGCACACCATGCAGCCTAACGATAAAGTCAACATACAACTTTGCCAACTTCTCCACCGAGTCATCCTTCCTATGCGGAATGAAGTGCGACACTAGTGTCAACACAACTACGATCACCCAAACGGCGTCGTTAATTTACTATGACTTTGGCAAACCATGCCCACAGTCCAGTCGAACTTCTATTCCGAACAAGGCAAGGATTCAAGAATCCCCCGGCACTAGACACTCTGCCTTTACTAAGGCGCAAGGCTGATTTGCCACATATAGCGCTACGACTTTCTAGAGTTCTGGCCACCAGAGCACTTCTACGGATATCGGCTCAACTTGTGCCTCCTAAGCGAGTTGAGTACTTGATATAACATATCACAACTCCACCAATAGATTACCCATGCTTGGGCCGCACAAACAATGGTCTTTCCTTGGTAGCCCACCTACAACCGTCGATTCGGGATTTTGACCCAACGAGCCGCACTCATGATTTCCTTCATGCAGCTACACAAACCATGGCCTGCCAAATACGATCAGCCAGGTCATACTGAACCTCCGTCCAGTTCAACAATGCTTCAGCGCTAGTCTGCTTGTCAACACAACGGATCTCTAACGCTTCCAATTCCTGAACTAGCCTCTCAACATGTACCAACAACCATTTGGCTTGGGCGGGAGCCCTGCGACTCAACGCATCCACACTGCGTTGCCCTTGCCGGGTGCATGATAAATCTTGAACGTATAGTCCCCCAGGAACTCCTTTCACCTCCGCTGCCTCAAGTTCAGGTCCTATTGATCCAATAGATATTTCAGGCTCTTAAGGTCGGTATGAATATCGACCTAACGTCGTACGAGTAGCGCCTCCACAGCTTAAGTGCAAATATCACGGCCGCCAACTCCTAGTCGCGGACCGGATAATTCCTTTCATGCACTTTTAGCTGACGTGAACCATAGGCTATCAAGTTCCCATGCTGTACCAGCACGCAGCCCAAACCACTACCCGAAGCGTCACTAAAAACTTCGAAGCCCTCGGTCCCACTCAGCGAACTAAGCACTGGCGCCGTGGTCAACTAACTCTTCAGCTCTTCAAAAGCTTGCGCACACTCATGCGCCCATACAAAACTCTGATCTTTCCTTGTCAAAGTCGTGAGAGGTAGCGCTATCCGCGAGAAGTTTTCCACGAAGTGCCTGTAAAAGCCGGCAAGCCCCAGCAAACTCCGGACTTCCGCTACCGAAGACAACACAGGCCACTTTCGTATTGTAACAGTCTACGTCGGATCCACCGCAACTCTTCCCTACTGACTAAGTGACCAAGGAACGTCACTGAAGATAACCAAGACTCGCCTTTGGAGAGCTTTGCGTATAGTTCGTTCCTCCTTAGCGTCCCCAAAACCAAATGCAGATGCTTGAAGCGATCTTCTTCGCACTGCGAGCACACCGATAGGTTTCCAATAAAGACGATCACAACATGGCCTAAGTATTCCCTGAACGCTCTGTTCATCAGGTCCATGAACACCGATGGCGCATTAGTCAGCCCGAACGACATGACCGTAAACTCGAAATTCCCATATCTTGCGTTGAACGCCGTCTTTGGGATAACACATTCCTTGATTCTCATTCGATAGTAACCAGACTTAAGATCCGACTTTAAGTACACCGACGACCCAACCAATTGATCAAACAGATCGCCAATCCTTGGGATCGGGTACTTGCTCTCTTTTTCATAGACGATTCAGAGCCGCAAACTCCCGTCCTTCTTCTACACGAAGAGGGATGGTGTGCTCCAAGACGACAAACTTGGACGCACAAGACCTTGATCCATACGCTCTTCAAATTGAACTTTCAGTTCTGCCAACTCATTAGGCGTTAGCCTATAAGGGGAGCATGACCCAGATTTAGCACCTGGCGCCAGCTCACTCGCGAAATCGATCGCTCGCTACGGAGGGATTCCAGGGAAACACATCAGGATATTCGGATACACCCGAGATACTACCCAATGTAGGCTTAGGCTTCAAAGCCTCCCATGGTGGTAGTAACGACGCTTACACGTCGAATCCCTGACCCCTAAATCGTAACCTTGCAACACAGAATCTCTTTTCGCGCGCATTGAACATCCGTAACGCCACAACGCATCCTATTTGTCCTTTACCATCGAAGAAGGTACTTCAATACATGATATAAACCCCTTGGACAAAAGGTGCGCGAAGCTCCCGTATCGAACAATGCTCTCGCCGGATTGCCAATGATCCAAACAAAGCCTAGAACCTCCAGTCCTAAGCTAACACGCAAAAGGTAGCAGGTATAAGAAGCTAAATTGCTAACAATTAAACCATACCTGTCGACCCGACGGTCGGCCACATGACCTCCTGCTGGCCAAGGATGATCACTCCCGGTTGGGCCGGAGTAATCAGCGATGCGGCAGACGCCACCGCCTTGTCTTTCTCCTCAAAAATTGCCCCCGACTCCTTTTTGGACATTGGGCGTCCAAACCAACAATCCCGGGCATAGTACCCCGGCTTTCCACAAACAAAGCATTCATCCAGGGTTTGGACTGTAGTCGCTCCAGATGTGCTAGAAGAAGGGACTAGACCCGACCCTCTAGCCTTCTTGTACCACCTACGGTACCCAGATTTTGAGGTTGTCCGCTTGACCACCGAATCTTTTGCCACAGAATCTCCGACTGTTCCTCCCAAAACTTTCCTTGTCTTCTGAGCACTCTCCCAACACTCTCTGGCGAGGTGCCCTTTCTTGCCACAAGAATAACATTTGACGGTAGTTTGGGTAGTAGATGACCCAGCCTCTTCTCTCGGCAACTTTCGATAAGCAGTCCTTATAGGATTTGTAAGGTTTGGTACCCTATTCACCGGTACTCGGTGAGTTTTCCCCAACTCCACTTCCAACGCTCTGGCCGATTCCACCAAAGCTCGGAATCCCAATAACTTTTGTCCTAGCAGTAGGATACGCAACTCGCTGCGCAGACCGTTATAAAATCTATCCACTATAGATTGCTCGCTTTCTCATTCAAAGCCTGGGTAGCGCCTTACCATAAGGAACGTCTGCAAATATGCGTCCACCGAATGCGCTCCCTGCGCCACAGTCATGCTCCTCTGCTGCTCTACTTGACCCTCAGATGCCCTTTGCTCCAACATACCACCCTATGTTGGGGTCATCTCAGGGACAAGTGGTTGCACATTACTCCCATGATGTGCGTTGGTCACAGCGAACACCACTTCAACCACCCTTCTTATGGTTTCCAAAGACGTAGGGGTCTCCAGCACGTCGTTGGGTGCATTACTTTTCTCAGAAAGTGCGCATTCAGACTGCCACGCGCCACTCGCGGACACCTACAATCGTACAGAACACCAATAAGGGACCGAACAAAATTGCAAAAAGCAATTATAGGAACACGCAGGTTCCCCAAACATGTGTATTTTCATTCCTAAGTGGACATTCATGGGTTCTTTTCATGTTATAACGATGACGCACATACCTGTGCTCACCACCCCTCAAAGTGAATTCGCCCACGAATTCATTTAAGCTTGACCGAAACCAGTAGTCTGATACCAATTTGTAACACCCCTATCCGTCGCATAGCATATAGCAGTAAGTCCGGCCGGGGCCCGACGCCATATACTACGGACAGATCGGTTGGTTACGCGTTGAAACCATTCAACCAATCATGTCGTCCTACACAACACCTAGCGGAAGCAATTTATTTGGTTGCAAAAGAAATAAGAACCCAGCCACAACAGCATGAATGTCCACTACAAACTCAGGAATGTATACATACACCAAAAGAGAAATGGCCTTAAGGCCTTACACTGTTCACTTAACAAAAGTAGTGTTTTCATACTTCGGCTCGCAGGCCGGCCATACATGAAAAACGGGAAAGAAACATAAGCAATTAGGCCTTCGAGGGCCGGCACAGCAACAAGGGCTTTAGCCCGCTATTTCCCGCTCTGCTCCGCAGCACCTGCAAGCCACAAACCACCGCCTGGTGGCGAACAATAGCAACGGTCAGCAATGCTGACCAAATTATAACGATTTCGCCCCCAAACCGGGGCGGCAAAGCTTCTTCCCTGCACTTGTTAGCAAAACACGCAACACAGCAAAACAAGCATCTCAACATAGGTGCACGCTCTCACGGCCGTACACCCCGTGCTCTCAGGGCACTTACTCGGCAAAGCTAGTCCGAACCCCTTCCGGTCCTCGACTCCACCACCACCCCCAGGGTGGCAATCTTTGTGAGCATTTAGTCTTCTCAGCCGCAGCCTAGACTCGATCTCCAAACCTCGGTAAGTCCCACGTAAAACTTTAGGTCGCTTTAACCGAGCAGGTGGAGCGGGTAGGGGGCTACTAGTCCGTTGCTCACTCCGCCACTGCCATTCGGCCCTTTGGCACGGACTAAGCTTTCCCCAGTCCCAATTAATGATCAAACATGGTACATAGCCCTGCTAAGTACCCGGTTGGCTCCCAGGCCACCGCTATGACAGAACTGCGTTTCCGTCCAAAATTTCCGGGTGCACCTCGGGTTTCATCCCCAAGGCTCCCTGCTGCAATCAAAACATGATACATAGCCCCGCTATGTTCCCGGCTGGCACCCAGGCCACCGAGATGGTAGAACTTCGTCTCCGCCCAGATTTCCGGGTGCACCTCGAGGTTAATCCCCAAGATTCCCTGATGCATTCTACCGCATAGCAACCCGAAAACAACCATAACGCTCGGAGTCTTCTCCGGCTAAAATATGCATAGCAAAACATCACCGATCCGGAAAACACGTCCGGGTCGGCTTCACACACCATGCCTATGTCCGTACTATGATTCCGGACTCTAACAAGGGGGACTTTAAATATCTACCCAAAGGAATACCACGATCTCGCCGCACACTCGCGGGAGAGGGGTTTTCCCATGCAAAGGAAGAAGAGCTTCACATGCTCAAGAAGAGAATCGTTACCCTTTCGCTTTTCCGCGGCGCCATCGAAAACTATGCGGTTGGAAAGCACCGCAACGGCGTCACCTCCGCGGATCTGGACTCAGATCGCGATTCGGAGCTTCGAAGCTCCTCCGGCGGCCGGATCTTGGACTCCTCCTTCCTCCTTGCTCTCCCTTATCTCTAGGATTTAGAAATAGAAAACCCAAGTGAAAATGGGGTTTGCAAACCCTATTTTTGGGTTTAAGCTGCCAGCAATCACTCCAAGCCGTCGGATCCCAAGCCAAGGAAACGAACGGCGACGATTAGGCCTCAAAATACAAAATCTGCGCCGAACACGGGTTGCAACACGACCGTGTGCCTGGCCGTGTCACCCATTCGCCGTCTCGATCGATTCGAAAACCAGCACACGGCCTTTGACACGGCCTCCGACACGCCCGTGTCACCTGCGACACGCCCGTGTCGGGACCCGTGTCACGCCCCCCGTGTGCAATCGACCAACACTTCGCAGTCAGAGAGGTACACGGCCTTGTGACACGGCATCCGACACGCCTGTGTCAAATTTGACATGGCCGTGTTTGTGCCCGTGTCACGGCCCGTGTGCCACACTTGCAGAATCCCTGGAGTGACACGGCCTGGGACACGCCCGTGTCCTAGGCCGTGTTCTACAACTCGACCACCGTCGACCGCCAAAGCGTCGACCGCACGACCGCGGCCAAACACGCCTGTGTCACGCCCGTGACACGCCCGTGTCATGCCCGTGACACGGCCGTATCATGCCTGTGACACCTGCTCCAAAACTTCGTCTTGGCCAAAAGTGATCCCCGTCGCTCCTACAACATTTTGGGGTGTTACAATAATAATAATATATATATATTTTTTGAATTTTTGTAGAAGTAATAAATTTGATGCTTTCGTAATATTGCCAAAAAAATTCCCCGGCAACGGCGCCAAAAACTTGATAGAGAAAATCGTATTCTCCAATCTATACTCGATTAAGACAAGTGTACCTATCGAAATATAGCATAGGATATGAAAAATATCAAGGTCGTATAAAAATTCGGGGTAGGAAAGTACTATTACTCACAACGAATCGATTATCCTACCGAAAGATTAATGAGTTTGAAAATTAAAATAAACTAAACTTAAAAAGAAATAAACTATTACGAGAAAAGAGTGCTCGATCGACGATTCACTTTGAAATAAAATAACGGAATAAACTAGTTTATCATTTGTAAATCTATTAAGACCGTGACGGATCCGATATTAGGAAGTAATCTCGCTAGAGCATTAAATCCCCTAACTTATAGACGTTTTGACTGAAATCTCTTTACAAGTCAAAATGGCCTAAAGTCGCATTATCGAAGTGACCCGCACTATTGGATTTGACTCCAATCCGGAGGATTTACGTCATCCTATCTCTAGGGGTGCGTTCAACTCCTTCCTTGAGTGATCTTTCATATTCACGAACCTCTCGGCTACTCAAATATGAGATCGGAATCTACTCTACCGTATACTAGCAATACGGAGTCGATACAAAATAATTCAAGGAAGGATCAAAATAGAGAAATACAAATCCAAACCTAAAATTAAGAATGTGTTATTCTATTGCAAAGCTCATCGCGATCGGGCACAAAAAGAACTAGCTAAGCATAATAAAAAGGGAAACCAAAAGAAAGGAAAATTGCATTATCATTAAACTAGAAATGAGAGTACATAAAATAACAAAAATTACTATACTATTGCTTGGAGAAATGAAATAAAACAACAAGAAGAAAAATACTTGAAATGGAAGCTTGCTCTCTAAAAAATTTAACTTCAAACTACTTTAGACTAAAACTACTTAACATCAACAAGAGGGGAAGGGGTTCCTTTTATTGGAGAGGGAGAACATTCTAGATGGGAATGAAGAGGGGGAAACCAAGGGGGATGGCCGGCCACATCAAGGGAGAGGGTTCATGCATGGCTTTAAATGAGGGGAGAGAGGAGGCATGGATGCAATGTATTATATTTAATGGAAGTGAAATGGAAAATATAAAATAAAGAGAGGGGGGATGAATGGAAGTGTGTAGAAGGGAGAGAGAATGAATGTGGAGGAGAAGTAGAGGGGGGTTCGGCCATGCTAAGGGAGGAATAATGCATGCATGCAATAATGAGGAGAGAGGGAGAGAAAATGAATGAGGTGGCAAGGTGCATGCATGAGAGTGGCCGGCCACATTAATGGAGATATTAGTGGGTTGCATGGGCTACTCCAAGGGCTCGGTTTGCTTGTGTTGGCTGCTCCAAGTGGGCTAGGTGAAGAGGGCTGGCCACATGTAATTGAGGGCTGGACTTGTAGGCTCGGGTTGGGCATGTTGGAGGGGGCCGGGCTGCATCATATCTTGCATGGGCTGCTTGTAAGTGCTCGGGTAGAGGGCTAGGTGCTGCTCCAAATCTTGAACAATAGTGCTTGCATCATGTAGGGCTTGGGTAGAGCATGGTGGGCTGCTCCATCATGAAGGGCTTGTGCTTGGGTTGCACCTACTACAACAAAAAGAAATACAAAACATAAGTTATAAAACAACAAAACATAAATAAAATATTAATAACATTAAAACATTAAAATAACAAAACATTAAAACATTAAAACATAGTATTAACTAATAATAATAAACATAACACAATATAAGGTGACATAATACATATAATAAGACAATATAGATTTTAACATCAAAACATAAAATGACACCAAAACACAAAATTATAACAATATTAGGGATTTCTTAAACTAAATTATACCAAAAATGATGACTAAAAAGTAGTCATCAACCATCGCCGAGTCCGGAATCCACGGGTCACCGGAGACCGGGCGAGCACACCATCGTACCATATAATGTTGAATACCACCGCTTGGAGAGGAGAGCAAAACACCAAATATGAACCTGTCTATCAAAAAGATTGTCCTGGGGAAACTGGGAAAAGCATTAGGCAAATAAAGAGGAAAAATTTCTTCATCAACAGTCAACGTACCTCCGTTGGAGACCAATGGAGAGAACGATCCAAGAACAAGCTCACCCCCCCAACCCAAATGAAAATATAGTGGCACCAAACGTAGAGTTAGATATTTCAAAAGGTGGAAAAACACAATGCGTGAAATTAGAAACATTTAAACTAGGGGAATTACCCCATTCAGTGGTTAACTTCAACAGATATGTTGTTTCTCCTAATTGATTAAAAATCCGAAAAGTTCTAACTTGCCGAGTCGCCAACTTTTTTAAAGTGCCCGAAGGCATCCGTTCAGGGGCGAGATGCACCAAGAGTAAACTGTAAACCTTATATGGAGACACTCTCTTATGTAAGTTAGCAATACATTGATAAGAAGACATTTGTGTGACTAGCGCTTCCTTAATGTGTTTATGTAATTTAAGAACAAGAGAGGCAAATACTAGTGCATGTTGACTTTATATGTAATATAGCAGTAACAGAACTACTTGAGATGGAACCAAGGTAACTAAATATGGTGGTGCCAACGGAAATAACTCTGGTGGCACCAGTGGAACTACATCAGGAGGCACCAACCCAATGAGATCTGGTGGTACCAATAGAACGCGAACAGGTGGCACAAACGGGGCTATATCCGGGGGTATTAGTAGAATGAAATTAGGTGGTACTAACTGAATGCAATCCGGTGGCACAAAATATGGCCACATCATTAACGTACTCTCAGAGATTTGGTTAGTTTTAGAAAGTCGAGTGGGTACCAAATTAATGAGACATTCATCATGACCAAACACGAAATCTATTATTACACTATGAGACATGTACCAAGGAGTGTCCAGCATGGATGGTAAAATAACATGACTCAAATCAGGCAAAATAAATTCATGTCTTAAAGGATCCGCTGGTCGGGTCAACATATCAGGAGGGAGAGTCGATAAAGCTAAAACCGGGAGAGAGTTAAGATCGCATTTAAATTCACGCAACTGAGTTAGCATCAGGGGACGCTCATCCGGGTCTACTTATATGTCATCTTCCAAAAAGATAACTCTCTCGCTAAGACATCCTTCCAACTCATAAGTCATGACATCATTAACAGTACAAATCTCACGAATGGGAGCATCGATAGATTCCGGAGGAGGGGCTAAGTCATACCCAATATCAAAATACGGATTTATCGTCCAAGTAAAATCCTCCGGGTGTAAGCCATCAAAATCAAACGGAAAATCAAACAGAAGATTTTCCCTCACAGAAAACTCAACTTGCTCATCATCACCTAACTCACGATCAGAGAAACATTCGCCATAGGGTGACTCTATCACCTCACTAGATACTTTACCTAAATAAGACTCAGTAATGGTTTCAGAAACATCAACGAGGAGAAGTGGAGATGATTCCTCAGAAGTGGGCGCTACAATATGTCTCGGACTAAAAATAACCATCTCGAGTCCTAGTAAGTCATCACCTAATACAATACTAGGTAAGCTCTCAACATAAGGTGACACTACCGACTCAGCCAGAATGTCTACCGACTAAGGATCATCAGAAGACTTCAAGACATTTAAAGTAGACGGCTCAACAATATCATCAAAAGGGAGTGGGGATGATTCCTCAGAGGAGAAATCATCCAGGTAACTCAGGTAACCAATCTCCTCAATGTCAATACAGTTGTCAGTAATATTGGCCTCGTCCTCAGTGACGGGCATAGTCCTGGACACAACCTTTGACTCATCAGGGGAGTCAACAACTAAATCAGGCAACTCATGGGGAGACTCAAAATGTTCTATGGGCGTAATCAGGGTAGGACGCTCAATAGAGCCAAGACCAGATTCGCCACTAGACTTACGTATAGTAATCGTCTGATATGAGGGAACTTTACTCCTAGAAATCTGGCGCTTCTCAATTTCCAAAGCCATGCAAAAGGTGGTGTCTAGATTGGTGTGACCATATCGCAATAACTTTCCCTGGATGTAGGGGCTCAACCACCTATGAAACCTAGAAAGGGTGACCTCAGGTGATTCCTTCACACTGCTCCTAACCGTCAAATCCTTAAAGAGTTGCATATAATCTGAGACCGACTTATTCCATTGTTTAAGGTTAGCCAAATCATCAGTTATTTGCTGCTTGGCCTGGGCGTTTGGTTTATCTTCATTCCTAAAGATCGGTATGGAACTAGCGCTATCAGTAGGATAACTAGGGTGTTGTCTTGGGAGAAGTGGTGCTACTTGGCTAGCCTTTAATTGGCCAATCAATGCCTTAATCTCATCCACTATCGGGAAATGGAATGGCTTTCTAACGTTCCTAATGGAACCTAATGATTTTTCTCAGGAAACATTGACGTCATAGGCCATATTGTGATAATCGGAGAGAAAACTCGATCCGGAAGTTGTGCACATGCAATGAGAAATACTTGTGGCCCAATTAAAATAGGTTTGTCGGAATTGTTCCCGCTTAACCACTAGGGTAATATTAATATAAAATAGATTTTCTTGCTGGATAAAATATGAAGATTATTAATTAATTTGTTTTTTATTTTTTTGCTGAAAAATAAGAAATTTAAGCCGCTATTGGCAGACCAGAAATAATTTTTTTTGATTATTTTGACTCTAAACGTGCATACAAAGTGCGTGTTAACGTGCTAAATAAGAGGGGAGGGTGCCAATTAAAAAATTGATAACAACTTCCCTCTGATACAAAATTGATGTAGGTTACGGTGTTTGACGCTATAACGGTAAAGGGAGTAACACGTATGCCTCTTTATTTCCACTATGACGCTCACAAAATAATTAAACGCAGCACACTCACGAACAACGTTATCAACTATCGCTAACGTACGGTAGCCACGTCGATTAAGGATTGAACAAACAACAAGAGGTCGATGTTCTCTCAAGCTAAAAGGACTAATCTTGGGTCCGACCGAGCGATGGTTGTACCAAAAGAGATCTACCAAAAGGTTATGTTCGGAAATGGTAGATCTCCCCCAACAAAATGAAAGCGAGGCTCGCCAAACCTCTCGGAAAATTAAACAACTAGAAAGAAGAACACATGCAATCGGAAAGATAAACCACGAACGAAAAAAACGATTCTAAGGTAACACAAAGGTATTCCACCAAATAAAAAATCTAAAGGAATAAGAATCACACAAGAGATAGAAGATCTCGTTACCCAACCGGAATAGATGAATTCCGGTTCACTTTCAAGGATCGTTCTTCCACGACTCCTCCGGAGTGTCACCGGATGGAGAGAAATTTGTCCGCTTACTTTGCTTCACGCCGGGATGGAGGAAAACCACAAAGGGGGAAAACACCTTTGACCAAGGTCGATTTCACTATGGAAAGGGGCTGATTTGGGGGCTCTTGATGGAGGTCGGGTTTTGGGTAAGGGAGAGGGTGGTGGTTCGGTTTGGGGGTGGAAGTTAGGGTCAGCTTGAGAGTGGTGGCCAAATCTTGGGAGGTGGAGTTGAGGGGTGCTCGGGTTTGGTGTTGGTGAGGAGGCCGGTGGCTAGGGAGGAGTTGTGGTGGTCGGATTTGTGAGGGAGGAGGTACTAGAGAGGAAACCGAGGGGAACAAAGGAGGAAAGGGGAGGAGGGAAGAGGAGGGAGGCCGAGCAAGAGGAGGGGAGAGGAAGGGTGGTCGGCGGCCAAGAGGAAGAGAGGAGGGAGGTTGAGAGTTGGTTGAATGCCAAGGAGGTAGAGAGAGAGGGGGGCGGCCAAGGAGAAGAGGAAAGAAGACTCTTATCTCAAGATTTAGGGTTTTCAATATTTTCATTCACTAAGTAAAACCATGAAAGTCCATGCCTATATATAGGCTTTACAACATACCTTGGCTATATGCAGCCCACATAAAGAAAATAAAAACAATATTAAATGTTTTAAACATTACATGATGAAAATAAAAATGCAAATAGAAATAAACTAAATAATGTTTAAAAGCCTTCATCTCATATAGCTCCACATCATGTAGTCTTAATCTTCATCATGTAGGAGAACGTCGTCGTCGTCGTCGTCGTCGTCATCATTTTCAACATGTAGGAGAACGCCGTCGCCGTCAACATCTTCAACTTTAACACATTGGGGGTTGCCGCCATCAGAAGGCGTGGCAACGAAATCTAGAGAGATTTGGGCAAACACTGAAAATTAGGGCCACACATCCCAACACCAAAAGTCCAAGAAACCAAAACAAACTTACCACCAACACGTAGATATTGACGAGAGCTTTCCAAATCTATGCTCCGACAATGATTTCGCCCACCGGAGCTCCCGTGGCGGCGATCAGAAGGTTCACGAAGAAGAAACTCTCTCTCTTCCTCATGCCGCTCTGGTTCGGTATTTTCTTGGGGAGGAAGGAGGTAGGGATTTCAACAAAGTTATATATATACATACTGTTATATTATAAGTATATATAACTAGGAAATCTTATTTGACGAGAGCAACTAGACCACCTCAGTTTTCGATGAAATTCGCACGAAAGCAAAATGTCGGTGCAACGAATTCAAAGACGTAGTCAAAACAAAAATTCGGTGAACGAAACTCGGGATAAAATTATCCGAAGTTACAACAACAATAATCCTCTTAAAACTCACTGAAACTCCAATTTAGCTTGTATTGCAACAAAATGTCACAAGAATGCCTAGAATTAATTATTTAATTTTCTAAAGTCTAAAATTATAATTCTGATGAGTCGAAATTTGGTCGATGCGACCCAACGAATGCAAACACACACTAACGACAATACACCGTTAACTACACGACAACGTAATTCCCTTACATCAATATTACGCTATTAAGGGGATTAAAATAATAATTGAAAATTTAGGGGCATTACAGTGCCTTTTAAAGCTAATGGAATGGTCGAAATGAGATGATATTAGCTGTATCCATGGCTACCATTAAGAGAAATTTCGGCCACCACCTTGGATGCTCCTCGTTGGCTCCAAGTGACACCTCCCTTGCTGGAAATTGGCTGGAAATGCTATGGGAAGCTCAGTGATGAGGTTGGACAGAGGAATGAGTGGCCAAGTGGCCTTCATTGCTTAATTCAAGTTTATCTGTTATGTCAAATGGGGGAAAATTCTAAATTGCCCCCTTGCATGCCACTACCCTTCAAATCTAGAGGGTAGGGGTTGTAATTAGCCTAATGGGTTGCTGGTGGGCTTGGATTGAGGCCTAAGCCCATTAGGAATTCATTTGGGCTCTCATTTTCCTCTTAAGGCCTTATGTTGACTATGGTTGATTTGGGGGGTTTAACTTGGTCAACTGATATGTTGTCTGGTCACATGTTTGTGTCTTGAGTTCCTTTACACTACCCAATATTGATTGAGCTATGGTGATGCCCTAATTGTGATAATTTAGCCAATATGTGTGATTTTGACCAAAATTGGGGGAAATTTCACTTTAGTCAAATTGGATGAATTGATTGACCAATGATGGGGCTTTTGGGTCCATTGAGTCCCTAATGATATTATATGACTGGGGTTTACGTCAATTTGGCCAATTAAAGACCAATTGATCCTTGCTTGGTTTGATTTGGGCTATATTGACCCAAAGTTGACTTTGGTCAATTTGGCTTAATTGATGACCAATTGATGAGGCTTTTAAGTTCAATGCACTCCTATTAGGGTTTGGAATATAGTGGTGGAGTCACTTTAACCCTATGATGCATAATTGTGCCAATTATGATTGAGTTGACCTAGGTTTGACTTTAGCATATTTGGCCAAATTGGTTGACCCCACCATGCGTCTTATGGTAAAGTGAGTCTCCTTTAGGGTTAAGGATATAGTGGTGTTGTCAATTTGCACTTGTGAGTTCAATTTGGGCTTGTTTGACCAAGGTTGACTTGTACACTATAGTGGGCCCCATGTGAGTTCACCCTAACTCATTGGGTCCTAAGGTCACCACCTAGCCTGACGCATCACACTCACCACATATCCTACCCTAATTTGTGTTAAGGGGGTCTAAAAGGAAATGAGATGTTACGAATCCCAATAAATAAAAAATAATAATTTCATCACTGAACTTCAAGTTCAGGTCTACAGGGTTCTATGCATAAAGTAATTAAGAAACTTTTCAAGGATGTTTAAGTTGTACCTGAGGCGAAGAGTCCTGGGTACTGTTGTTGCACGAGGTCCTTCGTCTCCCAGGTGTGCTCTTCCCGCCCATGGTTGGACCGCAACACCTTGACTAAGGGGACCTTCTTCTTCTGTAGGACTCGAGCCGCTATATCGTCGATCCAGATTGGATCATAACGAGCTGACCAATCACATTCTACCAGGCCCGCTATAGCTGTAATGTGCTGCTCCGATAGAAGTAAAGCTCTACGTGGTGAGGAGACATGAAAGACATCGTGCAGGTTAGCCAACTCCATCCTATAAGAAAAGGGGCCGATCCGCTTCAGGATCGTACAAGGCCTTGTAAATCGAGGGCTGAGCTTTCTGTGTCCTCGCACCTACAAGACACCATGCACCTGATGTATCTTCAAGTAAACTCTGTCTCTCACCTGGAACTCAACCTTCCGATTAATCGCATCAGAGTACTTGGTCTGCCTACTCTAAGCCTCTAACACCCAATCATGGATCATTCGAATCAGCATGTCCATATCCATAATGTAAATATTATCCAAAGTACCTTTGGATCCTCGTCCTAGGCCCAAGATAGCGACGTCCACCACTTCCTTTTATACAAATCTTCCTAAGGCGACATACATATACTAGCCAGCTGGTGACTGTTATTGTAAGA